>CM076580.1:141175715-141797278 GCA_034641835.2 Pinus albicaulis | reverse complement strand
GACACGTGTCATTTTTTTAAACCAGGAACAGGTGCCCTGTTCACATAAAAAGTGTTGACGATCAAAAAAGAAAGTGATCTCTTTCATAAGAGAAGGCCTATCGGCCTAAAAAAAAGTGATCTCTTTCATAAGAGAAGGCTTATCGGCCTAATAAAAATAGAAAGCAAAAGTAGATATGAGAGGGAGGTGAATTGAATATTTATTGTTGATGTGTTTAATGTAATTTTATTGCAACTATCAAAATTTAGTTTGCAATCATTTATTGTTGATGTCTTTAATGTAATTTTATTGAGAAAAATATTTATGTCTTTAATATAATCTTAAATTTAGTTTGCAGTCATTTATTGTTGATATTTTTAATATAATTTTATTAAGAAAAAAATTTATGCCTTTAATATAATTTTATTTAATTAATTATTAAAATTAAAAAGAGAAATCCTCTACTTCACAATTATTTATTCTTTGTCATGGTATCAAAGGTTAACCCACTCTAAATTTCCTTGAGAGAAGAGAAAATAGGCTAAGTTACATAAAACTCCCTAAGTTCAGCATCTTGAATCAGTGTGGGTGGTTATAGAGAAAACCTCTGTTGTTTGAAGAGGTTATAGAGAAATCCTATGTTGTTTGAAGAATTCTGTTGTTTTTTTTTCAAGTAGAAAAACTCTAGAATATATAATGTCCAGTTCAAATGGAAATCTCTTGAAAAAACCTTATATGTGTTACAAATAAACTTGCAGTTAATTTTAACACTTTATCTTAACCGAATAATTTGGAAAGTCCTAAAAATCTGTCCGTAAAAACATAAGATACAATATAGTTTAATACTCCAGTTCTTCCGGAAAGAAAGAAAACAGTAGTATACTTAAACAAAATAACACCCTGGCCTCCCATATAGTAATCTGCCAGTAGCTATCCAGCGTCGAAACCGTCACTGTGTGGGCCAAAACGTCCAGGAGTAATCCGGTGCTCCCTACAGGAAGCTCAGCGTTTGCAAAACTCAGTAATAGATCAGAGCAATGTCCTACTACCAAAACCTGTAAGGTGTCAATCTCTGTGGCCGAAAACCCCTGTGACCTGCCAGGAAAGAAAATAGGATGGTATAGTGAGAAAGGACCTTAAGAAAAATTAATCAAACCTTTGGCGTCTTCACCATCTGGATCAATAAGTTCATAGAACATCTGTCCAAAATGGCACTCTAGACCTTTTTTGGAGAGTCTATCAGCCTGAGAGTTATTTTCACGAAAGATATGATGAAAATGAATGGAGTTGAAAGAGTTCACCATCTTCTCAATGCGAACGAGCCATGTCTCATGATGTTTCCGAGCTAGTTTGTTACCTATGTTAACATAATCCATTAATACCTTTGAGCCCCTAAACACCCAGAGATCATCAATACAAAGTTGAGAAGCAATCCAAAGTAGACCCCAAAGAGCGAGGATCTTTGCTCTCATGTTGGTGCCAAAACCCCCCGACAAGTATATTTTATAGTGACAAGTAAGAGAGAGTCTCAACCAAATCCCACACCTGCATCTAGAAAGTTGGGAAGCCCCATCGAAGAACCCAACTCAATATTGAATTTCCACTGGTCTCATACTACAAGAGATATCCCTATTAAGTGTAAACTCTGAGACTTTCCCAAAGGAAAAAGATGTTGTCAACAGTCCCCTCTTGTTGAGCAGCGAAGGGCAAGAAGAAACATTGTTGCATTCTACAAAGATTATTTTTAATTTCGTGAGGGGATACCATTAAAGCACCCCAGAAGTTTATGGAGTCGCGTTATTAAGGGGCAATTCAGGATTAACGCGGGCCAACCATCGCGAGGCCGCGTTAACTCATCAAGCAGTACTAACGCTCAACTCCACGATTTCTCTTCATTCTTAGTCAAATTCACAAGACTACATTTTGTCATTCGAAAATCGGATGGATTCAATTTTGATGCAGCCATTCTTCGAAGGCTATGTCGTTGGTTTGTTTACGCTGCATAGATAATAAATTTGGTCTTGCCGTCTCTGAAACAATATTTTTAATTTAGGCGACATAAAAATGCATATTTGCAATAGCGGGAACTGCGGCTAAAAGATAAAAAGGGATCACTGCATTTAGAGTCGATTTTGCTTCAATCCAAATCAAATGTGTCCCTTGGTGAAATGATCCGTGTCAAATCCTCTTATCGTTTAAATGAATCCCCTCGTTCGTTTTTGAAGAACCCTCTTATAATTTAAATGAATTGCCTCATTCACTTTTTCTCCAAAAGTATTTTTTTGAAGTCCTTTATTTAGAAAGGTTTTTAAAAATAAATTTATTGGACAAAACTTTTGAAAAAAGTCGACTCATATTATATTTGGAAGCATTATTCTTGAGCTTTGGAGTTTCATTATAGAATTTTAGTTTAAAAGAAGTTAGTAAAAAGAGGAGCGTTCAAATGAGTTGTGAACATTGAAATGTTGTTTTTTAATTGAAACAATGGAATACAGTGTGTGAAAGTATTAATTTTGTAGAAAATTTGTATATTCATTTGTATGTAGGAACTGAGTAATAGAGAAGTCACCACAAAATTATTTTTATTACAGATAATTATTATGTTTGTAGTTCGATTTGCTTATTGAACCATAGTCTGTCAGCACTCAACAAATGGAAAAACCCAAAAAATTAAGAAAATCAAAGCAACAACAAGAGTTGTTTCAGATCTATTTGAATGAGTTGGAAGACAAAAAGAAAAATAATGTCTTCACACCAAAATGCATAAAAGAATTTGTACAAGACAACATTCTACCCCTCATTGCAGATGTCAAGTCATCCAAGGGTGCTTGGGACACCCTTGAGAGGAATTTTGGTGAAAGGAAGAGTAACTGGGTTGAAAATGAAGAGTTTGGTGAATCTCATTGTGCTCAGTCACAAGTGGGTAATGATTGTAAAGAATTTGCAAAAGCAGCAAAGAAGGAACACACAAATTCTCGTGAACCCCACTATGCACAACCACAAGTGGACGAAGATTTGGTGAATCCAACAACAAAGCTTGCTCATGAAAATGAAGCTATCATTAAAGCATCCAATGTTATGGTGAATCCAACAATTCAATTTATTGATGTTAAGTTTGATGAATACTTGTTTCCTAATGATGAATGGTTGCATATGGTCCAACAAAAACATGATATTGACATGATGTTATTTGGTGAGAGAATCCCACTTGAGTTTGCAAACCAAGTGGAAGAACAACTCTTTGAAGCAGTTGAAGAAGCAAAGGTAGAGAAGGAAGTGCAACAAGAGAAAGCTCTCATTGTAGAGAAGAAGGAACAAAACCAATTTGGTTCCGCAAACTTTTTTAAACTTACCAATGATTTCCAATGTGTCGTTAAACATGATGATTATGAAGAAGAGTTAAATTTCCTTAAAGCATGGTTTGCAACGCCATGTCTAGATGAGGTTTGTGTAGAGTTTGCAACAATGAACCTTGAAGAAAACTTTGATGATGAAAATATTAATGAAATTTTCAAGTATTGGAGTTTTGAAAAGATAAAATTGTATTCTCATCTTATGTTGCAGCAGATTGATGATGAAAAACACACTGCAAAAGATGACATGTGGTAGTAGTCCACATACAAACATATTTTTGAAGAGATAGATGATATGCATGAACAACCTAGAACAATGGAAGAATTGCACCAACAAATGAAGAAACTGAGGTTTTAAGGATACAACAAAAAAAAATAAGTTGAAACAATTTAGAGGCTACATGATTTGGAATAAGAGAAAAATAAAAGAAAATCCAAATGGTCTCAAAATTTTAAATTGTAAGCCTAGTTGAGACATTGACCAATGGGAATCTTAGTCTTATTTTTTTTTGTTGAAATTATGAGGGAGTGTTGGAAGATCTAATTCCAACCACCTGCTAGGTGTCACATTTGTCCATCCAAGTGTCCTAGTTCAGTTTCAGATAGTCCAGTTTAGTTTAGTCTCACTGCAATCATTTATTGTTGATGCCTCCAATGTAATCTTATTTAATTAATTTGTAATATTGAGAAGAGCAATCCTTTGCTCCACTATTATTCATTCTTTGTCAGTCAGGGTTTCGAGAATCCTACAAATTGTGCACTCAAGATCTCAAATAGCCTTAGAACTACAGGATACATTCAAGATAATTGACATAGGTAATGGATAGTATATGTTCATGGGAAGTGTATGACATCTTATTGAAGGTTGAAACTGAACAATCTACATTCCTATGTATGATATATATTTAATAGCCTTTCATGAGTATTCTAATTGTATCTTGTTTCTCCATCATGGTGTCTCATGTTGACCATAATGACCAATTGGCAGCTTATGCAAGGCATGGTGGATGGAAAGGTAGATTACAACTTTAATGATATTATATAAATTGTGTTTTCAATTAATTACATGGGTGGGAAACTTTCAATCCTCAGGACAAACAAAGATTTTTTTTGCTTATATTTCTATGATAAATTCCAACCTTTCTTTCCAATTTGAGTTTTGTTTTTGGTCATACTCTGAATCAAATCTTGACATGTTGGAGGTTGGAAACGGAAATATTAACATTGCAGAATATCGGTCAAACTTTGGCATATGGGATTTGATGAAGGTCACAAATGGTCATGTGTAAAATTGAATAAAAAATTCGGAAGTCAACAATACATCTCTCTTATAGCAGTTGAACACATGAATAATGCTAGAACAAAGAAAAATAGGAAAAATAACATAACAAAATAGAGTATACATAACATAATTGACAGAGAGTCAATGAATTACTCTCTTTTATATATTGACACACTGTTGAATTCAAACAATTTAATTTTGATGTGTCATGATGACTTAGTTACCAATATTACATCCTTCAGGCACCCTTGTTGATTGGATGTGATATAAGTTCTGCAACCTCAGAAGCACTAGAGATTCTAACCAATAGGGAAGTCATTAGTGTTAACCAAGGTCAGATTTATAAAATCCTTTGAAACAAGTATTTTTCAATATGAGTTTCAAAGTATATTTTGACTTGATGGATATCCTCCTACTCTTATGGATTTGTACAAACCCATTAATAGTTCAAGGGAAGAAAGTCAGCCAACAAGGGCATCTTGAGGTATGTAATTCTGGTTGGTTGAATATTTATCTTATGTGAAGACGTATTTTATCTCAACAATCTATGCACTATATGTACCCAAGAGTAATATCAAACTTTTTGGAGTATCGATCATATCGAAATATATGCACAGTTTCGATACTTGTACGTGTTATATTTCCTGTGGTTTTTATGCATTATGTTTTGGATTTTAATGGAAAATTATATAATGTAATTTTTACACCTTTCCTCTCAATACATTTTTGAAAATATAAATAACTCCAAGTATGGGTTGGGCCAATGTCCAATAATAGAGTTGTTATAATCATGTGGAATAGAAGCGGTTCACAAGATGTTATAACTGCTAGTTGGGGAGAAATTGGCCTTCCCTCTGATGCTATTGTTCAAGCTGGAGATTTGTGAGATGTATGGTTGTTTCTTCTTTCTCTATCTTATATTTCTCATTACATTAGCAAAAATCACTAGCCTCAAAATCGTTACCATTATTACTAGATCGCATTTTTTTTTGTTTAGGGTATTAGTTTCAATATCATTTTATTGGTTTCACATTTTAAAAAAATATGGAGTGATTATGACATATTTTCCTATTTTAGCATTGCAACACTCACATCTTCCATCAAATCTACAAGGCAAACTCATATCAACTATTGATTCATGTGCGTAAAAATGTACATTCTAATGCCGAGCTTGGGCTAAACTCACAACAAAGCATACAATTCTACAAAGCAAGACCAAGGATTTTTAAGTTAAGGATATATCATTTGTAATTTTTGTGAGCCATTTTTATATCAGATTCCTGCAAAACTAATGGTGAATGCATGGAATTTAGATGGTAGAAGGATTTCAAATTAGATCACAATGAAACAGTTTAACAATAAAGGGATTACTAAGTAACCTATAACTGCTCATTTTGCTACAAAGACATACTCAAGTAAAGTATTACATTGACAATCTTTCTTTATTTTAGTTTTGGAATAAATTACAAGGTATTGTTATTTTTTATGTTTGTGTAATTTTTAGGTTTAGTGTTTGATTAAAATTGATGAATTTTTAAATAAGTAGGAAAATTATGATAATTTAGTTGTCAAATTAGTGGTGGATAATTAATATTGATTTTTGTGATCAAATACAAATTAATTCATCACTATTATTTAAGGAAAAGCATGTCACTATAAAATGATACGTCAAGAGAAAGGTTTTCATTTTTGAAAGTCTTAAGTTGTTAACCTATTTCCTTATATAAGAAATAAATTCTTAAACAAAGAAAAATAGTTTTAAAATCAAAAAAAAAAATATATATATATATATATATATATATATATATTACTGGTCTAAATTCCTTTTTAGAAAAAATTAGTTTAAATTTTAATAATAGTTAATATGGTATCCATATTGAAATATAAATTCTCTAATTTAAAGGGGAATAAAAATATTGAAACCTGCCTCACTTTAATTATTTCATTCAGTTAATTGTCAAACTTCAGTTTTCAACTTCACCAAATGGAAGATAATTTCCAAAATTTCAAATGATAATGGCCCACTTTCTCGAGTATTTTCCCCACACGTGTTATCTCTTGCTTTTCTCCCAAACGTGTAGGTGTCTTATTCTTCTCGCACACGTGCGTTAGCTTCAATGCTCCTCCTTGTGATGTGGATGTTGTTTTTGTTGACTTGGAAGTTATTTTTTATGACTATGTTGGAGATGTCGTTTTTATTTGTTGATCCTACTCGAGGTCCTAATGTTGTGCTTGTGGTTGCTTTTGATGACTCTTTATTTTTATTTTTTTTGTTTGTTTTAATTTTTATTTAAAGGTCATATTTTTTTATGTTTTAAAATATATTTTTATTTATTTGTTATTATTTTTTAAAATTTTGTGCTTTTTTTAATATATATATATATATATATATATATATATATATATATATATATATTTCATTTTAATTTATTTATTTATTATTTTGTTTTATTTTATTTTTTCCTGCAAAGTTTGTGTTGATTTTTTATTAGAAATCTGATTCTATTATGTGTTAATTTGATAATTGATTTTAAAGTTTTCGTTTTAATGAATTGAGTGTGACACCACAATGTCTCAATTTCATGGTTGGTCTTTAAGTTTTCATTACAATGGGTTAGTTCGCCTACATTATGTGTCAATTTGATAGTTAATTCTTAAATTTTTGTTGCAATGTGTCAAGTTGTCTTAAGCTAAAATTTTAAAATTTTTATACTTTGAGCATTTGAAAAGAAATTACTTTTGGTATAATGACTCTTTTATTCAGGTATTCTTTTAAAAAAATAGCCATAGAAAATTTTCATAATGCCATGGTTGAAATATGTTGAAAAATTAAGGTTTTTTTATAGTCGTGATCTTTTGTTTTAATTCCATTGTTGAAAATTTGTCAAAATATTAAGGGTTTTCTGAGTAATGACATTTTATCTTTAACACCATGGCTGAAGATTGTTGAAAGTTTAAGGCTTTTCAGAGACGTGATGTTTTATCTTAATTTCATGGCTGAAAAGCATTGGAATTTTAAGGTTTTTTTGACTCATGATATTTTATCCTTAACGCCATTGCTAAAAAATGTTGAAAATTTATCTCGAAAAGAAAGACGTTATTAAAAAATCAACACTTTGTTTTCAAGTTTTTTTTTTGCACAAAAAAATTTTGGTTTTTATTGGATTTTATAGCCATTTTTAAAAAATGTTGAAAATTTACCTCGAAAAAAAAATAAACATTATTCCAGCATCAACATTTTTCGTTTTCGAGTTGTTTTTCGTGTTTTTTTGGGGTTTTTTGGCCACAGTTCTTGTTTTGAGTTTACAGTTCGTGTTTTAAGTTTTACATTGTTCCTTGTTAATCAAAATGAATGGGGATTGGAAGCTCTGATGTTCTTAATCACATTCAACTCTTTGCTTATTAAATCAATAAACTCAACCCTTGAGAGGGGATTTTCGTAGAAATTCAACCTATAGTCATTCACTAGGGGTGTGATATGTTCATAATTTAATGTATTGATTTGAACTGAGCCATTATCATGACATTTCTCAACCAAACAAGGTCCTAGACATCTAGTCATAAGCTTTCCCTTAAAATATTTGAACCTACAAGAGGCCCAATCACACTCATGTAAGGCCCTTCTCTTCATATGATTATCATGCCAAACTTTTCTCTACAATGGAACCACTTCAGTGTGTAATAATGTTTGAAAACTGAACTCATCAACTGCATTTAGTTGTTGCAACCTTTCTTCTTGCGCCTTAGTGAGATCCATATCAGGTTGTGCTTCCATTCTTAGAGTGTTGTACCTAAACTCAATGGATAGTAGGGCCTTTTTAACATATACCATCTGATAGGGTGTGAAACCAATGGTGGTATTACATGTGGTGTTGTAGACCTAGGTGGCCTAAACAAGCCTTGTTTCCCAATATTTTATGGTGTTTTTAACAACATTAGTCAGAGTGCTTTCCAATGCTCTATTAGTCACTTCTACTTTCCCATTTACTTGAGGGTGATATGGGCTAGATTTTTTATGTCTGATATAATGTTGTCTCGTGATCCCCTCCATTAGATTGGAAGTGAACTGGGAACCTTGGTCTATCACCAGTTCTCTTGGGAAACCAAATTTTTCGAAGATGGTTTCCCTTAATAATTCAGCTACCTTTTTCTTTATTGTTTCCTTTAATAATTTCACCTCATCCCACTTGTTCAAATAGTTTGTACACACGATCATGTACCTTTATTTTCTAGATGGGGGATCAATAGGGCTAATGAATTCCATGCCCCACTTCTCAAATGGATCAAAAGTTTCTTGAGGTTGCAAAGGCATTTCACCCCTCTGATTATATTTCCCCATATTTTGGCATTCATCACATTGTGTTGTGTATATTTTGGCATCTCTATGAAGGGTGGGCTAGTGGTACCCTGCGTCAATGATTTTGTAGGTTTTCCTCTTAGCAACAAAATGGCCTCCATAGGATCCATCATGAGAGGTTGAGAGGATGTCATAAACCTCATCTTCCCTCGGACATATTATGAGTATTTGATCAAGCCCCAATTTTAATAGGTTACCTCTGATCCAAGTATAAGGAGTACTCTTTCTGAAAATCTGGCTTTTTTCCTTTGAAAATAAATGAGGGGGATATTATCCAACAACTAAAAATTTTGTTATGTCAGCAAACTATGGAGACAGTAGTGAGATGGAAAAAAGGTGCTCATCGAGGAGTTGGTCATCCACCATCTCTTCACCCCTTGCAAACAAAATTAGCTTTGAAATAAAATATACAACAACATTTTATTTCCCTAGTTTGTCAACAATGGTTAGATCAAATTCTTGTAGTAACAGTAACCATCTAATGATTTGAGTATTTACATCAGGTTTATTCACGAAATACTTAATTGTTGCATGGTCGGCATATACAAAAATTGGATAACCAATGATGTGGTGTCTAAATTTATTCAAATAATTTACAACAACTAAAAGATATTTTTCAATGATTTTGTAATTAAGTTCAGGTTTGGACAAGTTCTTTCTAATGAAATAAATGGCATAAGGAGATTTACTTTCAAGTTTCTCTCAACCCAATCCTTTGGGAACTTTTCCCACGGGGTCGACCCCGTTGTGTTGCAACACTTAAACCTTTCTCACTCGATGACTTTTAAGTCATAACATAGTGGTAGATCCTTCCTTACACGGGGTTTCTCCTTCTTATAATGTGATAAAGCGCATGTAATCCTTAAAGGGATTTCTACTTCTTATAATGTTTCGTTGGGAGGTAATTTTCTTGTTGCTCAAAGTTATGTGTTAAGGGGAGGATACTCTCTTTATACTCATGGACAACAAGGTTTCCCTCATAATCTAGGATTCTCTACGAGTAATCTTTGGCACCCTTGTGCCGCTCAAAATCCAGGGTCTACCTTTCCAAACTTTGGGAACCCCAATCCGAGATCTTAGAATCATGTAGCTTCACCATGCTTACCATTCCTAGAAGCACTTAATTTTCCTGATCTTTCAAAATTAACTAATGATCTAATTCAGTATAATATAGCTTGGCCCCCGGTCCCTACCAAAATTCCATCATACATAAGTATGGAGAAGACCCACATGATCATGTAACCACTTTCCATTTATGGTGTT
Source organism: Pinus albicaulis (assembly GCA_034641835.2). NCBI lineage: Eukaryota > Viridiplantae > Streptophyta > Pinopsida > Pinales > Pinaceae > Pinus > Pinus albicaulis. The sequence goes on along the minus strand of CM076580.1, from coordinate 141,787,044 downwards.
GATTGAACTCCCTGATTGATGGTTCTATTAGGTTGGGAATTTTCCAATGCACCTAACTGGGAATGTGGTGAAATGGTATATTGAGTTGAGAGGGAGGGGAATCGTTTTCCATGTTTGGTGAGTCGGCTACGACATTCCCAAACTACTTTTATTGATGCATCTATCTAGATTTTAAAGGGAAATGCCCATTTTGGACCTCTATGTATTGGTGAAATAATCAATTTCTCTTGGATTTCTTTTAATTCCTTATGACATAGTTTTTTCCAACATAATTCTAAATCTTTTATTATCAAAGAAAACAAAATATAAGCAATCTTGTTGAGATCCTTGATGAATCTTCTATAGTTACCAAAAAGTCCTAAATAATGCCTAACATCTTTCTATTATTCAGGAGTGTGAACCTTTCTAATAATGGTTATTTTATTGGGACAAACATGAATGCCTTTTACGAAGAGAAAGTGTCCTAAAACTATTCCTTCATTCATAAAAAATAGAAACTTTTTAGGGGTCAAGGAGAGATTCATATCTCTACACTTCTGCAAAAAATTGCTGAGGTTGGAGAGGGATTCTTGGAAATCATCCCTATAGGGTGGAAAATCATCCATATAGATTTCCACTGTGTCATGTACAAGATCAAAGAAAATGTTCAATACATCTCTCTGGAAGATAGCAAGGGAATTACACGGGTCAAATGGAAGAACCAAGTAGGAAAAGGATCCCCATTCGCATGTGAAGGTGGTATTATTATAGTCTTTAGGAATAATTTGGATCTAATTATACCCACTTAATCCATCCAAAAATGAAAAGAAAATTTTTCTTGCAAGAACATCAAAGACTTGGTCAATAAAACGAAATTGAAAGTGGTCCTTTTTGGTGGCTTTGTTGGTTTCCTTATAGTAAATGCATATTCTTCATTTTCCATTCTTCTTAGGGATAATGACTAAAGAAGATACCCATTCATTATCCAATATTGGGTAGATGAAACTTGAATCTAATAGATTTTGCAATTCTTCTTTTGCAATGTCCTTTAGTGCAAGGTTTATTCGCCTTTCGGGCTGACGAAGAGTTTTGTGGTATTTTTTCATGCATATATTATGGGTATGTTGGAAAATCAAGAAATTTTTAGATTATAGGTGATTTTCCTTAACTTGATAATTACTGCTTTATGCTTATGACTAGAACTAATCTAGAATTTCAGCCCTGCAGCTTCACTGCAAAACTTCAACGTTGCAATTTCAACCTCTTGCAACTTTGTAGATTCATAGAAAACCCTAACAGCTTCACACGAGTAGATAAAAAAAAATATGATCCCCAAGAGACTTTGACTTTCTATTTCTTTGTCCTCCTTGCTCTTTCTCCTTCTTTGTTATTGCATATCAAACATGGGATGATATGGTGCTTCAAATGAGTTGATCTCCTTCTATTTATAGTCGTCTTCAAGGGTCGAATAGCCCTCCTTTAGGCTGACATCATCTTGACTGGGCTAACTTGGTCTTGGAGAATAAAATGGCTTTTATTGACTTAAAGTAAATATTTTTATTTGTTAAAAAGAGTCCAAATGGGACTATAATACATGACACAATTATTATTTGTCCTAGAAATTCCTGTAATAATGAAGAACATTTCATGGACCTAGACTTGAGCATGAAACCTGTTCTTTGAATAAATAAATAAATCATCTTTACTCTATTTCTTTATAAAAAATATACAATGTCATATTTACAAAAAGGTCATTATAAAGACCAAACCTAGTAACAATTTCTATCAGGGTACACACAAAATGGTGGACTCCCTTCATTCCATTGTAATCCCATGCAAAGGAGAAAAAAAAATTCCTCAAAAAACAGAGTATTTTTTCCTCTTGATCGACTGAAAGAAAGAGGTTTATTTTCATATTTTTGGACCGGTTGATCTCTATAATTTTGGCATGATTTTGGTATAAACTAGTGGTGATAAAATCTTCCTAAGAATTTCTTGATAATATCTAGGTTTTCATGTAGATTCATCATTCAATCCATTAATATTCATGGCAACGGGGTATTTATTTTGCAAAAATTTGTCAAACATATTATGTAGTTTCTAATGTACAAATAAGGTAGGGTGGTGACTGATAAAGGTATTCTTCTTCTTCTTCTTCTACACAAACAATAAATCATGCTCAATGAGGGGTTGAGTAGGGGTATATAATACAAGTTGTATTTTAGACTACTCATTTGTGATTATCATATTTCCAGACCTACAACTAATGTAGGCATCAATAGTATCCAGCAAAGGTCTACCTAAGATAAGAGGGTAGCCATTAAACTTGGTTTTGGGATGAAGAACAAGGAAATCTATAGGATACTCCCACGAATAAATGGAAACCATGACATATTCAATGATGTATTTCAGTGCTACTATGGATCTATTAGCAGGTTGTAACACCATGGTGGTTTTCCTTATGGATCCTTGGAGATTAAGCTTAATAATAGTCTCCTTGCTTATGACATTTATTTCAGACCCTAAGTTAATGAGTACGTTGGGGACTACAATATCATTAATGTGCACATCTATTACCGAGCTTCCACGATCTAAATACATTGAGATGATGACCTAACCAAACATAAGATCAGCTAGCTTCCCTATAAAATTGATAGTATGGGTATCTCTTTTTCTCCTTCCTGGCTTCCTAAGACACGCCTCTTTGATGAATCTCTTGTATATGGGAACATCTTTGATGGATTATAGGAGAGGAATATTGACACACAAATTTTTTAGTTCTAACAAAATTTTAGCTTCTTCTGGGGTGTGTTGGCGCTGGAATCAACACTTGGACTATAGCAAGAGCCTAACCAGACACATCCTAAACTATAAATCAATTTAATGATTTGTTTTATGAGATTGGTAGGTGGTTTGAACTCCAATTCACTGAAAATATATTTTAGTCAAATCCATTGTTCTACTAATGAGGGTATTGGGTCTGATGTGGTAGCAAAAGAGTGAGTTTATAGCTTATGAGGGGAAGAGAATGTGAAATGGAAGAAGAAAATGTGGGTCTGCAAGGCAGAAATCCACTCCTTTTGGTAGAAAATAATACAAGTAGCAATTTGTCAATATTTCAACAAGAGAAATCTATTTTTAGACTTACAATATTCGCACTGAAATATCATGGAAGATAATTGTTATAAGTGATGCTCTTTACACTGTCATCAATATTTCATTAAGAAATCCCACTATGTGAGACTAATAAAATTTGACAAAACTGATGAGCATGCTTAAGAGACTGATAAAAACACATAACAGTATAAGGAATTACAAGTTTCCACTGAAGATAATAAGATATGGAAACACAAGAGAAGATTAACAATACACACACCATACTGATAATAAGTCCTCAAAAGTTTCTTGAATTTTATTCACTGAAAAGAGTACTGATCATATGAGCCAAGATTCTAAAATCACCAACCAACCCCTTTTACATAGCAGTTTATCACATATATACAAAAATAATAAACTGTCATCTCCACAAAAGGAGTAAACTTGTTCGCAAAAGTTATTACGATCTTGTGCAAGAGATGAGGCTTATCCTAAAACTTTAATACAAAGTGCTATGACATAATGAAAATAACAATGTCAAGGCTAACAATTTGAAGTGGTTTGTATGATGTGGAATTTTATGGGAAGACTCCTCTTCTCTTCTAGTGCAACCAACTCCATAAAAAGTGAAAAAAACAGTGAAAAAGGCGTGTGGTTTTTCCTTGAATGTTGCCTTGTGCCTGGTAGAAACATGCTGGTGCTGAGAGTAGTGGTAGAAAACTGTCTCAGAGAAACTCTGTCGTTGTTCCATTGTTCCTCTCCTTTTTTGGTGGAAAACCCTTTGTAATGGCGGAAAACCCGAAACTTTTTGGATAGAATGGTGGAAGTTCATTTTATGAGAAGTTACAAAGAAACCCTTTGAAAAAGGTTTAATTGATAGGGGAGATATGGAGCAGAATGAATGATAAGAGGGATGGGGTGATGACATGGCAAAGAAGTGTGATCGATCACAGATCGTGCATCGGAAGCTTTATTATGAAATGTAGGAGTTAAATGTTAAAATTGGTGAAGTGTGATGTGCGATGAGAACGGAGGTGACGTGGCATAACAAACAGTGGGGTCGCCCACAAATTGCACATCGAAAGTTTTGAGGGAGTGGAAGTGAATGCGATAAGTGAAATTTGTGAAGATGTGATGTGAAAAGGTAGGTGGGGCCCTTAAATGACTTTTCAAATCTAAAAGTGAACATTTTTGTTGAGTTATGGTAATATGATAAAAAGTCACCCGGAGCATAAAAAAGGATTTATAACGTATTCGAGGCGTATCAAAGGGAATTATGGGTCCCAAACCATACCGGAAATCGCACATTGCAAGTTTTGTAGGAGACGACAGTTGTAATATGAACGAAAGTTAAAACTGCGAAGAGCTGATTGCGATGAAAGGTAAGGGGTCCAAAATGTAAATTAAGTGCGGTAAGTTATATCATATGATATATGATATAACCAAGGTTTTGTTGTGGTGCGGGTAAAAGTTGTGATAAAGGCATATATGGTAAGTTACAAAGGAAATATGATATGGTTGTTGATGAGTGTGCGGAGCTGCTTTTTAACTATAAAAATTGGATTTTTATGAGTTAAAAAGGGGTTTTGAAAAGGGAAATGAGAGGCTGGACTTTGGGTTTTTTTGGGAAAATGAAAGGTGAAAGAGGGAAAATGAAATGAATGAAGGTAGAAATGAAATTTTCTCACCACTACACTTTGACAGTGACACTTTCATCTTATAATCAAACAGAAAAGGCAGATTCATTCCTTGGAGAATGATGACTAGACTTTGAAAATATTTGGAAAAATTGCAGTGCTAACAGTGGCTCCTATTGGGGATTAAGTCCTCCCTATGAGGCTTCAAGGACTGTAGACTCAGTGCCTTACACACTTTTGAAACTCGAAATACTTGTTGAAAATTAAGACTAAGACTGACCATTGACTGACTATATATGTGGACATAAATACCATTGGGCATGGAGTTTATTGACACATCACACTGGATATTTACAATGGAGTGACTCAACTAACTTACTAAATAAGAACTTCTTAAGAAAATGACCATTGACTGGGCCTCCAGTCAGTTGATCATCATCCAAATGTTTGAGCAGAAAATTATTATTCTCCAAAACTTCAGAAATTCTAAACGGCTCAAACCACAGATTGTCGAACTTACCATGCTTTCCATGGTCTTCTCTCTTAGCATCCCAACGTAGCACCAAATCATTTTCCTGAAACAACTTCTGATTTTCTCTTTTATCAAAAACATATTTGACTCTAGCCTAATAATTCTGTACTTTTTCTAGCAATGATTCTCTTATTTGGTGTGCCTCTATCAACTGCAGCATTCTCCTTTGGACTGGATTTTCATTATCAATTTCATCTTGCAGGAAATTCATCACAAGAAGAGCTAATTGCAAAGGCATTATAGCATCAATACCATATACAAGCTCAAATGAAGACATTCCAATTATTTTTTTACCACTTACTCTATCTACCCACAGAGCATCTATCATCTGAGTGTCCCAATTCCTCTTATTTTCAGGCATCATTTTCTTAATAATCCTCCCTAAATTTGTATTGGATGACTCAGCGAATCCATTACCTTGATGGTAATAAAGGGTGGAATGAGTCAATTCAATCCCATATTGCTGACAAAAGTTGTACATCTTAGCAGACATAAAGGCCATTACATTATCAGTTACTAATTTCTGTGGACAACCAAATCTTGACATAATATTTTCCAACAAAAATTTGATAATTACCGTACCAATAGCATTTCAGGTTGGTACAGCTTCAATCCATTTAGTGAAATATTCTGTAACTGTGAGAATGCATCTATGTTGTCCTAAAGAAGGTGGATGAATTTCACTGATGAAGTCTAGCCCCCACTGCTAGAAAGGAACATCTCCTGAAATAGGAATGAGAGGTAATGGTAGCAGTTTTTGTTTACCAGCAAATTTCTGACATTCGACATAGCTCCTGACTTTGGCAAAGACATCAGAGAAAATAGTTGGCCAATAATGGCCAGCTCTTAATATTTTGTTTGTATTGGCTCTCCAGTACAAATGCCCTCCACACACTCCTGCATGTATCTCTGTCATAATCTCTTAGGATTCTGCTTCATCTACACATCTTAACAAGACTCCAACGGGATCTTTCCAGTAAAGATGGTCTTCAAAAATGCAATACTTCACAACTCTTAATTTACAATCTATCCTTTTAGACTTCTCCATTTCAGGTGGGCAGTTGAAATTTAACAAAAAGTAAACTATATTCTTGTACCAATATGAATTAAATATTTCAGGATAATTAGCAATACCTTCTACATCTTCTCCTTCAGCTACCTCTACATTCAGATTTAAAGCTTTGCAGTTAGATTCAGCCATCAAGCAAGCCAAGCCCTAACCTTTTATCAATTTAGTTGGTTTGATTTCAGCATCAAATTCTAGAATTTTGGTTATCCATCGTCCTCTTCTGCCATCTGTATCTAGCCGCAGCAACACATCTTTAACATTGATATTGGACACAAAAGCAATTATTTTTGAATGCAGCACATAAACTCGAAAAGACTTCAAAGCCTTAACTACTGCATATGCTTGTTTTTCAGTCAGGTTGTACTTTAATTCAAAATCCCTTAAATTACGACTGAAAAATGAAATAGGTTTCTCTAAACCCTCCTTGTTCTTATGTAGTAAGATAGTTGCAATTGTTTCTTCCGAAGCATATGAAAAAATCATAAAATCCTTTTCAAAATCAGGACTAATCAAAACTGGAGCTTCAGTCAAGGCAGACTTAATTGCTGAAAAATAATTATTTACTTCATCTCGCCACTTAAATTTTGCATCTTTTTTCAGTAAGACATTTATGTGTTTAATCATATCTGCAAAGTCAGGAACAAAACACCTGAAAAAATTGATTTTGCCTAAATTGACTGTAATTAATTTTTATTCCTTGGCAAACCAATCTTCTGAATAGCCTTTATTCTCCCCAGATCAATACAGATGCCACTTTATATTACAATATGTCCCAATAACTTACCTTCTTGGACATCAAAAGATGACTTTTTTGGGTTTAAGGACAAACCAAACTTTCTGCATTTGTCAAAAACTTGCTTCAAATGTTTCAAGTGGTCTTCATCAGATTTTGAATAGACTGTGATGTCATCCAAATAGATGACTACAAATCTGTCATTTTCTCCCGCAAAGGCAATATCTATTGCCCATTGAAAGCTTGTGCCTGCATTCATCAAACCAAATGGCATTTTGTTGTACATGAATGTGCCCCAGGGTGTGGTAAATGTTATATTTTATCTGTCTTGCCTGTCAACTGAAATTTGATTATAGCCTGAAAACCCATCAATCATTGACAATATTTTGGATCCTACAACCTTCTACAAGATATAATCCATATTGGGCAGTGGATAGTTATCTTTTAAGGAACACCGGTCTAGGTTGTGAAAATCAACACAAATCCTTATTTCTCCATTATTTTTCCGGAGTGGAACTATATTAGCTACCCAGTTAGAAAATCTCAAAGGCAGAATTATCTTTGCTTCCCATAATTTTTTTTATTTCTTTCTCAATGATTGGGAGCAGCATGGGATTGATATGTCTGATTTTTTTTGCTACAGGCTTTGCATCTGTTTTCAAAGGGATATTGTGCTCCATTATGCTCCTATCATAAGTTTTCAACTCACTATAAGACCATGCAAAAATATCAGCAAATTCTTTCAACAGTTTGATATATTTTGTTCTGGTTTCAAGAGAAAGGAATTTGGACACTTTGACTATTTGGGCTGATCTTCTGTACCAATGTTACATTCTATTGTCCTCTCTCCATCAACCTTGCTTTCAGGCTTGAGAAAAACATCATTATTATCAAACAGTCTTTCTAAAGGAACTAAACCCTTAAGGATATAGTTAGTTTTTAGATCTATAATGTTCTTCCCATCCATGGTTTTATTAAAAGGACTACTATTTTTGTTTTCAACAATCTCCTGTTCATCATCAATTTGTATGTCTGCAAACTCTTCAACACACTCTAAAAATTTTTGAATTTCCCTGTCATCCTCGGATACTTGTCAGTGCTTGATGTTATCAAGAATTGAAGATATGTTTTTGATTTGAACAACATACGCTGCCTTGACATCTAGAGGAACTTTGAAATTACTAGCAGGAATAGTTAGTGAATCAACAATTTGATTTTCTTCTCTAGTGACAAAATTTATATTAAATGCTGAAAAATAATGCTTAATCAAATCCCAGACTTCATTCCTATAATTCTTCAATTTGGAATTTTTTACTTGGTAATTGTTTCTCACCTGCTTAATCACCAACTCTAAATCACCAAAGGCAATTAGCTTTTCTGCTCCCAAATCTTTTGTTGCCTTCATACCCAGCACAAGTGCTTCATACTCAGTAGTATTGTTAGTGGTAGAAAATTGCAGTTTGTATGATATAGTCACCTTCTGCTAAGTAGGAGAAATGAGGATTATACTAGCTCCCGATCCTTCTCTTGAACAGTCTCCGTCAAAATACAATTTCCATATCTATCCTTCTTCTAAATGTTGTTGATTTCCACCTTGAAAGTGTTTTTTTTCACTTATTTGATGCTGGAAATCATTATCATCAAAGCAAGGTGAAGAATTGATGAACCCCAATTCCTTTCCTCATTATATTTGGGATGGTTTGATGGATTGTGTTGATCACTAATGATGTAGGCCATTTGGGTTTCCCTATACAGCCTTCTAAATTCCCCTCCAAACACCAAGATGGTAGCATATGACATGTCCATCTGAAGGGTACCTCCCAATTTCTTAGACCAAGATCTGGAAAGTAACATCCAAAATCTAGAAGGAATGTCGGCAACCACGATGTCCATCACTAAGCTCTTCATAGGAAACTAGGTAAGGGAAACAACAAAATCCTTAGCTCTTCATAGGAAACTGGGTAAGGGAAACAAAAAAATCCTTAATAACTCCTATACACTTGACTTTTTTGGAGTCAAAGGTGTAGAGGTCATGGTACTGCTTGGTGATCTCTAATCCCAATTCATCCATCACTTTCTTTGGCATGAGATTGTGGGAAGCTCCAAAATCTAACAGGCAATTATGTAGCAATTTGTTATGTATATTAAGTGACGGGTAGAAAGGTGGTGAGTTATCATCATTTTGGTCTTGGACATGACAACCTAGGTAATAGTGGGGTGCTCATCCTCAAGGTTGACTAAATCAGGAGTGAGAGGAGGCTACAACAGAATTTTGAAAGACTCTTTATATGCTGGATTTTTCAATAATTCCAGGAGTGGGACTGGAATTTTTATTTTATTCAATTCAGATTTGAAACTGAAATAAATTGGAACTAATTCCTTATTTTTTCAGTAATTTTAGCAATTTGGGCACAATTTTGAGGTGGAGGAACCTCATTTACCTTGGCCTTTTGTTTAGCAGCTTTTTTGTTTGAATCTGATTTTTTTTACGCTGTTGAACAGGAACTTTGGACCTCAAAAGGTAATTTATGTTTTGAACTTCTTGCTATTTTTGGTCATTTTGTGCATAAATTTGAGCATTCATATCATTAGAAAACAAAAAAATCCTTGATCTATCTTCATATTCCTGCAATGTTAAACATGTTGACTGTGAAGTCTCTCCCACAAGGTTTATTTCTTCATTTTCTTATCCATTTCCTTGTTGTTATTCTTTAGCAAAATTATTCAAAAAAGGCTGAACATTTTGATCATCAGCATTCCTCCTTAGGCGTTGTAAGATTTGTTGAGGCTGAAAAGGCCTCCTGAAGGGAGCCTGATTTCTATTAGATTTGTTTTGATTGGCTCTAGCAGCTGGTTTATTTTCTACCTCTAACTTTGACATCTTAGAGGCAAGTTACTTGATCAAATTGGACATGTGATCATCTTTTCTTCTACTGAAAGAGACTTATAAGAAGAAGTATTTTCTTCTTTCATCTTCTTTTTGTCTTTTTCTTCCTTTTCTTCCTCCATTTTTAATTTATTAGAAGCCATGAGATTAGACTGCGCTCCAATTGCAGCCTCTTGCATACTTGTCAGTGTATGTGGTTTTCTAGCCCTCAACCATAAGGCAAACTCAGAATCTAAAGAATTTGCAAAATTTATCATAGTTGTGGTTCAGTGGGTTTAATTTCTTCAGGAATTTCCTGATAAATCTTATTAAACATCTTAGTAAAATTAGCTAATGACTCATCTGCCTTCTTCTTCAGAGTTCCAAATTTTGTAAGATAATAGACATAGTCTTTCCTATCACCCCAATGCTTCACAAATATGTCTTCTAATTCATCAATTCCTATTATTGAATTTGGAGCCAAACTTCTAAACCATTTTCGAGCTTCACCATCCAAGCTCTGAACAAAGAGTCTTGACCAAACATCTTCATGTTCAATATTCTGATTGTTAGCATAAATATAGAAACCCACTAAATGTTCCTCAGCAGAAACTCTGTCTCCCTCCCCAGTGTATTTTGGAAGATATTTTTAAGTAATTGCATTGAGGAAGTGGATGAAAGGGTTGAGGGAGAACAAGTGGCGCATATCTTCCAGCCATTATCTGTTGCATCCTTTTAAGGGCAAGCTGAGCCATATTTTGTTGATGTATAGTTGATGTAGTTTTTTGGGAAATAGGAATTACAAATGGTGAATTTTGATTATGATTTAGGACAGCAGAAAATTGGGGGTCTTGAACTAATTTTTCAGGCTTTGGAACTGAAAAGAGTGGGTTTTCAAAAATATGAACAGAGGATGACTTGACTTCTACTTCAGTAGAAGAATCAAAATCTAAATTTGTCTCTTGAGGGGTTGCAGTTAATTCAGCTTTATTTTGCTGAGCAAGGAAATCAGATAAGTTAAAAGTAAGACCTTCAGGTACAGACTCTTTAAGAGGATGAGAGAAAGATGCCCCAACAACTGGATTTGGAGAAAAAGGAAAATAACACTGTTACCAATGAAATAGGTAACCTGACCTCAAAATGGGAACTCTGGCCCAAAAAGACTCAAAAAACATGAAAAAACACCGCAAAAACAAAAAAAGTGTATTCCAGAACGCACTTGGTTTTTTTTTAAGGTCAAATTTCAAAATTTTATAAAATTATGCTAAAAACAAAATTGTTTCTTGAAAAAAGGATTGAAAAAACACCCTCAAAACAAAACCAGTTGATGCTGGAATAATTAAAAAAATAAAAAATAAAAATAAAAAATAAAAAAAATTGTGTCATATTTTTGACATTTTTAAAAATAGAAATAACATTTTTTAATTTTCAAAATTCAAACATTTAAAAAAAAACCTAAAATTTAAGAAAATAAATAAATTTAAAAAATAAAAACATTTTAAAGCTTAAAATTTAAAAATATATAGGAATAAAAAAATAAAAATAAAAACTAAATAAAAATTTTAATTCAAACATTTAAAAAACCTAAAATTTAAGAAAAAAATAAAAAAGAAAAAAGAAAATTTAAAGATTAAAATTTCAAAATATATAGAAATAAAAAAATAAAAATAAACACAAAATAAAAATATTAAATTAAAAAGAAAAACAAGTTAAAAAAAATAAAGAAATTATAAAAAATAAAATATAGAAATTAAATTTAAAAAAGAAAAAGAAAATGTTTATTAAAAAAAAAAAAAAAACATTATTGAAATTAAATGTAAAAAAATAAAAATTAATTTAAAAAAAAAAAATGAAAAATAAAATACAATAAAAATATTAAATTTAAAAATATATATATTAAAAAAACAAATAGATTTTAAAAAATAAATTAAATTTAAATTATAAAAAATTATATATATATATATATATATATATATATATATATATATATATATATATATATATATATATATATATATGAACTTAAATTAAAAATATATATTAGATTTTATTAAATTTTTTTAAAAAAATGTTAATATTAAAATAACAAATTAAATTTAAAAAAAAAAAAATATTAAATTTTAATAAATAAATGAATAAACAAATAAATTTAGAAATAAAACATAAATTTAAAATTTAAAAAAAGAAGAAGAAGGAGCATTGTTAAAATAAAAAGTTAAAAAACTTTAAAAATCAATTAAAATTGAAAAATTGAAAAAAATAAATTAAATAAAATATATTAAATAAAAAATAAAATAAAAAACAAATTAATTTGAAATACTAATTTTAATATATATATATATATATATAATTTTAAATACACAATTTTAATTGAAATATATATATATATATATATATATATATATATATATATATATATATATATATATATATATATTATGTAATTAAAAAAATAATAATAAAAAAATAAAAAATTTAAAAAAAAAAAAATTATTAAATTCAAATAAATTTTAAAAAATTACAAAATTTACTAAATTTAAAAAAATTAAATGAAAAAACTAAACATAAATTAATTAATTAATTAATTAATTAAAAAATAATTATAATAATTATTATTATTATTATTAACAAAATTTAGGAAAAAAAAATTAAAAACAAAAAAAATGAATAAAATTTAAAAAATTTAAAAATCAAGAATAAAAATAAAAAAACAAAAACAAATTAAATTTCAAATATAAAAATTAAATTTAAAAAATATAAATAAATAAATAAATTTTTTGAAAAAAAAAAAAAAAGATCGTGGTGGCGCCGCCAATCGGCCTCCCACCCAGGTGGCGGCGGAGGCCGGCCGCTGGGCGGGAGGCTGATTCCAGTAATCGCCCTGAGGCCGATTCAGGGAATCTCCCTCCCGCGACGCGGGAGGGCGATTCCTGGAATCGACCTCCCACCGCGGGAGGGTGATTCCCGGAATCAGCATCCCGCGGCGGGAGGGCGATTCTCGAAATCAGTCTCCCACCGTGGGAGGGCAATTCCCGAAATCGGACTCCTGCCACGGGAGGGCGATTCTCGGAACCGGCCTCCCGCGGCGGGAGGGTGATTCCTGGAATCGGCCTCTCGCCAGGGGAGGGCGATTCTCGGCCTCCTGCCCAGGCAGAGGCGGAGGCCGACCTCCGCTGCCACTTGCGCGGGAGGCCGATTGGCAACACCACCACGATCAAAAAATTCTTCTTCTTTTTTTTTCCTTTTTTTTTAATATTTTTTTTTTTTAATTTGATTTTTTCTTTAATTTTTTTTTTTAATTCAAAAAATTTAAAATTCTTTTTTTTTAATTCTTCTTTTTCTTTTTTCTTTTTTCTTTTTTTTTTTCTTTTTTTTTTTTTTTAAATCCCGGATGCGGGTGTCTGATGGTTGTTGTATGAGGGCGTGTGGGTTGGCGCGTGGCCTCACACCACTACCATCCAGTTCATCGCTTGGCCTTGTATTAATTCCACTGCAAACGACTTCAATGCTGCAATAGTGCAACTCTTTATCCGAAGCCAGCCTATTAGCATTTTAACAATGTCGCTCCAGTCCAGAATCATCGAGGCAGCTCCTCCGTGCTTGAATTGTTCTGTGGCAGCAGCTACGCCCCGCTCTCGGCCCTGCACTGGGAGGCGGTGTGATATGGTCTGCTGCACAAAACTCACGTCGGGCTTTCTTTACATTCACCGCGCCTTATGCCATTCTCAGTACAATTCTCCTTCTGAGCGGGTCACGGCCATCCCGGTGGGAGCATCCCCGCATTTCTTTGTGGCTTCTGACTGCAATTCTCGTTCTGCTGACCCTCGCATCTCCTGGCTTGCCTGCAGCACAATGCCTCGCCTCCGACATAGAATGAGGTGCAGGAGGAGCACCAGTCGTGGGACTGCTGCTCGTCTGCCCTCTACCTCCACCTCTGACTCGTCTTCCCAGTCCTCTGAGTTCTTCTCCGGTCGTTACCCAGCCACCAGGAGTGGCCATGGTCGAGGGTCTGGGACGTTTACTCAAGATCAAAGCCTCCCTTTCTCTCTTCGCCCTTCAGCTTAGTCCCATATCGCCCATGTCCGCATCCCCTGCGCCTTTTGTCATTCCACCATTATCGCCAACATCATTTTTTTATTTCCATGTCGATTCTGAGACTGGGGGTGGTCAGACTTCTGCGGCGCCTTTGGAGAAGACAGCCAACGAGCAGCATCCTACTCCATCTTCTGACAGCAGGCAGAATGAGGAGCACCATCACAGCCAAAATCCAGTTACCAGCATTCTTACAAGTCCGAGTGATAAGCGGTGTGGCGACTCAATTGGAACGGAAACCCCTCAAGCCATGGATGAAGACCCATATGAATATGGGTGCCGGATTGTGGAGGAAGCGCCATCCAATTCTCATGAATCCTGAACTCGACTTTAATTTCAGGTTTTTGACACATAAAAGTAGGTCAAGATCTACTATCTGGCGTTTTTGTTTTCACAATTTTCATGTTCAGGAATATGCTTCTATTAGGAACAGCCATTCTCCCCTGCGTGGGAGGCCTTCTCTTATCTGTTTAGTTTGGTTCAGGGTTGTAGCTTCTGTTTATGGTTTTTGTTCAGAACAGGGTTGTGGGTTTGGCTTTTGAGTATTTTGGGAGATAATTATGTGTTCTTGACAAACTGCAGCAATACTGCGCAAGATCTTATGAGGCAGGGACCTCTTTGTAAAAAAAAATTGTATCAATAATAGGAGTAGACTTATTCAGGAAAAAATAATAATAATAATAATATTTTAGATTAATTATTTTTTAAAATTTAAAATTTATTTATTAAATTTATTAAATTTTAATTTATTTTATTTTATTTTTTTTAATCTTTTAGTTTATTTAGTTTTTCATTTTTAAAATTTATAAATTGTTTCATTTAAAAAAAAAAAACAGTAAATTTATGGATATTTGTTTTTTAATTATTTACACGTGGTTTTTTTCATTTTTTTTGTTTTTAATAATATATATATATATATATATATATATATATATATATATATATATATATATATTTAATTTTCAATTTTATTTTTTATTTTTATTTTTTTTATTTGTATTTTTGTTTTCTTATTATTATTATTTTTTTAATTTAAAATTTAAAATTTAATTTTTTCTTTTTTGTATTTTATTTTTTTTATCTAAATTTTAATTTTGTAATTTAAATTATTTTTAAATTTTCTATTTAATTTTTTTTTTTTTAATTATATGGTTTTTTTTAATAACTTGGAAAAAAATGTTTTTGATGTTTTTTTTTTTAATTTTTTTGGTTAATTTTTGTTTTTTTCTTTAAATTATGTGTTTTTTTTTTCAAATTTTCTCATTTATTTTGATATAATTTTCGAATATTTTTGTTTTTTTTTTGTTTTATTTATTTATTTTTGTTTAATTTTTTTATTTTTACGAGTTAATTTTGTTTTTTTTTACATTTTTATTGGTTTTTTTTAATTGTGTTTATATATATATATATATTTTTTATCTAAGTTTTGTGTTTATTTACCAGCATGAAAATAACCACTCTAAAAAAAAAGGTTGATGATGCATCAATAAGTTTCAAAATTAGCATGAAAATCACCGCTCACAAAAAAAAAAAAAATTGATGCTGCATCAATACGTTTCAAAATTAGCATGAAAATCACTAACATTTTAAAACAAATATTCATACTTCATAAATAAAAATATTAGAGTGTCAAAAATGTGCTTAAAAAAAAAGAAGGTGATTTTGCATCACCACTTTTCAAAATCGGGTGCTTTTTATGCTACCAAAAAAAAGTAGGTAACAATGTGGTTACCTATTTCATCGGTAACAGTGTTAAATACTCTTGCTGAAGGGTAATAAGGGACTGGTATTCAGGATGAGTCTGAAGGAAATTTAAAATAGTCTTGAAGTCTTCTTCAGTCAAAATATCCCTATCAAGAAAAGGTGAAATAGCCAATACTTGTTCTAATTCCCCTTCAGTCAGCACAAATTCTTCTGGCTTCTTTTCAACACTTAGAAATGCAGTTTCTTCCTCTTTGACTAGAACAATACTTATTTCAGATTTAATAGGTGATGAGTAAGAAAAAATTTCAGCTGAGCCTAAGTTAACAACATCCACTTTATTTTCTAAGGAAATAACTTCAACTTGAGATTTTTCAACAGAATATTTTGAAACTAAAACCTCTTTAGATTCTAAAGTAGATGAAGGTACCTTTTACTTTGGAACGTACTTTTTGTGTACCTTATTCACTGACTGAGATGTGGCTTCAACTGATCTCTATTTTCCTTGAGCATCTTTGATGATTTTCTTTGGGTCAGCAATTGGGGTTACAGTTGGAGATCTTTGATTCCTCCTTGTAGAAGGAAGTCTTGAAACCTCTCTTCCTCTTTTTGGAGTCACCAGGTGAACAAATTTTTAGTCTTCTTCAGGTCACCAATTCTTGTTCACCATCAAGAACTGATTGTCAGCAATTCAAAACAAGAGACTCGGAAGATTCAATACTTCGTTTCAAGGCCTTCGTCTCCCGGAAGACGCACCAAAAGATGTTGGAGCTAGAATCAACACTTGGACTATAGCAAGCGCTTAACCAAACACATCCTAAACTATAAAGTAATTTAATGATTTTTTTTATGAGATTGGTAGGTGGTTTAAACTCCCATTCACTGAAAAGAGATTTCATTCAAATCCATTGTTCTACTAATGAGGATATTGGGTCTGATGTCATAGCAAAAGAGTGAGTTTGTAGCCTATGAGGGGAAGAGAATGTGAAATGGAAGAAGAAACAGTGGGTCTGCAAGGCAGAAATCCACTCCTTTTGGTAGAAAATAATACAAGTAGCAATTTGTCAATATTTCAACAAAAGAAATCTATTTCTAGACTTACAATATTCTCACTGAAATATCATGGAAGATAATTGTTATGAGTGATGCTCTTTACACTATCATCATGAATATCTCATCAAGAAATATCACTATGTGAGACTAATAAAATTTGACAAAACTCATGAACATGCTTAAGAGACTAATAAAAACACATAACAGTATAAGGAATTACAAGCTACTACTGAAGATAATAAGATGTGGAAACACAAGAGAAGATTAACAATACACACACCAGCCTGATAATAAGTCCTCAGAAGTTTCTTGAATTTTATTCATTGAAAAGAGTACTGATCATATGAGCCAAGATTCTAAAATCACCAACCAACCCCTTTTACATAGCAATTTATCACATATATACAAAAATAATAAATTGTCATCTCCACAAAAGGAGTAAACATGTTCCCAAAATTTGTTATGATCTTGTGCAAGAGATGAGGCTTATCCTAAAACTTTAATACAAAGTGCTATGACATAATGAAAATAACAGCATCAAGGCTAACAATTCGAAGTGGTTTGTATGATCTGGCAGTTTATGGGAAGACTCCTCTTCTGTTCTGGTGCAACCAACTCCATAAAAAGTGTAAACAACAATGAAAATGGCGTGTGGTTGTTCTTTGAATGCTGCCTGGTGCCTAGTAGAAATGTGTTGGTGTTGAGAGTAGTGGTAGAAAACTACCTCAAAGAAACTTTGTCGTTGTTTCACTGTTCCTCTCCTTTTTTGGTGGAAAACCCGAAACTTTTTGGATAGAATGGCGGAGGTTCATTTTATGATAAATTACAAAGAAATACTTTGAAAAGGGTTTAATTGATAAGGGAGATATGGAGCGGAATGAATGATAAGCAGGATGGGGTGATGACGTGGCAAAGAAGTGAGACCGATCGCAGATCGCGCATTGGAAGGTTTATTATGAAATGCAAGAGTTAAATGTTAAAACTAGCGAAGTGCGATCTGCGATGAGAATGGAGGTGGTGTGGCATAACAAGGGGTGGGGTCGCCTGCAAATCGCACATCGAATGTTTTGAGGGAGCGGAAGTGAATGCGGTAAGTGAAATTTGCGAAGATGCGATGTGAAAAGGTAGGTGGGGCCCTTTAAGCAGCTTTTCAAAGTGAAAATTGAACATTTTCATTGAGTTATGGTAATATGATAAAAAGACACCCGAAGCATAAAAAAGGCTTTATAACGTATTCAAGGTGTATCAAAGGGAAGTATGGGTGCCAAACCATACCGGAAATCGCACATCGCAATTTTTGTAAGGGACGACAGTTGTAATATGAACGGAAGTTAAAACTGCGAAGAGTCGATTGTGATGAAAGGTAAGGGGCCCACAATGTTTATTAAGTGTGGTAAGTTATATCATATGATATATGATATAACCAAGTTTTTTTTGTGGTGCGGGTAAAAGCTGTAATAAAGGAATATATGTTAAGTTACAAAGGAAATATGATATGGTTGTTGATGGGTGTGTGGAGCTACTGTTTAACTATAAAAATTGGATTTTATGAGTTAAAAATGGGTTTTTAAAAGGGAAATGAGAGGTTGGACTTTGGGTTTTTTTTGGGAAAATGAAAGGTGAAAGAGGGAAAATGAAATGAATGAAGGTAGAAATGAAATTTTCACACCACTACACTTTTACAACGACACTTTCATCTTATAATCAAACTGAAAAGGAAAATTGATTCCTTGGAGAATGATGACCATACTTTGAAAATCTTTGGAAAAATTGCAGTGCTGACAGGGTGTGTTTTAGGATGGATCAACCTTTCAAGATAGGGAGGTTTGTTGACTTGTGGTGTAGTATCTTCCTTCTCTTACTCTATATTTTATATTAGAGAAGGTGGGTGGGCATTTGGAAGTATCTTCCCATACCCAAGGTTATTTTCTTGGATTTATATAGCTTAGGATGTATTATATGTCTCTCCACTGTAGACTAGTTGAGCCTACTTATTATTGGGGTTCAGGTTCGATTGAGTGGTAATTTGAGGTTTTTTGGAGGGTTATTTTTAGGTAATTGTGATTGAGGAGGAGGGTGGATTAAGGCAGATTGTTGGGTTTCCTAAGGCCTCCATCCTGAATATGGATTACCCCATTTAGAAGGTTGGTGTTGGTAAGGCTAAAAACGAGGAATTATATGTTGAGGAGGATAGGGCCACGGAGTGGGCATAAACCAAGGTGAAGTTCTAGGTAGATAATAAGGTTGAAAATGTGTAGTATAATTTGTATTGAAAGAGGGTTAGTTCATACCTTACTAATATGGGTTGGGGCTTTATGGCCTCTTTTAGTTAACAAATAAAAGTTGATCCATGCTCCCTTCCGCTCCTTGGTACAAAACTTTAAAACTTGGAAAAGAGGGAAAATTTTTCAGTTGATTGATTCTCATCACACACAGAACATATCTCTATGACATCTAAGGGACACTCATTCCTAGGATGTCATTCAGTGCATCTAAGGAAAAATATAGTTATTGCCCTTTCTACTTATTCTTGGTTTTTCTTGATATATATTGTGTCCATCAACATAACAAAAGTGGGTAAGATATCAATTTTTAAATTTTCTAGCATACCTCCTATATTTTTCTTGGTGATTGAGGTGGAAGGAGGAAGTATTTACCAAACCCTTGTTTGTTCTACCTATTTTTCAAGTAGCTTTAGAATGATTTTTGAATATTATTTTGATGTATTCATAATTGAGCTGGTAAATATCTCGATTAGCCAATACATTGAGGGTCTCCATTAGTTGTTTTATGACTCCCTAGAGTATGACTAACTTCAAGGAATCTGGATCAAGAGTGGATTTATGTGCCCACCTCTAACTTAGTTGGACTGTTTCCTCAAAATATTCAAAGGACTCATCTTCTTCTTGGTTCATCCTAAATATTCCATCCCTTGCATATCTTTTCCTGCAATAGTCCCTATATTTGGTGTTCAAGGCTTATTTTATTTGTCCCCATGAAGTGATTTTTCATTGTTCTATAATCATAAAACAACTAAGGGTTGCATCCTTGAGGGTAGAGAGAAAAAACTTGAGCTTCTTCTCATATGTTGTATAATCATATCTCCTAAACCTAACACAAATTCAAACATGAATGTATCGGGGTCTTCAGTAGCTAATTCGTGGAAGTGTGGGAGAAAATATGGGCTAATATTTTTCTTTTTTGCCTCTCGATTTGTCTCCCTGGTAGGAAAAAATTTAGGTTGCATGTTTATGTCCATGGTATCAGTGGGCGAAGAAGGAACTTCTCCTTTTGCAATCTCCTCAGTAATCCTTTCTTTCTCACCTAAAAAGGCCTTTGTATCCTCTAAGGATAAAATATGGAGCTCAAAGTTAGAAAAAAGAGGTTGGTTGCTTGTGGAAATGGGTAACTTCGATCAAAAAAATATTGTATTTTCCCTAGTTCTATGAGACATCTAGAGAAATACTTTTCTGTTTTTGTAATTTTCTGGATGAGAATGCTAATGCAATGATGAATTTTTTTTAGATGAGGATACCTTATGCATATTTTGTATATTTTTGCATAAAATGAAAGAAGAGAATCAACTAGAGAATAAATAAATAAAAACTTTCACACCTCCCTTGCAATAACGCTAAAAAGTGATGGCACTCAATACTACAGCAAGAATGTTGTAACTCCCAATAGTCTTGACTTTAATTGTTAACCCAGGGTTCCCACAAACTTAAGAGTGGTAATAAATATGTGTACAACATGTAAATTTTTTTCTTTCATTGATCTTATGCAACTGAAGGGAAATTGAGTTACACATAGACCATTATGTTGTCTATGCTACAGGAAATTCTCAAAATTGCAGGAAAAGAAAGAATAGAAAGTAAATATATTTGATTAGCATGAAAATCAGGCAAACCAATTCAATCAATCTAGAACAAAATCAAATCCAATCTACTGTGCACTGGAAACAAACTTCTAGATGAAATAAGGCATTGAAACATTAAAACCTTAATTTGTAGAAAAAGAAGGTATTTTTACTACAACAACTATGCCAAAGATTCTATGGGGTCTCTGAGCTTCCAAATTCCATCCTCAGGGTCTAGTGTATATTGTAGAATGTCAAGGAAGGATAATAATTCTTTGGATGCAAATATTGAGGATTTTTTATGCAAATTGTGGATTACTATAGGAGCCTTTGTTTTGCTACAAGAGACAGTCGGGTGAGCAGAAAATGTGTTTTATATATGGTTTTAAAAATGGATAAGGTGAAGGAGGGATAAAGGATGGAAAAGCAACCTTTTACAAGTCCTTATGCCTATGATGAATTGGTTTATTCAGTAAATGAGAGATTTTATGTTTTCTTGTAACTACGCAAAATAGGAATTTATGTAACAAAAAATGTTGAAATATCTGAACATCAAGTAAATAATGACAATCTAAATAGGATAGTGCATGATAAATAATACTAAATTGCATGAAATAACTATGGCTAAATTAACTAACACAATATGCATAAAAAAGTTTTTAAGAAAACTAATTTCTCAACCCTACAAAATACAATATTCATAAATGAAATTGCATAGATGTATAATTGAATTAATGCATGAAATGTAAAAGTAAAAAGAGAGGTCTTGAGCACCTAGGGTGGGCCTTAACCAAATCAGGCTCGGAATCCTAAAAAGAGAGTAGTATAGGAGCTAAACATGGTTTTCATTTATCAGGGAAAGTTCTCATACATAGAAGATTTCAAGACTGAAATTCTAGTATAAAAGCATTTACTAGTCTATTGTTGATTCTAACTACAGAAGTTCAACTTCCTAACGGAATACATGATCCCCTTATTTATACAAAAATAACTGAGTAGCATCCTTGAAGAGATGGATGATTTCCATCTAAAGGTCCTATAAAATAGGATCTTACTCCCTGTGACCTCGCAGCTAAAGGGAGAAGTAAAAATTTGTCTAATTTAGTCAAGTCTTGTCATCCTACAACAGTGGACAAGTCCCATATTTTTCTCTTGACTATATTCCCTATGATCTACATAAAATATCTTCAATATCTTTCACAATAAATATATTAGGCACATTAATTATGATAGTCATCCCTAACCTTCCTAAGAACTTATTAAACCTAAGAAATATGTTATTAAGTGCATAAGGAGAGGTTACATTTTCCTAGGAAAGGTTAGGATGAGACTTAAGTTGTACCTAATTTGGATTCCCATCAAATAAAAGTTCAATAAGAAGCTATATGCTACGTTTGAAAACTTTGAAAAATATAATTGATAAGTACAATATGTTAGCTCAATCACGCTAGGAGAAAAGCACATGATTTCACAACAAATTGAGCCACACCAAGAAGAAACTTGTAAATTTTGTCTATTTAGCCAGCAGCAATACTTATTAGGCCTACACAACAATGAATTAATTGGATAAAAAAATCATTGGCATTGTTCTCCTAATGTGGACGTAAACATGATTGGTGATTCTAATCCATTAGCATGGGTTACTCAGATGGAAAAATACTTCACCATGTAGGGTATTACTGATGACATGATGAAACTTAGGGTGGGGGTGTTATATTTAGATAAATAATAATTGAAATGGTAGGAATGCCCTTAAAAATATATTTAGTCTATATTTCTTGGAGTGATTTTGTTAAAATTGATTGTGCACGTTTCCAAAGGGATACTCATTATTTCATGTGACTTACCAAGTTATGACAAATTGGCTCAATCATTGAATGTAGAGTAGCCTTTCAGAAATTCTTCATCCATCCAGAGAACTTAATAGATTCCTTACATAAATAAAGTTTCATTGGTGGCCTCAAGGAGGAGATTCGAGCAGAAGCCAAAATGGAGTGCCCTACTACATTGTTAGAAGTAATAGAGAGGGTCCTAGAAGTCAAAATTATGATTAATGAACAAATAAAAAACTAACATTCCTTACTTGCACTCATCCTCACTAAGGTAATTCACTAATAAAAACTCGTATTTATCCCTTAAAGGTACAAACCCTGTTTCCAATAGAGGCAGATGATTTCAGATAAAGATGTGGAATTTTCTACAATTGTGATGAAACATTTGCTCCAGACCATAGGTTTAAAGAGCATAATTTGTTCCAAATTGACATCACTATTTATACCCTCACATAATGTATTACCACCGAAAATATAGTAGCATTACAAGTTGAACACGCCATCACTCATAATCAAGTAAATATTGAACCATCATTTCCTCCTAAAGAACCTCTAATCTCCCTACATGCATTATCATGAATTTCCACTCCAAAAAATTTGAAACTCGCAAGCTACATCAGACACCAGAAAGTTATAGTCCTATTTGGCATTGGTATTACTAATAATTTCGTTCAGAAGAGATTCATCGAAGAAACCCTTTGTTTTGTACACCCAATCTACAACTTTCAACCCATGATCACAAATAGAGGTATGATGGAATTCTAGGGCACATGTGAACATGTCAAACTCTATATGGGACATTATCAACTCCAAACCCATCTATTTCCCATTGACATAGGTGGTTGTGATATAGTTGTGATATTTTGATTCTTTCATGAATGTGTTTTCACTCTCACCCTCTCTCTCTCCCAAATTAATGAAAACAAACTCATGAAACTCTCCTTCGTCTCTCTCGATCCCAAATTAATAAAAACAAATTCATGAAAAAATCAAAATATTTTGACACATAAACTCTCCTCAAAAGTCTAGAGAATAAAGAAAGTGAAGTAATTTATGATACATAAACTTCCTAATAAATACAAAATTGAGATAAAAAATCATATATAAAAATATATATCCCTAAAAAAAATTTTAAAAAAATCAAATCAATCAATCTTAAACTATAAAATCATAAATTCATCCAAATGTTTTAACAAAACCAAAAATATGAATAACAATACAATACCATTCTTTTAAACAAAATTAAAAAATGAAAAATCCTTTATATATCCTAAAAAGAACTTAAACAATTTCAACCTTAAACCAATTTAAAAATATTTATAAATCCAAAAAAAATTAAACAAATTCAATTTTATCGTTGTAGTATGTAAACTTTAAATAGAATTTAGTAAACAAATTACTTGAAAAATATACCATATCGAACTTTAAACATGTTCATAGTTTAAATAAAAAGCCTTTGAGCCTTGAAAACCTCTTTCTTGAGATCATTGTTTCAAACAAGGAATTGACTTGATTGAATCTAATATTATTTTAATTAAATAGTTTATCATGAGAATATTTCAATTGGAAAGTTAATTATTGATTTTACTTCAGGTTTAATACAAAGTTTATATTTTAAATAAGAATGTTTTCTTTTTAATTAAAAATTAAATAGTTTAAATTGGCATGGTTTAACTTATTTAACTAATAGGTGTTTTGATTTTTTTTATTAGAATTTTATATTGGGATTTTTATTATGTAAAATATGTTTTGAATATATTATTTATTTCGCTCAAAAAATTTTAATATTCTTAGATTGTGTGAATTATACATCTTAAACTTGTATTTCTAAAAAAATGTGTGTTAATTTGACTTTTTAAAAACAAAAAATTACACATAAAAATTTTACATATTAAGTAATTCAAATATACATTTTAAAAAATATTGGTCAATTTTGAGCAAAAATAACCAAAATATTAACTAAGGAAAATTGCATAAAGTAGAGGCAACATTTCCATATCTATATTTCAATTTATTGAACTACAAGTGCCTTTGTGGCTACATGTAGTGGTACTTCTCTTGAAACTCTTATGCATGTTGGTAGACCTTTTACTAATTCTAGATCAAGCTAGTATGTACGTTTTATGAGGAAATGCCAAAAGTGAAGGCTAGATTTCAATCTACTTGAACTCCAAGTGCCACTAATACAGGTAGTGGTACTGTTGCTAAAACTCTTACGTATGTTGGTAGATCATTCACTAATTCTAGATCAAGCTAGTCTACACATTTTATGAGGGAATGCCACTACCTACTTTATTAATTCATAAAATATGTGAACGAGGTAATGCCGCTACCTATTTTATTAGTCCCTGGAGCAGGCATGACGGGACTATTGTAATCGAAATTGTAGCTTTAGCATTAGTCCTTGCTTCATGTAACCTAATTTTTTAGGGTGCTCAAATGTTATCAACCAATAAAATTTATGATTAATTTTCGAGAGCCAATAGTGTTATTCTTTGTCTTATTTGGCTCTTCCCAAGGCATGGAGGCCAAAAGCATGGATAGTATGTTATATATTTGATTATGTTTGAGGGTTGCAAACTAGTGTTAACATTACTTCCTTGTATTTAACGTTATGTGGTTTATTCAGGAAATATGCATATATATTTCATATCAGAGTCATCTCGTAACTAGTGATGAAACTAGTAATAATGCTAGCATTAGGTCAAGGCATTAAAAATGTCATGCGAATGAGGCATAATAACAAAAGGGAAGCAAATATCTGCATGCACTAGCACCGGTTGACCACCTGTCTAGACAAAATTGTGGCTATATGCATGACCACCCATCAAGACAAAATTGTGGTGATCTGCATGTACTGTCACCTCTAAACCGTCTTCATCTACTGACATCGCTTACCGCATGCATCTACTAGCATCGCTTGACTTATACTGCCTCATTTATTGTTGTTGTTGTAGGCTATGGATATCGTGGTTGTGATGGTCTATATCTTTGTATTGCTTGTTGTTTCTTGTTGTGAAGGTCGTGAATGCTTCCTAATTAATTTTCCACAAGTCGGAGCCTTCTACTATCTTGACCTCTGCTTACCATATAGGATACATTCTGCTTACTATATAGGATACATTATCGTAGCCTGATGTATTCTCAGATAAGGAAGCGCTAAGCTGCTCCCATACTGCTGCATCTAACATGGAATTAGTGAAATTGAATTCTTCAGTCACTGTAGAAGCTTACTTTGAAGCTTTTGAATCACGAGGAGCACAAAACATATGAAGCAAAAATTTCTTGAATCGCGTGGAGCACAGAACATCTGAAGCAACCGTTTATTTTAGGTATGTACTATCAATTAAATGTTTGTTTTACCCATGTATAATAATCCCTTATTAGAACATCACTACAGTCTACGAAATGGTTCACACCTCCACATATGGAAAGATTAATTGCGGATAATTGAAAATGGCCAACAAATGGAATCCAAATCACATTGATTGTCACAATTTTTAAAATATGAATATAATTGAGTATACATATTTTCTATTTCTGGAAATTTCAAAAATGCCCTGATAAAAAAGATTAAATTCTAAGTTTAAAAAATATTACATAGAAGTTACAGAATATATATTTGATTTGAAATGGATGACATATGGTTGAACTGGCAATTTTTAATACTATGGGCATGAACACAATTGTGCTAATTTAATACTTTAGGCATGAACATAATTATTAGGGCTTGAATACAATTCGACAATATTAAAATGGGCGATCAAGAAAAACTAAACCAACACAAGCCTATTGTGTTTAATATAAAATTAAGATTCATTGGTATGAGCTTCCATTTTTCATTATTCAATGTTTGGTATCCTTACCTCATGTTGCCTACTATTTGGCTAGTGCATGCATTATTTCGATGTAACAATCAACAACTTTCACAATGGGGTGGGGTGCGCTTGGCCTGTCGGTGCTAAGCTTGTTGTTATATCGTTAATAATAATGATTGTTAAGTGTCACGACCTGTTTCACAAACAACGTGCCATACTGAAGATCCTGTCTTGGGGTCCTACTACCTAATCTGAGTCTAGTCTAAAAGGATCCTATCTATTTCACCAAAGCCTATTCTAACATGAGTCAGCCTGAAGGAGGTCCTTCTAAAAATGGCCAGCATTAAGTATGGTGTATGGATCCCCTTCTTCAGCGATGAGGCCTATTTTTAATAAGGGTAGAGTTTGGTGATAATATTTTTCCTTAATAGTTGAGCTGGGAGAGAATGTTACTTTCAACTCCGAGAGTATGGGCTGGGTGGAGAGGAAGATAAAGGTCACTTTCCCACTATCCCCATTCCATCTTCAAGTTAACACTCAGTCTACAACCAGCTATTTTGTTTGGACCTTCCAAATCTCCCTTTCCTTCCAATTCTCGAAATGTCCTTCTCTCTAGAGTACTAGAAATCAATTTGTTGTATTCTACTTGTGTTGGTAATAGTTTAGGGGCACATAGGTAACAATGCCAAAAGCCACACAACCAGCACTATGTACTTGATAATTTCCCATCCTTCACATGCATAATAGAAAAACTTCATATACCTGAAAAACCCTCCAAAACTGCACTGGAAACGACGAGATTTGATATTTTCACAGTGGTTATCACAATTCAAGTGTTGTTTTTCTACTCTGCAAGGAGCGTTGTCTATCCTCCATAGCTGACACCATGAGGTCATCGTGTTTTACTTCTGAACAGGTTGCAGCAAGGATACGACTAACTTCCAGGGGAATTTTTTCCAGATGATGGTTTGCTTATGAGGAATTTTCATTTAGAATCCTTGAGAGTATATGAATGAACTAGATTTTGATCCCGTGTCTATTCATTAACGCAAATCATTGTAAGACAACATGGGTTCATTCAAAGGTTGTACCTATAAGTAGCGAGGTGGATGATCCAAGTGCGGTAACGAAAGGAGCACACAACGAACATGTGAAATGCATGCAAGCTCCAACTCAAGTCTTTTCCCTCCATCGTTTCGTATAATAATAGACACTCATTACTTGAAAGGTGCCACGTTATATGCCTATCTCATATTCCTATTTGTAAAAAGAATTGGAAATTCACTAAAAGTTATCCAATACACCAAAAATCGCATAAGGTCAAAAATATATATATCTCTTCATAATTTCAATACTTAGGCCACTAAACGAAACATCCATAACAAATGAAGAAGCCTCCCCATAAAATTTATACAATGGATGGGTTCTCCTACTCCCCGCCATTAAACGGGAAGTAATAATTTTTTTCATGGATGGGCACTATTAAAAGACATGTAAATCATCTAAATTAAAAATAAATTCTTAATAGGATTACAAAGATGTGGCAACTTTAAAGCAGCTTTACAGGTTGTAACATTTGCTCTTCAAGTATCCTCCAAATAAACCAACAAACTCGTCTTTTCTTTTGCAAGAAAAAATCACAACATGTGGTGATCAAAAGAATAAGGTGAAGTTGCCCCATAAAGCGGTAGCATATAATTATAAAACAGAACTAAAATTCCTACCACCCAATAATTTTTTTAAAATATTAAGATATCCATCTCTCATAAGGACGAGGGGCGACCCTCCTGTCATCAATATTAAAAGGTGCAGCTCCTCAATAAAGATCAATTATTATAGACAAATGGTTGAAATCTGTAGGAATTCGGAAAATGAAAATCGGTTGCATGTCAAGTTCTACAACGAAGACTTAATCTAAGAAGAATGTATCAGCTTCAAAAACGAGTTGAACAATCAATCTAACGTCATTATTACAGTAAATTTAGGACAAAAATAAGTGCACATAAGTATTGGCTCAAGGGCCTCAAACAAAGTTATTACCACATTATGGCTGATGGCAAGGACTTGTTGCCCCACAACCTTTCTTGTTAATTCATCAAATATGTGAACGATAAAGGTGTAACACACATTTTATGAGGGAATGCCACTACCTATTTTATTAGTTCATCAAATATGTGAAAAATAAAGGTGTAGTACACATTTTATAAGGGAATTCCACTACCTATTTTATTAATTCATCAAATATTTGAATGATAAAGGTCTAGTCTAGTTATGCTACGAATTGACTTTGCCGACTACTGTTTTTCTTATGTTCATTGGCACATGTTGACTTGTTCCATCTTCATTTTCATTATGTCTATGTCTCTACCGGTAGTCATTGTCTCCATTCGTTGTTGTGTAAAAATGTTCTCATCTCTTCCACAATACGCTCTAGCTGCACTTAAACTCCACTTGCATGATGCCCCCCAACTGCACACAAACTGTAGTTCCCTGTGTGACTCAAACTCCATTCTAGTGTGTAGAATATGCCTTGGATTAATCATATCACAACATAAAAAGAGCTCGAAGTTGGGCATCTCTATTTTCTTCTTCCAATGGTTAAAATGAAATCGGTGGTCTCTCATGAATATTAAAGGTCACGTAATACACAACGGAGAAAAAATCACACAACTAAAACATAGAGAACACATCTCACACAAAAAACCATATATGTATTTATATATAAATATGAAACCTCAAAGCAGCAGTTATAGCTACATACAACTACTCGGACTGTGCGTCTGGACTATGTATCTTCTTCTATCCCACATCAACCACATTTATACAAAATATTTAAGTCGGTTAATTCCCCTTCGATGTTGAAGAGGTTAACGCGGTGGCACTTCTTCAAATCTGAGCAAGTCATGGTGGTGATGGTGAGGCATTGTTCTGTGAGTTTACAAGAAGTAATTATTTCCAACACTTCCCCTTAATTACGA
This sequence comes from Pinus albicaulis, assembly GCA_034641835.2. Classification (NCBI taxonomy): domain Eukaryota; kingdom Viridiplantae; phylum Streptophyta; class Pinopsida; order Pinales; family Pinaceae; genus Pinus; species Pinus albicaulis. The sequence continues at coordinate 141,757,802 of CM076580.1, read as the reverse complement.
TTGGAAACTTAACCATGAATTAACATAACTTAAACATGTCTGCTGGTCTAAGTCTCAGCTAGGCTTACAACGACTCGAAAACTTTGACATCGGCTCTTTAGCTAGATTTCTTTTTCCTTTTCTTCTAGATCATGTACCCTCTAAACTACTTCATATTTTCCTTTTTGTTGTAGGCTCCAAATTTCAATTTATTCATTCGTTGTTGCATCTCTTCCATCATTAAATATTTTTTTATCATAAAAACATAGAAAACCATTTCAAGGTGTCCATGGATGTCCTCTATGTCTTCAGAAATATGCTCGTATTTGGACTACTACCACATATCATCTTCTATAGTTTGTTCTTTATAATCAATCTATTGATATCAATTTGTTGCAACATAAGTTCATAATAGAATTTTATCTCTTCACGATTCCAATACATTTTCATTTTCTACAACATCCATGTTGTCTTCAACATTCATTGCTGCAACTTATATGCAGACATCATCAAGACATGGTGTTTCAAGTCATGCTTTAATTATTTTTCATATTTTTTTGCTTCTGCACACACAAAATCAATATTAATTTTATATGAAAAAACATCTTCATAACCATATTGGTTACGTTCATTATGCTCTGGAATGAGAGCTTTCTCTCTTGACTTTCTCGATGCCTCATAATCTTGATTCTCCACCTTTGCTTATGCAAACGGGTTTTCTTCCACTTGGTTTTGTTGTAATTCTACAGGAATCCTAAGGGTCCTATGCAGTTAGGTAGTTAGGAAGTTAGTAGTTAGTGATAACTAATTTCTGAACTAATTTTTGAAGTACAAATGTAATCCAATTCAATGAATGAGATACAAAAATCACATAGTTATTATTTAACAGTGGTATCAGAGCAAGGCTGGGAGGTGTTGTGGGAGATTCTTACTGCGTGTGGCAGCAACAAATTCTCCAAAACTTATGTCTGCACCCCTGCACGAATTGTGGCAGCAACACCCTTTGCAGCATTGGAGATCGGAGGCTAATAGAGGAATCATATCCGTTCTAAATTTTCTTTGTAAAACAGATTTCTTTCTAGTGGTCGGCAGAGCCTTGCTGACGGTAATTGTTGTGACAACGGCAGCGGCACTCTTTTGCAACAGATAATAACCAAGTGCAGCAGCATCGGTTTTGAATCAGTAAGTTTAAAAGAATAAATTCAATATTTTTTTTTAAGAAATTTGTGGCTAAAAGTTGAAACAAATTTTTTTTTATCAAAGAAAAACCTCTGCAAGTTAAAAACAAAGTTTTTTTTTTTAGAGAAGTGTACGCCCACTCTGTTAGTGATCAAAAAAAATCTCTATCAGTGATTGTAGAATTTTTTTGTGGTTGAATCAATTTTTTTTTAAAGATCAAATTGGATTTTTAAGATGAATTCCTTGGTATCTTTAATTGGGGTTGTCCTTTCTGGAAAGGAAAATTACCATGAGTGGTTTAGGAAAGTTAAAAATACTCTTATCTTTAATGATTTATGGGATGGAGTCTGTGAAGGAGAAGGAGAGAATGCACCGGTGCAACCAGATGATCGGAAACAACTCTCAATTTGGCAAAGTAAGGATAAGAAGGCCTTTTCCTTAATATCTGCTTCAGTCTCAAAAGAGGTAAGCAGATACATTACTCAGAGTAAAACAACTTATGATGCCATAGAAAAACTAAAAGAGCTTTATGATTCACATTATGAATTGGAGATAATTCAGTTATTGTTAAAGTTATTTAATCTGGAAATGAACGATAATGATCCTCTAAAACTTGCCTCTGAAATTAAAGCCATCAATCATGAAATTGAATGTACTGGAGTTAAAGTTGATTTGTCACTTACTGCCTTTATAAAATCTCTTTACCCTAATTGTTCACACTACTTGGAATCTCTCCAAGCTAGTGGGCAATTAAAAGATATAGATTTTGAAAAATTAGTAGGGAAAATTGCAGAAAGAGAGAAGGCTTTTGGCAAGAAATAAGCATCACATAGTTCTAATACTGAAACCCTATGTCTTGCTCAAAAATATCAAAAACATCAGGAGGAATATTTTAGAAATACTAGAGGTAATAGAGGTCGAGGTAGCAAGAATTATAGAGGCAGGGGGGGCAGAAATATTCAGGGAGATAAACAGCAGAATGAACAACAAAGAAATTTTTCTGATAAACCAACTATAAAATGTTTTAGATGTGGTAAACTTGGACATACTGCTGCAAATTGCAGAATTCCCTGGGATAAAATTAATGAAAAAAAAAAACAATTGCTTGAAAAGAAAGATCATACAATTCCAGACAGAGGACAGCCTTTTGAGAATGCACATTATGTTGTCGCACATTGTAATTTCCACATGGAAAATGTTTTTAGTACTTCTTTTTCTTCATGGTATGACAATTGGGTTCTAAACACAGGTGCCACGTGTCATATGACCTTTCGAAGAGATTTGTTTGATCAATTCAGGGATAATATTGACGAAGTAATGTATTTTGTTGATAATTCCCAAATCAAACCATCAGGGATTGGTTCAATTCAGTTAAAAATTCCTGGACTTCCAAATTATATTTTGAATGATGTTCTTTACATTCCGCAATTCCAAATAAATTTGTTATCTCTTATACAAATAAGACAATAGGGACATTCCATTCACATATTTGATGGTAAAGTAGAAATTAGAAGAGCAGCTGACAATAAAACTGTAATGTCTGATGTGGAAGAAGATAAATTATTGAAGTTGCATGGTATGTCGTCTGTTGCATTGAACGTAACTTATTTGGTTTAGCAAAATGATACTCTATCATATTCTTTATTATGGCATGCACGCTTTGGTCATGTTAATTATGAAAGTATTCGAATTATGAAACAACAGGGGATTAAGGGACTTCCAACAGTTCCCAGAAAATTTACCCGATGTAATGCTTGTATATTGGGCAAGCATCACAAACAGTCTTTTCAGAATTCTAAGTCTAGAGCTACAAGAAAATTAAGTCTCATACACTCTGACTTATGTGGTCGAATGCATGTACCAATTGCAAATGGAAACAAATACATACTCACTTTTATTGATGATTATTCGAGGATGTGTTGGATTTATCTGCTTAAAGAAAAAACACAAGTTTTTGATGTGTTTAAGAAATTTCATCTCTTGATAACAAATGAAACACAACTTACTATTGGTACTATAAGGACTGATAATGGAGGAGAAAATACTTCACATGCTTTTGAAACATATTTGCAAGAGAATGGCATCAAACACCAGACCACAATACCATATAATCCACAACAAAATGGTGTTGCTGAAAGAATGAACCGAACATTGCTTAATATGGTAAGGTCAATGATGTTTTTTAAGAATGTAAAATTAATGTTTTGGGGAGAATTCGTGCTCTGTGCGGCATACATGAGAAATCAGTGCCCTTCCTTTGTCATTAAAAATAGAACTCCATATGAAATGTGGTACAGTCGTCTTCCTGCTATTAAACATTTTCGAATTTTCGGTTCTTAATGTTATGCTTTGATTCCCAAACATCAGAGGAATAAGTTGAGTGAATGAAGCAGAAAATGCATATTTTTAGGGTATTCCATGACTTATAAGGCATACTGATTATATGATGAAGCGAACAAAAAGTTATTTTGTCAAGAGATGTAATTTTTCTTAAAACTGATAAAGATTCTCTCACTGTTGATAGACAACTTAATCAGATAGAAAATTTTGTGACTCAAAAGTTTTATTATGAATCCGATAATATACTTCCCCATCCTGAAGGGGGGATTCATATATTAGATCAGTCTGTGGATTTTCCTTCTCTCAATGATGAGAAATTGGTTGATGATGATAATTCCGTTGTTGCTGTTGAGGAATTAGTTGATGCAAGTGTTTCTATAGAAACAATGACAGAAATGGCAAGAACTGATCCAAATGAAGAATATGAGCAACTTCCGGTTTCCAAACACAAGTGGGTTTATGTCACCAAATAGCAATGTATCAATAAGATTTTTATGTTGCATCATTTGCAACTACTCATCGCTAGTTAATTGTTCTTCATCAAAGTTAACAATAAAAATTTCAATTGTTGGATCCAGTGAATCAGTTTCTTGTCCATTGGAAACATTATCTATGCCAAAATCAGCTCCTACTTATTCAAAAGTGTGATGAGATTCACCAAACTCTTCATCTCTATGTAGATTCGTTGCTACAGACCCATCTTCATTTTCATCTTCAAACACTGCTACAATAGGTTTTACGACACTACTATCTTCAACTTGATTACTCCCCTCTTACAAAAAAATTCCTATCAAGGATATCTGCCTTATTTATCATCTTTGCATCTGCAATAAGGGGAATAATGTTATTATCTACACATTCCTTTATGCATTTTAATACCAAGGAATTTTTTTGTCTTTTAACTTTCAATCCTTTCAAATACACCCCAAACAAATTTGGTTGTTGTTTTGACTTTCTCAACCTCTTGGATTTTTCCACACTCTTTACTTCAATGATTTCCCCTGAAAACTTTTAATCAATGGATAATTTGATGCTCAGAAGAAATGCAAAACAACATTACAAATCTACTGAAATACTTTCATCAGCGAATAAAATGACATCGAAACTCTTCCTAAGAAATAAAGGTCATAACGCCAGTTATGCTCAAGTTATAGTTTCAAAAATAAGTACCACTCTGGAATAAAAAGTTCAAAACCTCGCTCCTCAAACATATACAACAATCGCTCCCCTACAACAACTCATGCATTGTAGCGGTAACCTAGAGTTACACCCGCAGAGTCAATTTAGAGTGACAGAGAATACACCTCAACACTTCTTCTCTGCGATATGGTCGTAGCTCTACAAGATAAAACTTCAATCTGCAAACTCTATTAATTAATCAAAGAGATTACACACATTTATACATGAGATAGTCTCAAGATAGGAAATCTATCTTGGACGCACAATAATGTGGTTGAGAGATTCTCTCAACCACACACTAACCTAGGAAAAAATATAGTTCTAGCTACTCCCTATAATGTAGGAACAGACTCCTTTTATAGAGATTCACAACCAACGATAAGTAGGAATTACATAGTCCAACATCCCCCCTTAATGACTACTTGTCGTGATATTGATTCACAAAATCTAGTCGTGGTCAATCATAAGAAAAAAAAAAAATATGTCGATGTCCATATAAAGGAGCAACCATCCACTAGAATGCATGGGTGCCAACCGCTGCAAATGCTGGTCTCGTAGGATGTCCTTCACATACATGGTTATGTCAACCATTATCACTGCATATATGTACCTGTATCTGCAAATCCACCACCACCGGGCGAATCGCATGTGCAAAACCTCCAGCAAATATGTCTGCAACTCCGATCTACCACCACTGGGAAAATCCACAACTCCGATCTGCCACCACCGGGAAAATCTGCAACTCCGATCTACCACCACCGGGCAAATCCACAACTCTGATCTGCCACCACTGGGCAAATATGCAACTGCCACCACCGGGAAAATCTGCAACTTCGATCTGCCTCCATCGGGCAAATCTGAAATTCTGATCTACCACCATCGAGTAAATCCGCAACTCCAATCTGCCACCACCGAGCAAATCTGCAACTGCCACCACCGAACAAATATGCAACTCTAATCTGCCTCCACTGGGAAAATCTGCAATTCCGATCTACCACCACCGGGTAAATCCGCAACTCTGATCTGCCTCCATCAGGCAAATCTGCAATTCCAATCTACCACCACCAGGTAAATCCGCAACTCTGATCTGCCTCCACCGGGCAAATCTGCAATTCCGATCTACCACCACCGGGTAAATCCGTAACTCTGATCTGCCACCACCGGGAAAATCTGCAACTTCGATCTGCCACCAGAGCCGGAGATGGTTTCAGGCTGACCATAAACCATTACAAGGTGGTTTTGAGATTACCACGAACTTTACACAAGGCTTTCATTCCATACTCCAACTCTTGGAGTTTCTAGGTACATAACAAGACCACTACAACAATTTTCCTAGACTTGCTTATAACATGCTAGGGAGTCTATCCCACAAACCCACACTAACTCAAACAAACATTTACTTTGTTTTCCATCATAATAATTGTTGTTGCTTCATTACCTCCTCTTTCGTTAATCACATCTTGGGCATCTTTGTCCTTGTCAAATAAATTCTTGGAACTCCATGCTTAACCTGTCATTTGTTAGAGTCTCGAATTCTAACATAATAACTTTACCTACATTGAGTTAGCTAGGCTCAATAAGGCTCAATAACTTTAAACATGATTCCAAGAAGCTAAATAAAAACATAAACTCTTTAGATTAATTTCTCTATCTATGCCCAAAGATGATTATTTCCCAAGCATAACAGCAACCATTTTTCTCCAACGATACCTCTGAGGGGTCCACTGATGAAGAACTTGATTGACGACTTTTCAACTGGACTCAATGCAGTGCATTCCAGCACTGATGATCCAGACATAGGCACTCACAGCCTCACAAAGAGACATAATTTTCTCTTCAAAAAACAATAATCCAGGACTCCACCGGTCCGATCCTCCGTCGTCCATAAATTCACTGTCAACATGCATAAAATTCAACGATTTTACACACAAACGTTCTCGTTTCAGTATCCAGTTCCTCCTGGCATCGCAATGTAATGCCACTTCCCCTGTTCACAGTATCAAGGCTTGGTAACTGCTTCCAGGCATGCCTCCTCATGCTCGCTGACATGCTGCAACAACTAAGACCCATTGTTAAGCTAATCTCCTCGCAATTAAACATGCAGATCTGTTTCCATCACTCTGGGTACACACAAACTCCATCATCATCCAATCTATGATGTACTTCCAAGCATTATCCTTTGATGTCATTTTCATTGTATGTCTTCATCATATCTGGTAGTAAATCGTTCCTGCAAATAAGCTTGTCTATTGTTGGAATGGCAAGTTCCAACATAGATTCATACTTGTGACAATAGTTTGCCAAGCTAAATGTCACAACAATACAACATCTAATTTTAACCAGATTTACATGAATGCATTTACATGTTAAGTTGATCGGTCTCAACATGAAAGCAAAAAATAATTCACGAAGACAATTTGTTTCATCAAAGAAAATTTGTTGGAACTTTTAATTTCATCTTCCCCCTGTATAGAAATATCATCACTTCGAGGCAGCTCACCACACTTCCCTCGGCTTACTTCACTATCGCGCCATGAGACCATGCTAGAAATGTGTTCAACCTTCAACTAGGTCGATCCCAAACAAAGGAATCTTGAAGCCTCCCAACAACTCCGCGTGCTTCCGCACCTCTTCTGACACCTGCAGAAGACTCAATAATCTATCGACCTCTTCACTACACAAGGCCATGTTCACAACACCACAACCCAACAAATCTTCCAACCTAAAAGCTGCATTTGTTCAACTCGAACATGTGGGTGAATCCACCACCAATTGGTTCCAACGAGAAATTAAGACAAATTGAAACCAAAAAAAAAAAACCAGCATTTCAGGACTCGACCCTTCTAAGTGGCCTCGTCCACCTTCTCACCATACAACAACCGAGATAATAAAAAAAAGCATCCCAAGATAATTTTGAATATGTAATCCAAACGAGACCTCAAATCAAATGTTACACCGGACTATGAAAGAGTAACAACAGAAATTAGATTTTCTCCTTTGGAAGATATTTGACGTTGCCTCCGCTTCCATGAAGGCATCTTACCCGGGAAAAACCATCGCAGAAAATATGCTTCTAAATAAAGCAACTAATCATCATACCTTGCTGGCTTGCAAATATCTTCAGCTTTGCTTCTTTCCGATACTTTAAGCCCATCTTCAATTCATAACTTAATCAACCCACAACATAAATAAAGCAAAGAACAAAAATCCCAGAAAGTCATAGGAATCCCAACTGATTCACAATAACATCAAGCTTCCAATCTCATTCTTAAATTATCCACACACCCATCTTCAATTCATAACTTAATGAACCCACAACATAAATAAATCAAAGAACAAGAATCCCAGAAAGCCATAGGAATCCCAACTGACTCACAATAATGTCAAGCTTCCAATCTCATTCTTAAATTATCCACACACCCATCTTCAATTCATAACTTAATCAACCCACAACATAAATAAAGCAAAGAACAAGAATCCCAGAAATCCATAGGAATCCCAACTGACTCACAATAACGTCAAGCTTCCAATCTCATTCTTAAATTATCCACACAAAAAAACAATTGCGAACGCATTCCTAATACCAACTACAATCTATATCAATGCTACCAATATCAACACCAAACACCGGCACATCATCATGACACTTTGCGAGCTGCAATCCTTCAATTTCAAACATCATCCACACACGACAAAGATGAAAAAGGAGTTTCGAGCTTACTCTTGCTGATGTTGAGGGTGATAGTCCCCTTGGATGCCGATACATCCTTGATATTCTCCTTTACCAGCTCTTCCTCGTCACCGCGACCTCCGGATGGTAGCGCCACGGCGTTGTCATAGCCAGTGGAGCCACCACGGCCCTTGGGGTCGAGGAAGGAGGAGCCACAGTAGGCAGGCACGAGGAACTGCCCACTGAAGTTCTCGGGCATGCCAGAGGCAACAAGATGCTTCACGATGAAGAGGAAGGGCACGCGCTCGCCTCCGAGCAGCTGAACAGTGACCTCCGCGTAGTCGATGTCGTCCTTCTCCTCAAACTTGAGCTTGCCATCCGACGAGACTTTCAGCGGGCCGATCTCGTCCAGCATGTAGGTCAGCTGTGTCATGAGATTCATCTTCTAGATGTCCAGTGGAAGGTTCTTGTTCGTGCCCTCCGCCTTCACAGTAAAGGAAGTCGGCTCCATGCACAGTTTCTTCATCATGTATTTCCCCGCCTTGAAAGAGAAGCTCTCCATGCTGCTGTCGATTGTCGGGCACTGGTTCGCAGTGCCGGAGCCCTTCACTTCCAAGTACGTCTGGCTCCTTCCATTCACCGCTCAACCTCGGCAATGTCACCAGGGCCCTCTATGCCAATATGCCACCACCACCAGCGCTCCATCGCGGATCTCCACGCACGCAGCAAGGATTCTGGTTCCCAAGAATCTTCGCGCTTTAACGCAGGTGGAAATCTCAACCACGAAGACTCAATTCAACCACGGTAGCACAGTGCTCCTCACCCAACGCTTCTCAGGTAGGCAGCGCTCTTTCTCACGCTGGTAGGCAGATGTTGCAAGATGGACAGGCAACAAATTTAATAAAACTATACAATCATTTATTTTCCTATGTCCGGCCAAAGGCCTTTATGGGCTCTGATACCAAGATAAAACTTCAATTTGCAAACTCTATTAATTAATCAAAGAGATTACACACATTTATATATGACATAGTCTCAAGATAGGAAATCTATCTTGGACGCACAATAATGTGGTTGAGAGATTCTTTCAACCACACATTAAACTAGGAACAAATATAGTTCTAGCTACTCCCTATGGTGTAGAAACAGACTCCTTATATAGAGAGTCACAACCAACGACAAGTAGGAATTACATATTCTGACACTACAGGCTCACGACTTTCTTATCAATGACAGTCTTCCAAAGTGGCTATCTAACTTTCCTTGATTCAATGGAAGATGAGCATATAAATCCACATATATTTCACCAATTGCAAGTATGCAGCATTCTGATTTTGTTTACATATAAAAAATAGAGCATAGAAAGTAATATAGTCACAATAATGGTGGTTGTGACTTATGGCAGAGACCTCTGGCGGCTCTTCTCCTGTTGCACACTCAGATCTTCGAAAATGTCTCACAGTTCTCAAAGACGATTATGGTTGTTCAATCCTATGTGAACAACGAAAAAAATTCTTTGGCTTCTTCGTGTACTAACTCCTTGAATATTCACACAGCCAGCTCCACATAACACAAAATTTTACGCTCCATAAATGATCTTGAAATCACTGCCATGGCCTTTCGATTGCTTCAGTTGCATCAATATAATTTAAGTCCACGTAGACATCATACGATACTAGTATGGTGCTTCTCTCTCTCTCTACACAGAAGCCAGTAATTTAGCTGTGAATTTTCTACCTATCATTTTTCGTGTTAGTTTATTGTAACATTTAGACATTTTCATAAACAATGGTTTTCAAGAACATTAAGGAGGAAAATGAGCACTTCGTTGACTCTGAAGGTAAATTTAACAAACAAGGAGGAAGCATGTTGAGCCTTTGGCATTTCCCTAGAGGGAAATAGGAAACATCTCATTTCTCAGTGAACTTGAAGTGGCATAGTACAACACGAAAAAAACACACCTATGAACTTTAAAGAGGAAAATGAGCACTTCGTTGACTCTGAAGGTAAATTTAACAAACAAGTAGGAAGCATGTTGAGCCTTTGGCATTTCCCTAGAGGGAAATAGGAAACATCTCATTTCTCAGTGAACTTGAAAGTGGCATAGTACAACAGGAAGAAAACACACCTGTGAACTTTTAAGGAGGAAAATGGGCACTTCGTTGACTCTCAAGGTAAATTTAACAAAGAAGTAGGAAGCATGTTGAGCCTTCAGCATTTCCCTAGAGGGAAATAAGAAACATCTCATTTCTCAGTGAACTTGTGTAAGATTTTGAGATACAAGGATCTAGATCTGCAAAACAATAAACAAGCTTGCAAGAGAAGGAAGGAAGCGAGCAAGAATTGAGAATAGAATGAAATTTATTCTCCAATATTATTTTTTGGAATAAATACATAAAAGCAACTAAGTTAAGCTTAGTTGTAAATGCAATAAATAAAGCTAACTGAAGCTAAGTGTGCTTTATCTTATGTTAATGTGTACATGTGCCACATGCAAGCGGTAAGTTAACTAAAGCTAATCTAGGTGCATGTACACCAACACAGCTAGTCTAAGACCAACACAGCTAATCTAAGTGCATGTACACCAACACCCCCCCTTAAGTATAACTTAGGTGAGTGTGATGCAAAATGGATGAGTCCCGGCAACATGGCCATTTTAGGTACCCATATACAATGCATAAAAAAAAAGAGGAAAGAGGGAAAACCGAGTGGGAAGAAAACCCCCCCTCAAAATATAATGCAAAAGTAGAGAAAAGACAACTGCTAGGCAGTGGCATAGTACAACACGAAGAAAACACACCTATGAACTTTAAGGAGGAAAATGGGCACTTCGTTGACTCTGAAGGTAAATTTAACAAACAAGTAGGAAGCATGTTGAGCCTTTAGCATTTCCCTAGAGGGAAATAGGAAACATCTCATTTCTCACTGAACTTGAAAGTGGCATAGTACAACACGAAGAGAACACACCTATGGTTGATTACAAAAAACCATACATAATTTACTGAAGATCGACACATCAAAGCAGCACAACGCCACTCTTCAAAGGATGACTCCTCTTAAATGGTGGTTCCACAATTCAAATTGTGGATCTCACATAGATACGTGAGCAACTTAGCCACACAAATTTATTTAAACTCTTGTTCACGTCCAAATATTGGTGGATGTACACAGCGAAACTAGTAAACTGCAACTTTCAAAAACAAAAAAACTGGAATAGAGCGCTTGTGTATATTTTAAGGAATAAAAAAGAAGTCGGTCGAGTGCTCTTCTTCCAAGAGCGAAGATTATTTTACCGTTCTGTTGTTGGATTAAAAATTGGCTGTAAAAGATTATGGTTTCTTCTTCTTCTTTCCGAGTTTGGTGCAACTAAGAACCCTTCATGGCGTCTTCGTGGTGCTGTTGCGTCATCAACACGCAGTGACCAAAAATATGTATCCAGTCTGTGTACGATGTATGTATCTTACGCTTCATCTCATTCCACAACATAATATATAACAATGGGGATGCCAAACTTCAGTTAAAACACCCCACTGAGTAGAATCTTGCCTTTTAACGTGGCTCTCATACCAGTTGAAGGTCACAGAGTACACAACGAAGAAAAAATCACACAGCTAAAAATGCAGAGAACACATCTCACATAAAAACCAGATAGATATGTATTTGTATATAACCATGAAACCTCAAAGCAGCAGCTACAACTACATACAACTACTCGGTTTGTGCGTCCAGACTGTGTATCTTCTTCTATCCCACATCAACTACATTTATACAAAATATTGAAGTCGGTTATTAACTTCGATGTTGAAGAGGTTAAGGCGGTGGCGTCTCTTCAAATCTGAGTAAGTCACGACGATGCTGGTGAGGGGATGTTCGGTGAGTTGACAAGCGGTAATTATTTCCAACAAATATGAAGCACAAACTTCGTACCTACGTTTGGTTATGAAGCATGACCCAATATCTCAGGGATATGGGTTTTACGTGTTTTTTTAATGAATTGATAGAGAGATAATGATCTAGTTGGTTGTAACGCAGTAGGAGTTGCTTCTTTTAAAAGTTGCAAGTTGTAATGAAATGTATTATTCGTAAGCAGTAGGACTTGGGTCTTTTAAAAGTTGCAACTTTCATTACACATAAGCATGACGCAACCAACTTGATCAAAGGAAACGAAGTTTCATAGCAAGGGCCTTTTATATTTAACAAGGTCTCATATCTAGTGTTCTCCGTAGTTTAGTTTAATTATGGAATTTTGAAGAGTATAAACTAAGTGCAAATAAGGACTACATTATAAATACTCTTGCTTAGTTTAAGTATAGTTAAATTAGAGTAAAAAACAATGAAGAGAGTAACTATAAAGTATTACTAATGACCTAGGACTTATAATATTTGGAAGTTGGAAACAATGAGAGAATATAGAAAAAATGGTAAAAAAATTAATGTTATGTTGCATTAAAAATTTGCTAACTAAAACTTCCTATATATATAAAGCCTCTCATCAAATTTTATTTTTACACAATATTAAATTTGAGTGAATACATTCTAATAAGTTAAAGACAAGTATCACAAATATATATGAATATACTAAACATGAACAAAAAGTATATGCTCTACACAAGTGAAAAGAACACATTCTAATAAGTTAAAGATAAACATCACAAATATATATGAATATACTAAACATGAACAAAAAGTATATACTCTACACAAGTGAAACTAATGCTCAAGAAGATATTTTTATCAATCACAATAAATGAACTAATAAATTAAAAAAAATAACTTTTCATGAAATTATATTTTTTACACATTATTACATTCACGGGAATGCATTCTAATAAGTTAAAGATAAACATCACAAATATATCTTAATATACTAAACATGAATAAAAAGTATATGCTCTACACAAGTGAAACAAATTCTCAAGAAGAGATTTTTATAGAGCACAATAAACCAACTAATAAATTAAGAAAATGTTGATGTTGTAATGCTAAAAAATGCATTACAAATTATTAATTGTAGACAATATAATTTTTAACAAAATTGTATTTTTTTTATTTTTATAATATGTTTTTGAATGGATAATGATTTGAAAATGTTATCTTTAAAATCTTTCCATGTGAAAAGAAGTATTTCAAGAACCAATAGATTAAAAATTATGTGATCTAAGTAATGTAAAATAATATTTTAGTTAACCATTGCATTTTTTAATTACCTACATATTTCTCGAAGTGGAACATTTCATTCACTAGATAATTTAGTGATATTCTTTAAAATATAATTTAAATCATACTTCTATATATTTCAAAGTGGAATATTGCATTTAATTGAGGAATTTTGGGAATTTGGGGGAATTCTTTTGCCCACCATTACATCAAAGTATTGCATGACAATTAGGTGGAATTATATTTAAAAGATTTGTTTAAGTTAATTTGATTATAAATAGTGTTTAGTTGAGTCTGCGTCAAGTATTTAATGATTAAGATGCTTATGATGAACAAAGTTAATTCCGTTTATAACTTTTGAATCAAAACTTTTCATTTTGTGACAATTTGGTGGGAATTCTATCAATGGATTTTAAGTCATCTTTTTAGTTAGAGATAGGGTTAAAGTTGGTTTGTGATTTCAAGCTTATAACAATAAAAATTATCACATGAAAAATATAAATGAGTATGGAAAGTGAGATTTTGAAATCAAAATTAAAATGTGATTAATAATAAATTAATATAAATATATTAAAAAATGAGGTTAGTAAAGGGAGTCCATATATATTAATTGATATTAATTTTATATTATGTAATTTATTATGTTATATTATATAATTTGTTATTTAATAGTTTATTTTTTAATATGATGTAATTTATTATTTTATATGAATATATTATTTGATAGTTTATACAATAATTTTATAATTGTATTATTTTAAAAATTGAAATTAAATATAAATTTAAAAATGCAAAATAATTAAATAAACTAAAATATATATTTTAAATTTTTAAATTAAAAAAATTAATTTCCAAAGCATTCCACATGAATTTGGTGGGACATTTAAGCATATTGCATTTTTTTATTTTTACTTTTAATTGAAAACTTTTGGTTGATGGACAGAATTTACCATTTAAAGGAGTTGTTTTTAGTGTTACAAAGAGAAAATTTTGAGTTGAAATCTTGATTTGTGTTATTTAAACTAGTTTTTGAATATATATATATATGGATTTAATACCATGAAAAATCCCTAAGATGCTTCTATTATGCAGAGATTACCCATTAAACTTGTGATTTCAAAGAATTTCTAGAAAATTTTAGAAAAATTAGACCGAAAATATCCACTAAAAAATTCCAATAAATCACAAAGAATACTGTTTGGCTTGCTTGAAAAAGTTCTGAAACCATTTGTCCAGTGCACATGCACACTTATTTTAGCATGTTTTGGAATTAGATTTAACTGGCCGAATTATGAAGCGTCCTCCGGAAGGGTGCAACTAGTTGGCTAGGACGTGTTACAAAACATTTTATCGTTATTTCCCCAACTGCGCACCCTGGCTATATTTATTAGGAAGCTATATCACTTCTGCCATTAATTTATTCTATGCAAAATATGAGTGGGCCTCCGGTACTTCTGCGAATAGTGTCATAGTCAACTAGAAGACTCGTTCTACGGCTGTACAGTCACAGTACGATATAAATTCTAATTAATACTCATATTTCCTTTGCAATTATTACGCTGCAAGTAAGTAATTTGAGGGATGCAAAAGTCTGGATTTGTTGGGATTTTTTTCGTTATATGTTCAACCCAAACTAATCAAGAGATATGCTAAATAAAATGATTAATACGCTTCTATTAATTTAATAATACAAAAGATTCAACATGCTGAGCATTGCAATTAAATTTCACTTCGCCACGTTCAATTAAAAATTTATTAAATAAACATGGTATTAAATCTTAATAGAATACATATGCCGGAGAGCTTACAGTGCGCAATGAACCAGGAAATTAACTTGTCGCATCACATGGCGGAGAAATACAATATTACAGTACATTTAATAAACCAGGGAATTAACTTGTCGCATCACATGGCAGGGAAACACTAAATCGATCATGGGTACAGAAGAGTCCAAGAAAACAAGCAATAGTAGGATCGTGGTGCTGGTCATAATAATCATGTGGTTCAATGGTGTAAATAAAAGTGGTAATCTAAAATAAAATTAGACTTTTTTTAAATTATGAAAATTTTGGTAAAAGATTTTAAGAAAATTTGATAGGGATTTTTGTAAATTTAAGTTATAGTTATTTAATTTCAACATTTTAAATATTTTAAAAAATTTTGATATTGCTAAATTTATTTTCACCATAAAAATATAATTCAAACACTACAAAATTTCAAAAAAAATATTGCCAGAATTCTGACCAATTTTAACGGTCCAAACAATTCCCACCTCCATAAACAACTACTAAATAAAATATCAAAATAATCCTGAACGCTGGAGTCAACAGTACCAGCTCACGCTGGCGGAGTACAAGCCACCAATCATGACTTTATTTTTTTTGTCAAATTAAAAAAATTTAAGGTCAAGGCATTTACCAATCCGGAATATGAAGATCTATATTTTTAAGGTCACGGCATTTACCAATCCGGAATATGAAGATCTATATTTTTAAGGTCACGGCATTTACCAATCCGGAATATGAAGATCTATATTTTTAAGGTCACGGCATTTACCAGTCCGTTATATCCGCAGGAATATTAAGATTCTATCATTTAAAAAAAAAATTATAATTAGTTTAAGGCATTGTAATCTATCCGAGGGATCGGAATTTTTTAAAATGCGGAGCCCGAGGCAGAGTCATTGGAATTTTTAAACCAAAATTAAATTAATTAGAAAACATCATTTTAATGTGTTTTAAAAATTGTAATTTAATTTTTTTTAGAGTATATTTTTTGGTCAGATTTATCCTCAATATAATTATAAGATTATTAAAATCACAAATTTGAACTATATAATCTATACAAACCAAATACTTTAATATTTTTCAAAAAAAACTATATATATTTATATATAATTACAAGAATGACAACCTTACTCAGTATTATATCACCTTATACCAATTAAAAAAGCCAAAACTTACGATAATTAAAAAATATATATATATATTTTTTTTTTTAAAGTTTATAATTCCAAGATTCTGTGAAAAAAATTAACTTCGACCATTAAAAAAAATACAATCTCACTAAAAAGTTATATCACCTTATACCAAAACTTAAAATAATTATAAAAATTTGTTTTAAATTTTATAATTCTAAAACATCCTTGAAAATTTCTTAAATTCTAAAATTAACTCCGAGACCATTGGCCTACCGAAAAAGCCTACTATTTTTTTTTATCCAGCCTGTGATTTACCATACAAATCCATGGCATTTGTCAAGAATTTAGTGGTTACCATCCTCCCACGTACATGACACTTGACCGTCCATTTTCTTTTTACCTCTCCTCCAATCCTCTGCAAACAATGCGGCACGTCTCATCGCATTTTCTTTTATCATTTCTATGGATGCTATGAGTCTATGAAAAATGAAAAATACAAACGAGGTATGCAAACATGAACAAATACTTTGATTTCATTTTTTATTTTGATAAATTTTAGTTATAAATTTTCCATTTTTTATTTTATTTATAATTTTTTTAAAGTTATTTTAAATTTTGGTTTTATTTTGGTTGGTAGAAAATGATATAATTTTGAGTGAAATTGTTATTCTTCTCATTACAAATTTTAGAGTATTTATAAGGATGACAATTTTATTAGGGATTATATCATTTTATACCAACCAAAAATAACTCCTTACCTAAAATAATTAGAAAGTTGGTTGGTATAAAATAACTCCATGCTTAAAATAATTAGAAAAAGTTGGTTGGTGTAAAGTGATATAAAGTCATGTAATCTTGAGTGAGTGAGATTGTCATCCTTGTAATTGCTTCTGAGTTAATTTTAGATTTTAAAAGAAAAAAAATTCAGTGATGTTTAGAACTATAAGTTTTAAAACAAAGTTTTATAATTATTTTAAAATTTGGCATTTTTTTGCTTAGGATAAAGTGATATAATCTTGAGTGAGATTGTCATCTTTGTAATTGTCTCCGAATCAATTTTAGATTTTAAGAAATTTTCAGAGATGTTTAGAAGTATAAACTTTGAAACAATAATTTCTAATTATTTTAAATTTAGGAAAAAAAAAATTATTGGTATAAGGTGATATAATTCTGAGTGAGAGTATTATCTTTGTAATTGTCTTTGAATTAACTTTATATTTTATTGAGTCCATTTATATAATTAAAAATACATTTTAAACAATCAAATATTATTATAATTTCATTCCAACCAAAAATAATAAAAATAAAAAATAAGTTGATCTAAATCATATAGATTAATTTTACAAATATCTCTTAAATTTTAAACAAAATTAACTTAAAAAATTAAAAACTTCTAACATAAATGATAAATTCTAATCTTTTAAACAAACAAACAAAAAATTTAAGGTTAATTTATATTATTAAAATTCTAAAAATTATATATTTATCCTTGTAATTGTCATAATCAAATTTCACCTGATTGTATTTCAATTTTAACCTGTATTTCAATGTTAACCCTGGAAAATGGAAACGAGTAAACAGAACTGCAGTGAACTGATATCACATTAAGTACTTATATATAGAATGAAACATATTGTTTAACTATTTTGGTAAAATGAATTACCACTGGTAGAGTTATTTAAGTAACGAAATCGAGGTCTAAGTGCTTTGACAATTTCTTCGAGTTCTTACTGCCACCCCTACATTTAAAAAAAAAAATTCAATCCCTCGCATGGATTAGTCTGTCACAGGCTCCACATTTTAAAAAATTCTGATCCTCCCGATAGATTACAATGAAAAAATATTTTAAAAATATAGAATCCCTTGCTCTGAAAGTTCCTTTGACCCAGTTGGATGCCCCATGCGTATGTGTAATGCAAGTTGCAACTCTTAAAACACGCAGCTCCTACCGTCTACGGATAATACATTGCATTGCAACTTTTAAAAGAAGCAGCTCCTACATAGCATTGCATCTAATTGGATCATTATCTCTCTATCAAGCCATTGAAAAAACCTTTAAAAACCACATGCCTAAGATATCAGTCTATGCTTCATAACAAAATGCAGGGCTTGTCAATTTTTATTTTTTCTTAAATAAATTTGCCTAAATATTATACTACACAATTATATTATTTTAATGGCTGATATTATATATTGTTTAATATAAAATAATTAGAAATCTAATTTTTTACAAAATTATCATCAAATATTTTAAAATTTAGATATTAGAGACTAGGAAGATTCTCAAAGTTTTCTAAACTTTCATTTTTAAAATTTTCCCTCACTAAATGTAGTTCTGATGTGCCTGCTTCATATTCATCATAAAGATATTCACTCGAGAGAGCACCTATTTCAAGTGGGACATATTGCTTCCTCTTGTGTTCGGCCCTTTTCCTTTGGAGTTTTACAACTTCTTGACAAACTCTTCATTAAATAGACTATCCCAAGAGCTACCTGCCAGAGTACTTGCATAACCTGTCTTTGAAGGCCTAGCATTCTAAAATGAATTCCACATTTTCAGAAGAAAAAAAAATACTCCCACATTTCTTTTAGCCTTTTGAGGCCCAGATCATTAGCCATAAGGAAAAAAAAAAAGATACCCCACTTCGAGGTCTTCGTCTGCTGTCATAGAATTAATCCGAGGCGTATTCTACACACCATAATGGAGTTTGAATCGCGGCGCAGGGACTGCAGTTTGAGTGCAGCTGGAGCCCGTCGTGCAGGTGGAGTTTAAGTGCCGCTGGAGCGCGCCGTGGGAGAGATGAGGACGTAGCTACACAGCGACGGCTGCCCGCAGAGACGGAGACGGAATGAAAAAGGAGACAGAACGAGTCAACGTGTGCCTGAGAACATAAGAAAAACGGTAACCGGCAAAGTCAATTCGTAGCATAACTAGACTACGCCAACCATAAATAAGGAATGTTATGTTTATTTAAGGGTGGAAATAAGCAGGATATTGCCAACAGGATTCGCAGACCTTGGACCTGCAGCTCACAATAACAGCTATATTGCAATTCTTTAGTTTTATACTTGGACGAAAATGGTATCGATTTTTCTCCCGTCTTTGAGGAAGACAGCCTCTATTTTTCTCCTGATTTTTTTTCTAAATGGTTTGTGGTATCAGACCAATGTAGCTCGTCCAATTCTTAGGCTTTTGTCAACTAATGGGCTTGCCAAGACGCCTCAGATGGGGTAATGTCCTCTCAATTATATGTTGTTGGCAATTTTGGTATTATATAATTATGTGGTATATACACAGATACTCACGTATATTTTGATTGGGTGTGTTCTGTGCTCAGATGGAACAGTTGGAATCATTTTCGTTGCAGGGTTGATGAAAATATTATTCGTGAAACAGGTAGCTTTCTAAAGAATCATTTAAAATAGTTTTTGGTCAGTGGTTAGAATGATTTTTTTTACTTTGTTTGCCTTATGATGCAGCTGATGCAATGGTTTCCACTGGATTATCCAATGTTGGATATGAATATGTGAATATAGGTAATGTATATGATTCCGGGTCTTCATTATAAGCATAAATATATATACTGACAATGATCTAGTAGCTAGTTTTATATTGTTAAAACCATGCCTGTGCAAATCGACTATCAGATGACTGTTGGGGCGAGTTGAACCGAGATGCTGAGGTAAATTATAATTCTCCTAATTCACTTGTTTTAGATTTATAAACTATTTAATTAGGGATCAGAATTTTCGCTTAATTGAAAGCAGAGCATATGGATTGTCAGGGTAATCTGGTTGCTAAAGCTTCAAAGTTTCCTTCCGGAATCAAGGCCCTGGCAGACTACGTACACTCTAAAGGACTCAAATTTGGAATATATTCTAGTGCTGGGTCAGTGTAAATAAAATATTTGATCAATCAAAATCATTCGTAAGATATCAAAATTCTGGTTCATTTTGGTTTTATCTGTGCATTCAAATTGATTTTGTGTTTGGTATGATGTGCCAGATATTTGACATGCAGTAAAACCATGCCAGGCTCCCTTGGATATGAGGAACAAGATGCTACAACGTTTGCTTCATGGGTAAGCTGAACCTCCTGTAAAATTACGTTTTCTCAATTTCGGGCTAGGTTTTGAACTTGAATCATGGCATCATTGCAATACTAAAAAATATTTGGTTACGTCATGGATGAATGTTTAGGGAGTAGATTATTTGAAATATGATCATTGCAATCCTGATGCCACGAACCCTAGGGAGAGGTACATATTATTTGTCCTATTTTTAATCAAAAAGCTTTCATAGATTGATCTAGACTGGTATCTATCCCTGGTGTCGAACTTTTATGAAAAATATACAGGCACACAAAAATGAGCAAAGCTATTAGTAAGGCGGGCCGTCCTATATTCTATTCAATGTGTGACTGGTAAGATGCTTTTGTGAATAATCTTGTGTTTAAGATGCTTTTGGGAATAATCTTGTGTTTAATCAAAGGAGAAACGTCCCGTAGAAGCTTGATGTTTACCGCCAGTCAGACGTTACAGGCAGTTTGTGTTTGATCCTGCAGGGGTTTCGAGAATCCTGCAACTTGGGCACCCAAGATCGCAAATAGCTGGAGAACTACAGCAGACATTCGAGACAACTGGCATAGGTAATGGACAGTATAGGTTCATGGGGAGTGTATATTGTCTTATTGAAGGTGGAAACTGAACATTATACATTCCTATGTGTGATAGATATTTAATGGCCTTTCATGCGAACAATATACATTCCTATGTACCATAGCATAGTTACCAAATTCAAATTCGAATTCGAATTTGGATTCGAATTCGATAGGATACGATAAAAATTCGTATAAGATTTTTTCAATTCGGAAAAAAATCGATAGTATACATCTTTAATATTTAGCTATATATATTTTTTTTTCTTTTAATATGAGATATTTTGACCATTTTCATTCAAATTCATTTTCAATTTTGAATAATTTCTAATAACTCTTGAAAATATAACAATATTAGAAACACATTAAACTAAAATTTTTAAAAACTACATTTCTTTTTCCTTCCAAAACTTAAATCTTACATAGCTTTTTGGTTTCAAAACTTATTTTTTCAAAATTCTTATCTAATAAATAAATACAAAAATCATGATTCTAAACTTATTAATTTAAAATTTGTCAAAAAAATAAAAATACAATTGAAATATAAGAATTTTCCAATTTTCCATTTGTTTCTGTTTCTTTTAAAAATATGTCTAAATAAAAACAATAATAAAATTAAAAATTAGAAATTTTCCAATTTGACAAATGTTTATATTTCATTTCTTTAATTTTTAATTTTTAAATATACACAAATATCTATATATTACAGCTTAAAACAATTTATACCCACGAATCTCGAATAAAGCCATTCCTTTCCCAAAGCTAAAGAGTACGGCTCTCAAGCAGTCGTAACGTTTAACGTTCGGACGAGTAGCCAGTGTTCATTCAATTTACTAGTACAATATTATGCAGAACACTCCAGTTCTGAGTGTTACTTTGCTTGACGAGGTTCCGTAATGGGAAAAACCATAAACCTCGAAGAATTGAATCGAACCGTATCGAATTTCACCGAACACTTCGCGAATTTCCGAATTTTTTATACCAATTCGGACGAATTTGGTAACTATGTACCATAGATAATTAATGTTTTTTCACTAACTGTAGCATGTTTCTCCAGCATGGCTTCTCACGCCGATCAAAATGACCAATGGGCAACTTATGCAGGGCCTGGTCGATGGAATGGTAATTTACAATTTTATTGATATTAGATAAACTGTGTTGTCAATTAATTGATTAGGTGTGAAACTTTAGACCCTCACTATAATAAATTCCAATGTCTCTTTCCAATTTGAGTTTTGTTTTTGGTCATTGCCTCAATCAGATCCTGACATGTTGGAGATTGGAAATGGCAATATGAGCACTGCAGAATACAAGTCACACTTCAGCATATGGGCTTTGATGAAGGTAACAAATGGTAGTGCGTAAAATTAAATTAACAACTCAGAAGTCAACCCTACATTTCTCTTATATCACTTGAACACAAAAGTAACACTAGAGCAAAACATAATAGGAAAAATAACAGAACAAAACAAAGTTTACATAGCAGAATTGACTGAGAGTCAATGAATTACTCACAGTTTAATTTCGATGTTTAATGATAAATTTTTGAACAATCTTATATCCTGCAGGCACCCCTGCTGATTGGATGTGATATAAGGTCTGCAACCTCAGAAACACTAGAGATTTTGAGCAACAAGGAAGTCATTAGTGTTAACCAAGGTCAGATTTATAAAATATTTTGAAACAAGGATTTTTTTCAGTATGAGTTCCAAAGTATATTTTGAGTTGATTGATATCATTCTACTTTTATGGATTTGTACAGACCCATTAGGAGTTCAAGGGAAGAAAGTCATCCAGCAAGGGCATCTAGAGGTATGTAATTCTTATTGGTTGAATATTCAGTTTATGTGAAGATGGATTTTGTCTCAGCTTTCTATGTACTATATGTTCCCACGAGTAATATCAAAAAACATCAAATTATGTCCAAATGTATTCACAGTTTCCATATTTGTATGTGCTATCTTTTTTATGTATTTTCTTTTGGGCCTTTGAGGTCAAAATACATACTGTAATTTTGACATATGTTCACCCTATATTTTTTAACATATAAATGACTGCAGGTCTGGGCTGGGCCAATGTCCAATAACAGGGTTGTTGTAATCTTGTGGAATAGAAGCGGTTCACAAGCTGCTATAACTGCCAATTGGGGAGACATTGGCCTTGCCTCCGATGCTATTGTTCAAGCTAGAGATTTGTGGGATGTATGGCTGTTTTTCCTTTTCTGTATTATATTTTTCATTAGATTAGCGAACATCTCTATCATCAAAATCGTTATCATTATTAATTGAGAAAATTTTGAGAAAATATAGAGTAATAATGCCACTTTTTTCCGTTTTAACATTGCAGCATTCATACCTTCCATCAAATTTACAAGGCAAGCTCACATCAACTGTTGATTCACATGCCGTCAAAATGTACATTCTAGTGCCGAACTCGGGCGAAACTCACTGGAAAACCTACAATTCTGCAGATGATGACCAAAAACTATGAAAGGAATTGTAGCTTGAGGTTATAGGTTAGTATTATGACAATGTCATAACAAACCATGTCTGAACATTGCTAATATTTATATTTGATGAGAGAAAATTTAAAATAATTTAGTTATTAAATTGATAAGATAATTATAATTGGTTATTGTCTATAAATGCAGATTGATTTATCATTATTCAAATTTATTAAAAAAAAAACAAAAACTATATCACTTGAAATTATGATTAATGAATAAAAAACTATACCACTTGAAATTATGATTAGTGGATAGTGAGTGATGGGAACAAGACTTTCATTCCTTCAAACCTTGAACTCTTAACACAGAATTCCTTATATCCTTTAAAAAAAAAAAAATTACAAAAGAAATGTTTTTAACCAAGACAAAAACAATTTAAAAATCAATATATATAATATAAAATTTCTGCATATTTGAAATCTTTTTTAAAGCTACTTTAAATTAATACTTAAGATGGTATCCATATTGTAAAACCTTTATAAATTTGGGGGGAAATGTTAAAAATTCAATTTTCAACTTTGCTATGTAAAGATAATATTCAAACTTTTAAACCATTAATTGTAAAAGTTCAATTTCATTATTGCTATTCAAAAGATCATTTTGAAATTATAAATTATACTTTTGGTGTTAACTATAATATGTTTATTTAGAAATAGAGCTTTTCGAATTTTTATTTAATTATTAATAATTATTAGGTGCATGGTAAGGATTTAACTTCTACTAAATATTCTAGAATATTCATAGTAATATCTACAAATCAAAAATTGAGCTTTATCTCCAAAGTAATTATGTATTTTTTCTCTTTAAATTAATTTTATATATATATATATATAAACAATTATAGTATAAAGTAAATCATAAATTTTTAATTTTGTGATATTGATAAACCATAATATAATATTGATATATAATATGTATGTAAGTAAATGTTTTGATGTTTGTTATAAATTTATACCAATAAATATTTATTACCATTTAATTTATATTATTTTAGTAACAATAAAGATCACTCAATCAATTAACATGACAATACAATATTGTGTTGGAATATGTAATTCCTACTTGTCTGCGGTGTTGACTCTCTATGTAAGGAGTTTGTTCATATCTCATAGGAATTAGTTAAATCTATATATTCCTAGTTTGGTGTTGTTGAAGTCTAGAAAATCTCTGCTTCAAACATTGGGGAAAACCACCCAGTCGGGACCTTAGGACAGCGCCTTATCCGTTTGGTATGGTGGCTCCGACTGGATTGAAAGGACCAGTTTCCTTATAACTAATGGGTTGGTGATGGGTTGATTTGAATGAGTGAAAATGGGACTAAATAACTAAAATGAAACTATCTAATTTAATCTAAATACTGATAAAGAAATTCTAAAATTAACCCGGGTATCATATGTGAATACAACTTAAAATTATTCCAATTTAATAATAACCATAAAAATGTATTATCGTTTAATTGAAATGTCCAGAAACAAATAAAGATAACTCTGTTTAAGAAATTAAACAGAGTTATATTAGCATATTGTATTCATCATTGTATATCATCTACATACACTTATGAAAGATAACATTTCAATTATACTCAAAAATGATATATAAAGAAACGTTGTGAAAACCAAATATATATATAAATGATAGAAAATTTTAAAGCGAATATCATATGACAAAAGAAATCAACAGTGAATAGATAAAAATACCTTATCCATCTTGAAAGCTTTCAAATGAAATCTGATACTCTAATCCAGTAATTCAGATGCAAAATCAAATCCAAGGTACAGAAATGCAACACTTTAAAGATAATTCTGCATAAAATCACCAGATGTGATCCTTTATAAAATATAAAAGGAAATGGAGTACAGAAATGTAATCTCCAAGTCCAAAAAATATTATAATTCAGGACCATTTTCTAAATGCATGAGAAGGGTCTAAATACTACTAACTAAATCTAAAAATAGCTTATTACAAAAAATAAGGATTCGGTTTAAATGACCGTCATTTTCCTAGGCAAAAATACAGTAAAACTAAAACTAAATCTAAAAATAAAGACTATTAAGTAACTACTTATGAACTTGATCTTTAAACTTGCAGGCATCTAACATTGTTTTGAGAAGATGTGGTTGACCGACTTCAGATTTCAACTGTCCTGAAAAGACAGAATCGACAAGTGTAGGCGCAATCTTCTCAGCAGAATTAATGATGCAATTAAGCGCACTGTGTTGACTGTGTGGTTTCACTAGGTATGTCCAGTAAGAATCCCAGTTTAACCTTGTCAATCCTTGGATTGATTTTGCTTTTTCTTCTGCCTTTTGTCTCCATTCTGTTTGTAATTGATGCGCATGTGGAAGATATCCCGGAACAGTTTCTGAAATTAAATTTTCTTTGTGTAAATTCTCATTTACACAATCAGTAAGAATACTTGCTGCTGTAGCCGACTCTTCTGCTGCTTTCTCTGCCCTTCTGATTTGTGCATCCCAGTCATTGAAAAGTATTTCTTTATGGTTTTCATTAATAATTGGTGCACCAGCTTTTCTTCCTTCCTCTGTTCTTTGCCATACCAAATAATCAGTAACGTTTTCATTAATCAAATCATAATCATTTCGTAAATCTACGACATTATTAGTGATCTTATCACTGTTTTGACAAAAATAATTCCATTGCAAGATTTTTTGGCATAATACTTCTTCTTGTTGCAGTAGTTGATTGTTTAAAGAAATAGTTTCTGAAACAAACTCTGGAAGCTTAGGATCATCTTTGTGCTGATCTTGGATAATCTGTATTTGTTTCTCTTTATCAGCCAGACCTTTTTGATATCCAATTTGCATTTCTTGAAGTTGTTGCTGTAACTTTTCAAGTTTCATTTGTGCTTCATTATTGGCCTGTACCTATTGCAATTGTTGTTGCAGACCTTGTATATGTTCTTCTTTTTCATTTAATAAGAGTTGTATCTCAAATGCTTTGTCAATAGTTGCGGAAGCATAAGCCCCTGTCATCTGAGATAACTTAGCGAGATTATCAGTAGGCTCTGTGGTAGGATCCTTCCACAAAACATCTAATTGTTCTGCTTCAGTAGCAATTGTATCTTCTAATTTTCTCTTTTTCCTTTTTTTCTTCACTACTGCTTTATACTTTGGGCTGTAGAATACATCTAGAGGAGGAATGTCCTCTACATTAAGTACAATTTCAGAAGAGGGAGTGACAGGTATATGCTCAGTTTCTGTGACTGTGCCACTTATTCTTGTGCTCAAAACTTTTGTTGTCTGTACAGGGGTCTCTATATTCTGTCCTTCCACATTAAGCAATTGATTAAAGCTTTCCCATTCTTTGTCTAATTCAATTGTGACTGACTGTTGCTGTACATTGGTAGGAGGAGGAGTTATTTGCTGAGAAGTCAAAATTTGCTGTTGTGAAAGTTCTTTCGATTGAGCAGTATCTTTCACTGATTCTTCATTTCTATCCTGCTCTTCATTAGACTTATTGGAATGTTCAGAAGTCTCTCTTTCAGATTTTGACCTAGATTTATCTGTACTTGAACTGCCACTTATACTGACACTAGGAGTTGGTTCCCTTGCGGGTTCCAAACGCAAATTTTCCAAAGGGATGCTGGTCAGTCTTCTTTCTCTGTAAACCTTAAATTCTTGAAATTGTTCTGGAGATAACTGCATCTGTGCTGAATGTAGAATTTCTTTCAGTGTGGATTTTCCTAGGAATATATCATCGAAAGGGTCCTCTTCTCCGGAAAATATCCTTACCTTGATTTCAGTGGTGAAATTTTTAACAACTTCATTAGGGTCGAATAACCTTTTTGCAAATTTAAACAATTGTAAGCGTGTAATATTGCTTACTTCCTTGAATGCATGTCCAATATTAAATAATGAAAATGTTCCACAAGCTACGGGAAATTGTGGCCAAATGGCTTTCTTCTTATCTTTTAAATCCTTTGTCAAACCTCCTTGACCACAGGTTTGGTATGCAATTTCCCGAGCTATAAGTTTATCAGAAACATATAAGGATAAAACATGAGGAGAAGCAGAGCTTCAAAAAACCCTTACATAGGTAAACCATTCTTCCCCAAACCATCGTGCGACGGGGAGAATGTCGACTTCTGCTTCCGGGGAAAACCTTGGAGCATATTTATTATACAATGTTTTGTGCAGAGGCAACATTATGCCATGGAAAATCTTGTAAAAATGAGGAATAAACTTGGATTCCCATAATTCCTTGTGATACACATGAATAGGCAAAGGATCTTGAATCGTCCATTGCCAACCCATCAAAGGGAATTTAGAAACAAAGCAGATAGCATCCATAACATAAGCAGATAGATAAAAAGGAGGATAAGTCCTGTGAGAAACAATTCGTTTAGACCGGTAATGGAAAATAGTAGTGGCCAAATTATCAGACAAGATTTTGGCCCAGTCTACAATTGTAGCGTTAACAACAACATTCAACAAAGGGATCCATTCAGGCAAGATCATATTCATGTCAGACTTTCCAAAAAGCCTGCATAACATAGCAGCAGCAAAACAATATGGAGAGGTGAGTGAAACAGTACTGTACATACCGTGTTTGCTTTTCTTCAATGGTTCATCTCTCTTGGTCCACTCCTTTGTGCATTCCGCCAAATTTGTATGTTCTTTGGCAAAATCCTCCATAAATTGTTTATTATAAGTTGCCTGAGGTTCTGGCAAATGATACATCAGCCTCAAATCTTTCGTAGTGAACGACCCGATGAGCTCTTGATCTGGAGTTCTAAATTGCCTGTCTGAAATATTGGTGCTGTCCAGCACCCATTTTACCATGTCTGTATACGGAATAATTCTTGGTCTTGCCGCTATCCGGTGCAGAAATGAACAAGCCAGTTCTTTAAGGGTTGCCTCAGATGAATTACTTGAGCCTGCAGTAGCCGCGACTTGCATTACCCTGGGATTTTCTTCTTCGAGCAAATTATACATTCCTTCCCAGGTGGTGATACCGGCATCCTTATTGCAAGCAGTATCCGCATACAGTGAAGCCATTTCTTTGTTTTCAGAATTTGAAATCTTCTCCTTCTTACCCATAATACTCTGTGACCGCTTTGTATAGTCTTATGTTCCTTCGCGCCTGTGATTTTACGAGTTAAGTGAGAGTAATAACATGAGAAAGGTGATGAGATAGTTTTAAATGCAAAAGCGGATGAAATATATTATTTTAACGTGAAACGACCTTTCAATCAAAATAGAATCCCATTTATCATTAATTGACAATCCATTCATTTAATCCATTCATTAAAGCGCAAAACGGATATTGATTTATGGAAGGATTTTCTTTGGAAAACGCGCTTTTATGAATCTGCGACATTGCGATATGCGATTTGTTGCGCAATATCGCAATATCGCAAATCACAATTTTCTCAAAGCGTACCATCGCAAATCGCAAATATCGCAGATCGCAAATATCACAAAATCGCAAAATCGCAAATCGCAAATATCACATATAAAAAGTATTCGTTTAACATTTTTCTGCGATATGCGATTTGCGACCAGTATTTTAACGTATAGGCTTTTTGGGATCGCATTATCGCAATATCGCAAAGTCGCAGTTTAAAAGATTCAATTTTACAAAAGATATCTACCATTTGCGATGGATGCGCTATTTCGCTCAAAGAAAGATTTTATTGTAATCTATCATAAACTTAAGTGTTTCTTAAGGATTTTCTAAGGAATTTCCCTAAGTTATGATAGAAAGTTTTATTTGAAAAGGGAAACAAATAATGATTATTTTTTTGGATTTTTTAACTAAGGGTCCCCATTTATTTAGTATTATTACTAATATTAAATAAAAATGGGGGTTGTTGCTGGTCACAACAATTGGCGATTCACTGAAAGAAACAGTTATCTCTGAAAAAATAAAATGAACACTATATGTCTAGTAAGTAAAGATTTTTAAATATAATAAAAACTATCTTAGGATAATTCAAATGACATTTAACTATGAAAAAGAAATAAAAATCATTCACAATTTCTTTCTAATTCCTTAAGAACAAAAACATTTTTGGGTTATCTCAAGCTTTGATCGGTATTAATAATGAAGTAAGTGGATTTCTCCAAGTTTGGTTTTATAATATACTCTATTGTCATAGGTATTGCCTCTGCTGCCTGCAAACGTTCATAGTCTCGACAGGGTTACCTTTGAACCATTAACTATTCATTGTCCCATCCAACTAAAATTATGACTTTTTAAAGATAAATTCATAAGACATATTATCTCATGTTTTTGTCTTTTACTTATTTTTTATTTTTAAGAGCCATTGTTCTGGTTTGGTAGCCAGTTAATAACAATGTCATTCACTAGTTGTAATTAAACTGAACAAGTTGGCTCGTGATGAGACCCCTTGACTTATATTTATAAGCCATTGCCCTGTTTTGATATGCAGTGTTGGTAATGTCAGTTTGATTATTTCTTATGAACATGGTAAGTCGGCTCATAATGAGACCTCTTATCTCTTAAATTTTCATATAATTTCTTAAAATTACATTCTAAAAGATCACAACTTAAATGGATGGGGTGAAATTTTTATCCTTAAGAGTCAATGGATGATAATTTACAAAGTTTTTTTAGTACCAAGACTTTGAAAAAATATTTACTTTTATAGATAACCTTTCTCTGCTTAATAAACTTATAATGATTTACATTCTCCTCAAGTTTTCAAAAGATCACGCAAATGACTGGAATAATCTTTCAAAGTTTAACATCTTATTTTAAACTATCCAAAAACTGTGATCATCTCTTTAAAAATTCTCATTTACACAAAATAAATATTATAATATTTTTCCTAAGAAATTTTCGCATAGTAAACAGTCAATTAGAGACTTATTAACAACTTTTATTTGCAAAAACAATTAAAAACTTTGCAGAAAGGAATATGTACAGTTAAGAAGGGGTTACCTCCTTATGAAAATAATTTCTTCAAGACAAGCCCATTTACAGGAAGAGATTCTCTCTTTCCTGTTAAATCTTGGAGTATGAATGTATTTGAGCTTATCTTTTCAGCAATCTGAAATGGTCCAAGCCACATTTTATGAAACTTTGTATGCTTACCTTTTTCTTCATGTGCTTTATCCCATTTCAGAACAAGATCACCAATTGACAAAATCTTTGAGCCGGTAGAACTTGCATCAAAAGAAGATTTTACAAGCTGTTGATGTTTTTCATGAATAATTTTTGCTTTATCTCTATCTTCTTCAAGTTTAAGGATTTGATCATATCTCAATTGAATGGATGAAGAAGGATTTTCTTCAATAAATTGTACTAGGGCTAATGATGGAAGAGCTAAATTTGATGGTATTACAGCTTCTTTTCCATAAACCAAATTGAAAGGTGAAGTTCCAATTGAAGTTTTTTGAGTAATACGATCAGCCCATAGTGCAAAAATTAAAGACTTGTGCCAATTCTTTTGATTTTGATCAATGGTCATTTTAATGATTTTGATAAGATTTTTGTTAGTGGATTCAGCCAAACCATTACCTTGTGGATAATAATTTGCTGAATATTTCAATTTAAAACCTCTTTTGACTGCAAATTCCATTATACTGTTTCCAGAAAAATAAGATGCATTATCAAAGATAAGAGCATTAGGTACACCAAACCTGGTTATGATGAATTGATCTATGAAATCAATAATTGCATCAGAATTGGCTACCTTCAAAGGGATTGCTTCTACCCATTTTGTAAAGTAATCAGTTGCTGTAAGGATGTATTTGTGCTGTTTTGAAGAATGAGGTACTATCTCACCAATAATGTCAAGCCCCCATTGCTCAAATGGTTGCTCAATATTTACCGGTTGCAAAGGAAAAGTTGGTTTCTTTTGTCTTCCACTAGCAGTTTGACAAATTTTGCACTTCCTTACATAATCATGCGTATCTTTAAAAAGGGTAGGCCAGTAATAACCAGCATGAATTATTTTGTGAGCTGTGGTATCACCTCCAAAATGACCTCCTGCTGGTCCATCATGCAATTCCTGCAACACCTTTTCAGCTTCAGTCTTTTCAAGACATCTTAATAGAATTGAATCATAATTCTTTCTGAATAACACATTATCAATGATATCATATTTAATAGCCTTCAATCTTAAAGCACGTTTGCTCTTATAGCTGAGATTAGAAGGAGCATACCCATTTTTCAAGTAATAGATGAGATCAGCATACTACGATTCAAAATCTGTAACACTTATCTGACTTACTTGAATATCTTTGTTTGGATCTTGATTTTCTGGTATGTTATGTGCTCCTGCCAATAATATGCAAAAACCTTGTCCTCTAACTCTTAGCTAGTTTAATATCAATATCATATTCTTGCAAAGCTATTACCCAGTTAGCTCTTTTTTCTCCTACTTCTCTTTGAATCAATAATTGTCTCACTGCAGAGAATGGGACAATGATTTTTGTATGTGTTTTCAAGAGAAAAGGTCTAAAATGTTTGATTGATTTAAACACGGCAAAGGCTTGTTTTTCAACATCGTAATAATTCAGCTCAGCTCCTGGCATATTTTAGCTAAAGAAAGAAATTGGTGCTTCAATTTTCTGATCATTGAGCTGTGTTAAAACAGCAGCATAGGATGTTTCGGTGGCCAAAGTATACAAAGTAAAATCTTTAGAAAAATTCGGGGTATTCAATGCTGGTGCATTAATAATTGCTTGTTTGATTGCCTCAAAGGCTTCTTTCTCTTTATGCCCCCATTTGAATACTGAATTCTTCTTGATCATATTTTGCATAGGTAAAACAATTTGAGAAAAATCAGGAATGAATCTTTTTACAAAATTGATTTGCCCAAGAAATGATTGCATGGATTTTTTGTTATAAGGTAAAGAAATATCAGAAATTTCTTTCACTCTATCTGGATCAATATATATACCATCTTTTGACACAATAAATCCTAAGAGTTTTCCTTCATCTAAAGCAAAGAAAGATTTCTTTGGATTTAAGGAAATACCAAACCTTCTACATCTTTCAAATATTTGCTTTAGATCATGTAGATGATTGGCTCTTTTTTTTGAAAATACTGTTATGTCATCAAGATAAACAACAACTGATTTATTGATCAGACCTTTAAATGCTATGTCCATGGCTCTTTGGAAAGTTTCTCCTACATTTATTAGACCAAAAGGCATTTTCTGATAAGCATAGGTTCCCCATTTGGTTCTGAAAGTTGTTTTCAATCTGTCATCTGGATGAACTAAAACTTGATTATAGCCTGAAAATCCATCAAGAAAGGACATGAGTTCAGAACCAGCTACCTTTTGAAGTATCTGTTCCATGGTTGGCAATGGAAAATTGTCTTTTAAACATGCCTTGTTTAAATTTCTAAAATCAATACAGATTCTTATATCACCATTCTTCTTCCTTACAGGTACCATATTGGAAACCCAATTGGAGTGCCTTACAGGAAAAATGATTTTGGCTTTTAAAAGTTTATTAAGTTCTGATTTGATTTGACCTTCGAGATTTGGATAAATCTTTCTTAACTTTTGTTGAACAGGTTTAATATCAGGAAGCATTGGAATTGTGTGTTGAATAACAGAAGTATCATACGTTTTTAAATCATCATAATTCCAAGCAAAGATATTTTTATACCTACTCAGAAGTTTAATGAAAGAATTCCTTTCCTCTGGAGTTAAATTGAGTCCTAAATTAACATTTTGAGGATTAGAGTCAGAACCAAGATTTACTAATTCAAACTTCAAAGTGGAACTTTGAAGTTTAGCATTAGTAACTTTCTTGAATCTGTCTTTAATATCATATAAGTCCTCTAATTTAACAACAGATTTCGGAATGGGATTTTCATTACCTTTTGAGGCAATTTGTAAATCATGATCATCCTCATTAATAATTTGTTCATCATATGATTTCTCTGAAGTCATGAAATTCAAAATGTCTTGATCATGATAGAATACTCTCCAATTTGTGACATTATCCGGGACAGATGGGCGAAAAATCAATTCTACTGAAAATCTATCAGGACTACAATCTTCAGCAGGAAGGAGTTTGGATGCAACATTAGCTAACAAGTCAGCTGATGTATTTTGATTCCTAGGAATAGAAGAAATATCGAATGCTAGAAAATGAGTGGTAAGATCTTGCACTAGGGTTTGATAGTGTTTAAGATGTCCTGAAAGACAATGGATAGTATTCCTAACTTGTTTTATGACAATTTCGGAATCACCAAAGACTTTCAAGTATTTAACATCTAACCCTATAGCTTTATAAAGTCCTTGAATCAAGGCTTCATATTCTGCAGTATTGTTTGTACGCTCAAATTCTAACCTACATGATAGCATGGTTTTCTCTCCATCTGGATCAATTAAGATGCATCCTGCTCCAGCTCCATCACTAGATTTTGATCCATCAAAATATAATGACCAAAATAAAGATTTATCTATTGGTTTATCTAAAATTATATCAGAAATATTTACAATTCTGGAAGAATCAGATTGTGAAAAATTTTCTATTTGAGAAACAAAAGTATTTATAGAAAAGGGTGATTGTGGTGCTTTGAAGTTTCCAAGAAATGACTCGGCAGAATAACCTCCAAGAATATTGTTGTTGAATGCCACAGGCTCATTAGATTGTTCAAATTCAGTGACAGTGTGCATCATATGTTTTTCTCGTTCAACTTTGATTTGATTTGGTTTCCCTTTGTAGGGAAGCCACATATGTGAATAATCAGTTGCGATATAACCATTAAGTTTTGCAGACCAGTCCCTACTTAAGACTAATCCATAGAATTCAGGAATATCTGCAATCAAAATATCAATTCTTTGGACAATCCTAGGATCGGAAGCTAGTCTGATAGTAACTGAATTGATTTCACCTACAACTTGAACTTTAGAGCGATCCAATTGAACAATATGGACTGCCGATTTCTGTGGTTCAATATTCAATTTGGCACAAACAGAAATAGGCATTATATTAGAGGATGCTCCAGAATCAATTAAACAATTATGCAGATTCTTATTGTACATTTCATAAGTCAAAAGAAAAGGAGGATTCTGAGAATTTGATCTTTCTCCAATGAGCACAGTATCAGTAGCATCTACTTTGTCTGGTGGCTTACCAGTTCCTTTAGCTGCTTTTGCAACTACACCACTTGGTAAAGGAGTAATTGGTGTAGCATTTAATTCTTTTAGTAGCAACTTCTGCTGGTGTTTTAGTTTGCTGAGTTCATGTAAGGAAATGTTGGCTTTAATATTTTTCATGTCTTCAACAATGTTATACTCCATAGGATCTGATACCACTAAAGTCTTTGTTCTTGATGTAGGAGGATTAGAAGAAGATGACTGATTTTGAGTAGGTAACGGAGAAGTCTTCTTTGCAGGGGATTTGTCTTTGGTACTTGGAGTTGTAATTTTCTTTTTCGAAACTGTTTGTATAGATTCCAATGTAGATTTACTCCTAGTACTTACAGGCATAGCTTCTTGTTCTACCTCACTATTAGAATTAGAGAGAATAAAATCCCACATTCCATGCAATTCAACTATTTCTTCATTTTCATCTTCCTTTTCTGATACTGGAGGAGTATCTTCTTCCTCTTCCTCTTCTGATTCTGCATTAGAGATTGAATTGGGAGGTTTAGTCTCAAGTTGATTTCTTTTGAAATTTCGGAATGGTTTTTTGGTAGAAGTTTCAGCTACTTGTTTTTTTATTTCAACCATTTCATTTGACATGGTTTTAAGAACTTTCTGTAAACCTTCCATGTCATATGGGTCTTTGGCCTTTTTCCTTGAATCATCTTTGAAGCTGACCTTCTTGGATTTCCTTTCCTCAATAGCATTTTTCTTTTCTAGAGAAATAATTCGTTTTTCTACTGCAATAGCCTCTTTCATATTCTCGGCTAACGTAGGCTTTGCAGCTCTATCTACAAAAATTGTTGTGTTTGAGGGCAAAGCAATTATGTACCATTCACTTCTGACTTGTTCACTAGGCCTTGAATCTGTGTGGATTTTGTTCAAGAGTTTGTTGAATCTCGCGTTGAAATCTTTAATGGGCTCCTTGGGTTCTGCCTTCAAATTTGAGAGATCGTTGATTAAAATAGCTATTGATCTGTCATCTCCAAATTTGGTTAAAAAATGATTTGCAAAAATGGCCCAACTTGTTATGGATCCTGAAGGTAATGAAAAGTACCAGGATCCTGCTGCCCCTTGAAGAGTTTAAGGGAATAGTCTGACTACAACATCTTCTTCTACGACTCCATTCAAATTTACAGCCAGCATAAAGTGATTGATGTGTTCTTCAGCTGGAATGTTAAGCTCTGGACTGAATTTTGGAAGCCATTTTCCAGGATTGTCAGGTAAATCATGTAAAGGTGCAGGCATATTGACAGCCCCTGGACTTGCCCATGGTCTCTGTGCCATTATTGTAACAACTGTTGAAGAAGTAGTAGATACTGGTGGTGTCTGAACAGAAGTTGTTGGAATAGATGATGTTGAGATTGATGATGATTGAGCAGATGGTGATTGAATAGATGATATGGAAACAACTGCACTTTTTTGAGTTGGGTTTTCGGAAACAGGTGATTGAATATGAGATGAAGAACCTATATCACTTTCTGATTCCGATTGAGTTCTTTTTGACTTGACTCTACTAGATAAAGGGAATTCTTTCGGAGAAATACCAAGTTTTTCACTTTGAAGCCTAGTAAGAGGTTTTGAAGGAATAAATTTTGAGCTTACACTACTTTCAGATATTTCAGACTCATCTAGAGACAATGAGAATCCTTTCAATTTATGAATTAAATCTTGTACTTCAGGATACTCAGGGTTTTGATTGTCTGATTGTTTTGAGATTTTGGTAGTGGGTGTCTGAATACTCTTTTCAATTCCTTCTCCAAGATTTTGTAATTCAGAAGAAATTGAAGAAGTTAATGAGGGTGTTTTTCTCTCAGAATGGCTTGTGGATAAAGATTTACTTGTGATTCATAGCTCATGCCCTCCTTCTAGCGCCAAAAATGTTGAAGCCTAGAAAATCTTTGCTTCAAACATTGGGGAAAACCACCCGGTCGGGACCTTAGGACAGCTCCTTATCCGTTTGGTATGGTGGCTCCAACTGGATTGAAAGGACCAGTTTCCTTATAACTAATGGGTTGGTGATGGGTTGATTTGGATGAGTGAAAATGGGACTAAATAACTAAAATGAAACTATCTAATTTAATCTAAATACTAATAAATAAATTCTAAAATTAACCTGGATATCATATATGAATACAACTTAAAATTGTTCCAATTGAACAATAACCATAAAAATGTATTATCGTTAAATTGAAATGTGCATAAACAAATAAAGATAACTCTGTTTAAGAAATTAAACAGAGTTATATTAGCATATTGTATTCATCATTCTATATCATCTACATATACTTATGAAAGATAACATTTCAATTATACTCAAAAATGATATATAAAGAAACGTTGTGAAAACCAAATATATATAAATGCTAGCAAATTTTAAAGCGAATATCATATGACAAAAGAAATCAACAGTGAATAGATAAAAATATCTTATCCATCTTGAAAGCTTTCAAATGAAATCTGATACTCTAATCCAGTAATTCAGATGCAAAATCAAATCCAAGGTACAGAAATGCAACACTTTAAAGATAATTCTGCATAAAATCACCAGATGTGATCCTTTATAAAATATAAGAGGCAATGGAGTATAGAAATGTAATCTCCAAGTCAAAAATATTATAAGTCAGGACCCTTATCTAAATGCATGAGAAGGGTCTAAATACTACTAGCTAAATCTAAAAATATATTATTACAAAAAATAAGGATTCGGTTTAAATGACCGTCCTTTTCCTAGGCAAAAATACAGTAAAACTAAAACTAAATCTAAAAATAAAAACTATTAAGTAACTACTTATGAAATTGATCTTTAAACTTGCAGGCATCTAGCATTGTTTTGAGAAGATGTGGTTGACCGACTTCAGATTTCAACTGTCCAAAAAAGAAAGAATCAACAAGTATAGGCGCAATATTCTCAGCAGAATTGATGATGCAATGAAGCGCACTATGTTGACTGTGTGGTTTCACTAGGTATGTCCAGTAAGAATCCCAGTTTAATCTTGTCAACCCTTGGATTGATTTTGTTTTTTCTTCTGCCTTTTGTCTCCATTCTGTTTGCAATTGATGCGCCTGTGGAAGATATCTCGGAACATTTTCTGAAATGAAATTTGCTTTGTGCAAACTCTCATTTACACAATCAGTAAGACTGCTTGCTGCTGTAGCCGATTCTTCTGCTGCTTTCTCTGCTCTTCTGATTTGTGCATCCCAGTCATTGAAAAGTATTTCTTTATGGTTTTCACTAATAATTGGTGCACCAGCTTTTCTTCCTTCCTCTGTTTTTTGCCATACCAAATAATCAGTAAATTTTTCATTAATTAAATCATAATCATTTCATAAATCTACGACATGATTAGTGATCTTATCACTCTCTTGACAAAAAGAATTCCATTGTAAGATTTTTTGGCATAATACTTCTTCTTGTTGCAGTAGTTGATTGTTTAAAGAAATAGTTTCTGAAACAAACTCTGGAAGCTTAGGATCATCTTTGTGCTGATCTTGGATAATCTGTATTTGTTTCTCTTTATCAGCCAGACTTTTTTGATATCCAATTTGCATTTCTTGAAGTTGTTGCTGTAACTTTTCAAGTTTCATTTGTGCTTCATTATTGGCTTGTACCTGTTGCAATTGCTATTGCAGAACTTGTATTTGTTCTTCTTTTTCATTTAATAAGAGTTGTATCTCAAATGCTTTGTCAATAGTTGCGGAAGCATAAGCCCCCGTCATCTGAGATAACTTAGCGAGATTATCAATAGGCTCTGTGGTAGGATCCTTCCACAAAACATCTAATTGTTCTGCTTCAGTAGCAATTGTATCTTCTAATTTTCTCTTTTTCCTTTATTTCTTCACTATTGCTTTATACTTTGGGCTGTAGAATACATCTAGAGGAGGAATGTCCTCTACATTAAGTACAATTTCAGAAGAGGGAGTGACAGGTATATGCTCAGTTTCTGTGACTGTGCCACTTATTCCTGTGCTCAAAACTTTTGTTGTCTGTACAGGGGTCTCTATATTCTGTCCTTCCACATTAAGCAATTGATTAAAGCTTTCCCATTCTTTGTCTAATTCAATTGTGACTGACTATTGTTGTACATTGGTAGGAGGAGGAGTTATTTGCTGTGAAGTCAAAATTTGTTGTTGTGAAAGTTCTTTCGATTAAGCAGTATCTTTCACTGATTCTTCATTTCTATCCTGCTCTTCATTAGACTTATTGGAACGTTCAGAAGTCTCTCTTTCAGATTTTGACTTAGATTTATCTATACCTGAACTGCCACTTATACTGACACTAGGAGTTGGTTCCCTTGTGGGTTCCAAACGCAAATTTTCCAAAGGGATGGTGGTCAGTCTTCTTTCTCTGTAAACCTTAAATTCTTGAAATTGTTCTGGAGATAACTGCATCTGTGCTGAATGTAGAATTTCTTTCAGTGTGGATTTTCCTAGGAATATATCATCGAAAGGGTCCTCTTCTCCGAAAAATATCCTTACTTTGATTGCAGTGGTGAAATTTTTAACAACTTCATTAGGGTCGAATAACCTTTTTGCAAATTTAAACAATTGCAAGCATGTAATATTGCTTACTTCCTTGAATGCATGTCCAATATCAAATAATGAAAATGTTCCACAAGCTACGAGAAATTGTGGCCAAACGACTTTCTTCTTATCTTTTAAATCCTTTGTCAAACCTCCTTGACCACAGGTTTGGTATGCAATTTCTCGAGCTATAAGTTTATCAGAAACATATAAGGGTAAAACATGAGGTGAAGCAGAGCTTCCAAAAACCCTTACATAGGTAAACCATTCTTCCCCAAACCATCGTGCAACGGGGAGAATGTCGACTTCTGCTTCCGGGGAGAACCTTGGAGCATCTTTATTATACAATGTTTTGTGCAGAGGCAACATTATGCCGTGGAAAATCTTGTAAAAATGAGGAATAAACTTGGATTCCCATAATTCCTTGTGATACACATGAATAGGCAAAGGATCTTGAATCGCCCATTGCCAACCCATCAAAGGGAATTTAGAAACAAAGCAGATAGTGTCCATAACATAAGCAGATAGATAAAAAGGAGGATAAATCCTCTGAGAAACAATTCATTTAGACCGGTAATGGAAAATAGCAGTGGCCAAATTATCAGACAAGATTTTGGCCCAGTCTACAATTGTAGCATTAGCAACAGCATTCAACAAAGGGAGCCATTCAGGCAAGATCATATTTATGTCAGGCTTTCCAAAAAGCCTGCATAACATAGCAGCAGCAAAACAATATGGAGAGGTGAGTGAACCAGTACTGTACATACCATGTTTGTTTTTCTTCAATGGTTCATCTCTCTTGGTCCACTCCTTTGTGCATTCTGCCAAATTTGTATGTTCTTTGGAAAAATCCTCCATAAATTGTTTATTATAAGTTGCCTGAGGTTCTGGCAAATGATACATCAGCCTCAAATCTTCCGTAGTGAACGACCCGATGAGCTCTTGATCTAGAGTTCTAAATTTCCTGTCTGAAATATCGGTGCTGTTCAGCACCCATTTTACCATGTCTGTATACGGAAGAATTCTTGGTCTTGCCGCTATCCAGTGCAGAAATGAACAAGCGAGTTCTTTAAGGGTTGCCTCAGATGAATTACTTGAGCCTGCAGTAGCCGCGACTTGCATTACCCTGGGATTTTCTTCTTCGAGCGAATTATACATTCCTTCCCAGGTGGTGATACCGGCATCCTTATTGCAAGCAGTATCCGCATACAGTGAAGCCATTTCTTTGTTTTCAGAATTTTAAATCTTCTCCTTCTTACCCATAATACTCTGTGACCGCTTTGTATAGTCTTATGTTCCTTCGCGCCTGTGATTTTACGAGTTAAGTGAGAGTAATAACATGAGAAAGGTGATGAGATAGTTTTAAATGAAAAAGCGGATGAAATATATTATTTTAACGTGAAACGACCTTTCAATCAAAACAGAATCCCATTTATCATTAATTGAAAATCCATTCATTTAATCCAATCATTAAAGCGCAAAACGGATATTGATTTATGGAAGGATTTTCTTTGGAAAACGCGCTTTTATGAATCTGCGACATTGCGATCTGCGATTTGCTGCGCAATATCGCAATATCGCAATATCACAAATCGCAATTTTCTCAAAGCGTAACCATCGCAAAATCGCAAATCGCAAATATCGCAAATCGCAAAATCGCAAAATCGCAAATCGCAAATATCACATATAAAAAGTATTCGTTTAACATTTTTCTGCGATATGCGATTTGCGACCAATATTTTAACGTATAGGCTTTTTGGGATCGCAATATCGCAAAGTCGCAGTTTAAAAGATTCAGTTTTACAAAAGATATCTACCATTTGCGATGGATGCGTTATTTCGCTCAAAGAAAGATTTTATTGTAATCTATCATAAACTTAAGTGTTTCTTAAGGAGTTTCTAAGGAATTTCCATAGGGTATGATAGAGAGTTTTATTGAAAAGGGAAACAAATAATGATTGATTTTTTTGGATTTTTTAACTAAGGGTCCCCATTTATTTAGTATTCATTAATATTAAATAAAAAGGGGGGGTTATTCTTCGAATCCCTGTGAGGTATGTGGTTAAGATATTCTCTCAACCACCTTATTGTGCGTCCAAGATATTTTTCCTATCTTGAGACTATATATCATGTATATATATGTAACCATTTAGATTAATATAATATAATGTGCATATTCTGAATTTAGTCTTAGTGGCCAGGCCCATGAAAACTGCGCATAAAACCCCCTCACAAAAAAATTTGAAATAGAAAGAAAGTATATTTTTTGGTTTGGTTTTTTTTTAGTTTAATCTGTCAGGAGTTCGCAGCATGAGAACGTTCGATGTGTGTGCGAGAGCCTTTGGTGCATCGTTTTGTGAGCGTGGATGTGAGCGTGCAATGTTGAGTCTTCTTCCTAATTGCTAGAAGAGCCAACCGGTGAAAGAAGTTTGCAGAGGGAGATTGTTGTGTCGAAATATTAGCTATGATGTGATTACGATGGTGCCTTGTGTTTGGAGAGTTTCCATAGATTCTATTCTTGCCAGAGATAGAGATTGTGTGGTGTGCAGAGACAGAGATCTGCATAGTGGAGCTAAGAGTTGTGTTGATGCTCGATTCTCTTGAGATTGATTGGTATGAGATCGCTTAACATATTAGCAACAGAAATCGTGTGGCAGCAGTGTCGTAGTCGGTTGATTCAACCCCTATTCCAAGACAAATTTATTTGTTCCTGTGTGCCATCAGCTACAGTCGCGCTCTCCACTGAGGATCCGGATTGGATCGGATCGGATCTACCTTGATCCTTGTGTAGTTAACGACGAAGATATATGTAAATTTTTTGGGTGTGATCCGTGTTACCCATATTTCTATCAAATTTTTCGTTTTTCCTGTGGATATGATGACTTTCCTAGTGATAGTCAATACCATCTCAGTGTGTAGGAGTTGTGCAACGTAGAGCAGTGGAATATTTCTTCAATGAGATCCTTCAAGTTCCTTTGTGTCAGAGCAATAGGAGAGCTATGGACTGGTGCAAACTGAGAGCGCGAGCTTGTTAAGAGCACGTGGAAGAGTTTGGCTCTACCATTGGGTGCAAGTTTGTGTCAAAGTTTGTGATCGGTAAGCGTGGAGTGTGGAGCTATCACAGAGTGTGGATATAGCATTCTGTAATGTTTTTTTGTGCCTCTATGGAGCGGGTTGGTCATGCCTCTAGTGATCAAATATCAAAACGACATCTCTCTTACCCTGGTGGGGAATAAACCTATTTTTTCCGAGGCGTATTATTTCGCTTGCATTGAAGTTTCTATCTAAGCGCTGGGTGCAAAGTGCTACAGGAGAGTGAAACTGCATGGAGAGAGCTGTGTGGAGAGTGCAGTGGTGTGGAGGCACGGTGACTGCATGTGTTGCATCATCGAGCCACTTCATGCCAATTTAGCCTTCTTATTTTCGTTACAAAACATTTCAGAATCTTTCGATTTGGAAATATATCTTTTTGTGTCAAATCTCATCGATGGCCAATTGGAAAGGATTTGTTATCTATTTATTATTTGCATCTCTGCACACGTTTATGCAGCATACCTAATGCATTGGGAGTATATCTGAACGCCATCCAGTAGTTAACAGTAATGGGGAGAAATATTCCATGGAATTGAAGGGAAGTTTGATCTGAAATCTGAAGGGTATTGTTGCCACTGGCCACTGAGGAATCAAAAAATACAAACACAAAGCATTAGAAGATTTTTTTTTTTTGAGAAAAGAAAGAGATGGCGGACGAAAACGTGTTTGTTGTTCACTCTCCAGAGGAATGGCACTACAAGATGCAAGAGACCATCGATACTAAACATCTGGTGGTGGTAGATTTCACTGTGACATGGTGTGGACCTTGTCGATTCATCAATCCAGTGTTTGTTGAGCTGTCAAAGAAGTTCCCAGAAATATTGTTTTTTGAAGGTTGATGTGGACGAATTGAAGGATGTGGCTAATGAGTGGCAAGTGCGGGCTATCCCTACATTTATTTTTATCAAGGATAAAGAGTCCATTGATAGGATCGTGGGTGCAAAGAAAGAGGACCTGGAAAGAAAAGTTGCATCCCTTGCTACAGAAGCAGTCGTTGTCACTTATACACGAGTTTAAGCCTTTTTTTTTATATGCTACATGATTAGGCTTTGTTTTGATTTTGCTAC
Organism: Pinus albicaulis; assembly: GCA_034641835.2. Lineage (NCBI taxonomy): Eukaryota > Viridiplantae > Streptophyta > Pinopsida > Pinales > Pinaceae > Pinus > Pinus albicaulis. Next base: position 141,714,432 of record CM076580.1, on the reverse strand, counting down.
ATGTTTTTCTTGATATGCCTGGTCTACTATTTTTTACCACATATACTTTGTTGGTCCTATTTTGGGCAGAAATATACTATTAGGGGAATTGGATGCAGAAACGAGAATTTTGCATGTAAATATTGTCGAATCTTATGTATTTTGACGGAGAATTTGTGGGCGTCACAGGATCTAATGGTGGATTCTTGGAGTGCCCACGTTTGGATGTGAGTACCCACGTCTAAATTGTCTGTGCTAGAATGCACTACATTGAAACCAATTGAAAAAATGTTGATCTGTTGCTTTATCAATGGAACTCTCTGAGGTATCATTGGAGAAGAATGATTGTTGTTATGCTTGGGAAATAGCCATCTTTGGGCAGAGATAGAGAAATTTGATGTTCTTGTTAATTTGAAAAGTTTACTTTTGTTTTTTAGAACCATGTTTAAAAATATTGAGCCTTATTAAGTCTAGCTAACTCAATGTAGGTAAAGTTACTTTGTTATAATTCACTACTTTAACAAATGACAGGTTAAGCATGGAGTTCCAAGATTTAATTAACAAGACAAAGATGCCCAAGATGCGAACAACGAAAAAATGAGGTAAATAAGTATCAACAATTATTATGATAGAGCACGCGGAGTTGTTGGGAAGCTTCCATCTTCCTGTGTTTGGGAGAGACCTGGTTGAAGGTTGAACACATTTCTTATCATGGTCTCGTGGCGCAGCAGTGAAGTGTGGTACAAAATATTTGTTGTAGTGGCTAAGGGCAATGTGGTGATTTGCTTAGACGTGCCTTTGTTCGTATACTAGAACGGCCTCTGGTAAATTGCAGCTGAAGCGTGGTGAGTTGCAGCTGATGGCAGTGTTTTTTGCAGTGTTTGTGGCCAAGGAGGGAGATAAGGTAAAGATGAAACCAAAAGTTCCAACATATTTTCTTTGATGATACAAATTTTCTTCATGAATTCCTCTGTTTTTTCATGTTGAGCCCGATCAACTTAACATGAATGATTTACTACCATATATGATGAAGACATTGACAATGAAAATGGCATCAAAGGATAGTGGTTGGATCTACATCAAATATTGGAGGAGGATGGACAATCAAGTTTGTGTGAGTTTTTTTGTGAGTTTCTTGGAATAGACTCTTGATGATGAGTCACACAGTTGAATGGTAAGCAAGTCTAGGATGGTTTTGTAGTGGTCTTTGTATGTACCTGGTAACTCCAAGAGTTGGAGTGTGTAATATTACCCTTGTAAAGGCATATGTATCCCCGTGAAGTTCGTGGTTATCTAAAAACCACTTTGTAATTAGAGGTTTGTGGTTAGCCAAAAACCACTTTTGTCACTTTGAAGTGATGGTTTGTGGTGAGCCAAAAACCACATGCAAGCCCTAGTGGCTATAGAGCCTTCACGGCTACAGAGCCTCCATGGCTACGGTGCCCTAGGAGCACACAGGAGCGTTCGTGCTCACAAAGGATCATTCGTTCTCACAGCGGAGTAGGTGGTCTGCAGAAACACCTTACTCACAAGACAAACTTAGTTTCTCACAAGTCTCAGTTTACTGAGCACAAAGCAGTCAACACTTATTTGGGGGGGGATTTGCAAATACAGGTACATGTATGCAGTGATAATGGTTGATAGAACCATGTATGCGAAGGACATCCTATGAGACTAGCGGTTGCAGCGGTTGGTACCCATGCATTCTGGTGGATGGTTGCTCCTTTATATAAATTTCGACATATCCTTTTGTTGCTTCTGCACATGGGATTTGCCTGTTGTGGTGGATCTAAGTCGTAGACACATATTTTGTTTATGATTGACCACAACTAGATTTGGTGAATCACTATCGAGATAAGTAATCATTAAAGGGGTACGTTAGAATATGTAATTCCTACTTGTCTGCGGTGTTGACTCGCTTTGTAAGGAGTTTGTTTCTATATCATAGGAGGTAGCTAAATCTATATATTCCTAATTTGGTGTGTGGTTGAGATATTTTCTCAACCACATTATTCTATGTCCAAGATATTTTTCCTATCTTGAAACTATATTTCATGTATATATATGTAACCATTTTAATTAATATCATATAGTGTGCATATTAAGATTTTATCTTATTGACCTGACAATACAATATTATATTTTTGTAACTCGTTTTTCCCTATTATGATAAATAACTATACCATTATGTGTAAATTTCATAAATCATGGTTGTTGTTTTGATTGATTATATTTTTCAACGTATATAATTTTCCACACAAACACATGTTTGAACAACAAAGGTTAATCAGTTAATATGGCTACAATTCAATAGTTAACATATAAAAAAAAAGTTGAAGAATACTCAACATATTTGAAAAAAAAAAAAAAACAATTATGATAAATCCGGTCTCACATTTTAAGAATATAAGTTTGCATCCGTATACCATATAGAATATGGTATTAAAAATGTGTTTTTGTTCTCTATTAATTTAGCATTTTAATGCACATCGCAAAAATGGAATTTATAGTAATAATTTCAAGCGTGAGAAAAGCATGGTAGAGTAAATAATTATAGAATAATTATTTAATTAATAATATAAATGTTTAAATAATTGTATATTTTTTATGATATTTTATTTATTAATATTTTGAAATAATTGAGCAATAAATAGGTGTAGGTGTAGATTATTGTAGTTTTTGACTAGTTTTTTTTTTTTAATTTAAAAGTATTTTATTTTAAGAAATTTGATTTTTATTTATACAAGATATTTGGAGTTAAAATTGATTTATGTTTCTGATTTTTTTTCGCTGCTGCGCGCGCTGCTCCCCCCTGTGCTCTGAGAAGCTAGGGTTCTTGGAGCCCCTCTGCGCCGCCCTGGCTGCTGCGCCCCTGCGCACAGCCCAGATCCCTCTCTCTGCTGCTCGATGGGGTCGCCTGGGGGCTCTGCCCCCCCTCCTGTTCCGCCCAAAGTGACAGCATTTCGTACATTGATAGCTGCCGGATCGAAACGCCCCCCAACCGCTTTTCAGCAGAAATTCATAAAAAAAATGGATTCGATCCCTACTGTTGCTTTGCCTAAGGAGGAGACTTGTAAAGCGGCACTAAACCTGGCAGAAAGGGGCCTCATTGGCCAGTTTACGGGCCTTTTTCCGTCCCCCAAATCCGTGGAGGATTGGTCACAAAGAAACTGGAAACCTTTGATAAAAGACGACGTCAAGAGCTACTTCGTGGGTAAAGGGTTCTTCGTTTTCGTCTTCGAAAATCCGGAAGACAGAAGCTTAATCTTCAGAAATGGCCCCTGCTTCATGGGGCCGCAAGGCTTGTATTTAAACAAATGGACACCGGATTTCGATCCCACACAAGACGTTCCATCAGATGTGCCGGTGTGGGTGAGACTCCCCCATCTGCCTCTTCACTACTGGAACCAAAAATCGCTTCAAATCATCGGGAATGCGCTAGGCAAATACATTGATCAAGCAGTAAGAAAAGACCAGTACTCTTGCGCTCGAATCTGTGTAGAAGTTGACCTCGAAGAAGGACTGCCTGAAGCGATCAAGCTCACGGTAGCAGGATGGATGCATGTCCAAGAGCTCGACTACGAACAACTTCCCTTTAAATGTCGACATTGCCACGGACATGGACACTTTGCAAAGCACTGTAAGAAGCGAGCAGAGGAGCAATCAGACAAACAAACAGGGACCAATGGACTCTAGTCCAGAGAGCTGCCCATGCAAAAAAAGATGCAGGAAAAAGCGCCGTAGCAGGAGCTAGGAACATTCCCACACCCACTCAGGAGACGGAAGAAATCTTAAAAGAAACTGAGGGAGCACAGATTGACCCATCGAACAATGCTCAAGAAAATGAGAACCAAATAGAAGTCTCTCCTCCAAGAAATGAGGGTGGAGCTGCCATTCAAACTGAAGTTCCCCAAGGCAGCCCCCCCAACCCTACCTATGCAGAAGTCACAAAGAAAAAGGCAGCTGAAAGCTCAGATTCCTCAGAAGAAGAAATCTATGAACGCCCATCAAAAAGAGCTGGAAGGAAATTCCGCAAGGAACAGAGAGAAGAAGAAGCTGAAAGGCTCAAAACACAAGGAAGCCAGTCCACGATAGAAATGTCGATCGGAAGAAATAGCAGGTCCAAGCCACACAAGGGTGGCACCACTCCGCTCTCAGGTAAATAATGAAGCTAGTCTCTTGGAATTGCAGAGGTCTGGGGAACCATGCAAAAATAGAAGCAGTAAAGGATCTATTGAAATTGGAACCTGCAGACATCCTCTTGCTCCAAGAGACAAAGATAGCAGGGCAAGCTCTGCTAGAAATCAGTAAGTCAAAATGGAAAAAAAGTGCAGGCAAAGCGGTCAGTGCGAGGGGCTCATCGGGAGGTCTGGAAACTCTTTGGTCCGAAGATAAACACCAGTTGATCAAATCTCATGAGACCCAACACTGGATCTACACGGAAATCTGCCATCTTGCAAGTAAGTTGAAAATCTCTCTTGTCAATCTTTATGTCCCTGTCATTTATTCAGAAAAAAGAGAATGCTGGAACTCTCTGGCAGCCTTTTTAGAGCAAGAATCCCCCAACAATATCATTCTCGCTGGGGATCTCAACATTGTACTGAAAGCCAAAGAGAAAAGAGGTGGATCCAATTCCAAAGACCACATGGTTGCCATAGTAGAAGAGCTTGCACAGCAATGGGATCTGTTAGATCTTAACCCAACTCAAGGACTCTTCACCTGGTCAAATAATCGAACTGGGGCAGAGCACATTTCTGCCCGGCTAGATCGCTTTCTAGTTCAATCCTCTCTTCTCATGAATAAGAAGATCTTAACAACAAAAATCCTGCCCAAGCTCACCTCTGACCACAAGCCTATTCTGCTCTGTCTAGATGATGAAGAGGATCTGGGCCCCATCCCATTTCGCTTTTCTCCACTATGGATTGAGAGAGCGGGTTTCTCTGAGACGGTGATTGCTGCATGGGCCTCCTCCATCTCAGGTTCTGCCAGCTACGTTTGGGAGCAAAAGTTGAAGTCCACCAAAAAAGCGTTGAAGGAATGGATCAAAAAACCAGCCCCCAATCCTACTTCTCAAAGAGCTGAAGCAGTTCTGACTCTGCACACCCTTCAAAACGAAATGGAAAGCAAAAACATAAACGATGAGCTGCTGGACAAGGAAACTAAAGCCCAGAGAGCCGCCTTTCAAACCTTTAGAAAAGAGGAAGAATACTGGAGATTAAAGTCCAGAAGCCTATGGTTAAAAGCTGGGGACCGTAATACCTCTTTCTTTCACAGACAGTATCGTGCTAGACTGTCAAGGAACCATATTGCATAAATAAAGAATGTTGATGGCCATATCTGTAAAGGATTCCAACAAGTCAAAGAAGCAGCAGAAATGCATTTTAAAAATCTTTACAGTTTGGACATCCAATGTGAAGAAGAAGAAGACGCAGATTTTCTCAGTCACATCCCTCCCCTCATCTCTCCAGAGGACAATTCTGATCTTTGCAAACCTGTCACTGAGGAAGAAATAATCAAAGTTATCTGGTCCATGGATTCAGATAAGGCCCCGGGACCCGACGGTTTCACAATTCATTTCTACAAAGCATGCTGGGACATAATCAAACATGACCTGCAAAAGATGATTTGGGGATTCATGAAAAAAGTGAAAGTAGGGGGCAGCACCAATTCAACCTATTTAGCTCTGATCCCCAAAGACACCAATCCGGAAACCTTCACAAGATTCAGACCTATCTCGTTATGTAATGCCTCCTACAAGATCTTGGCAAAACTGTTGGCCAGCAGATTAAAGCCCTTTCTCCCACGACTGATCTCTAGCTCCCAAGGAGGTTTCGTAGAAGGCAGGCATATATTGGATAATGTCATACAAGTGCAGGAGACCATACACTCAAGCAAGCAAAGAAAAGAGAAAGGTATGCTCATAAAGCTAGACATGGTGAATGCATTTGACAGAGTCAACAAAACTTTCCTCAGCAAAGTTTTGCTCTCCTTTGGATTTTCTCCTCAGTTTGTAAATCTCATCAAAGCCTGTACGGACAATCCATGGATTGCCCCTCTCATTAATGGCAGGCCAACCAAGTTCTTCCAAGCTAGGAGAGGCATCAGGCAGGGATGCCCGCTCTCCCCCTTTTTATACATTTTAATGGCTGAAACTCTAAGTAGAAAACTCGAAGTAGAAAGAAGGGCAGGTTCCCTTCCAGGCCTCAAACCCACCAACAGAGTTAACTCCCTGAATCATGCTCTCTTTGCAGATGACTCGATTCTATTGGGAGGTGCCTCATCCAGAATAGCTAAGGCCTTCGATTCAGTCATCAGAAACTACTGCAAAGTCTCGGGAGCCCAAGTAAATGAAAGGAAAAGCGAAGTCTTTAGTTGGAACACTGACCAGCAGGAGCTCAACAATATAGCTAATATACTAGGTTTCAAAGGGCATTCCCAATGGGACAAGATCAAATATCTCGGGCTTCCCATAATTTCTGGAACGAATAGGAGGTCGCTCTGGAGTGACATTATCAGCAAACTCAAAACCAAAATTTCTTCATGGGGAGGATTCTGGCTAACAAAAGGAGGAAAGGTCATCTTGATAAAATCACAACTGTCTGCCTTACCAATCTATCAAGCTGCGTTCTTGCTTGCCCCTAAGATTGTAATGGACCAGATCTCCACTCTCATAAGAGACTTCCTCTGGCAAGGAGGGAGGGGAAACGAAAAGAAACTTCACCTGGTCAACTGGGACCTCGTAAAAAATCCAAGAGATGAGGGCGGCCTGCAAATCCGTGACCCCTATCTGGTCAACCTTGCTCTCGGTAGCAAAATACTGTGGATGATGCTCAAAGAGCCTCTGCACCCTGTCAGCGCACTGTTGAGAGCTAAATACACAAATAAGGCAGCACTCAGAGACATTCAGTTGGGGTACACAGCAAATAGCACGCTGTTGTGGAAACTTTGTTTTAAGAGCAGTAAAGTGTTCAAACGCTTTGCGTACAGGATTCCAGGGAACGGAAAAGAAACAAACCTCTGGCATGACCGTATAATGGGGAGAGAGCCTTTGATCGACAATGAGGAAATCGCAGAATTGAGAGACTGGTTAATTTCTGAAGGCAAGAACAGAGTTTTTGACATCTCGTCATGGGACGTTCATGGAGATTGGGCCGGATGGGCAATCGACTCCCCTGTATGGCTGCAACCTCAACGCATCAGATTGCTCGAAATTCTGGAAGACGCAGCTCCAATACACAGCACCATGAAGGATCGATGGGGATGGGGTACATCTGGAGAATACTCAACATCAGCTGGATACAAAGCCTTTCAAACCTCTAGGAACAGCAAGCATAACGCAGAGTTCTGGAAAAACGTATGGGAGCCTCTGGCACTCCCAAAAATCAATTTTTTTTTCTGGACACTGGTCCAAAATAAGATTCTAACTGGCGACAACATGGCAAAAAGGAATTTCGCTGGCCCATACAGGTGCGCTCTCTGCAGGAGCAACAATGAAACCGCTCAGCACCTTTTTATTGACTGTCAATTCGCTAAGGCAGTATGGGATCTCATGCTTCAGGAATTTCACATGAATCCTCCCTCTCACACCACTGTTTCGGAGCTATTTGTAGATTGGAGACATCTTTACCCACATAGTATCCCTCAAAAGTCCTTTTGGCGCAAAGTCTGGAATGCCCTTCCCAAGTTTGTGTGCTGGCAGATTTGGATTGCGCGTAATCAGAAGATTTTTAATGAACTGTCTCAAACTCCATTGCAGGTTGCTGCAAAAGCCAGAACATTCCTCTTGGAAGCGGCCCAACAGCAGTACTACAAAGAGGATACTATGCTACAGCCTGTCGAGAAGAGGTGGCTAGAGTCTCTTGATCCCCATTGCAGAAAGTACCTTCTCCCTCCCCAAACAGCTTCCCCTTCTTGGAGAAAGAGAGACCCTGATGCATCATTTCAGCAATGGTGGAGAGCACAAAAGACAAACTCCATCTTCTTTGACGGGGCGTCCAAAGGGAACCCTGGTCCTTCTGGTGCCGGCGGGATCATTTACTCCCCAAATGGTGCTTCCCGTGACTCTTTCTACTGGGGTCTCGGTCTGAAAACTAATAATCAAGCGGAGCTTCTAAGCCTCCTCAAAGCCTGTCAAATTGCTAGGGAAAAAGGGATCAAAGACATACAGATTTTCGGTGATTCGGAGATCCTCATCAAAAATCTGAACACGGAAGAGAAATTCAGAAATGCAGGCCTAAACAGACTTCTGGAAAGACTGAAAAGGGTTCTCTCAGATTTCAATTCTTATAAATTTTATCACATTCTCAGAAGCTCAAACAGTGAAGCAGACTTGATGGCCAACAAGGGGAGCGCAACGCAGAAAGGGCTGCTCTTTATAAACGAAGAAAGAATTGTAGAAATGCCTTGTTAATGTCAAGCCTTAAAATCAGCTGCTGCTGGAATTCTAAGATGTAATCTGGGTCGTTAAGGCACAGCCCTGCCCTCTCTTTTTCTTATAAATAAAAATCTCATACCCGTTAAAGTTAAAAAAAAAAAAAAAAAAATTGATTTATGTTTCTAATTTTTTGGAGAAGTTTTTACTAAAACGTTTTTTTGTTTAGATTTATTGCTCCTATATTCACACGGGAGGAAAAAACTTCATGTTGAACATAAAAAAAACTATACATATTTTTTTTTATTGAACAATAGATCATTAAAATATTTTATTTATAATCAATATTGAAATATTTTTAAATGTCACTTGTCAACCCCATGTTAAACACTAAAATAATTACACGAATTCCATTTATTGACAAAATATGGATTATTTTATCCCACATATATATATATATATATATATATATATATATATATATATATATATATATATATATATATATATATATTTATTTATATATTTATTTATTTATTTATTTATTTATTTATTTATTTATAAAAAATTAAATAAATAAATTTAGCAATTTGTTATATAAAAAAATAAAAGTATAGTGGTTTGTAAGAATTTTTATATTTGTAATTTTATTTATATAAAAAAATAAAAGTATAGTGGTTTGTTGAAAGAGCATTCAAAAATTGTCTTTACAAGCATATATCTTTCTAAAATTTTCTTTCAAATTAACATAAACTAGAATCTATACTAGTACAATTCTTAGCGAAAATTCCAATAAACTATAGTCAACTTTATAAACTAAGAAAATCACTCTTCCTATGGCAGTTCATTTTATTTTTCATGAAACTAGACATGGATCATAGATCTCAATATTTAGCAAAGGAAACTTAGAACCATGGAAACTAAACATAGTCAAGGTAGCATTCAGAAGTGATATTAGAACTTTTCCAAATCCCATTTTTTTAGTGCAATTCCATCCTTAGATAGCGTGTTTGCTTCATTTTTCATGTCCTTATAAACATTTGCAGAACAATGTGATAGACTGCTTGTTTGAGTAAAATAATAGTTGAATTTTGTACAATATGTACAGTAGAAACTTATTTTCTAATCTGATAATTACTACCTAATTATATTCAACCATTTACCTCATGCCATTGATATCATTGAACAATTATACATAGAAAAACTCAATAATAAATGCAACGAAAAATGTAAGATCATAAAGAGACATCAATGCACAATAGAGAAAATAATTTTACACTGGGAAACCTAACCTCGGGAGAAAAACCCAACAGCTTTTCTTCTAGGATAAATTATAATTTAGCAAGGTTTACAAATAAACTATTTGTCTAAAAATCTGTGCCAATTATCCAAGTCAATTACTAGTCAAACCTGGTCAAACTTATACTAGTCAACCTTGGTCAACTCTATCAGAAATCAAGCCATGCAGCCCCTAAATTTGTGGTCCATGGCCCCTATAACCTACGTCCACCTCAATGGTCATATAGATCACTCGATCAACTTCAGTTGGACTTCTACCTTATTTTGTCACCCATGTGGCTGCTTTAGGAGAGAGAAGATTAATGAATTGATGATCAAAATGCAATTTCACCTCATGTATATATACAATTCGAATGGGTTAAATTTTGACTAAGGGACACACCCTTTCATGGTGGGGCCGACTTGTCCTTTTTGAGCCTACATGATGCCCAAAAAATAAAATTGTTATTTTAATTTTCGCCATTCTTTTTTGTCGAATATGTCATGAAAAGAGGTTGTAGAGTGATGTTGTGCAGAATGAATTCTCCTTTCAAGCCTTTGAATCACAAGTAGAGACTCTCTAGAAATTTTAAATTGAGAAATTCCATGTTCTTGAGCTAGCGTAAAGACTAGTTTTAGAGTCGTGATTTAATATAATCTATTTGTGTTGCTACCCAATCCAACTTCAAAAGATATGTTGTGAGTGGATGGTAGATTTAATTTCCCCTACCCCAACTTTTGGCAGGATACTTGAGAGACCCCACCAAAAACGGTTCATACAAAGTATTTTTAACTTACGACTTCTTCAGGGAAGTGTTTTAAGATACATCCTTCCCTAAATTGAGAAATCACAAAGATTATGTTCATGTTCATATTTTGGATACATAATTAAAAGGTGTGGTGTTCTTATCCTCAACGAACATAGAATTTCAAGCTAGTTAGATTATCGATACCAACGTTAGAGGGAGACCCTTACGCCTCTTTATCACTTTGATCATATAATACTTCTTGATGGAATTCCTCTAGAAATGTTCAAATTAGTTAAACAATCTATTTCCCATCAAACTTCAACGTCATATGCATAGGTCATAATAAGGTGAGAGTTTGCTTCTGAGACAGCGTTGTAGAGACAACATCAACAGAGTTCCTCATAACTTCTTTTTTGAAGGATGCCCCATGTTAACTCTTTTGTTTAACAACAACCACATAAAGAGTTTTTATTTAGATGGTCATTTGAATTTCCATAGAAACCTTAACCACTAGTGTTTGGTATTTTTGTTACCCACAAGAGTTAGGGCCTTGTATCCTAGTTTTGTCTCGTAGTTACCTACGAGATTCAAAGGCCAATTGATTTGGTCTTCTGGATCATTCAAAATTATGAAGCAATGTCTTAGCTTTTGATTATAATGTTTCCCTATGTCCCCATTCTCCTCATATAGTCCAATCTCATCCCAAGAAAGTCATTGTTGTGGCATATTCAAAGGTTCAAATCCCCAAGCTATGTATCTCCAAGTATGGTAACCATAACCTTTCATAGCCATAATTAAATGGTGTTGTAACCTATATATATCAGTGTTTCCTATTCAGGGGTTCAGGCCAATTTGGACTTTGTTTGTCTTCCAATTTTCCAAATAAAAAAATTACCTATTAAGTGAAAATCCATAAACATTACATTCCATATGTCCTAAGAATGTCAAATCAGTGTATTGACCCATTATTCTATGGATTTAGAAGAAATATGCTTATCTTTGATTATTTGTGCCCATACTTTAAAGCTTTATATTAGTGTCGATTCATTTTGGCTACAAATGCCTTTGAGAAAATGAATATGTTCATAAGACTTCATAATATTTCCTATTTTTATTATTGGAGCTATTGGGACTATCAATTGGGAAATAGGAAAGCTCCATTACTTTCCCAACCCATGGTACGTAATTTTCTTCTATGAGGCTAGAACCATCACTTTTTTACCTACCTCCCTAGAGTAGGTGAACTTAAATCTTTATTGTTTTATTTTTTTCATGACTCCTTTAAAAATCCATTATAGATACATCAAATAGACATGGATGGATTCTATATTTGATTTGTTAAGAACCAATTAACCTCCTCATAAGATCCATCAATTGTGCCATGTGTTGAGTTTATTTTCTATACTTGGGATATTAGCCAATATTAGTTTCTTTCTTATACTAATTTGTTTTTAAATTAAATCATATTTATTTCAGTCCCTCATATGGTGCCAATACTTGACAAGTAAATACTTGGGAATACACAACCTTATCATTCTTTAAGAGTCCATAGTAAGAGATTTTTTACTTTTCAATACTAAACTTGATACCCATTGCTTCATAGAAGAGATTTATGACCTCTCCAATATTTTACACCACCCTTATAGTTCCTTTATAAAAGATTAAAATGTCACCAACAAAGAGTAAATGGATGACATGGCAGGAAGTACCAATATTTAAACCTTTGATGTTTCTAGTTCTAGTAACCTCCTTAATAGATCTATTGAGATATTCTATAATAATTAGGAACAAAAATGGGTGATAGGATACCCTTATCTAATCCCTATTTCAAAATTTAAAAATGGAGAGTGTTACACAGTAATTTGTCACTGTCCTTACCATTCCCCATCCCGCACAATGGAGGACCCATTCTGTGACCTGTGGACATTGTCATGCCTTGAAAACATCATCAATGCATCCCTCTGAACATGAGCTTCATTTGCCCTTGAGACATCTCCTTGCAAAAGTCATGAAAAACAGCCCTTTTGGCATTGGCGCGGGCAAGCAGTTCAGTCCTCGCGCCAATGGAGAAATTACTGCAAAGGGGTCGCGCCACTTGGCGCTCTGTCATAGAGCCGTAGTCGCGCCACCCAATTTGGGAGTTGTTTTTTTTTAAATATGGATGGCGGGAGTTGAGTTCTAACAAATTCACAAACCATCACCTATCTTGAGTTGGGAGGTTGGCTGCGGGAGTTCTATGGAGGGAAGTGGTTTTTCCACCTCCCATGGAACCTTCCTTGTTGATAGGGCCAATCCCATAATAATAGGGATCCCAACTCCTCCTTCCCTATCTATAAAAGCTTGCCCAAATCAATGGCAAGCTAGTCTTGAAGGGCCTAAGCTCTGAATCTCCATATTCCCAAGAGCCTTTGTGTTGTAAAGCACCCTCTCTTTCCCTTAAGGCTGAATCAAGTAAGGAGACCATTGTCACGAGACTCTGAAGAGGTTTTCCCTTTCCTTGGCAAGCTTTGCGAGACGTGGACGACTGGAAACCCGTTCGAAAATGACCGCGACGCCAGAACTTGGTTGTAATCTCTCTTCGCTGGTTATTTAATAGATGATTATGATTATGGTTCCACTCCGTTTTCCATCATGTTAATGCGAGTAATGTCCTTTCTGACTGATGTTTAGTTACGTATGCTGGTTTCTATGCTTGTATCTGTTCGTTTCTTCCATCTGCAGGTGTTCATCCGCGGAGATCGTGGAGGGATCGTGATCTGCCGAGGCTGAGGAACGGGGACGCTTCTTCTTCAGATCTTAGCGTTGGAATCCAGGTAGGCTTCTATCTCCAGCCTTTTCATTCATAATTAGGGACCTGCATCATAACATTGTTTGTTTGTTGCTAGACACCTGCTGGGCTAGTAGGGATCGCCTCTGTCCGCAGAGGGGATTTACCTCCTCAACAAATTGGCGACTCCGCTGGGGATCCAGCTTGTTGTTTGATTTGTAAACTGTAGACGGAGCCTGAAGTATAGCCAGATAGCCTTCGAAACGCTTCTGCCTTGCATTAGCGGAGTAGATCAACGCTACTTCAGTCAATCTCCGATTTGGTTTACGGACTGAACAACTTGGAGTCTTTGTCTTGCCTTGCCGTTTGTATCTTGTTTTTCCTTGCTTGATGAACCTTCTGGGTTGGGTTCTTTGTTTGTTTTTGCTTCTTGGATTGCTTAGCTTGCATTGGTTTGTTTCTGGAGTAGCTTGTTTTTAATTTTTGGCTGAGAAACTCGACTGGCGCGGTTTTTAACCCGACAGTCGTGCCAATTGGCGCATGTTGCCTTTGTCCAGCCCGCGCCAATTGCTTTCTGGCGCCAGTTTCACACTTACAGTCGTGCCACCCCTGTAAGTTTTTTGAGTTTTCTCATTTTTGAGCTCTCTGAATTTGATCAGTGTTTTTCTTCTTGATTTTCCGACTGCCTGAGTGTGTTGGAGTCTTGTTTGGCTGGGAATTCACCTCTGTCCTTTGGTTGTTTGCTTCTATCTACCGATTTCACGTTTCAAGCCCTAGGTCATCTAGTGGCTTGGTGTATCGAGCCCTCCTTGGGAGTTTTGGTGTTTGGATTGTCCTGTCAACTATCTGATTGATTCTCCACATTCTCTAAGTAGTTGTTCATTGTTTTATTGCGATTTTTGGGTGATTGTTCATTTCTTCATTCGAAACTCGTTTGGTCTTGCTTTGGACTTGGATCACACGGTCCATTGGAAGCTTTTGAGTCTTTTTCTTGCTTTGAGAGACTTTGGTCGATTTGGGGATCTGATTGTTTGTGTTGTTGAGTGGAATGTGTTTGTTTCGCTCTCTTGGATATCGTTTCTCAAGTTGCTCCATTCATTTTCAAGTTTGATTAGTGCATATTAGCCATTAAACATTGAAAATCAAAAAAAAAAAAATTCTCTTTTGCTTTTGTTAATTAGTGCAAATTGTAATCTTTTCCATATCGCTAGTGATTAGTGTTTTGAATGAAAAGTTGTCAATTGCATTAGTTGCATTATAAAGCTCATTGTTTGGTTTCCGTTCATTTCGTTTGTATAAAATCTCTCAACTCTTCTCTAATTAGTTTTCATCGAACGAAATGTTGCATTGTGGCATATAGCTTTGCATTTAGGAGACACTACATACGATAGGGCCTGGAAATTGAAACTTAATTGAAGATCAACTGTAAAATTTATTCAATTAACCTAAGGCAACATTGGAACTTAACGCAACATATTTAGAAGGTCTAGGCTAGAGACGTGTTCCTGCGTCGTTAAACCTAGCAGCTGTCGTTCGCCTGTTGGCTTTAGACAGCGCTAGTACGGACTTGCGCTCCCCGTACCGTCGCGTATATAAAGGGAGACCCCTCTAGGTTTTCAATCCTTTATCCACAGGAAGTCGAGTCTGCCGCCCTATACCCGTGATACACCGAACACAGCATTCGGGGAGACTACCTGCACGTACGGAAAGTCCTTGGTCGATTTCTGTTTCATTTTTTGAAACCAAGGTGTATATTGCAGTTCACGGATATTTGGTACACCCTTTGTGCCTAGTTTTTCTTGAGCAGTCATTTGGTCTTTTCTGACTCCCTAAACTTGAAAAGACCGTCAAGCGCTTGTCCTTTCACGCTTGTGTCAACTCTGAAAGAGATAGAGTCATCTTTTTATCGCTTCTCGACTCTTAAAATATGAAACGGTAGAATTTCTTACTTTCCAATGTGGTAAAATTAATCGCCCACGATTACACACCTATTTAGACATTGCTTGTTGACCGTTTGATCATGTGTCTTAACTCGTTTTCAGCCCATGTGTGGTTTTGAGTTTGATGGCAACTTTTTCAGAGTTCACCAACCAAGGAATCCCCTCAGAAGGGAATCCTGGTCATTTTCCTCCTTTTGGAAATGTTGGTGCTCCTTACATGGCGACGTTGTCCCTTCCTGGGTTAACTGTTGGGTTGCCCGTTTGGTTGTTCTCAACCTCTGTTGTCCCGAATAACTCCGCTACTGTTCAGTCAGTTCCTCCACCGGAACAACATCATGTTGATTCCAAGGTGGACCTCTCCCCTTCTTCGCCTGTTTCTGCGTCCTCCTCTTCTACTTCGCCCGGTGAAAGTCTCGATTCAAGTAACCAGGTGGCTAAGAAGAAGAAGAAGAAGACAAAGAAGAAGAAGTCTGATAAGCGAGAGGCTAAATGTACGGCTACTGCCTCCGAGATATCTCCTCTTGATAAACCTTCCAACCCTCCACGCAAAGTCAAATTCCCTTGCCTGTTGTGCACGGGAGACCATCTTCTTCGAGACTGCCCTGGCATTCCCAAGGTGCTCGAAGTATGGTCCAACGGCCGCCCACCGTTGCCTTTGGCTTCCGGGAGTCAAGTTGGGGGCACGGCTTCAGCTGCTGTTGATAAGAACTCTAAGAAGAAGGGTAAGATCACCAATCCCTGTAAGTTGTGTGAAGGGCACCATGCCATTCACCTTTGTCCTTATATGGATGAAGCCAAGCAAATCTTGGACAACCCAGTCGATTCTACACCACGCCTTCCACTTGGTTACAATCGGCTTTCTTTGAGTCCTCCACCAGCTGATCTTACGATTGGTCAAGAGTCATCCTTGGTCGATCCCACTCCCCCAGAAATTCAAATTCACGAATCCGTCCCTGACCAACCATTGGTCGTAGGATCGGTTGAACTGGCCCCGTCCACGGTGCACCAGGTCTTTTCTGTCGAAAGTGGACCTCACATCCCCCATGTCCTTCTGATCTCTTCAGATTCATCAGACTTGGAGAAAGATTCTCCTGTCCCTGTACTTCAAGAAGCCCCTCCTCCGCCTCCCATGATGGAGGCTACGGAGGATATTCCTCCCGCCTTCGAGATGGAGGTCATGGAGGAGGCTTCTTCTACCGTAACATCAGGGGAAGACCTTCGCTTGTCGATGGTAGCCCCTCCGAGTAGTTTGGTCGCTTCCTTTGACTGGAATCGATTTGCAGGATTTCGCCTTCCGTCTTAAGTGCCTTTCGAAATTACAGTACAGGCTCTTGGTCTGGTCGTACCCAACACCATTATCGATGAAGGTGCCTCTGTTAGTATTCTGTCATAAACTACCTGGCAAGCTTTCGGTTCACCGCCGCTTGCGCCTGTTACGCAGAATCTGTTGACATTCAATAGAAGAATGAGTCAACCGTTGGGGATCCTTCCAAGGTTACCTGTTACTTTGGGAGGCAAAACCATCCATATGGACATGATGGTTTTTCCAAGCCCCTTGGATTTCAATCTGCTCCTGGGGCGAGATTACACTTATGCCATGGGAGCGCTCGTCTCCTCCCTCTTTCGCGTGATGTGCTTCCCACATGAAGGACGGATCGTGACCATTGATCAGCTTTCGTTCTTTGGTCCTAATGTGGCAACTGGTCCACCATCACCCCCTTCAGGTTTTTATCCGCCCGTTGTATCTGCTCCACCGCAGGTCAACTATGTGTCTACCTACCCCGTGCCTGTGCTCAGTGATGATGCCGTTGTGCATAATGTGCTGGGGGCATTGGGTCCTGACTTCCAGGATGTTTCCCTTCCATCAGGAGTGGAACTTTTGGAAGTACCGCCTTCTTGTTCATTTTGATGTAAGTCGGTTAGAGCACGGTTTCCTCCCTGGGTCAAGCTCTTTAAAAAATGAAACCAGGATCTCGGAGCATAGTTCCTTCATTTGTGTCAAGCTCCTTAAAACATGAAACAAGTTGTTTGAGGATAGTTCTTTTAGGTGTGTCAACCTCGTTAAAATAATGAAACACGAGCATGTTCAATTCGACTTTTGTTTTGAACCTTCAGTCCATTTTCAATAGACTGAAGCTTGGGGGGCATGCACCTCGAATTGAGACATCATGCTGGGGGGCATGCCCGTCTTCCTCATTTCAAGCATAGTTTGCATATGTGTGTGTTCATGTGTGCTTTTAAGCTTGCGTAAAAATGAAATGTGTGATTAGATACATTGTGTGAATACATTTTGCATTGGGTCGTTTGTTATGTAACTGATACATTAGATTACATCTGTATTAGACATTTGCATGACATATAGAAAACATCATCACATGTAAAAGATCCATCCAAAATAGCCATATGTATATACATATATGTGTGTCGAAATGTTTGCACAGTGTGCATCACAAAACTCAAAAAATATACATAATCGTCTTAGTACATCCTGAGACACTATGTCTCTCAAAAATAGGTGTGGCATAAATCCTAAGGACTAATCCGCATGGTGCTCATGATAGCACGTCACTGCACGCACTAGGCGCCTCAAGATTCGGTGGATCTGGTTCGGAACTCCCACCGTGTGGTGCTGGTATGCCATCGGTACATCTGATAGTCGGGCATAGTCTGGGATTCCATGGGAAATCCCCTCGAGGTTCTGGATCAGTTCCTCTCCTCCGGTGCCTTCCCCCTGGATCTCAGGGGCGAGTTGTGTCCTCCGGGAGATTGGAGACATCCCGGCTGGTCTCTCAGGTCCTACATCTGCATGCATATATAATTGTGTTAAGACGAATGTGTATTAACAAAAAAAACATATAAACATAAAATCAAAAAATATGAGGTCTTACCCAGCTCCTCGTCCCAGTCATCTCCTTCTGGTAATGGGAGATCTGGGTCCCCGGTAAAGTCAGTTCCCGAATAGGGCCAATCTTCCACGACGATCAGCTGGCGCCGTAACCACCTAAAAAACTCTGGCCTCCAGGACATCTGTTGGCCACCTCCAGATCTGGGCATCAATGCTGCCCAGCGAACCATTCGTGGCTCTCGTGGTATCGGACTCGCCACTGCGGCCCCTTGGCCCTGGAAGATTGGTATGCGTTCCAGAATGAACGATACCAAGATGGAACCATACCCGAACTGTTTCAGTTTCCCCTGTTTGCACTTTGTGAGCTGCCTTTTCATATTGATGGTTACTGCTTCTGCCCAGTTGAACAGTAGGGGACCCATGCATTCTGAAGCCAACAGGAGTTGAGTCTTCGTGGCCTCGTGCGAAGCCTGCGATCCAGCAGCCCGCGTAATGGTGTGGAGAACTACTCTCAGTGCGAGATCAGGGATGGTGGAGATGTATACCTTCTTGCTTCCTGATCCTGTTTGTGCCCCTCGGCACACCCGTGCCATTACCTGTTCCATATTTTCCCCTGATGGTCTACTCCCAGTCAGTACAGGAATTGGACCTCTACGGGACAATCCAGTAATGAAATAAATGTCAGTGACCTCCAATTCTAACACCTGGTCTCGTAGCCTGAACACTTGTTCATTTTCATCCCAGATGCTGATTAGATATTGGAGGAGCTCGGGCTGAGCTCGTAAACATGGCGTGAGGAAGAATTTTTTCAATCCACAGACTCTTAGAGCATTCATGCAAGCTTGGCTTTGCATGGCCTCTTCATCCTCGTCTCCGTGCTCTCGTTCCTTCCATTCGATTTCCATTTTGAGTGATTATCTGCATTCACATGGTCAAAAACCCCTGATTAGATCTTTGGTGAGCTTCAAAATTCAAGTAATTTGGTTTAAATACCGGAATTTTAGGCGAAAATTAGGTTCGGCCACTGGCGCGGCTGTTTTGCTAACAGTCGCGCCAAGTGGCGCGAGCCCTTTAGTAAAAAGGGCCCAGTGGCGCGGGTCCGTGCCCGATACCCGCGCCAATGGGCCCGGCCCTAAAATTTTAAAAGTGGCCACACAAAGTTGATTTCTAAGGGGAAATCATCAAAAATGTATAGAAATGAAGAGCAAAGGAGCACCTCTTACCTGTGACAGACGAGAAACTGAATGGTTGCCTGGATTGGTCGCAATCACCGTCAGAAGATTCTGCTCCAAAAGGACCACTGTTGCTTTCCACAAGGTAAATAGTAAAAAGTAATTTCATTTTTTACCAATTAGACATATTTATAACTTTTCGACGTTAAATGAGCTTTAAAAGTTATTTTTGTCGAATATTTGCATATGTTATGTCGAAAATGGATTTTACGCTTGCTTGGTCTGTGCAGCAGCAGGTTTTTGCGACTTAAAAAGATGGACACGAGTTGTATTTTATACTTTTTCGGACTCGGTAAAAACACGAAAAAGTCACTGTGGAGTCATCTTTCAGCTCTTTTCTGACTCTCTAAATATGAAAAGATCGCCGAGGCCCTTGTCGTTTCGATCTCGTTAAAATGGATACGAATCGACATTCACCCAATATAAGTTTAACCCTTTTTCGGGCTGGGATGGATTGATTACGAAAAAGGAATACCCTAGCCTATCGCGACTAGGAGGTTTTCCCGGATATTGTTTTCTACCTTTTCGGATCTGGGGAACTATTTACGAAAAGGGACCTGTGGAGTTTTATTTTCCGTTGTCTTTTCAAACTCTCTAAACATGAAAAGACGCCGAGTTCTTCCTTTGTCAGACTCGTTAAACCCTGATGACATTGGATTCCGTCGCAATGACGTTCTCCGAGTTTCTCCTTCCTAGGACTCGTTAAATGCACTAGGATGGATTCGCCCGAAGGGCGGACTTATATCACAAGCATATGCTATCCCCTTCAAGCTTGCTATAAAAAATAATTGGGGTACTCGCCATAAATGGTGGGGGAAAAATGGAACCATCGTCGTTGTCGTCGGCAGTATGTCGCTCTTGAACATGGCACTTGTCTGCATTCGTGTCGGGTTGGGGACATCTCATCTCGTTGCTTCACTTTGCTTCCATGGGTTTGGGTAATCTCTTTTGACCTCTCATCCGTTCACTGCCTCGTCGCCATGACCTTTGATCTGTTGATGTCAAATACTGCCAAGTCCATTGTCGTGCCGTTTATATGTTCAAGAGAAGTTGGCCTCTGCGAATATCAACCTTCCTCTGTTTCTCATATGGCCCCGATTCACAACAAAACATTATGTTCCTCTGTCTCGTGTCGATGATGTGGGAATCATTATGGCCCACCTTCGATCAAGGTCACTTCCCGTCGACTTCAACTCATTATCCAGGAAGTTGGTCTAGAGACTCCTGATGGTACCTTGGAGCCTGCATGCCTCAATGGCAGGTTCGTCGCATTCGACGTGAAGTTTACATCATTGACTTCCGATCGAATGATTCTGCGGGTGTTCGACGTCAACTCATTTACTCGCACGCCGTAGATTGTACCTGTAGTACCTTGAGGACCATTGTCATTATTGGTGGTTTCTCTCGCGTCTGTTAACAGCTTTCATCATTGGCTGGTAATCAGACGATGTTCTTGCATGTTCGACATCAGCTCACATACTCACATGCCTGAACTTGTACTCTGTTGGGTCGAGATGGAGCGCAAGACCCTGGATTGTGTCTATTGTAATCCAGGCTGCGATTGTGGATTATTATCGTTATGTACATGACTCATTGATTGGATGGCTGCGACCATACCTGAGTCTATTTGTTTGATCTTAGTTGGATGGTTGCGCCCATACCCGGGATCCGGATTATAGCATACTCTGTTTCGGATGGCTGCGTCCATACCACTTATATATCATGTACTTGAGATATCAGTTGTATCTTTCTGCGCAGGTTTTCCGACGGCGGGCCTTCAGTTGGACATGTTCTCGTAAAGCATTTCACCCCTCTCCCTCTCGGGCCTCATACTTTAGGGGGCATCTGTTACACAGTAATTTGTCACTGTCCTTACCATTCCCCATCCCGCACAATGGAGGACCCATTCTGTGACCTGTGGACATTTTCATGCCTTGAAATCATCATCAATGTATCCCTCTGAACATGAGTTTCATTTGCCCTTGAGACATCTCCTTGCAAAAGTTAGGAAAAACAGCCCTTTTGGCATTGGCGCGGGCAAGCAGTTCAGTCCTCGCGCCAATGGAGAAATTAATGCAAAGGGGTCGCGCCACTTGGCGCTCTGTCATAGAGCCGTAGTCGCGCCACCCAATTTGGGAGTTGTTTTTTAAATATGGATGGCGGAAGTTGAGTTCTAACAAATCCATGAACCATCACCTATCTTGAGTTGGGAGGTTGGCTGCGGGAGTTCTATGGAGGGAAGTGGTTTTGCCACCTCCCATGGAACCTTCCTTGTTGATAGGGCCAATACCATAATAATAGGGATCCCAACTCCTCCTTCCCCATCTATAAAAGCTTGCTCAGATCAATGGCAAGCTAGTCTTGAAGTGCCTAAGCTCTGAATCTCCATATTCCCCAGAGCCTTTGTGTTGTAAAGCACCCTCTCTTTCCCTTAAGGCTGACTCAAGTAAGGAGACCATTGTCACGAGACTCTGGAGAGGTTTTCCCTTTCCTTGGCGAGCTTTGCGAGACGTGGACTACTGGAGACCCGTCCGAAGGAGACCGCGACGTCAGAACTTGGTTGTAATCTCTCTTCGCTGGTTATTTTAATAGATGATTATGATTATGGTTCCACTCCATTTTCCATCATGTTAATGCGAGTAATGTCCTTTCTGACTGATGTTTAGTTACGTATGCCGGTTTCTATGCTTGTATCTGTTCGTTTCTTCCATGTGCAGGTGTTCATCCGCGGAGATCGTGGAGGGATTGTGATCTGCCTAGCTTGAGGAACGGGGACGCTTCTTCTTCAGATCCTAGCGTTGGAATCCAGGTAGGCTCTTATCTCCAGCCTTTTCATTCGTTATTAGGAACCTGCGTCATGACATTGTTTGTTTGTTGTTAGACCCCTGCTGGGCTAGTAGGGATCGCCTCTGTCCGCAGAGGGGATTTACCTCATCAACAGAGAGGAAACATCATTGATTGGAATTGCAAAATAAATTAAGCTAATGTAGCTCATTATCAAGGTAATAAAGTTGTGAAAGAAACTAACATGAATAGGGATGAGTCTAATAAAAAATTAAATCTCCCTATCAAATGTTTTATAAAGGTACACTTTAAGGGATAGGGATTTTAGATTCCCAGTCTTGATTGAGTGGAGACTCTCATGTGATGCCCCACTATATCCTGAATTTTCATCCCTTCCAAAAATCAAGTGTGTTTTGGGGAGATATAACAAGATATAATTCCTTTCATCCACTTGGCTATTATTATGAAAATATTACAATTACAAAGAGAAATTAGACTAAATTTCTCAAATGTATTTGGATTATGTGTCTTCAATATCATGGGTAAGAAACAAGAATTGAAAGTTGCATGAACTTTCCTAAAGGTTCTAGAGATCTCAACCACTCGTTGAGGTCCTCTCCAATGAAATAAAAATAGTTCAAGAATAATTATATTAGGAGATTGTTCAACAATATAATTTTATCCTTTTGGAAGTTATGGAGAGTTCATTCTATGGAGAAGTTCCTCTTTCTTCACTTCAACAATTAGTTCTTGATTACCTTCATGGTTAACAAATCTTGTAAAGAAGTTAGCAAGTCTGATGACTATTGTTATGGTTTTTTTGGATTATTTTTTAAAATAGTGGAAATAATTGACTCCTTTTGTATCCATTTTAGAGAAGTTGGTGGCCATGAATGCATCCTTTCTCTCTATGTTCTAAACTAAATTTATGTTTTTCAGGGTTTTTTGCATACTTGAAAAAATTAGTACTAAAATGTACGTTGGACAATGTATGTTGGAATCATGTTCCTCATTGGTAAGTGCCTTAATTCAAGTTAAAATTATATTCTTAATTAGTGGGTGCCTTGAATGATGTAGAGGAAGATTTCAATGTTCTCTAAATGGTTTGTTTCTCATGTACTTGTCTCCATCTCATCGTCACATGTTTTGGAATCATAAACTTGATGGTCCATTGCTTTAGATTATTATCCCAACTTCACTTGGCATGTGGGAGTTGTTTTCAGACCTCGGGAGGGGGTTTCCCTTTAGGTATTACTCTATTTCCTAGCCTCCAACAACTCATGATCTAGACTCAAATATCATTCCTTTAATTAAAGTGGCTTGGTTCCACCATTCTGAGAGTCCTTAGCATGAGATTCCCTTCAATTATCTCATCGAGATCTTCAAATCCCCTTCCTATTCAATAAGGCTTCTCAAGTTGTTTCCATCCCCTTCCCTTAGTGAGGAGGAATTTGTTCCTATGTATCAATATCAACATATTTAATACTATTAGTTTTTTCCTTCTATTCCAAGCCTATGTACATATATCTCATTATATTATATTTTCCCCCGTTGATGCTAGCCACTTGATGTACTATATATTCATTTTTCTCAACCCCACCTAGTTAGGCGCACCATTCTATGGTTTGTCCTAATTTATCTCCATGGGATGGGTATGCCTTCCCTATCTCATTGAGATCATGTACACTCACTCTAAGAGTCTTGATTGACATGTGGTAACCTACCAAAATCCATCCTCCATGCATGGACTTGATATTTGTGGTCTCTCTTTCTCTCTTTGATCGATTTCATCCACTATTGAGTGACAAAAAACTACAATGCATGGTAGTCATACAATGTGATCCTAACCTCATACGTTGGGGGGATCTAACATCACACAAAAAGTGCTCACCTTGGAAAAATGGTTAGGTTTATGAAAATATATCTGTGTTGTATGGGTCTTTCACATTAACACACGTTTTCACATCATAAAATCATGGAAATGGCCTAAGGAATCATTTTTCCTTAATCTTTTTCATTAAGTTTACTTATTTATGTGAAAATAACCTAAAAAAACCCCCTTCACATGGAAATAATTCAACAAATTCGTTATTTATTGATTATTTTCATTAAATTAATTTGCAGAATTATTTTTTAATGTCATTTACCCCTAATAAAGCTCTTAAACCAACCCTTTCACATTCTTCTCTCTTATTTAATCAAGAAAAAACAAAATAATAATAATAAAAACCAAAAGGGAGTTATATCTTGATTTGGTTCAATAATCACTTTTATTATTTGGATTATATCAACCTTAACATCTATTTTTATATGAATGTTATAGGTTTTCTCCCTCCTTCCTCATGACCATTTCAGCACCAAACCTTTTATCTCATACCATTCAAGTCATATGTCTTGAGCCCTTACACCAAATTTTCTATATTTACTATACAATAGAGAGAACCACTTATCCATAGGTGTAGGATTCACAGAGAACCATCCCAAGGATTAGGTTGAAGGAAAACCAATTCCTCTGAAGATCTGACCAAATGTGTTATATAAATCATTTTCTTGGCTAATGGAAGTTTGATTATCATTTTTATGTTGTAGTTTTGATTAATTTTTGGTTGATACTTTTTAATTTATTTGAATAACATTTGAAATTAGAAGAGTCCATTTTATTCATGGCTTCTAATCCACTTTGGTTTTTTCTCTAGTTGCAACCACTAGAGTTTTGTTTTTTTTTTTGTTAACCTCTATTATAGAAAAACACCAACGCAAATTTCCTATCATGTAGAGGAGAAGATCAAACATGAAATCTTATAATCCTCCAAATCACAATAGTTTATATTAGGGTGGTGTTGACGGTGTTGGATACCGTCAACATGCATGGGATATCCCAGATATAATCTCCCAACTAGACCTTTGTAACATATTTAGGTTAAAATTTCATGTAATAAAAGTTAATAAAGGAAAAAATAAGACCACGGTTAAGGGACACTTATTCCAAGATGAATGTTGGGAAAAACATCCTAGTGTGGGTATTCATTTCAATTATTATGGATAAGGAAATTGGCAAAGACAATGGCTAAGGCATTTGGAAAGGCAAAGTTGCATTTATTGATATTTATTTATGAAAATAAAGGAAAATAGGAGAAAAGGAAGGTGAAAGGTCACATGTTGCATGTGAGGAGGAAAATCATGGAAAATGAATAAAATAAAGGCCTCATTAATAAAAAAGCTTCTAAGGATCAGTTGGTACCTTTCTGTCAGTTTAGTTTTGGAGCTCTCTCTTTATTCTCTCTCTCTCTCTCACTCTTGGACACTTAGAGTTTTCTTGGAGCATTTCAGTATTGGATCAAGAAAGGGAAAAGCAAGCAAAGGAAGAACAAGGAAAGGAAATCAAAGCAAAGATCAAACAAGGAAGAGCAGGATCAAGAAGTTTAGCAAGAGTACTTGCAGGTAACAAATTTCATGTACGATTTCCTAGTTGGTTTTGACATGCATGGTATGTGTATATTGGTATTTGGTTTTTTTTTCTATCGGTGGCATGTTATTGTTGGGTTTTGACAGTGGTTTTCAGACTTGCCTTGAATTTTTCTAGATAGCCATGGTGTGATGGGATTGTCCTCGGTTTTGAGCTTTTGAATTGACAAATCGTTTTAGAATCTAGGGCAGAGGTGGTCTCAGATTCAGTCCCAAAGGAATATGAACCCCTTGACCGGTTTTAGCAGGATACACGGGAAATCCTAAAGGTGGTGTCTCTGTAAGGGCCTAGTGATCCGGTGTGGATTGCAGTAAAGCCTAGAGACAAGGAGATAGAAAATTACTCAAGGATGGTGATGATATTCAGATCCATTCAAATCTCGGTTTGGTTTTGTGATCTCAGTGTCAGCTTAGGTGAGATCACGGTATGGGGAGCTGGGTGGAGGTGGTATAACCTTTGGATTCCCTTTGTTATTTTTGGATTGCTTTTTCTATGATATCCCACATTCATGCTTGGAATATGGCATGGGGATGACTCACTGAAATAAATATTTGGTTCAGCCATGTCTATGGTCAAGTGGTACGTGGAAGTCTTGAACCTGGTTGGTTCTTTCCTATGTTTAATGAAAGCTAATTTCTCTTGCTTTTGTACATGAATTTATGTGCCTTTAATGGTTGTTATCTTATGGTTATTTATGTGGTTATATGTTGGTTATAAGCATGGTTATGTGACTGGTTATAGTAATCGTTTACTTCATGTTTTACTTATAACTAAAAGAATAATGAATGTAAGACCTAATTAATGATAAGACAACTAATAAGAGAGGACAGTGATCCTTCTTGATAATTCGTATGATTTTCTAGTCCCTTATGTTTAGTATTGTATTCATGACCTATAGATTGCATTGTTTCCAAGTGTTTAACAAAATGTCAATCCTGGTTGGGGATGGTCAAGCCTAGTCCCGGTGTCAGGTTTTGGTTTACAAGCATTTTCCTTGTGTAATTTAATATTTTTGAAAGTTATAGATATTTATGGGCAAAGGTTTAGCCCCATCACTAGAATCTAGCCTTAAAATCCACAATCTCTAGCACAACACTGGGTAATTTAGCCCACAGTCGCACTGAAGCAGGCTTATGCATGCAACTGGGAGGTCCAGTCCCACTGATGCCTTGGAAAGGGAGAGATTGGGGGTAAAAACAAATTAAAAGTAAGGTTGGATTAGGGGAGGGACACCTGAAGGGGTTGGGTTACTCATACAAGGTCTTGTAGCACCTGAGGGAAGTCAGTAAGGTTTGTTTTCCGACTCCATTTCCTTAAGGTCACTTAGGAGGTTGAGGTTGGTTATAATTTCCCCTCATCTCATGTTTACCTTGGGTAAGCCAGTGAAAGTGGGTAGATGTGAGGGTAGGTGTGCATTACAACCTCATATCGTTTCATGCATAATTCCCATCTGGAATACGGCCTGGTTTTAGTTTACTTAAATATACGCATTCGATTTAGCTGTCAACACAAGAGAGAAGCGCAATTGTCCTTTCAAATGAGCAATGTAGTATGTCTTGTGTATGTCTCATTGTCGATGTATCCAGGTTCCTCTAGTACATGGGGGGAAATGAAGTGAGAATCTCAAGAGAAAATTAATAATACTACCGTAATGGATACACACGTGAGAGAGAAAGTTATGTCTAACATCAAGTGAAATAGTTCACAAGGATGTGATGATCGTTATAAGCATAACAACACATTTATAACAAGGAGCACTAAAGTAACCAAAATAATTCAACTAATCTGGCACTTAATGAAAAAAATATGAACCATAAACATTCAAAGAATAGTCTTAGAAACAGTCACAATCCATGCGTGAAAACGTGTTGGCCTGAAAATGCTTCAATATTAAGCAAAATTTGCAATATACATAAATTCAATGAACACCACTAGCTCCAATAATGGAGCGTTAGAGCCACTACTTGCTCCCCAAAAGTACCAAATTTGTTTTTCTAACGCCTTAAGAGAGAATCCAAGGTTAAAATTCCTTTGCATGAGGAATGAGGATCTATTTATAACTTGAGGAATGACCTTTCACATACTCGTGACTCTTAACTTTCCAACTTTTAGTGACCTTTGGACTTCTGCAACCTTTTCAATTTGAATATGAATTTTTATATTACATGTATTTTGGACTTTTGTGACTCTTTATTTCATACATGAATCCTATAATTCCACTTATTTGTGTTTACAATGATTACAATAATACATCATGACTTCCACATCATCATGTGATGAGACTTGACATGTCACTATCTTGGTGACTGGGACTAATAGTGATTGATCACATGGGCTTTCTCTAGTGGTGACATGTTTGCCACTTGTGTCTTCATTTATTCAAGTAACTTCAATCGTTGATTTCCTCACCCTCCAAAGGATCTTTGATGTAATGGATACTTTGGGGTGCTTTGATCATCAATTGCAACTTCATTTTTTTGTTCTATTTGCTCGATATTCCTCATGTGTGCTTGCCATGATCTTTCTGGAATACCTCCATCTACAATCACTCATGACAAGCAAAGATCAACCTAAAAATATCCTATCCTACAATGTTTTATGAATATTTTATGGTCATGCCCTTTTAAGTGCGCTTGAGAGGTACAAAAGCGGCTTTTGGGGGCATGGGCGCATGTTGAAAGGTTGAAGGGATGAAGGGGAAAGGCTTTGTGGCTTCGGCATGCGATCGTGCGCTCAAGAGAGGGAGGCAGTTAAGACAGGGCACATGGTGCAAGTCTAAAGGATGAAGGGGGAGGATTTAGGCTTCCAAACTCAAGGGAGAGAAATAGGGCATAGGGAGCACTCCTAAAGGCTGAAGGATGAGGCTTCGTTCCTTCGGAGTGTGCTCTTGTACTCAAGAAACCTAGGAGGGTGCATTCCTTTGGGTTGAAGGAGTGATCTCAAGGAGGGTCATCCCTTCAAGTCAAAGGAATGCACTCAAGAAGGGCACATCCCTTTGGGTTGAAGGAGTGCTCTCAAGGAGGGTGTGTCCCTTTAGGTCGAAGGAGTGTGCTCAAAGGAAACTAATGAGGGTGCATGGCACAAGTCTGAAGGCTAAAGAATGAAGCTTCATGCCTTGAAAGTGCGCTCATGCACTCAAAATACCAAAGAGGGCACATGGCGCAAGCCTGAAGGTTGAAGGATGAAGCTATGTGCCTTCGAAGTGGGAACATGTGCTCATGAGAGCAAAGAGGGCACATGGTGCAATTCCGAAGGCTAAAGGATGAATATGTGTGCCTTCTAAGTGTTCTCATGCACTCAAAGGGTCAAGATGGTGCATGGCACATTGTGGAAGGCTGAAGAGTGGAGCTTAAGGCCTTTGAGATATTCTCATGCACTCAGGAGAGCTCATTCCTTCAGGTCAAAGGAGTGCTCCCAAGGAGGGTTCATTCCTTCAGGTCAAAGTAGTGTTCCCAAGGAGGGAGAATTACTTCAAATTGAAGGAATTCTCCCTCGAATGGTGCATTCCTTCAGGTCAAAGGAGTGTTCCCAAGGAGATCGCATTCCTTCAAGTCGAACATTAGAGAACTTTTGAGGTCTAAAATGGGTCTCCTAGGAAAAATGTACAACCAAAATAAACTTTATAAGAACCAGTGGGATTAAAGATAATGATGTCAACCATGGGGGATGATTCACCATTTTTGGGGTAAAAAGGTAAAAATATTAAAAAATAATAAAATAATAAAACCATTTTTTCAATTTATCTCCCTAATTTTTTACTCAAATTTCGAGTGGGAGAACTCATTGGATGCAAAATTTAATTCCTCATCCAAGGAGTACCCATGTTGCATAATTTTAATGGACGCTACTATACAAAAAACGATAAATACATAAAAAACCGTGATTACAATCATGTTTTTCATGCACTTCTAAATTTTCGTATAGCAGGTTCCATCGAAAGTATGCAACATGGGTACTCCTTGGATGAGGAATCAAACCTACATCCAACGAGTGTTCCCACTAGAAATTTGAGTAAACCCATAGGGAGATAAATTGAAAATACGAGTTGAAAAAGTAGTTTTTTATTTTATCCCTCTAAAATTTGATGATGTAATCTAATCTTATTTTACTATCTCCACTATTATTTTATAATTTCCTTAGGAGGCCCATTTTATACCTCAAATTCCCCTAATGGGAGTGCGCTCAAAGGAAGGCTTGTTTTTGGAAGGGTGAAGTTCAGAACATGGAAGGGGAAAGATGGATTAAGGAGTGCACTTTGTACTCTTGGAGGGTGAATTGCACACTTCTAAACAATGAAGGATCCCTTATCAAGACTTTAGGGTGTGCTCATGCGCTCTTGGCCTCAATGGGTTTTCTTTGAAACCAAATATTTATCTAAGTCTCAATATATGAAAAGGGGTGAATGTGGCGAGTTTAAACACAAAAACAATTGCAACTCATACCAAATCGTCAAGAAAACTTAGAAAAACTTGAACAATGATAAATATACATCAAAACACTACTTTGTACACATTCCCCAAGTACCACGAGTGAAGTGTGTGCGATTGTGACCCAAAAGTGTTGTTTTACAACAACAAAGATGTTATGACCATGAAATACACCTAAATATCTAATCAATGTGAAGACACTTGAGACCATTAAATAACACTTGAAACACATATAATAACATGGGATGACATTTGATGATCAAGGAAACGCATTAGATACGACGGTGATAGTAGGCTCCAAAATTTGAATGTAGTGAAATTTTTAGAGGGTGTTGTAGCAATGACAACACTTGGAGACACACTAGGTGAACTTAAACTTGTTTATCCGTGAATATATTTTCGCTAAGGATCATACCTTTAAGAAGTATTTATTTCCTTGATTTCTCCCTTTCAACCATGTTTTATACAGAGCATCTCACTTTCCTCTACTTAGTTGAACACACACAAAAAGATACATTTTATCAGAATTGCTTCAATCTAAGAAAGGGTAATGTGCACGATGAGTTTATGATATTTAGAGTACAAGTTTTCGTTTCTAGTGTTGCTCTATTGCCAACAGGACTGGACATTAAACCAACATAGTCACTTCAGGAGTATAATAATTTCTTCACTTCCAGTGAACTTGGTCAGTACCTTGGTGAATTTTCTTGCTCCAAGTCCCTGCAAAGGAATCCTTTCCCTTTTTTCACCCTTTATTTATTTATTTAATATAATTTTGCATTGGAACTTATTATTTTTAGCAAGTGGAAAGGGGATCCCGACTTATTGATACCAAAGGAGGTTTCCCCTTCAGAGAAGTATTTTAAGTCCTCTAATATTGGTTTGCTTACTTTAGATTTTCCCCTTATCCCTTCTCTACTAGATTGGACAAGAATTATCACACGAGTAGATTTACACCAAGTCAAGTAGTTTAGATACTAGCATAGGCTTGGATACAATAGGTTTCCTCAACGTTATCCTATTGTACGAATCATATTTTCCATATAGACTTAGCTCAACCTAGGAAATTTTCCCAAATAAAGGAGAACAAGAGA
Organism: Pinus albicaulis; assembly: GCA_034641835.2. NCBI lineage: Eukaryota > Viridiplantae > Streptophyta > Pinopsida > Pinales > Pinaceae > Pinus > Pinus albicaulis. The sequence goes on along the minus strand of CM076580.1, from coordinate 141,683,500 downwards.
AATCCAAGCATTGTGGTTGTCACAATTATCTTTTATTCCACGACAAAGTTCATTTTGAGCCATGCATTTTTTCACACAAGGTATTATTATAAAATAAATGAAAGAAAAGACTTACAAAACCAAGACTAGAAACAAGAGACAAAGAAAATGGATACTAAAACCAAAAAAATCATACAAAAACAAAATAGATGAAAAGACTATATGGAGAGCAGGACAGAAGTTGTATGAAATGCAAAGGAAACTAAATGAAACTAGACCTACTCCTAACCTATCCATCTAGAAGGTCAGGGCTAAGTGTAGTGATATTTCCAATGAAGTTGGCATAATGTCTCCTGACCTGCAATCATAAAGATATGAGAAATGAAACCAATATATGATAATGTGGAGTCAGGAAAGATAAAACCTTTAGTATCTTGCATGAAAAATAGAAGTTCATCCTTCAAGAAATAAATATGTGTCATATTACCTATCTTTACCCAACCTGTGACCTTACCTTTTCAATGGAAAACATAATCAAACAAACCTTGTCGGCTCCTTGTGAATGTTGTTGCACCTATGTTGTCTTCCTTAGAAAATATCAAGATAAATCGAAACGTATCTCTAGAAAATGGGCGTGCTAAGTAATATGTCTCCAACTAATTATAGATTGGATCATGAAATTTAAAAACCTCCTCTTGAGAAAACAAAAATCATTTAAAATATAATTTCTCAATTAATGGCATGGAATCGAGATGAGAATCTTGCGAGGGAAAATATATCTGATCATATTCAGAAGGCTTGTCAAGATAGCGAGGATGTAACAACCCAGGTGAAAATTCCATGTAATAAAAGCTAATAAAGGAAAAATAATAACCACAATTGATGGGACACTTATTCCAAGTTGAATGTTGGGAAAAACATCCTAGCGGTTTTTCATTTGGTTTATTGTGGCTAAGGAAATTGGAAAAGGAATTCAAAAGGAAAATTGTTATTTTTGGCACATTTATTTAGGAAAATAACAGAAATTAGGAGAAAAGGGAGGTGAAATGTCACAGGTTGCATGTGAGGAGGAAAATGAAGGAAAATAATTGAAAATGAAGAAAATAGAGGCATCATCAATAAAAAGGCTTATGAGGATCAGTTGGTACCTTTTGTCAGTTCAGTTTTGGAGCTCTCTCATTATTCTATCTCTCTCTATCTCTCTCTCTCTCTCTCTCTCTCTCTCTCTCTCTCTCTCTCACACTTGGACACTTAGAGTTTTATTGGAGCACTTTTGCATTGGATCAAGAAAGGAAAAGAAGGCAATAAGAAGGAAGGATCAAGCAAGGAAGAGAGGGATCAAGCAGCTACACCATGATACTTTGCATGTATTTATTTGCATGTGTGATTTCCTTGTTATATTTGGCATGCATGGTATTTAATGTGGTTATTTTCTATCATGGCATGGGTTTTTCCAGGTGTGACAATGTTTTCATCCTAGCCTTGCCATTTTTGGATAGCTTTGATGAGATGGGTTCTCAAAGTTTGGCTAAGTTGGATTGTTGAATGGATCTGAAGCTGAGTGAGGTGGATCTCTGAAATGAAAAACACATGGCGTAGTGGTCCCTGAACCAAACTATGGATCACGGTAAAGCCATTGTCCTAGTAACCCCTGAACCAGACTGTGGGTTGTGGTAAAGCCAATATTGTGTTCCTTAGTGGGCCTAGGAATCCTTGTTGGGGAATGGTGGGATATACAGTAAATCCAAGAGGTGGATTTCTCTCCGTTGGGTTTAGTAGTCCTAGGATGGGATGTATGGTAAATTCTGGAGAGTGGGTCTCAGCGTATGGCATAGTGATCCATGGATCAGACTATGGATTACATTAAATCCTAAGAGACTAGGAAGAAGTAAAATTTCTCACGGTGTAGGTGAAGAACTTCGGTAGCATCCATGCGTGTTTGGTTTATTTTGTTTGGTTGTGAGTCCCAAAATCATGCTTGGAATATGGCACGAGGGTGATTGGTTGAAGATAGATTTCACTCAACCAGTCTATGGTCGAGTGGAACATGGTAGTCCCATCTCTAGTTTATTTTTACATTCACTAATGAGCAGTTCATTTCCTTGGAATTTGATGTGTAAATGTGTTGATTTATATGTGGATTATATGATTGATGTATCTATGATATTTTTGTTGTTACTATGTTGGTTATGAGCATGTATTCTTATAGTGATGATGTATGACTCTCCTTATGTTTTTATTTGTAAATGAATAAACAATGTATTATGACCTAATAGATGATACTGCAGCTAATCATGTAAGTGAAAAATGCTTCTTAGTGATTTTCAGATGAGTATGAGACCCCTATGTGCAGATATGTTGTTTACACCAGTAGATTACAGATTCATGATATGTTTGACGAAATTCCTATCATGGCTAGTCGGGGTCCATTCTAGGTCTTGTCATGATTTTTTCCAATGCATCATTATTTCACTGTTTTATTTCATTTCTGAAATTTTCATTGAGTTCTAGGCAGTTGCCTAGGCTCTAGGCCTAAAAAATTTCCTTAAATCGCATGAATGCAGGCACAGGTCTGGGAAATTTAGTCCCTGGACGTAGGAGTGTAGGTTGTGCGAGCGTCCAAAGCCTCCTAGACGCACTCATACCCATATTTTGGAAGCGTCTGGGGGTTAAGTGGGTTAAAACCTTAGTGGGACCCAGGGGCTAGTTACCTTAGTGATTGGGATGGTTCCTGAGATTCTTGTTATTGATGTGGAAGGTTTGTATGATTTGTTTCCATCGGTTCCACTTCCTTAAGGTCACCTAGGAGGTTGAATCTAATCATAGTAGCCTCTAGTCGCATATTTACCTTGGATGGACAATTACTTGGGTAGATGTGAGATGGGGGTGTTACAGAGTGGTATCAAAGCATGGTTCACCCCTTGGATTGGATAGGAAGTGTGTGTTGGTCATGCATTCATGTCGGTTTCATGTGTACTAATCATCCTGGTGGTCTATGTATTAGTTGCATATGCATGGTTTCAGTCATTGTTGTAGTGTTGTCTCCATGTGAAAGAGGATGTTTTTAATGGGAAGTGTGTCATCGTGAGTGTATGATTGGTTACATGTTGTTATATTTTGTTACACATATCATCCTTGTATGCTTGGTTACACATTGTTACATTTTGTCACGGGTATTGACCGTTTATGCTTGATTACATGTGTTTATGCTTGTTTATTGTCTGTGTGTACGCTTGTGTATCATCTATGTTTATGATTGTGTATTGTCCACGTACATTGGTATAGTTTATTTCTTCGTGCATGAGTTTAATATTTACCACAACCAGACTGTGGGTTGTGGTAAAGGCAATATTGTGTTCCTTAGTGGGCCTAGGAATCCTTGTTGGGGAATGGTGGGATATACAGTAAAGCCAAGAGGTGGATTGCTCTCCATTGGGTTTAGTAGTCCTAGGATGGGATGTATGGTAAATTCAGGAGAGTGGGTCTCGGCGTATGGCATAGTGATCCATGGATCAGACTATGGATTACATTAAAGCCTAAGAGACTAGGAAGAAGTAAAATTCCTCACGGTGTAGGTGAAGAACTTCGGTAGCATCCATGCATGTTTGGTTTATTTTGGTTGGTTGTGAGTCCCAAAATCATGCTTGGAATATGGCACGGGGGTGATTGGTTGAAGATATATTTCTCTCAACTAGTCTATGGTCGAGTGGAACGTGGTAGTCCCATCTCCAGTTTATTTTTACATTCACTAATGAGCAGTTCATTTCCTTGGAATTTGATGTGTAAATGTGATGATTTATATGTGGATTATATGGTTGATGTATCTATGATATTTTTTTTGTTACTATGTTGGTTATGAGCATGTATTCTCACAATGATGATGTATGACTCTCCTTATGTTTTTATTTGTAAATGAATAAACAATGTAACTATGACCTAATAGATGATACTGCAGCTAATCATGTAAGTGAACAATGCTTCTTAGTGATTTTCAGATGAGTATGAGACCCCTATGTGCAGATCTGTTGTTTACACCTGTAGATTACATATTTGTGATATGTTTGACGAAATTCCTATCATGGCTAGTCGGGGTCCATTCTAGGTCTTGTCATGATTTTTTCCAATGCATCATTATTTCACTGTTTTATTTCATTTCTGAAATTTTCATTGAGTTCTAGGCAGTTGCCTAGGTTCTAGGCCTGAAAATTTTCCTTAAATCGCGTGAATGCAGGCACAGGTCTGTGCAATTTAGTCCCTGGACATAGGCGTGTAGGTTGTGCGAGTGTCCAAAGCCTCCTAGACACACTCATACCCATATTGTGGAAGCGTTTGGGGGTTAAGTGGGTTAAAACCTTAGTGGGACCCAGGGGCTAGTTACCTTAGTGATTGGGATGGTTCCTGGGATTCTTGTTATTGATGTGGAAGGTTTGTATGATGTGTTTCCATCGGTTCCACTTCCTTAAGGTCACCTAGGAGGTTGAATCTAATCATAGTAGCCTCTAGTCGCATATTTACTTTGGTTGGACAATTACTTGGGTAGATGTGAGATGGGGGTGTTACAGAGTGGTATCAAAGCATGGTTCACCCCTTGGACTGGATAGGAAGTGTGTGTTGGTCATGCATTCATGTCGGTTTCATGTGTGCTAATCATCCTGGTGGTCTATGTATTGGTTGCATATGCATGGTTTCAATCATTGTTGTAGTGTTGTCTCCATGTGAAAGAGGATGTTTTTAATGGGAAGTGTGTCATCGTGAGTGTATGATTGGTTACATGTTGTTATATTTTGTTACACATATCATCCTTGTATGCTTGGTTACACATTGTTACATTTTGTCACGGGTATTTACCGTTTATGCTTGATTACATGTGTTTATGCTTGTTTATTGTCTGTGTGTATGCTTGTGTATCATCTATGTTTATGATTGTGTATTGTCCACGTACATTGGTATATTTGATTTCTTCATGCATGAGTTCAATATTTACCACAACCAGACTGTGGGTTGTGGTAAAGCCAATATTGTGTTCCTTAGTGGGCCTAGGAATCCTTGTTGGGGAATGGTGGGATATACAGTAAAGCCAAGAGGTGGTTTGCTCTCCATTGGGTTTAGTAGTCCTAGGATGGGATGTATGGTAAATTCTGGAGAGTGGGTCTCGGCGTATGGCATAGTGATCCATGGATCAGACTATGGATTACATTAAAGCCTAAGAGACTAGGAAGAAGTAAAATTCCTCACGGTGTAGGTGAAGAACTTCGGTAGCATCCATGCGTGTTTGGTTTATTTTGGTTGGTTGTGAGTCCCAAAATCATGCTTGGAATATGGCACGGGGGTGATTGGTTGAAGATAGATTTCGCTCAACCAGTCTATGGTCGAGTGGAACGTGGTAGTCCCATCTCCAGTTTATTTTTTCATTCACTAATGAGCAGTTCATTTCCTTGACATTTGATGTGTAAATGTGCTTATTTATATGTAGATTATATGGTTGATGTATATATGATATTTGTGTTGTTACTATGTTGGTTATGAGCATGTATTCTCACAGTGATGATGTATGACTCTCCTTATGTTTTTATTTGTAAATGAATAAACAATGTATCTATGACCTAATAGACGATACTGCAGCTAATCATGTAAGTGAACAATGCTTCTTAGTGATTTTCAGATGATTATAAGACCCCTATGTGCAGATCTGTTGTTTACACCTGTAGATTACATATTTGTGATATGTTTGATGAAATTCCTATCATGGCTATTCGGGGTCCATTCTAGGTCTTGTCATGATTTTTTCCAATGCATCATTATTTCACTGTTTTATTTCATTTCTGAAATTTTCATTGAGTTCTAGGCAGTTGCCTAGGCTCTAGGCCTAAAAAATTTCCTTAAATCGCGTGAATGCAGGCACAGGTCTAGGCAATTTAGTCCCTGGACGTAGGCGTGTAGGTTGTGCGAGCGTCCAAAGCCTCCTAGACGCACTCATACCCATATTGTGGAAGCGTCTAGGTTAACTGGGTTAAAACCTTAGTGGGACCCAGAGACTAGTTACCTTAGTGATTGGGATGGTTCCTGGGATTCTTGTTATTGATTTGGAAGGTTTGTATGATGTGTTTCCATCGGTTCCACTTCCTTAAGGTCACCTAGGAGTTTTAATCTAATCATAGTAGCCTATAGTCGCATATTTACCTTGGTTGGACAGTTTCTTGGGTAGATGTGAGATGGGGGTGTTACATAGTGGTATCAAAGCATGGTTCACCCCTTGGATTGGATAGGAAGTGTGTGTTGGTCATGCATTCATGTCAGTTTCATGTGTGCTAATCATCCTAGTGGTCTATGTATTGGTTGCATATGCATGGTTTCAGTCATTTTTGTAGTGTTGTCTCCATGTGAAAGAGGATGTTTTTAATGGGAAGTGTGTCATCGTGAGTGTATGATTGGTTACATGTTGTTATATTTTGTTACACATATCATCCTTGTATGCTTGGTTACACATTGTTACATGTTGTCACGGGTATTGACCGTTTATGCTTGATTACATGTGTTTATGCTTGTTTATTGTCTGTGTGTATGCTTGTGTATCATCTATGTTTATTATTGTGTATTGTCCAAGTACATTGGTATAGTTGATGTCGTCGTGCATGAGTTCATAGTATGTGTAGTGATATGGTTATGCACTGATGAATGGACTCTAGCTAGAATGATGATATGTGTTGGTACACTTAGTTGTTATATGTTTTTATGTTGTTATGATTATGTTTGTACATGTATCACATTGCTTTGGATGATTTTTAAGATGAGGTATCCTCCCCAAATTATACTAAGGTGCGTTGGCTTATTATGAATTGGTTTAGCTGAAATATTATGCTTTGCAAGAGAAAGACTAAATGAATAGCAAGATGGTAGACTACAAATACTCTCCCTATGAATCAGATGGGCAGCGTGATGGGAACTCTTTTGATTTGGCAGACACATTGAGAATCTTGAAGGAAGAAATAAGGAGTTGTAAAGAAGACACTGACAGGATCATACAGGAATAAGAGAAACAAGAAGAGGTTAATGCAATACTTCTTTAGAGCTTGTCAGAATTGTACCAGCAAGGGCTACTTTTGATCAGCCATGGACAGAAGGATAGAACTTATGCGGCATATGGCAGTAGGTCTCCTAGTAGACACAGGTCGGATAAAGCTGACACAGTGAGATATGGAAGGATGTTGGACATTTTGGATAGGAGGGGTGGTGAGTACATGTACAATTATAGTTATGGGTGAGATAGACATCATGATCGTCATCGTTATCATCCTTAAAAGAGGACTGACATGGGATACTTTCCTGATGAATTTAAGAAAGAAAAGCCACCTACTTTTGATGGGGACTTGAAGAAAATAGAAGATGCAGAGGCTCGAATACTTTGGATGAACAAATTCTTTTATTTGCATGAGTACACAAATAAGTTGAAGGCCAAAATTGATATCTTCAGCCTGAAAGGTAAAGCAGACATTTCGTGGGAAGATGTGAAACAGGTCAGAGACATCAGGACAGAGGAATTGAGTTGACTTGAGTTGGCATGAGTTCAAGAGGATTTTCATAAATAAGTGCTTGTCATAAAGGTACTACAAAATTAATGCCAATGAATTATATGCGCTAAAGATGGGATCAATGATAGATGAAGAGTACATGACCAAGTTCCTAGACCTATTGAGGTATGTATCATATCCTAAAGATAAGAAGGATAAATTTCAGTGGTTTTTCAGTGGTTTTCCATTAGCATTTAGAGATCGGATTGAGTATGATGAGCCTCTATCACTTGAGGAAGTAATTTGGAAATTGAATTATTTCTATGAATAGTCAAAGCATAAGAATGAATCTCAGCAAGGATGGAAAGGGAAATACAAAGGTAAAGGTAAATGGCAACCAAAAAGAACAAGGCCTTAGAATATAGAGGAAAAATAAAATGTGGCACCACAAAATAAGTTTAAGGCAAGCTAGACAGGGACATGGATCACAGCAGCAGCATAGAGGTAATGGTACTAGACAGTTGGAGTGTTGGACATGCAGTGAGGAACACCTTAGGAGATATTTCTCACAAAATCAGGATGGTATGCCTAAGATATACAGTGCACATGAGGCGCAGACTGTTAGGGATGTTGGGAAGAGCATTCCTCGTATTTACGCATTCATGGACAACATGTAGGCAGAGCACCATGCATCTATCATCGAGATGAACAGTAAGCATTTTGATCAAGTTATTTATATTTTTATTGACCCTCTATCTAATTATAGCTATGTTAGTCCTGACTTGGTGGATAAGTGTGGCTTGAATAAATAAATTCATGTAGAATCTTGGTTAGTGCAATTGGCTACAGGTACGAAGAAAATATTTCACAATTGGGTAAGAGCTTGTGCATTTGAGTTAAATGGTATGCCTACAGCAGTGCACTTGAACATAATTCCATTGGGATCATATAGCATGCTATTCGGTATGGATTGGCTATACCTTCACAGGACCAAGGTGGATTGTTACAACAAATACATTGTGTGCTTGGATGAAAATGGGGAACCAAGAGTCTTATAGGGAAAGAAGAAAGCCACATCAACTAGATAGTGACAACTATGCAGGCCAAGCACAATTGTAGGAAAGGGTGTGTTGCTCATAATACATATTTCTAGTGAAAAGGGTAAGGAAGTTGAGGATGCAGATGTTTTGAGCAGATACCCAGTTCTACAACGGTTTCAGGATATATTTCCTTCAGATATTTTAGATTTTCCACCTCACGGGGAGGTATACTTTTCTATTAAGTTGGTACTAGGGATAGCTCCAGCATCAAAATCACCTTATAGGATGAACACACCTGAGTTGGTATGGTTAAATTTTCAACTGAAAGAGATGCTTGACAATGGATACATTAGGTCAAGTGTATCACCATGGGACACACTGGTATTGTTTGTGAAGAAGAAGGATGGTACTCTCAAATTGTGCATTGACAACAGTAACTTGAACAAAGTGACCATCAATACCAATTATTTGTTTCCAAGAATTGATGACTTGTTTGATCAGTTGAAGGAAGTAGCAGTGTTCTCTAAGATCGACTTGACTTCGGGATACCATCAAGTACGCATCAAAGAGGACGACATCTGCAAGACCTCATTCAGGACCAGATATAGGAATTACAAGTTTGTTGTAGTTCCATTCGGTTTGACTAATGCTCCAGCCACATTTATGTGTTTGATGAATAGTGTGTTGTGTCCTTATTTGGACAATTTTTTTATTGTGTTCATTGATGAAATATTGGTATATTCTAAAAATGAGTAAGAACATGCCGAGAATTTGGAAGAAGTGTTGAGATTGTTGAGAGAGTAACAATTGTATGGTAAACTCAACAAATACAGTTTATTCCAGACTAAGGTACATTACTTGAGACATGTTGTCTCCAAGGAAGGCATTGCAATAGATCTAGAAAAGATAAGGGACATCATGGAGTGCATAGCTCCTAAAAACGTATATGAGTTGAGATCCTTCATGGGTTTGGCAGGTTATTACAGGAGGTTCCTCGAGAAATTCTCATAGATTTCTTATCCTATTACATCATTGCAAAGGAAAAGTAAGAATTTTGATTGGACAGAGGAGTGTGAGCCTATTTTTTAGCAGCTTAAGCAGTTGTTAACACATTCTCCAATGTTAAATAATTACAGATTCGGACAAGGATTTTGTAGTATGTACAGGTGCTTGCAAGAAAGGACTTGGTGCGGTACTTATGCAGGAGGGACATGTGGTATGTTATGAGTCACGAAAAATAAACGAGCATATTCATAACTACCCGACAGGGGATCTTGATCTAGCAGTGATCATACATGCTTTGAAGATGTGGAGGCATTATCTTCTTAGCAGGATTTTTGTACTAATGAGTGATCACATTGGGTTGAGATACTTCTTTGACCAGCCGAATCTAAATGCCAATCCTCATATACATTGGGTTGTTGCAAAGAATAATTCGATATATCTTAATGGTACTATCAACCATGGATTGAGGTACATTGTTGAGAATCTAAGACTACATGGATAAATTGATGTTGATTGGGTTGGGGGTGTGGTGCTTAGAAAAAGCACATCTAGGTGTTGTTTCTCTTTAGAATCCGCTTCAATTTCATGGATGAGTCGGAAACAAAAATATATTTCTCAAATCATTGTTGAGGCTGAATATATTGCATCTAGTATGGTGATCCACATTTAGGCAGGAACGCAACAGAATACAGAAATAACCATAAACATAGAAATATAGCGGAAATAAGGCTTCATTTCATTAATATCAAATCACAGAAATATGCTTACAAACATGATGGAAATAAAATAGCTAGGGTGCTGGTAGCGAATCTCTGAGAAGAGATGTGGCAACTACATACCTCTGAACTACGTTACAATGAGGCTTGAGGGCCTATTTATTATGGAGAAATAATGGAGAACTCTAAACGTCCAAAAACCTAACCCTAGGAGATGAAGCGCCAAAACTATGGGCCCCATTTGGGTAAATTGGTGTTTCAACTTCCCGGGGACGTAATTTCGGCGTACTATCTCCGTTTGGGGCATCAAAACGGCTCCAGAAGTTCAGGACCCGAAAAACTGCTAAAAATAGTAAGTTGTGAAAAAAACTGAAAGAGACAATGGTGGGGCCCCAAGTGGAATAGGCGGGTGGCCACCAATATCCACCTGGATCATTCCTCCCTCCTTAGGAAGCAATGGTCCCCATTGCGTTGATTTCCTCCATGAGATGAGGAAACTTCTATTGAACTTGGTCCCTGGTGAACCACTTGCCTTGGTGCAGGAGTTGGCCAACTTTGACAACCCAACACAGTTGGATCTTCTGTCGGCGAGTGTTCTTGATTTGCATGTCCATGATACAGTCTGTGGTGGCCTATTCCATGCAGTTTGGGTTTAAATCTTTTGGTGTGAGTTCTTCTGCAATGTCGAAGGTGTCCAATAGAGGTGGGAAGAAGGGACAAAGGCGGTCTACATTGAATATTGGGTGCAGACCAAGGAATGGTGGAATACTAAGCTCGAAGGCATTGTTCCCTACAGCCTTGGTGATGGTGTACGGCCCATATCGGAGCGGGAAAATCTTGTGGTGAGGTCCAGTGAGGCGCTCCTTCTGCAAATGTAACCACACTTTTTCGCCCACCTGGAAGTTGTGTGGCACCCGATGTTGATCATGTCGTTGCTTGTACTTAGCATTGGATCTGTCCAATATGTCATGAACCTGTTGGCGGATGTGTTGAATGCGCTCGATGAAGTAGCTACAAATGGCATGGCAACGTCAATGGGACATAGTGGTTGGAATCCCAAGCCCACCTAAAAGGGGCTGTGGCCTATTGAGTTGTGGAGAGCCCGGTCATAACTATGTTGTACATAGGGAAGGCTCTCATCCCATGTGCGTGGATGCTTTGAATTGTACATGCGCAGAATGTGTACAATCATCTTGTTGACAACCTTTGTCTGGCAATCAGTTTGGGGATGGAAATTTGTGGACTTGGTGATCTTGGTGTCCAACATTGACCAGAGGTTGGACCAAAATGTGCTGAGGAACCCGTTGTCGCGATCGGATATGATAGACTGTGGGATCCCAAAGTGCACCCACACTCGTTCAAAGAAGAGTTTAGTAGTGTCTTATGCTGTGATATTCTTCTTGCAATACGCCATAATGGCCATCTTTGAGAATCTGTCAACAACCACAAAAACACAGTCGTTTCCATGCTTAGTAGAAGGAAGGCCTGACATCTAATCCATGGATATGGATTCCCAGGGTCGACTAGGGGTAGGTAGCGAAGTATAGAGCCCTTGCTTCTTGATGGTCGGTTTGGCAATGGCGCAAGCAGTGCAGGATCTGATGTACTTCCCGACATCCTGTCAAAGGTTCGGCCAATAGAAATACTTTTGCAGTACTGCCACTGTTTTCTCGACCCCAATATGCCCAGCAACTTGACTGTAGTGCGCTTCCCATATCATCTTGGCACGCTCGCTTGAAGGAACACAAAGGTGTCCCAGTTGACATAATAGTGCATCTTGGAGGTGAAAATTTGGAACTTGCATACCCCCCAAGAGTGCCTTGTATGTGTAGCTGACTCGATCGCTTCAGAGAGAAGTACAATCAGAAGTCTCGTGCCCACAAGAGTTGAGCACGGTGGTGAGCGCCACGATCGGTGGTCGGCTGAGGCAGTCTGCAACATTATTGGCGCTACCCTTATTGTACATGATGTTCAAATGAAATTGTTGCAGATATGTGGACCACTTCTGATGGCGATCATTCTGCAACTTCCCTTGTGTCTGTATGAACTGTAGGGGCCGGTGGTCTGTGTGGATGATTGTTTCCTTCCGTACTTAATAAGCCGATCGTCGATGTCTTCCTATTGCCGGGAATACATTTCTTTTTCATAAGTGGGATACTTTCGAACTGTGTCGGACAATGTCTCACTGTGATATGCCATTGGATGCCCCTGTTGAGTAAGAACTGCCCCAATAGCATAGTCAGAGGCATTTGTCTCGATCTCAAATAGTTGTTGCGAGTCTTGCAATGTGAGCACTGAGGCAGAACAGAGGCAATGTTTCAATTCTACGAACGCCTTTTGTTGAGATTCCAACCAACAGAATTTTTCTTTCGCTTCTCCCTTGGTGACTTGACTCAAGGGCCAAGTGATATGAGAGAATCCCAACATGAACCTGCGGTAGAAATTAGCAAGACCCAGAAAGATATGAAGCTCTGTTAGGGTGGTTGGGGCTGGCCAATCCTGAATTACTTGGATCTTGGATGGATCCACATGCACCCCCCTTTCATCAATAATGTATCCCAGATATTGAACCTGGGTCATGCCAAAAGAACACTTCTCCAAATTGGCACACAACTTGTGTTGCCGCAGTGTTTGGAGGACTTCTCAGATGTGGTGGAGGTGCTCTTCCCAAGTCTGGCTGAAGATCAGAATGTCATCCAAGTATACCACTACAAATGAGTTGGTGAATGGACGCAAGATGTCATCCATCAACCTCATGAAGGTTGCGGGAGCATTTTTCAATCCGAAAGGCATGACGAGCCATTCGAAAAGGCCCTCCTTGGCTTTGAAGGCAGTCTTCCACACATTAGAGGGTTCGATTGGTACCTGGTGATACCCGCATCGGTTGATCTGATGTACATTTTGCCCCTTTGAGTTGGTCTAGAAGGTCATCAATCCATGGGATCGGGTACCTATTTTGGACAGAGCTCTTGTTCAGCATCCGATAATCAATACAGAGTCTCCAAGTCCCATCCTTCCTCTGTACCAACACAATCGGGCTCCCACAGGGCAATGAACTTGGCCGGATGTGACCTTTCTGCAACAGCTCCTGAATTTGCCTTTGATTTCATCATTCTCCAGAATAGAGTGCCTATAGATTGGTCCATTGGGTAGCGGCACACCTAGGGTCAGGTCAATGGGGTGCTTGACCTGACAGTGTAGAGGCACCCCTGTGGGTGAGGTGAAGATGTCCCCGTACTCCTCCACAACCTTGTCCATTTGTTTTTGTCGTGCAGAGGAGCCATGTTTGGATGTCGTGGCCACAATCTTCTTCTTGCCCCGAGGGCGGATCATCAAGAAAACAAATTTCCTGGTTTGGGAAATGAGCTTACTGCATTGTTTTGCAGTAACCAAAGAGATAGTGGGAGGCGGTGGTACCTCTGGTATCCTGTACAATTTATTTCCCAAAGTAACAATAACAAACAAGGCCTAGACTTATACACAAGATGTCTCTTCCACGTTACATACTCCACAATTCGCATCAAAACATCAATAGGAGCAATGTCACACAATACCTCATCCGTGAAGGGCTTGATGCTATAGGGAAGGCGGCACTGCTGGCTGACGTGGAGATCTCGTCCTTGGTGAAGCCACCCAATGGTGTATGGTTGTGGGTGCGTTGTGGTCGGCAAGCCCAACTGCTTCACGACATCTGCTGAAATGAGGTTCTTTTGGCTCCCATTGTCAACAATGAACCGTAGCGGGGAACCCTTTACCCAAATCTGGGAGTGGAAGAGATGCTCTGCCTCCTCTGGATCTTTTGGTTCCTCCTTCTGGATCTTCGTAGTGGCAACAGTGGCGTTGGGATCTACATCAATAATCTACTTCCCTTTGTCATTCACCTTGTCAGGTTCTGATTCAGAAGCCCTCATCTCGGCCACCATCGATTGCTTGGCCCGACACTCACTAGTGTTGTGAGTGGAGCTCTTATGGAACTCACACCACTTTCCTGTGTCCTTCTTTGGCTTCGCGGTGTTGTTCTTTGCTTGTGTCTTTGGCAGGTTGTCTTGGGCCGCCATGCCTTGGATTTTTCCTTTCTTCTGTGGTTTGGGGGCACCTTTTCCTTTCTTTGGATTCACAGATCCAATGTCTTGCTTCTTCTGTTTGAATTTCTGCTCAATCTTGGCAGCATACCGGTATGCCATACCAAGCGAGGAGATGTCGAGGAACTCCATTTCCTCCTGAATATATCTATACAGACAACTGTGATACTTTAGCACCAAATGTTTCTCTGAATATTTGATACCCAACTTTGTGCGCAAGGTATGGAACAAATTCGTTAGCTCATGCACATCTTGATCCCTTTGTTTCCGCAGCGTGGTCCATTGTATGTACTTGTCCTCATAGCTCCCCACGGGATAGTATTGTTCCTTGATGGCATCTCGGAAAGAATTCCAAGTGGGTACAGCTGAGAACAGAGAGGGTTTTGTCTCATCCTTTTTCTCACAGTAGGTTTCCCACCAGTCCTTGACATGGGGGGTAGCTTTGAGGAGTGCAAAAATAATCTTCTCCCAGTCGGAAAAGTCATGAATCGAGAAATATCATTCTCATATATTCAACCATCTATCTACGGCATCTGAATCTATTTGACCCTCAAATATGGGAATGTCAAAGTTTACTTGTACCTTAAAGGGATTCGCGCCTCCAGAGTGGCTGTTGGATGCAGATGCGCCGCCGGTGGGCATTCGTTGAAGGATCTGGGCAAAGTTATCCATCATCACGTTCCTTTGTTTTTTGAGGGCCTCCTTGAGCAATATTTTGATAGTATATCCTACTCCCTCATATTTCTTTTCGTCCCCCATGGGCATCCGTTGGGGTTTGTGAGGCTGATCTTGCAAAGGTTCCACCAGATCGAGCCCTAAATCCTTATACCCCGACCTCATTGGGGACATGCAAAGAAGGATCGAGAAAAAGCATACCGCTTTGATACCACTGATCCGGATTTAGACAGGAATGCAATAGAATACAGAAATAACCATAAACATATAAATACAGTGGAAATATGGCTTAATTTTATTAATACCAAATCACAAAAATATGCTTACAAACATGATGGAAATAAAATAGCTAGGGTGCTGGTATCGAATCTCTGAGAAGAGATGTGGCGACTACAAACCTCTGAATTGTGTTACAATGAGGCTCGAGGGCCTATTTATTATGGAGAAATAATGGAGAACTCTAAACGTCCAAAAACCTAACCCTAGGAGATGAAGCGCCAAAACTATGGGCCCCGTTTAGGTAAATTGGTGTTTAAACTTACCAGGGACATAACTTCGGCATACTATCTCCATTTGGGGCTTCAAAACGGCTCCAGAAGTTCAGGACCCGAAAAACTGCTAAAAATAGTAAGTTGTGAAAAAACTAAAAGAGACAATGGTGGGGCCCCAAGTGGAATAGGCGGGTGGCCACCAATATCCACCTGGATCATATGTATTGTTGTGAAGCCATTTGGTTGAGGAATCTCTTCAGTGAGCTATTTGATCACATGTTGGATACCACTATCATTTACAGCGATATTTAAAGTGGGATTCTCCTTTCAGATAATATTGTATTCCATGACCGATCCAATCATATTAATATAGATACCACTTTATTCAGATATGGTACAATGGGGATCAATAAAGCTCTAACACATCAGGATGGATGAACATGTTTCTAACATTGTCATGAAGCCCTTGGGGAAGGCCAAGTTCTTAGCCTTCAAAGATAGACTTGGATTTGCGGAAAGACCCTCCTATGAGGGTCCTTCTTGAGCTGAACATTGAGCTCTAGGAGCTCCTGGGGGCCTGGGGTGCTGCTTTGAGCTATATGAGCACAGGGTGAGTGGTTCACCCTCCCCTGTGGAGTAAATACCCTAGCATGTGAGCATAGGGTGAGTGCTTCACCTTCCCTTATTAAGTATGATATATGACAACATGGTGGGTGGTTCACCTTCCCCTATGAAATATGTTATATGAGAACAAGGTGAGTGGTTCACCCTCCCCTATGAATACCCCATCATATATCCTACCCTTTCAGTCTGGGACACTTGGGAAGTTGCTCTCATTTGGCCAATGATTTGGGAAAAGGTGGTTAGGGATAATTAGTAATAGCAACCAACGTGTATGGTATTATTGTATTCCATATAACTAGGATGCATGATGTTCAACAGCTTGATCATTGAGGATCAAGTGTGGTAGGGGTTCTATCCCCTAGACATGGGGACTTGCCTCTGTCATTTTGGTGAGGATGGCAGGGTCTTGTGACCCACCCTCTTTCGATCCTCTCTTATTGTTCTATGATATCAATGTTCAACAGACACAAGACAAGTCGCAGAGATGGTACATGATGGACATGATAGCATAGTAGTGGATGGGCATTGATAGGTGGAATTCCTCACTAATTTAGAGGGATTTTTAAACCATACAACTAGGGGCTAATTCACCTTCCTATAAGCCCCTTCCTTTCATGGCTCATCACTCCATTAGACTACCCTTGGTGGAATCTTCATTCACCTCAAAAATAATAATTTTTAGACATCTACAAATGCCTCATTTTCAAGTCGGCCTCATATTCACAAGTTTGACCCTCTTCAAGTCAGCCCCATTGGTGAATAGACATGACTATTCACCCCACGTCAACCACTACAAATATAAGTCAAGTTAACATAATTTTGGCATCATCTCACTCACACATATTATCTCTCATGTTATTATTGGTTAGTGCAACCTAAGGTAGCTTCTTCTTTCGACATCTGCAAAGGATTCCTTAACAATTATGTTTTTCCCTTTGTAAAACTTTTGCAGCTGAATTTGGCCAGCATTGACCGAAGGCTTTGAGAGATTGTTTAACTATGATTTGACTTGGATAAATTTTGTTTGGGCGACCGCATCCATTGGCATACAAAACAAGGAATTTTTGGCATGTTAACCAATGTTGACCGCAGCCATAAATACAGGCTTTGACCGCAAAAGCATTGAATTTTTTTTATTGGCTTTTCATCTCTGTTTTGGGCAGAATTAGACAAGGTAAATTGGTCGAGTTCCTTGCTAGTTTGACCGAACTAATTGGATGCTATTAGACTATAGTTTGACCATTTTGGACTGGATTGGTTAGGGCAAGTTAATTTCTCTTGATAGAATTTTGAATTACAAATTTGACAGAGACGGATTTGGACCAGATTGGGATTCTTGTTTTGGAAATTATTATGGTTGATCATCTTTCTTTAGATAGTCAAATTTTTTACTTTGACTTTATCATCATTGTACAAAATTGGATTTTCTCTCTCTGTGGAACATTTGATGTTAATCAATAAGAAGGATTGGTGGGGTTTTCCCCCTTGTGGGGTTTTCCCCTCGCATTAGCCTAAATATCTATGTTCATTGTCTGGGATTATCTTCTTGTGCATATTATTGTTGATGTTCTATCTACAGTTACTGCTAATGGTGAATTTGGAATATGAAGTAGAATTATTATTGGGCTAATAATACATTGAATTAATTGTTGCAAGCACATAAAATACCATAACAATTAACAGATGTCCAAGATCCAAGACCAAGACAAAGACTCCCACATAGACCCAATTCAGCCCTCCATCAATTCTTCTTCATGATGTCAAAGTCAACAAAGTCAATGTTGGTAAAACATCTGATTTCAGGCCAATCCCTGAAATTTCGGCCTCCCTGAAATCTCGGCTCTATAATTTCGGGCATGTAATACCACATAAGTTGCCTCAGGAACTCACACTTGTGGAAAAGAAACTAGGGAAAAAAAACAAACTTTCTCTCTCCTTCGACTTCTCTTTTTCTCTGTTTTGACTTCACTGGAATTCTCCTTCTACACAAAAATCGAAGTGGATGGATAGATGATCAAACAAGCTCGAAGTTTCTTGTATATATAGTTGTCCAGATGGTCGAATGTGTGCCTCTTCTAGGTTGACATGTCCTGGAGGGCCGATTTGGTCTTGTGGGCACAATTTGACTCTTTTGACTTAATAAAAAATTTCTTTCTTTTACAAAATAGACCAAATGGTAATTTAACTCATGAAAACTTCCTTTTGAATTCAATAAACCCTAGAAGCATGAAGAACATACTTTTACTAGAAAATAATAATAATGATAATTTTTTCTTTGCTTCTTGTTTCTTTTTCATGATATACTTAATGATACAAATATAATAATAATTATAAATACCGAACCTAGTTACATTTTCAACACTACTTATGGCCCCATCATTAATGAATACCAAAAACCTAGTAAGCCTTATTTAATAATGATTATCTTTTGACATTAATTAATTATCCACTAAATATATAATAGGCCATATTCAAAGAAAATAGTCTCATACATTGATTAACTAACTCCTAAATACCCCAAAGTAAAGAGGATAGAATAATATCTTAACATTATCCATTGCACTATGGTTCACTTTCACATACATAACTACACCCATCCCATACTTAGATGACAATTTATTCTTCATCACGATGATTGTGTTGAGTTGTTATTCATCATGTTTAATATAATAAATACATTACCCACAAACACGCATTTTAAAATCTTGAAATACTTCAAAATCCTTGATTTTCGCTTGAGACTGCACCTAATCATTGAGCATTTGAATCTCTTAACTAACAAACTAGAAAAGTTTAATGCTACATTCAAAAAAAATACAATTTTATTATGTAAATTATAGCATCATTAAATAAAACTAATAAAAAAATGATTTTATTATGTAAAATCCCCTGTGCTAACTTCAATATTAGCATCATTTTGTCTATTATGTATTATTTTAGGTTATTCTATATCTTGACGCCTTACTATGTACCATTGAAAGTAATTGTAAAAATAAGGATTTTGATAAAAATAGTAACTTTTAGAAAGTGATTTTGATATGTAATTATTAATACTAAGCTTATGTGATTATTATATATTAACAAGGATTGTTGCACGGTAGCAAGTCCTTGCCTTGAGCGGGTTGTAGAAAGGTCGATTCTATCGTCGGACAAGATCAATCCTTAATGGGTGACTCATATATAATGTGTTACCAACTATGATCTTATTGTGAACCACTGATTCACTAATTGAGCTTATTATGAACCAGTAATTATTGCAATCAGTAATTATTGCAAGGGCCAAACTCATTATGCTCTTTCTCAGTGCAGGGATCACCGAATCTAATATATTTCCAATAAGTATCATGGGTCATATTATCCTTGGGTACATCCAGGTCAGGACCATATTTCCTAGTCTCCTTCCTGGAACCATCAGAGACCTTGTTGGTGCAGTTTTCTAGACATGGGATCAAATGAATGTGGCCCATGTCTTGTTTTTTACCATGCATATTGCACGTTTCTACGATCCTTGTTTTCCCCCTGCTTAATTTATGTCATCAATATAAATATCATGTGTTTCTTATATAAATTTAGCATTTTTTATATTACCAAGCATTGTGTTATGTAAACCGTGCACTGTGTTATGTAAACCAGGATGATCGATCAAATGTTGGAAAAAATAGGCACAAGAATTCAATACTGTCTAACAATAATCAATAGCATCATCCTTAGTTGTAGGAACATGGGGTCATTAGAGAAAGTTTCAGCCTAAAAGTGGCCTCCTAAGGAAAATTCATAAAATAATAGTTAAAATAATAAAATAAGAGTTATGAATTTTGGAGGGAAAATAATAAAACTACTTTGTTAATTGTATTTTTGTCTTATCTCCTTATAGATTTACTCAAATTTCAAGTGTAGACACTCATTGGATGCAGAATTAAATTTTGAATCCAACGAGTACCCATTATGCATACTTTTGAGAAGACCCACACTGATAAAAATTGCAGATGCATTAAAAAAACATGTTCAACACGTCTTTTAATGTATCTGCAATTTTTATCAATGTGGGTCTTCTCAAAAGTATGCATGTACTCATTGGACGTGAAATTTAATTCTGCATCCAACGAGTGTCTACGCTTGAAATTTGAGTAAACCTATAAGGAGATAAGCAAAAAATACACTTGAAAATTACTTTTTCTTCTTTTCCCTCCAAAATATTTACTTGTACCTCTTTTCAAATTTAAATTATTTAGATTGGTTTACATATTATGACATGGAAATTACGTGAAAATTTCATGGGAACTTTAAGGCTAAAATTTCCTCTAATGCCTTTATTGCTCCTATTAAAGGGTGGTACCGGGTGATCTGAATATAGTTTGGATAACTTGTTATGCTTTTCAAGAACCTCCCACTCGATTAAAAAAATAAAAGATCTAGCTTATACTTGACATTTGCGGAATTTTATACTTCAAACAGGTGTATGATTTTTAATTGTTTAAGTGCTTTAAGTCCATTTGTTTTTGTTGAAATTAAACATGTGCAAAAGAAATATAATGCAGCAAATAAACATCAACAAAAAACAGCAAATTTAATCTAGGGTTTCACCCGAATATCGTGGGCTACGTCTCCTTGAGCTCTTGTCATCTTGACTTGCCTCTTTGGGATTATGGAAAAATTTCTTTTTCAAGTTCCACACTTAACTCCAATGGTTAAATGAACTAAACCAATGGGCTTATAATACCATCTATATCCCTATCATGGCTATCATCACTCTGAAAACAGATCTAGGCTTCCATAGACTTGATTCCTTCGATTGGTGCTCTTGAGCTACCCTGAACTTCTCTATGGCACTAACTCCTTCAGAATTATTTTCCTGTCCCTAAAAACTCACCTAATGTCTCTAGAACATATCAAACCTCCAAAATGGACTGTTCATTTTCTCCAAAAGAGCACTACATCTCCAATCTAGGCCTCCCTCCATGGTTGGCACTAGGCTGCCCAAAAATTCCCTATATGTTCTTGACCTTCAGAAGTATTCAAATGGCTCTTAAAATGATTTCATTAGATTAAAAATGTCCAAAATAGTCATAATATACTATTCATTTGTAGAAATTTTCCTCCAGTTGCTCCGGTTTTGCCTCCAACACATGGTGGCACCCCTTGGCTCTAGGGTCAAAGAAAAATTCTTTGTGGCTTATCAAGCTCTAGAAGTCCTCAAAAGCTTCTGCAAACTCCATCAATTGATTCATAAGTATCAAAACAGTTAGAAATGACTATAGGTTTGTTGAATAAGGCCTCTAGCTGCTCTCGCTAGGCCCCAAACTGCTGCTGGCACTTGTTGGCCCTAGTGGCACCTGGAACTTCATTGAAGAATATCGGCCTTCAAAATTCCTCAAAAGGCTCTTAAAACCACACCATTAGTTCCATAACATCTTAAACATCCAAAATTGACAGTTGGATTTCTGAATAAGGCCTCTAGCTGCCCTGGCTAGGCCTCAAACTGTTGTTGGCCCATGGTGGCCCTAGTGGCCCCTAGAACTTCCCAGAAGCAAAAACCCGCTCAAAAATTCTCGTATGGCTCTTCAACTCTCACTAATGAGTCTGGAATGTCTGAGATAGTCTAAAATTACTATTGGCACTCCAAAATTGTTTGAATCTAGCTCAAGATAGAGCCTGAACTCATTTTGTCCAATGACCCCTAAAAATCCTCCACCAAACTTGGAGAACTGAAGTTTAACTCCAGTGAAATTCAAAATTATGCCAAAATTGGTGCGCCCGCCATAAACACTGTAAGTTAAACCGTGGAAATAAATGTTAACCGTCACGCGTGGGCACATGATCGGAATATACGCGGTTTTCGTGGGCGACTAACGTAAACTGCGGAAACTAACCTTAACCGTCAGCATAACCCGCACAGTTGACTCCGCCACGTGACGAGTCATAGGTCACATTAAATGTTTGTGGATGACGGTTGGGCTTAAGCCCTCTATTTTTGGGGTCGCAGTCATATGGGAGGGGTTGTCCCGAAGGGCTGGCCCTTCCGCTCCCACAACGCAAAAACCATTAAACGTTAAATAAAATGCGTAGACCATATGGTTAAGAACCAATGGTAGGGCGAGTGGTTAAGGCGCAAGTGTGTTTTCTCGGCGGTCATGCATTCAACTCCGGTGGAGTCCAAAACAATATTTTACCACTCCATTCCTGGGCCACGTGGCGGCCTCCGGGCCTGCCACGTGGCAGCCTCCAATTGGTCGAAACTAAAACAGTTAACCCACTACCGAATACCAATGCACCACTTGTCAAGATTTGATTGGTTCAAAAGGAATATTCTGGGGAATATTTCAAGGAATATTCCTTGGAATATTCTATTTTTTTTAATTTCCCCAATCCAGTCAAACTTGGTCAAAGTCCAAAAATTACAGTTTACTAGACTTTTCAAACTGCGATAACTTCTTCATACGACGACTTTTTTTCAAATCGTTCACGGCACCGGAAAAAAGAAGACGAGATCTATCTGGTCACTCGGGTTCAGCACACTTCCGAACACTTTGAATTTTGAGCTATCACTTAGGTCCATGATGCAGTTCTGATCACTGGGACACAATAATCCTTTGGTAGATCGTTCAACTCTGATACATGCTTGAAAAACCCTTTGTGCCCTTGGAACTCACTTTTTTGGCGAATTGATTTGATCAAAATCTCACATATTCTAGGCGTCTGGAATTTTAAGCTGGTGTATTCACTAGCATAATAACTGAATCTACTCAAACTCCACAAACTTCCTCTATAGAAACTGGATATGCACCCATATATGGGAGGGACACTAGGTGAGGTTATAGCTTTTGAGCAAGCTCTCAAGGAACGGGTTCTATAGACCCTTCCAGAAGGAATGCTTATAGTATATTTGCGTTGATGGGTCATTTTCGATCACATAATTTGTTTCTTCAACAAGGTATGGAACAGATCCAAAATTTGTGCTTCAATCACATCAACCAGTAAAGGAGCTTCCTCTTTCCATGCAAAAGGGTGGATCTTTATCTATAACTCGATTTTGAACCGGGAAAAGTGATGATGGGATTGCTACTAGTACATACACTCGTTCTGGTTAAATTGATTCTTCAATTGACTATACAAATAGAAAATAGGTTACGTGATTGCCTGGATATGAAACCGGAGCAGCATATTATGGCTCTTATGCCTTCTCTATCATAGGTAGCTATGGATCGGTGGTTGAAGAAGCTTAAGATACAGACTCACTAACATACCTATTACCTCGCTCAATTCCCTTTCCCTTCGCAAATAAACTAGCCTATTGTGTGGAATATTGAACTTACGAAGTTGTTCCTTCCCTGTCAATTTCAATGTATGAATGATATAAAATCTTCACTTAGACCTTACATTTTGAGATCCAATCCATTATGTTGTTGATTCCATCAAAATCTCACATATTCTAGGCACCTGGAATTTTTCAAGGCACACATGCTCATTCCCACATAGATGTTCTGCATCATGATTCAGCTCACGAAAATTTTCCTTGTGACCACATGTGTTGGTACAACCCTTCATGCTAGACCATGTTTCCATCTCACGTAGAAAAGGAGAAAATGATACAAGCTTTGTAACCTCCTCGAGATATTACCTTCAAATTAACAGATGTAATATCATGCGTCAACACATGTAATACATGTTTCCTACTTAATACTCGGTGTTAAAAATAAAAAATAAAAAAATTTATATTATTTAACTTAATTAAATAATTAAATAATTTTTTGCACCTATCTCATGACCACTTTTCTAGACTACCATAAAATCCATGGTGCATGTTCAACAAGGTGCATGCTTTCCCTTGCATGGTTTCAAATGTAGAAATTATATGCACTAAGCATGCATATGTCCTAGATCCACCTGATCTCACACTATTTAACTTTATGAAAGATACTGAATCTATTCCACTTGTTAATCTTTTGCGGAAAATTTAATTTCACACACATGTAAATCATAAATAAAAATAATCAATCGCACATAACACAGTGTTTAACCGGGAAAGCCTGAAGCTGAAAACCCCAACTATATATTATGTAACATGGAGATCATATGACAATCTCATACAAACATACAAATCTTATCACAAGCTCTAAGTACAGTACAATCGTCATACACTATACAGGCCTAATCTTGCAAATCCATGCACCGATCTATGCCACCTGCTAGCCTGCCTCCACTGCGCAATATCTGCTAAAGAATAGCTCTGAATGAATTCGAAATACTCCATCCTTGACTACGCAATCCTCATTGGCATCTCCACTATGTGTTGGATGCAATCAATGCATCACTAATAATCACAATAGATAGTCTATCTTTCCCTTTCACCTATCTCTCCACTGGTCTCCACTGAAACTGCCATGCACTGTAGTTAACTGTTGTATTGCTCAGTTGATTAATGAGTTATTATTTATGAATTAATTAACTAATTAATTCACTCCACTCTCACTAGTGTATCAAACAGTTAGACTAGATACAACTATCTCAACTGAGTCTAACTCAGTTAAACTGAATACAACTCCATAACTACTTCTTCCAACTATGTCATAACTCTGCCACTTGAGTTCTAACTGAGTTCTCCATGCAATAGCTCTAGTAAACCCTCAGGAATAGTGTAATTCCTTTTGTCAGCTACTGTGCAACATCTGTGCACTGAACTGAAGTGCTCCAAGAGAATAAGTTGTTGTTTAGAGTCTGATTATTATTAAGAGCTAATAATAATAGACATGCATCTATTTTTAGATTGACGATCTATAAATAGACTTCGCCCAATATTCTAAAAATAGAATTTCATCTATTTTTCCAATGTGATCAACCATCCACAAATAGCATCTTGCAACTTCTGAAATATGATCAACATGTCTAAAATAAGACATAGTCTAAAAATAGACTTGCGCCAGAAATAGCCTGCGGGCCCACTTAGTGAAGGCGACTCTTTTCACTAAGCTCATCATCTTGTTGAATCTCAACACTCCCTCTCAACAAGATATGGATTATCCTTCACCCCGATCCTGCCTCTATGGTATTCGAATTTTCTCTTGTCGAGCGCCTTTGTCAGAATATCTGCATCCTGATCTTCCGTAGGAATGTACTGAAGCAACATGATCTTTCACTGCACACAATCTTTGATATGATGATACTGGATATCAATATGTTTAGATCTATCATGAAACACAGGATTAATCAAGAGTTCAATGAAACTCTGATTATCACAATGTATCACTGTAGGATCTAAATGTGAACCGAACAAACTAACCAGGATCTTCCTCATCCAGATAGCCTCACATGCACAAACTGCCGCCATGTACTTCGCTTCCGTCGAATCGAGTGCCATAGATCTTTGTTTCGTTGTACCAAGAAACTGTCCATGATCCGATACTTCAAAATCCTGAAATCCCCTCCCGATGTGCTCTTCGTCCGTTGGCCCCCGCCCAACTACAATCCATGAAGCCATGCAACTTCACCTCATTCGTTAGTCTGTACCATAAACCATACTTAGATGTGCCCCTGAGATATCTCAGGACATGCTTGCCTGCCTTCCAAAAGAGCTTGGTAGGCTTAACCCTCGCTTGTGAAAGTTGGTTCACCGCATAGCATATGTCTGGTCTTCTATTGACTAAATACATGAGCGAACCCACCAACTGTCAATAAACAGTGGCATCCACTACCTCTACCGATGTAGCATCCTCTTTCTTCCAATTTCCTAGAAGAGGAGTGTTGATAAGCTTGCAGCCTTGCATGTGAAACTTCTCAAGTATCTCTTGGGCATACTTACCTTGAGACACAAAAAGTTCACCTTTCCGTTGCCATATTTCCAATCCAAGGAAATAATGAAGGAGGCCTAAATCCTTCATCTCAAACTCCTTTGCAAGATTAGCCTTGCATGAGTGTATCAACTGCTCATCACCTGTTAGTATCAAATCATCAACATAAAGTACAATGATCAAAAGCTTACCCTCAACCACAATCTGGTACAGGTTTGCATCCGCCTCACTCTTGGTGAAGCCAAGTCCAGTGAAATAGCTGTCGATCCGAGTGTACCAAGCACGGGGTGCTTGTTTCAGCCCATACAGCGCTCTTTTGAGTCTGCACACATGCAACTCGCTGCTGAAGATCTCAAATCCTTCAGGCTGCTCAATGTACACCTCTTCCTCAATGATCCCATTAAGGAATGCAGTCTTCACATCCATCTGATGAATGTGCCAACCCATCTGCGCTGAGAGAGCAAGGATGGTCCGTATAGAAGAATATCGTGCGACAGGTGCAAAGGTTTCTTCATAGTCAATCCCCTCAATCTGTGAGAAGCCCCGGGCAACAAATCTTGCCTTATACTTCTCGACGCTCCCATCAACAGCTTGATTTACCTTGTAGATCCATCTTGATCCTACCACTGATTTCCCCACCGGCCTTGAAACAATCTCCCAAGCACTGTTTCTGACAATGGAGTCATACTCCTCCACCATGGCATCTACCCATGTGGGCTCCTGCGCTGCTTCTTCAAAAGAAGATGGCTCTGTCACACTACACTTGCTCATAAGAGCCATGTATCCAGTATATCAATCAAGTGATTGTCTCTGTCTGCGTTGTGATGTAGGAACTCCTACATTCTGTGCCGCATCCACCTTCAGTCTCTCAGCTTCTGTGGTACGCTTCCTGCCTTGTCTGATGTTTGGTTCTGCATGAGTGGACTCCTCCACTCCATGAATCTCCTCCTGTGGCTGATCCACATCCAGAGGCTCATCTTTGGGAACAAGAAGTTCCTCTTTTGCATGCAAGTGTAGCTCCCTCTCAAGCGACAACTTCATGGCTTTCACCTTATTGAATTTTATATCCCGTCGCACAACAGTCATCCGACTGTCTGGAAAATACACACGATAGTTACGGGGTGTTTCTGTGTACCCCACAAATATCCTAACTTCTGCAGTCGGCTCCAGCTTCTTCCTAGCGTCCTTTGTCACATGAATGTAAACAGGTGAGCCAAAAATCTTCAAATGAGAAATATCAGGCTTCTTACCAGTAAAAGCTTCTTCAGGTGTACTCATGCCAATTACTCTATGAGGACAACGGTTTTGCACAAAAATCGCAGTGTTGCATGCTTCCGCCCACAAGTGCATCGGTAGGCCCTAGTCATGCAACATCGCTCGTGCAACACCCACGATCATTCTGTTCTTTCTCTCCGTGACCCCATTTTTCTGTGGGTTATGAGGCGCTATGAGTTCTCTTCGAATTCCTTCTTTGCTACAGAAGTCTTTGAATTCGCCTTAGATGTATTCACCACCATTATCGCTCCTTAGAGCTTTCACCTGCTTCCCCAACTCCTTCTCCACCAATGCCTTGAACTCACAGAACTTTGAGAACGTTTCACTCTTCTTCTGCATGAAGAAGATCCAGAATCTACGAGAAAAGTCATCAACAAATATCACATAATACATGTGTTTCGTTGTTGAAGCAACCGAGAATGGTCCACACACGTCTGTGTGAATTCTTTCCAGGATCACCGAAGTACGGTTCTCCTTCTCATGAAAGGTGGTCTTCACAAACTTACCCACTGCACATCCTTTGCAATGATATGACTGCGAAAGAGTACCCTTGGGAAGTCCAGTAGAAATTTGCTGCAAAATCTTCAAAGCGCCATGGTGAAGATGGCCCAATCTCCTTTGCCATAATCCGCCCTCATCCCGGCTCACCACTTCTTCTACTTTGCCTACCATTGTAGCGCAGCCATCTACCTCCAACTTGTAGAGATTCTTAATTCGAACCCCTATCTTCCTGGTTTGACCCGTTGTTTTATGTCGAAGGAACGCTTTTCCCTCACTGAAAACAACATCATAACCCTTGTCTTCCAGCGTTGCGACTGAGACCAAGTTCTTCTTCAGACCTGGAACATGCATGACATTCTTCAGCAAGAATGGATTACCGGACTCCCTCTCAAAGGCAATGGTCCCAATGCCAGTCGCACTGTACCGACCATCGTCGTCCATCTCTATATGCATCTGGAGGTCCTTCTCCTCCAAGTCACTAAAAAACTCTTTGTCTCCCGTCATATGGAAAGACGCACCACTGTCAAGATACCACACCGATCCCATGCAACTTGAAACCAAGCATGCGATCAAAGAAAAATCCAGCTCAAATTGCGAGGCTAAGGCCTCTCCAGCTGCAGATCCAGCAGCCTGCTTATTCTTCCTCTTCTGTGGACAGTTAGTGGCGAAATGTCCATGCTCGTGACAGTGAAAAAACTTCACTTTGGACAAATCCTGTTGCTTGACTTTTGCACCGGATTTAGAATGATTTTTCTTCCCCTTCCCTTTCCTTGCTTTGGCAGCCAAAGTGCAATTCTCTTCATCTTCATTCTTCGATGAAGATCCATCCCTGGTACCCCGCCTTATCTCTTCCTGCACAAGATCTGACCAAAGTCGCTCCCATCCTGGCAATTTCTCCCGTCCATTGACAGAGTCTTCGTAGCTATGCCAACTCTTCGGAAGCCCAAGGAGAGCTAATATCACCAAGTCTTCTTCATCAACAGTAACCCCCACACTTCCCAGCTCATCCTTGCAGTGGACAAACTTCGTGAGGTATTTTGGAATACTGTCGCCTTTCTCTATTTTTATTTTTCTGAGTTTGTCTTTAAGCGCCAACTTCCTCTAGTCACTTCTGCTTTGGAACAAATATGTCAAAGCCTTCCACATTAAGAATGGAGTGGCTTTCCCGTGAAGGCTGGACACAATATGGTCCTTCACACCTTCCAACAGAATCCTCCTTGTCTTTGCTGTCTTCTTTTGCCATGCGTCAAGTAATGCAACATCGCTAGATCTTGGCTTAGGAACATCGCTATCGATGAACTCCTTCAATCCATTATCCTCTAGCACTACCTCCATTCTATCCTTCCAGGCTATGTAATTCAAGCTCCCATCAAGGGCATACTCCAATCTCAACCCGTTGAAAGACATTTCAATGTATACTTGATTTCTGCACCAAGAATCTTCTGTAGCAAATTCGAATTCTCCACCAGCACAAACTCACTTCACAATTGCAATATTCAATCAACAATGCTCCGATACCATGTAGAAATTATATGCACTAAGCATGCATATGTCCTTGATTCTCTTGATCTCACACTATTTAACTTTATGCAAAATACAGAATCAATTCCACTTGTTGATTTTTTGCGGAAACAATTAATTACACACACATGTGAAGCATAAACAAAAATAATCAATCGCACATAACACAGTTTTTAACCGGGAAAGCCTGAAGCTGAAAACCCCAACTATATATTATGTAACATGGAGATCATATGACAATCTCATACAAACATACAAAGCTTATCACAAGCTCTCATTACAGTACAATCGTCATACACTATACAGGCCTAATCTTGCAAATCCATGCACCGATATTTGCCACCTACTAGCCTGCCTCCACTGCGCAATCTCTGATGAAGAATAGCTTTGAATGAATTCAAATTAATCTAGGATTGACTGCGCAATCCTCATTGGCATCTCCACTATGTGTTGGATGCAATCAATGCATCACTAATAGTCACAACAGATATTCTATCTTTCCCTTTCACCTATCTCTCCACTGGTCTCCACTGAAACTGCCATGCACTGTAGTTAACTATTGTATTGTTCAGTTGATTAATGAGTTATTATTTGTGAATTAATTAACTAATTGATTCACTCCACTCTCACTAGTGTATCAATCAGTTAGACTAGATACAACTAGCTCAACTGAGTCTAACTGAGTTAAACTGAATACAACTCCATAACTACTTCTTCCAACTGTGTCATGACTCTGCCACTTGAGTTCTAACTGAGTCCTCCATGCAATAGCTCCAGTAAACCCTCAGGAATAGTGTAATTCCTTTTTTCAACTGTTGTGCCACATCTGTGCACTGAACTGAAGTGCTCCAAGAGAATAAGTTGTTGTTTAGAGTCTGATTATTATTAAGAGCTAATAATAATCGACATGCATCTATTTTTAGATTGACGATCTATAAATAGACTTCGCCCAATATTCTAAAAACAAAATTTCATCTATTTTTCCAACTTGATCAACCATCCACAAATAGCATCCTGCAACTTCTGAAATATGATCGACATGTCTAAAAATAGACTTGCGCCAAAAATAGCCTGCGGGCCCACTTAGTGAAGGCAACTCTTTTCACTAAGTTCATCATCTTGTGGAATCTCAACATCAAATCATCCACCATAGGGAAAAAAACACATATTAATAATCAAAATGGCTTGAAGCATGGTTTCAAATCACCCACCACCGAGGCGAGAGGAAAAATCACATATTAATAATGAATATGGAATGTGAGCACGAACTAAAGAAGCAAAAGCAAAGAAGTTACAGGTATAGGTCCAAAAAAAAACGTAGCCACAACTTTCGCAAGCGAGAACAAGCTAAGCTTTCATTAGCGACTTAGGGTTGAACTTTCGTGGGCAAGAATGAGCTAAGCTTTAATTGGCAAATTACGGGTGTGAGTAGCAGCTACACGTATGAGAGTAAAGTTGGTTGGTAAAGAACTGGGTTATTTGGTATCTAAAGCACCAGTACGAGTAACAAAGCTAAAGGGAAGTTGCGGTTAAAGAAAAGATCCTTGGTGAAAGGGCTTGGTTACACAATTTAGGATACCCAATTTGGATGAATTAGTACCACGCTCAATACCCAAGAGCAATGTTTTAGCTGACGTAGAGCTGGGACAATTGGGGATACATAGTGGTGGTGAACTTCCGCTAGGCGATACAGAAGAAAATAAGCAACCAATATGCAGGAGAGATAGAACGAAACAGAGTGATTTTGATGCTACTATAATGGAGATGCTTGCTCGAAAGCTTGATGAACAAGCGAGAAATCCCTATATATTTCAACCATTTACAGGGCTCACCTCCCCAACTACACTTGGACAGGACCAGTACCCCCGAGAAGCAAGACCAGCGAGCCCATTTCGCTAGCAAGAAAGGTCAGTTAGGGAATTTCACATTCCAGTAATAAATTAGGGTATTTTAGGGTATTTCCTCGCCAGTGGTTTCTGGTAGCCAAGTGCAACATCATCGACCAAGGTGAACGAAACAAGGTTTTCAAAAATAGTTAGTACTATTTACCTTCTCTTTTGCTATGATGTTCAACTGCGTAGTGGTCCTTGTTGTTGTTGTTACTACTTACTACTCCTTACGAGTGGTCCTTGTTGTTACTACTCCTTACAAAAGCTTTGGAAAGTCTGGAGGCCCAGCTTTCACACCCTCTTTGAAGTTGGAGATGATGTTGAAGTGCACCGCATGAAGGAACTTGTTGTGGCTTTCATGTATGAATTGAGGGTAAGGTGAGGTTACAACCGGAGAACCACTTGTCAATGCAGAAAGCAAGAAGCAACAACATGCATTTAGTTCCACCACCTGGCAATTTCAACGAGGTTAAATGACTTTAGCTTTCTTATAATAAGATAGCATTACATGGAAATTAATAATTGTAAACTAATGCTAGCATTAGTTTACATTTCTGAAAAACAAAGGAGACAATATGCTTATTGCCTCTCTGCCTCGGGAAGAGGCCAAATAAGGCTATGAAATAAATACCATATGCTTAACCAACTGGATGGGGTGTATAACCTGCATACTTGAAATAAAAGGTAAACGAACTAATGCTAAAAACTTGTTTATGATTACTATAGTCCCATCCCTAACAGCAAGGACAAATAAGGTAAACGAACTAATGCTAAAAGCGTGTTTCTGATTACTATAGTCCTATGCCTAATGGCAGGAACTAATAAGATGTCGTTGAGTCAAATAAATAAAGAAATTTAATGAATAAAATTAACGTGATATATAAAATAATTGATTTATAATAAAATTTATCAATTTTTATATATTTTTTATATATTTTGTGAGAAATTTAAATTATTTTGTCTATTTCAAAGACGAAGACGATAACCAAAATAAATCCATAATTTTTATTTATGATACTTCACGCAATAATAACATTGAATGAAGTAGATGACAAAACAACTAGACGTCAAGACCTCCATATGAAACTCAAAAGTGTCAAAACACTCAAGTTAACTCACCAATCTATACTCATTTTTTATTTATCATAAATCATAGTATATTACAATTTGAGAACCCGTGATTGCAGGTTTGAGGAAGAACCTATCATAGTCTCAACAACAAAAGATTAAGAAAGAAGGTTTACAAAATAAAAGATAAAAAAATTCAGATTAAGTTAAAAGTCAAATTCATTTTAGAGTATTTTAATATACTTCAAGGAAATAAAAAATATAAATATTTATCTCAGGGGAAAAGAACAAAAAAACGCATAACAATGTATCTAACAACGGCATTCACCAAACAAAGAAAATGCAATGAGATGGAGGAAAAAAATGCATATTTGTGTGCTTAGTAAAGATGTGCAACAAATAGAGAAATCACAAAGGTTTCCATACACACACATTAAGGAGACTCCAACCCTAATGACAAGACAAACAAGCATATAAGAAGCAACCTGAAAAAAATCAAAATACAGAATGGCCAAATGAATCAACAAACAAAATAGTTAAAGTGATAGTGAATAGGTAATATGGAGCAACAAAGGTGTTATTCGAATTATAGAGCGAAGAAGCATGGATGTTTTAAGAAGGAAAGACATTGAATTTCAAAAAAAAATCCTCTTCAAGTGAGAAAACCTTAATGGCATAGGCAAGGGTTCACACAAAAATGCAATAAACAAGATAAAAACAAAAAATACTATGATATTAGTTTTATTTAACTAGTATAGATTTATTTTAAGTACGGATTTAACATGAGTCAAGATGGATCAAATTTCTTCAGGTGTAAAATATAATGTGTTATTTTCATTATTTAAATTGTATTTTTGAATTCTATATAAAGTATATATAGGACCAATTAAACGTTTAAACCATAAAAACTTCACTTTTTCATCATATATATACAATTTTTTTTAAATGATATATATATATATATAATTGACATTAAAATATTTTTTTTAATATTTTTTTTATATATAAATATATATGAAGTTGATATCAACATAAATTAGTTAACATAGATCTTCAAATAGTTTAATTAAATCTCGTATTGAAATATTTTTAAAAAGTATAAGATTTAAACACCTTACTCACACATTTTTTTAAATTCTAATTACTTTCAACATATGCATTTTTATTATAGCCGACATTATTTTTCTATTTAGAGCATAATTTTTAATTTTTTTTTAAAGGGACACATGTCAAATTTTTTATTTTTTTTGAAGGGACACATGTCAACTCGAGTGACAGACGGAGGGATGGACAAACTTACACATCCCGACATTATTTTTCTATTTAGAGCATAATTTTTTATTTTTTTTTAAAGGGACACATGTCAACTCGAGTGATAGACGGAGGGATGGACAAGCTTACACATCCCCTCATACAGGGATGTAAAATGAGCCTCTCCGCTTAATGATAAAATATTATTATTTCTAAGAAAAGAAAACAGAAAGACATACTTTAAAGTTTGAAATTTTTATATGAAAAGAAAAAACACTTCATTTAATTAACATAATGTATAAAGTGTTTTGTGGTTCAACAGGCGGTTTACTCCTCCATATGGGGTTTGGTTTCAAAGGGGTGGCAAGTGTTGGGGGGATCCTCTATGAACATGAAGGATATGAGGAATTGTCTTTTTTGGGGGGTTTAGGTGTATGTACTAATATTCAAGCTAGGTCTTTTGCTTTGTTACAAGGATTGAGATAGGCATCGGCTTGTCAAATATTCAGGTATTGCAACAAGAAAATATAGTAGTTAACATGTTAGCAAATGAAGCCACTACAATAAAACTTGGGGTTCTAAGGATTAACTGAACGTTATCATGTCACACCATACCTTAGGAATTCAAATCAATGTTTAACAAGTATCACCCAATTAATAAGGCCCATGCCGACCACAAAGTAGTGAAAATTTCCAATCCAATTCATAAATGTGATGAGACTCCTCTTCTCCTTGCACATTCTCAACTTGTGAAATTGTGGGAATGAATACGCAACTGTTTCGATCCTGGTGAATGTGGGATAATGGGAGTGTTTCCTAGGGAATGTGGGAGGGTGTTCATGAATTTTTAGGACTAAACAACCATTTTGAGGCAAGGTATTGAATTCAGGTTGGTTCTCAAATTTATCCATTGCTTTGTTCCTCGATTACTAGTTCAGTTGTATGCTAACTTCGTGTGTCTCGTGTTTGGTTTATTTTGGTTTTGAATCTTCTTAGTGTTGTGTGCCTTGCTTTCTCTAGTGTCATGGTGTCCGATTAGATGTAGTGTTTGCTAGGTATTTCTGTTTTGGCATACAAATTGGTTGTGGTGGTTTCTAGTTTTACATCTTGTGTAGAGATGTATTCTTTTGAGAATAATTCATTTCTGCAACAACCTTTCAATCTCTTTCATTGTGTTTAATGCTATTTTCCACTTCATTTCAATAGGAGGAACCATAGCTCATCCCTCTTCATTTGCTAGCTTGAATGCACCCTTATTCACCCTTGAATGTGTTACTTAAGCAGTCCATTGCACCCTTCCACCCCTAAGAGGATCTCCTTATAAATCATTTTCATAGATCTAGGAGGATGTATCTGGACACTTAAGCCCACACGAAGTTAGGAAACTCCCACAATTATTGACCCCGAGCTAACTCATGGCATCCTAGGTCAAGCTCATCCTCTTGGAAAGACCAATTTCGAATCAGCTCGACCTATGATGTCATGAGTTGGCTTGGGGTCAATAATTATGGAAGTTTCCTAACTTCTTGTGGCCCTAAGTCTCCAGATACATCCTCCCAGATCTAGGAAAGGGCTTTATACGGAGAGCCTCTCAAGGCTTGAAGGGAGATAGTGTTATGGGAGCTATGGACTGCCTAAGTAGGCATATTCAAGGGTGAATAAGGGTACATTCAAGCCAACAATTGAAGAGGCTTGAATTGTAGCTCCTCCCACTGCAATGAAGTGGCAAATAGGGTTATAACACATTGGTGTTAGACTACACTTTCACAGATCTTGTTTGAATTCCATGTTGAAAATATGGAATATAAAGAGAAGCAATACATGGAATGGATTTCACAAGAACGTGAGGAGATGAACACAAAGAACATGTCCACAATTTTCACAATTTAGTTAAAATTTAGCATAACAAACAATAATTCATGTCTGAGGTTCCTTCCATCATGCGACTCTTCTCACAATTGACATTGTCCAACAGATTTTTGAAGCTATGGAAATTGGTGAACAGGGGTCAAAGCTCCTTGACTAAGGTCTAGATGATGTTGCCAACAACAATATTTTTTAATTAGTTCTTGTTTTCCAAAGTTATATATGTGTGTGTGTGTGTGTAATCTACAATAATGGTAACATTGGGAGCTTTTACTAGAAGACAGTGGTAAGCTTGTATTTTGATTTGGATCAATCATCTTTATCCAATTTTGGATAACTCAAATCCAATGTACTTTTGTTGTTCAGTGATGTTGCAGTGTTATTTTTATTAATAAAAACATTTTCCAACTTTGGTATCCTAAATCATATATATATATATATATATATATATATATATATATATATATATATATATATATTAAGTGTTGTTAGCAAGAGAAAAGACGACTTTCATAATACAAAAATTAGTTGAATGGGTGATAAGTAAAATCAAATATTGGTCATAATTTTGATGAAATTTTTCTAGAAAAGAACGGATTTTGAGCGAGGATTATTTGTTGCGGCGACTAGGGTTCGGCCCTAACTGGTTGCCTCTCCTCCCTCTCTCGGAATTTTGTAAATTACGAATTTTGTAGTATTGATTCTCCCCTCTCTATCCGATGAATACCCTAGTTAATTCTCATGTTTTCTGATATCCATGGCAGTGGGAAACCCAAACTCAAGTGAAAATCCGTCCTCTATTGTGAACATGTCTTCTGTCTTGGCTTCCATGGTGGTTGGAAACAAGAACATGTCCACTGATAAGGACTCAATTTGTCCCTCTGCTCCAGGAAAAATTACAGCGATGTGTGTTTCCTCTCCTTTGAATCTATCCTCTGCTGCCATGGCAACATGCTTAAATATGACCTTTGCTTCAAAACAACTTATAGTGAGTGTCATTGTTTCCTTAGTCCTAGAGGGCACAACTCTGACAATGGGTCCCCCATCTTTTTGTGATGTGAAATCTAAATTTGGTCTCTCTTTCTCAAGGTCGTTAATTCATGAAGCCCCATCGATAGAGGTTGCTTTGGTGGCTAAAGCATTCATATATGCTAAGTTCTTCTTGGAGGCAAGTCTGATATGCATATTTAATGGTCTATGGTCACATTTAGTAGATCTAAAATCATGGACATTTGAACACTATAAACCTCTAATTTCAAAAGAGTTGAATATCTACCTGAATATCTACCTTTGGCCAGAGGGTTTTTTGTAATGATCTTTGATAAAGCTGAATATCAAGAGTTGATCTATGATTTTGGTCTGTGGTTTTGGGGAAGTGCAAGGCTCTCTATGCAACCCTGGTCCCCCTCTTTTGACCCCGTTTCAGCTTCAATTTTTACCGCTCCAGTTTGGTTAAGGCTTCTTAATCTTCCTTTGCACCTATGGAATCATCCATCATTGAAAGCTATAGAAAAATGCTCTAGGAAGATTTTGTCACCGAAGTGATGATATAAAACAGTTCTTGAATACCACATATGTCTGCATTTGTGTGGAGGTGGACTTTAGCAAAGGATTTCCTGTAGAAATTAAGTTACATGCCCATATTATCTATGGGTGCAAAATTTAGATTATGAAAATGTTTCTTTCCATTGTAGAGCTTGATATGAAACAGGGCATTCCCTTAAAAATTGTCTCAAGGTTGAGAAGACCAAAGCTAGGAAAAACAGTCACAAACCAACTTGGTGGGAAGTTGTCAAGTCTGAACATTAAACAATCTTTAAGGATAAACCTGCCATATCACAATCTTGAGAATACTGGTACCCCAACTGCTTCTCCTGAGAATAATTTAGAAGAAAAAAAATAATGCTTGGGTTGATCTTTTAAAAATGGTCAAGGACAAGACAGAGAATTTTGGTGACTCCATTGTCTCTTTAGATAACAACCCTAAGAACATTGCCTTTGCCAGTGCTTTTTCAGAAAACAATACTAAACAACTTCTTGGGTTGCTCAGGCTGACGAGGAAGAGCCATTAATGAGTCAAAAAGATAAAGCTGGTAGTAGATATCATCAAAAGAAAGGTGACGTGGTAGATTCACCAGACAACATGGGATGGATCAAAGTTGGAAAAAGAGCGAAAAATCTCACCAAGGAAAACAAGAAGCCAGTCAAAGTTAAGATGACAAATGGTTAAGAATGGCATGCAAATTTATTCGGATCTTCGGACTCTTTTGGAGAATCTTTAGCTGGAATGGGAACAAATTTTTCTATTGTGGAGTTCCCAATTAAGGATTAGGATTGATCTTGTGTGGTCAATCTCAAATCCTCTATGAATTTTGGCAACCTTTTTTTAGAAAAATGGTAACGGTTGTGAGCTGAAGCCCAATTATTTTAAAATAAATTAAAATACATGTTTCTGTTTAAAAATAATAATAAGATATTGGTCTACCAATATGAGACTGTTAACTTTACCATTTAGATTTATTTAAAAGCTCACTAGAAATGCCAAACAAGAGAAAACATTATTCAAGTCAAAGAATTGTGAAGTGAAATTTCCATCAAAGAAGCAAATTTCTGCACCTAAAATAAGCAAAAATGAATCTACATCCAATTATTATAATGCCTTTACGAAATTAACAACAACAAATGAGTAGGTATAAAAGCTTAAGAGGATTCATTTCATACTTCCATATACAATAATGTTATAATTATATTGATATATTCAATCACAATAAATAGAACTATGGTTTAATCTATAATGATAAAAAAATTGTGATGATGGAAATAAAAGAGAAAAAAAAATATTCCAACTATCGAACAAAAAAAAAGGGAAGAGAAAATATAATTACTCTAAAAATTAGAAGGAATTGTCTTTATTGTAACTAGGTCCTATTGCCTACCACTGGTAAGTGGTGTCAAGATAGAACAGAAGTGGGTTAAATTTTAAACAATGATAAGATGTTAAATGTTATAACATAGCAGTCGATTGTCAAGGTGAATCTAATATGGCATTTGATGCGATGGATCCAGAAGATACAATACAGCAAAATATCACTAGCAGAAGTTTGAAATCTGAAAGATAACCAAATTGTTTAAATAGATTTACTAAATATTCTCTAGTGAGAAGAGATATAAAATGGTTGATTATGTAGATTTCATAATATCAAAGGGAAATTCTTTACTAAGAAGAGATGTATAATGGTTGATTGTGTAGATTTCATAATACGAAAGGGAAATGACAAAAATAATTTGGAAAAATGAAGTAAAAAAAATAAAATAAAAATATAATAAATAAAGCACAAAGCTAACTTATAAAAATAGAATATGGTTAAGTAATAATTTTTATCAATATCAAATTTTAAAACAAAACATAAATAGTTTATATATATATATATGATGGTGTTATGTTAATACTCAGACAATATAGCTTCAAGTATAATAAAATTAATTTTCAATAAATAACAATCACAGTAAATTTAACTAGCTATTTTATTATTAATATAGATTAGTTATATTATAGTAAATAACTTCATTAAATAATGATGAAATAACTGCAATTATAATAAAAAATATAATCTCCTATTTATATTTAATTATTAATTTAATTAAACAAAGAATCTATATATACATAGATATATCAATATTTCACTCTTTCATTCTCATCAATAACCTTGCTATTAACCTTGGTATACTTCAGCTTAATTAAAAAGGACATGAATGCTCTCTGGAAAAAATGATGAGTTAATGAAAGTGAGCATTACCAAAAAAAACTGCATTTGTTTTGGCAACCAGAGTTTTTAGCTCACTTAATCAAACTTCCTTCTGATTCAGTAACTTAAAGATACTTCTTTGCCTTGCAAGGTCACTCCGTGACTCTCTAATATGACTTCTGATATTTGATTAAGTTAATTCCTTGACCACAAATTATTTACACTCTCGTTGTCTTCCGTGGCTCGCTTCAATACATCTTCGTCTTCAACCACGAAATACTTGCGATCTTAGAACAGAGCTCCTCATCCTCTAGCATTTCTGATTCGTACTCGAGAAAACGATGTTGCCATTTTTCCGAAAATGATGAGGAATGCAGAACGACCATTGACATGGTTATGCACAGGTAGACTTATTGTTGATTCCCATCATTACATTACTAACTATTCCCAATATTATGGGAGCACAAACTTGTCCAACGTGGCTGATGGAAGTATTCTCAAGGTGCCTGACTACCATTGAAATAAGCTACAGTTTTCTGCAAGAATGTGCTGCACATTTGAAATTAGCATTTCAATGATTCTGTTCACTTATTATGGAGGTTTAGTTCAACTCAACATCAATGACAGATTTTATCTGTTTTTACATTTAGATTTCTTACAATAGAACAGATTAGAATGCATTTCATTTAGACTTCTTACAAAATAACAGATTAGAATGCATTTCAGGCATGTCAAATAAAATGATTTTATACCGTCCTTGAGCAGATAAATAAAGGTCCCATTTGAACTTTCCAGCTTACACCCTATAATATTATCTCGTTTCTCTAATATTTTATGATAGGCTAAATGACCATCGAGTCTTTGCATAAGCATTGCATCCTTATTTCATAGCAAAGCCCTTTGTTTATGAACCCTATGGAGTGGCAGTTTGTGAAGATGTTGTGTGTCATATACTATTGAATGAAAATATAATATGAAATAGTCACTTGCCGTTGAGAAAACCCAACATGCTAATGGAATACTTCGGAAACTGTATGGAAGATTTATTTCGAAGATCAATACAGTTGATGCCCTTAAATTCACATGTGAACAGATCTGATAAACTTATATGAAAAATTGACAAAATTACCCAAAATCAATTTTTAAATTCCCAATACAAAGAGACGGAGTGTTTTGCAAATAAAAGACACCTAGTAATCACAGTAGAGCGTTCGACCTCCAACTCGTAATTTATTCGAGTGCAATGCAAAAACCAGCTCAAACAAAAAGGTTGCTTTAAAAAATTACAAATACTTTCTTTGCAAATTGGAACCCCAAGAAATCAGGAATCATCTTTGATACAAAATGATCATTCTAATTCCAATACTAATCAATTTGATCCAGTTACACGTTGCGCAATCCAGCCCAGACCATCGTACAGTCCTTCCCCTGTTAAAGCACAACAAGCTTGTATGTGCCAATCATGATTTTTTATGGTGTGTAAAGATAAAGCATCACTAATTTCTGCAGGTGTCATGGCATCTTTAAGATCTTGCTTATTGGCAAAGACTAGCAAAACAGCATGTTCAAGATCCTCATGTTGTAAGAGTTTGAAAAGCTCATCTTTGATTATAGCAATCCTCGCTCTATCTGTACTGTCAATAACTACCACAACAGCGTGTGTGCCTCGATAATATGTTGCCCATGAAGCTCGAAGACGATCTTGACCACCTAAATCCCACACCTGATGAAAACGCATTGCAACAAAATTCAGAGTGTGTTGCATTCAAACATTTATAAAACGGAGTTTTTTAAGTACCCATATAAAAACAGGTCAAGAATACATGTCTGCATGTCTACTCTAGTAAGGCAAAGCACGTCATACTTTCTAATATCAATATCAAAATAGCCTAAAAATTAACACTGATTGAACGCGATGCATAAACTGTAACAAGCAAAAAACTCACCTATTGATAGGCACTCTAACATGATTCTCTCAAAACTAGTGGCATGCATAAGCTTCAACGTTGCATGGCACTTCTATAATTTCAAAAGGTACGTTTGATGATATATACCCATTTCAAACAATATGAAAGAACCGAGTGTGAGAGCATATATGCCCGTTCAGACAATATGAAAATAACCAAGTCTGAGTATAGAACAGAACAATAACAAAGACTTCCATACAAAATTATATAGTAGATTTGAAAAAACATGCCCACTCTGGATGATGGAAAAAGAATAGTCCAGTTAA
This sequence comes from Pinus albicaulis, assembly GCA_034641835.2. NCBI lineage: Eukaryota > Viridiplantae > Streptophyta > Pinopsida > Pinales > Pinaceae > Pinus > Pinus albicaulis. The sequence continues at coordinate 141,642,245 of CM076580.1, read as the reverse complement.
CCACCCAAGACATATGTAGAATGTTGTGTGCCTGATTGACAGATTGTTAAAAATTAATATCAATTAATTAATATCTACGTTAAATAAATATGATTTTTTTTAATAGATATACGTTTCTCAAAGCAACTTCCATACAAAATTATATATTAGAAGGGCATAAACATTGGTGAAAATACAAAGGCTAATTTATAGTCCTCGACCTAAGATTGTGAGAATCATATTATCATGAGGGGTGGCAGGTGCAGGGAGGGGTTATTGCTAACCCCAATGGAACAACAGAATCTACCTTTATGCGGAGGCTTGGGATCTCCTCAAATAATGACACTGAAGCCTATGTTCTCTATAAGGGACTGTGCATTATTTATGTAATGGAATCTGCCGAGCCATGGTGATTGGAGATTCAACAATCATTATTAAATCACTGTATTATCGCTGCTACCTAAGAATCTCTCCTTGTCTAGGATAGTGCAGCAGATTTTCATGTAACCTATAACTTTGGAAGTCTAGCACCCTTTCAGATCTTATGCAAACAAAACCATTGGGCAGATGAGCAAGTGAAAAGTTTCAAAAATGGGGGATTGTAGTAGTAAAAATGTGGATTTAGTCCACTCAGCCCTCTCATTACAGTCTAGCAACGATGAATAACCCTCCATGAATTAACACATGTCCATTCATGCAATTGCAACAGGATGCAATTTAAATATTTAGCATCCAGGCGTTGCTGTCAATCTCGTCACCCTGGCAAAGGAGTTGAAAGGTATGACAGCATTGAAGTTGGAGGAATGAGGGTTGATTTGGCTGTGTCCCGAAAGTTCACTTCCCTCAGTGCAGAATGAAGCTTTCCTGGCAAGAATGCTGGTTCATCATGGCTCAGTTCTTATTTAAATCGTGAATGACTGGCACCACTCACTCACAAGCCGTTTCTCTTGGATTCTGGTTCTATTTATGGCTCATTCTTTTTGGTTAGAAAGGCTCCTGCAGCAGGTTGGTGATCTGATCCAACTGTATGTATGTCATTTTCTGTTTCTGGCTTCGGCAGTGGTCCTCTACTGGCTCACATCATGGTAAAGACGTGGCAGTCTCGGCTGGCTCTTGCACTTTGGGCGATGGCATTGCAACTCCAGACTGCTTGCTGAATCTTTTGTGAACTTGAGGATATTAAGGGAGGAATGAGGAAATTCAGCAAGAACACTGCAGAAGCCCAATGAAGGAAATGGAACAAATGGAAGGTAGTCAGGTTAAAGTTTAAACAAGATAATAGCACAGGGGGGAAATGCACAGTAGGCAATACCAAGCATCTGCTGGCAATTCTGGAATGGGAATGAATGGTTCATACTTACGAGCATCCATTGCAGCAAACACGAAGAACTCAGTTGTAACATAGAATAGTCATTCATGTTGGCATTCTTGCTGAGTTGTTTCTGCCCCATCCTCTATGGATACTAGCTGCTCTCAGACCCCATCTACTAATGGCCATCCAACCTCGGAAGGCAACCAACTTAAGGCATATTGCTACCTCGTGCACGAGAATTGAATCATGGTGCAGCAGAGGCTTATACTGTTGTCAAATTGGAGAAAGACAAGCACATGGAAACATATGTAGAGCCACAAGAGGATATGCTTGAAGTGGTCCTTCATGGACTAGGTTCTTAGTTATCTTTGTATGTTTTTCCATGCTTTGTCAAACTGTTTATTTGCAATATCAATTTGTAAGTTAATACACACTTGCCGCATTTGGAGAAGATCGAGTAGGCAGTATGAGAGTTGGGTTTCCTTCAGATGTCCTGCCTTGCTTTTTTGACTTCTGGCCAGGACCATCAAATATTATTTTTGTATCTCAATGCTGTCCAGTACAGTGGCAGCCTCCTTTTAATATAAATTCCTAACTGTTATCGTGGAAAAAACAAACCAGGCTATCCTGGAATAAAATATACTTCTGGTTCAGGTCTACCATGTGTGGCAATTGAGATCAGGTCAGGAAACAGTCCAAAAGATCTAGAATTAATCCGCCACTTTCAACCCTTTATTTCAGGAACCAGTCTAAATTCCTTAATTCTTGCAAATATTTAAAGTTTATCCTGTGGCAGACATTTACCACGGGTATGTGACAGCATTTATTTACCTTCTCGGGCATCCAAAAACCTGCAACTCACTACTGCAGATAGTGAAGACAACCATGTCGCCAAGTCGAGATTCTTTTCCCAGGTCATTGCCAAGTGGTAACCCCTCCTCCAATAACAAACTCCCTTATGTGGAATTTAATCTCTGGAAATGACTATGAAAAGGCCATAGAAAAACTTTATCACCATGGGCAATTATCCCAGGTCAGGTCACCCCAGAAACTGTTATCTGCAGCTGAATAAAAGAATGTTGGGTGCCATATGTTGGAATGTCATTGGATTAGAAACCTCAATAACGGTTTCTATTTATTCTGGTTTGTTGAGCATACACATTCTACATTAAAAGGGAACACGATGATTAGAAAAACCTGGGTTATCTTCTCTCAATGGGGCAAATCTTTCTTAACAATGAATTAAACCAGGTTCACTATCCAAACTGGGTAGAATCCCCTGCTCTCCCCTTTTCCTTGCTACAATATTTGGAAAGTTTCATCACTCAATTGAACAGATTAATGTGTTTTGAGCCTTAAAAGCTTTATGCTCCAAGACCCACTAAATGTGTTTATGTAGAAGTCAAGCTCTCTAATGATCTTAAGGAGTCCTTTGACGTGATAGTCAATGACAGGGGGTTCACCCGAAAAGGCAGACTACATCAACCTGCCCAACTGATACTTGCAGTGATACATAACCCACAATTTACAAGACAACTGAGGCCTGACAACCAACTTCCTCCCAAAAGGAATAGTAGAAAGCTATGTTGCCAGGAAACGTGGGTTCGGAGACAGGTGCGTCAATTTTTCAAACAGGGTGCGTGGGTTAGTCGGGGGTATATTATAATTTATATATATATAATATATGAATATTATATTTTATAAATTATAATATATATGAATCTGTAAATTTTTCAACTTTAAACAAGAAAACTAAAATATTTCTGATTTAAACATGCACATCATTGAACATTCAACATTCACATTGAAATTTCAAAACTCATATTGAAATTTAAAAATTTTTAATTAGTAATTTGATATCAAGTGCAAATTGGAGCTGACATATTACTAAGAATCATGATATATGTTCATTGTCATACTACATTCAAAATTTTCCTCAAGGCGTTTCCAAACATGAACTTGAAAATTTTAAAATACTAAAATAAAATTAGTTAATAGTGAACAATGGCTTCCTCAAGCCATGTCATCAGCATCACTTAGATCTTCAATTAGCATGCTCTCCGGGTAGGAATCACTCTCATCTTGAAGCTACTGTTCATCCATAACAACTGGAGGTAGCTCAATAAGGCCATCTGGCCATAGCTCCTTGTCCATACACACAGCGTCATCTATGTATTGGTCCCATCTCTTGAAAGGACCCTCCTTGTACCCAGAATCTTTTCGAGATATGAGACGAAGTGTGCTATGAATGTACACTAAGTTCTCTGCCTTCTTTGAGCCCAACCTATTTTTCTTTACTAAATGGATAAAGGCATAAGTACTCCAATTCCTCTCGCAAGATGAAGAACTAGCTCCCTAGATTATTAGGGGAAGCCCATTAAAATAATTAAAATTTTAAAAATAAAAACTAAAAAGAACCTCAAAGAACCTGATTTTGGGGTTCCAAAACCCATTGTTAGGGTTCGCCGTACTCGTCAAGACAAAACAACCCATTTTTTTTTTAATCGAGAACCTGGTTCTTCATAGAAGAAACCGGTTCTTATGGGTTCTTCTCAGAAGCACCCGTACCCAAATCCGATAGTTGGGGATGAGAACCCGAGACGGGTTCGAGAACCCCACCCCCTGGTTTGTGAACCCGTGAAACATAGGTAGAAAGAGCAACCCAAAGATCAAGAAGGTTGAGCTAAAGTAGCCCATAAGAAACCAAATTTGTGAATAGCATAAATCCTTTTGTCCCTCAGAAGGAAAACGAAGGAAAGGAGGTGAATCCACAGACTCCAAGAGTACAAATATCACCAAAGGGGGAAACGAAAAATTGACGTTGTTGAAACCTAAGCTATTCTTTGTGCTCAAGGATCTAGAGGAAGATAGAAAGGAAAATAAGGACCCCCTCCTTGAAAATTGGGATTTGATCTTCGAATGCTTGTGGGCTTTCTATCCCCTTCAAAGTAGAATGGACAGAAAAATTAAAAACTTGAGAAAAGATGACATCCTTTGCTTGCAAAAAGTAATATTTTATGGATTTAGGCTTCAGACTACTTTGTAGGCCATGAGGCTTGCGATGACATTTTTTGCTTGCAAAAAGTAATATTTTATGGATTTAGGCTTCAAACTACTTTGTAGGCCATCAGGCTTGCAACACACTCTATTTTCCAGGTATGAAAAAGGGAAAGATTGGATCATTTCTCTATTGATCCTCACCTTAACAACCAAATTCTCAAGACTAGAAATGTGGACAACGCAAGAGCCAGTCGAGAGAGAGAGAGAGAGATCTTATGATGAAGCCAATGATGTCAAAGACTCGATCTAATGGGTGAGGACCAGGGAGTTAACCTGGGCAGTAGCTCGTTGTCGGAGTCCTCTAGAACCATCAAGGGGTCCAGCTATATGATCTTAAGGGAATTTAGGAGCTAGGGATACTCCTAAGTATCCAAGGTCAAAAGAAAGAAACCCTAAATAGATCTCTCACTGCTCCTCTAGAACTGGGAGATAATCTGATGGACGAGACGCACCCTACTTTGTATCCATCTAGAGTTTATCCCAATGTTATTGGAACCAGCCGATTCAGGGCCAAAACGTGTCCGAACCGAAACAGACCGATTCGTTCGGTCCACAAAGCTCGCGGTGTGGGCTTCCAAAAATATATATATATATATATATATATATCTTTATTTATTTTTTCCTTATTTTCTATCCTACTCTAGCCGCACACAACCCCCCCCCCCCCTCGTTATTTCACTCACACTACTCATTCAAGTCTCTTGCAATTCTTGAGCTAAGTTCGGTGAGGAAAATTCGAAGAGTTTTTTGCAGGGTTGTTCTGAGGGAGATTTTTTGCAAATTTGAAGAGTTGATTGGAGTCTTGGAGAGTTGTTGGGAGACCTTTCTTGGTTGGACTTGGAACCACCTCCACAGGATGCAAAGGCAGATATATCAAAAGCACCAATAGCAGCTTTAGGGTCAGGGGAATCAAGCCATGATCCCATTGCAGACTTGGATGCTACTCATTCTTCAAACGAGGATGAGGATGACGATCAAGATGATGATTCTAATGATGATTGATGATTTGATCATTGATTTGTTGTAGTTGTATCTTGTAGTGTTGTAGGTTGTAGTATAATACTATGATCTATTATGTTATTTTGGACTATAAAGGCGTTTTAGACCCTGCCTCTTGATGTTTAAAACATTTTCGGTTTAGCGATGTTTTGCACTAAGTGTTATTTTGGTTATATGCACTTACTTGCTATATCAATGAGAACTTTTGCATATTTGTGTATACATGGTTTGGATAGATATGGATGCACATGAATATATCTGTTTTTCTTTAAAATATGAATATTTTATGTGTTTTTGGTAAACTGGTTTTTTTCTGGTTCTCGATCCACAAGGTTTTTTGGTTCAATGACTGGTTTGGTTCTGATAACATTGGTTTATCCCTCTATGCTTTGAGGATGTGTGGGTTAATGTAAGGTTCGCCACCTTTGAACCGACCTTGATGATATCGAAACGATATATATATATATATATATATATATATATATATATATATATATATGTTGGAAACAAAAATTTAAAATTTAAAAAAAAAAAAGATTATTTAAAAAAAAACTAACACTGTTGAATCCCAACCAATTCTTTGTGCTCAAGGATCTCAAGGAAGATAGAATGGAAAATAAGAAACCTCTCCTTGAAAATTGGAATTTGATCTTGGAATCCTTGTGGGCATTCTGACCCCTTCAAAGTATCATGGACAAAAGAATTAAAAACTTGAGAAAAGATGACGTTTTTTGCTTGCAAAAAGTAATATTTTATGGATTTAGGCTTCATACCACTTTGTACGCCATCAAGCTTTCAGGAAAGAATAAGGGAAAGGTTCGATCATTTCTCTAGTGGTCCTAAACTTAAAGACCACGTTTAAGACTAGATTTTCTAACCCAACTAATGCCTCTGCAATTATTAGCAAGGACAATTGATGGGGGTGGTGCACATTTATGCCTCTAGCCTAGGAGTTGAAATTGTAGAGCTATGGCATTAAATGGATAATAAGATAAGACAGTTTCATTAATGTACATCAAATGACCACAGAAGTAGGTCAATGGGATTGAAGAATACAACCAGCATGAATATAACGTGGGAGTGCAAGTGAAGCTCTTATTAAAAGTCGAAAATAAAATAAAAAGATGAACCTACAATAGTGAAGCCTCAAAACACATGTATATAACCATGACAAAAGTACAATGATACAAAATACCAAGTGATTTTTCCCAAGACTAGAAATGTGGATAGCGCAAGAACCAATCAAGCGAGAGAGAGAGAGAGGCAGAGAGATTTGACGATGAAGCCAATGATGTCAAGGTCTCCTCGATCTAATGGTCAAGGGCCAAGGAGTTGACCTAGGCACTGGCTCGTTGCTAGAGTCGTCTAGCACCATCAGAGGGTCCACTTGTATGATCCTAAGGGAATTTACGAGCAAGGGATACTCCTAGCATCCAAAGTTAAAAGAAAGAATCCCTAAATAGATCTCCCATTGTTCCTCTAGAACTGGGAGGTAATTTGATGGATGAGAGGCACCTTACTCTGGAGTTTGTATCCATCTGGAGTTTATCCCTTTAACGCTTTCAAGAAGTGTAGACTGATGTACGGTTCGCCACCTTCGAACTGACCTTGATAATATTAAACCCAATAAGCTAATAAAATAAAAAAGTAAAAAAGAAATTTCAAAGATTTAAAAAAATAAATAAATAACACTGACATTGTTGAATCCCAACCAATTCTTTGTGCTCAAGGATCTTGAGGGAGATAAAATGGAAAATAAGGACCCCCTCCCCTTTGAAAATTGGGATTTGATCTTGGAAACCCTGTGGGCTTTCTGACCCCTTCAAGTACCATGGACAGAAGAATTAAAAACCTAAGAAAAGATGGCATTCTTTGCTTGCAAAAAGTAATATTTTATGGATTTAGGCTTCATACCACTGTGTATGCCATCAAGCTTCCAAGAAAGAAGGGAAAGGTTGGATCATTGCTCTAGCAGTCCTAACCTTAAAGACCACATTTAAGGCTAGATTTTCTACCCCAACTAATGCCTTTGAAATTATTAGCAAGGACAATTGTTGGGGGTGGTGCACATTTATGCCTCTTGCCTAGGAGTTGTAATTGTAGAGCTATGGCATTAAATGGCTAATAAGATAGATAGTTTCATTAATGTCCATGAATGACCACAGAAGTAGGTCAATGGGATTGAAGAATACAACTAGTATGAATATAACGTGGGAGTGCAAGTGAAGCTCCTAGTAAAAGCCAAAAATAAAATAAAAAGATGAGCCTGCAATAGCAAAGCCTCAAAACACATGTATATAACCATGACAAAGGTACGATGATACAAAATACCAAGTGATTTTTCCCAAGACTAGAAATGTGGACAGCACAAGAACCAGTCAAGAGAGAGAGAGAGAGAGAGAGACAGATAGATCTTATGGTGAAGCCAATAATGTCAAGGCCTCCTCGATCTAATGGCCGAGGACCAAGGAGTTGACCTAGGCACTGGCTCTCTGTCAGAGTCATCTATAACCATCGAGGGTCCAACTATATGATCCTAAGGGAATTTAGGAGCGACAAATACTCCTAGCATCCAAAGTCAAAAGAAAGAAACCCGAAATAGATCTCTCGTTGCTCTTCTAGAACTGGGAGGTAATATAATGGACGAGAGGCACCTTACTTTGTATCCATTCCCGCTAACGCTTTCAAGATGTGTGCACTGATGTACGGTTCGCCACCTTCGAACTGACCTTGATGATATCAAACCCAATAAGAAAATAAAATAATAAATTAAAAAGGAAACACAGATTTTAAAAAATTAAACATTAAAAAAATAAAAATAAAACCTTGACATTGTTGAATCCCAACCTACTTTTTGTGCTCAAGGATCTTGAGGAAGATAGAATGGAAAATAAGGACCCCCTACTACTTGAAAATTGTGATTTGATTTTGGGATCCTTATGGACTTTCTGACCTCTTCAAAGTAGCATGGGTAGAAGAATTAAAATCTTGAGAAAAGATAACATTCTTTGCTTGCAAAAAGTAATATTTTATGGATTTAGGCTTCATACCACTTTGTAGGCCATCAGACTTGCAACACACTCTATTTCCCAAGTATGATGAAGGGAAAGGTTGGATCATTGCTCTGGTGGTCCTAACCTTAAAGACCACATTTAAGACTAGATTTTCTATCCCAACTAATGCCTATTTACTTGTTACCAAAGACGATTGTTGGGGGTGGTGCACATTTATACCTCTAGCCTAGGGGTTGAAATTGTAGAGCTATGGCATTAAATGGCTAAAAAGATAAGATAATTTCATTAATGTCCATCAGGAGGCCAAAAAAGAAGGTCAAAGGGATTGAAGAATGCAGCAAGTATTAATATGACATGGGAGTGCAAGTGAAACTCCTAGTAAAGGCCGAAAATAACATAAAAAGATGAGCCTACAGTAGAAAAGCCTCAAAACACATGTATAAAACCATGACAAAGGTACGGTGATAAAAAATACCAAGTGATTCTTCCCAAGACTAGAAATGTGGACAATGCAATAGTTGTTGGAGAATGTAACTAGTTTCGGTCTTCATGATTGTCATTTGGTTCAAGTCATAATGTAATTTCCATGTATCTACCAAAAGAAGAAAGAAAAATGAGTTTTGTAAAGCATGGGTTTCATGCTCAAGTCCCTTTTTCATTAGGTCAAGAATCCATTGAATGCTCTTAGGGTTTTTCATGAGTCAATGTGTCCTTGTCATATTGTAAAAAACCCTTTCGAGCATTTGTATCAAGAAAAGGAAATTATTTTTCATATAGAAGTGTCTACAAGGCTCCCAAGACCAAGTCGGGCAACAAAGAGGAAGTCGACCTAGAGAGGGCTATTTGAGCCTCATGGAAGGTTATAAAAAGGAGTTCCTTCGACCTATTTGAGACATACCTCAAGCATCACATCTTTGGATTCGATCAAAAGTTGGAAAAGAGAGCAAAGGTCCTAGAAAAGCAAGAAGGAGGCTAGCAAAGGAAGAAAGAAGCCCTAGAAGAGTTCAGAGATCTAAAATATGTCTGTTCTAGCTCACACGTGCGAGAAACCTAGGGTTTCTGGGAATATTTAAGGTTTGAAAGTTGCAACATATTTTCAGATTCTTCTTTGGGATCGAAAGGCTAGAAGAGCCTTGCTTTTGGAAGAATATTGTTTCTCTGCTCTTGGAGAAAGATGATTGGTGGTTGGCTTGGTTCTTCATGGTAGTATGGGTCTAGGTTTTTCGTCTTAGAAGTCTCTTTTGAAGTAATTCTAAAAGAGAATTTATTTTTGGGTTTTAACCTTGGAGGGGTTTTGCCCTAGATTGGAGCCTATATCTTGTGTTGATCTTTATTGATTGTGATCTTCATGGTTTTGGCATTTATTTGATGATAAGAACATAAGCATCATAATGAAGAAGAACATAATATCACATATAATTGTTTAATGAAGGAAAAGTCAAATTATATGTTGCCCTAATTGATTTTCCAATATGGTATCAAAGTTAAGGTCAAAGGCATGGCAGTTGGAAGATCACTAGAAGGGTTTTTGCATTGTTCCAAGAAGCTAAGAAAAAGGGATTGCTTTGAAGGCCGGGATAACTAGATCATGATCTGAATTAGAAGGATAATTTCAGGGCTATTTTTTGAGCAAATAACAATAGGATCAAACCTCTAAAATGAGGTCGCAGTCTTGGGCTTGGAATCCGAATTTTCTAAGGAATCTAGAAGGACTGGATAAGCTCACTACAGGAGGTCCAAGGTACACAAAAAGAGATCCATTCTAGGTTGAGAGTCCTGTGCATATGTATAAAGAAGTACGAAGACTGTAATCACAAGTTCGTGGACTAATAGGAATCATTGTAGCTATCCAAAGAAAGCACATTGTAGAGGAATCTAAACCACAGTAATTAGAGGCATTGAAACCTCTACAGACAACCCTAGAAGAGGCCTATCCTAGGCCACAAGTTCTGTTTTACTTGTCAAGAAAAGTTAATTTTGTTTGGAGGCCTACAGTGGTATAAAAGTTGTCATGTAAGTCAACAAAAGAGTCACCTTGAAAAGGATACAAGACCGCAAGTTGGACGGGGATTTTAGCCTAGTCTCAAAGTTTTGCAGAGATTGTAGTAAGCCCTAATCAAAGGGCCGAAGTTGTAGTATGATAATCATAAGCTTGACTCCAGATTAGTGATGTAAGGAAAGTTGTTATTTTTGCAAGCCTTAGTTTGAGGGTCGAGACTACAATGAAAACTTCAAAAGTTCCAAGGAATTGATAGACGTACCAAACCCCTTAAAAGAGAGAAAAATAAGGAATAATTGTGGTATCTCAGTCAACATTCATTTGAAGCTAGGAGCTACAATAGAAGTCCAATTCGAGGATCAGTAGTAGCATTTGTTGCATACCTTAACCAGAATTCAAAAGGGAAGTTAGTCACCCTAAGAAGAGCGTCTTGAGGCGAAAATGCTTTGGATTATGGATCAAAATTTTGAGATCTTGAAGAAAGCTTTGTAGCAGCTTCCAGTAATCATGGAGGAAAAAGGTACATATGCATAAATGAATAGAGGGTATGCATAAAATAATAACATAGAATAGAGGGTTTCGTTGCATATTGTGATTAATAAGAATCTAGGGGTTGAAGGCTTCACTTCATTGAAGGTTGTTGGTATCCAGGGATTGTAAAATCCTAGATGGGACCTAGATTAGAAAACCATAGTCAAAGGCAAAAACCCTAATCCTACCTGGTTTGTTCCCTCATAGAAACCCTATCTCTTGATATCTAAGGTTTGCAAGAAGAATCCAATATTTGATAAACCCTAGCAAGGGTGAAATTGGATGTAATCTAGGATATGACATCAAAACCCTAGGGTTAATGTTTCCAAGGGAAATATCAAGGAATTTAGGGTTTGTGTCTAAGAACCCTAGGTGTATACCCTCCAAGAAATACATGGAAACCCTAGATCATCATCATACTCTTTTATTTGTGTATTTTGCTTGGTTGTACTTTGCAGGTACATAATGAAGGAAGCAAAATAAGGATGGTTAAGCAAAGTTGTTCTTGTACTTATGGAAGGAGGGAACTGTAAGGACCCCGAAGGAATTCACTAAAAGGAGTAAGCATGCATCATTGTTTAGTATGGCATCATAGATAGAAGCATGTGATAGTAGCATATTTAGAGTCTACTTGATTGAGTTGCTTTGCAAAGAACCATCTAGTCATCCAAAAATGAGAAGCTTGGGACCACTTTGCATAATACTCATCCAGACATTTTCTAACTTTATAAGTAGTCATTATGCTAAGGGGAATCATCATGATCTCGTAAGGACCATCATTTTGGGAAGGTCCTTGTAAGAAGCATTATGACGAGGCTAGTATATATTTTATATAGTACAGAAACAATACTTCTGAAGGATGAAGGAATGTAGTTGGTCAGGATGCAATCTCTTCAAGTATAAGTTGCAGGAGCATATAGCTAGATGGTTTCAAAGTAACTTTAAAAGTAAATATGGGAATGCATATTTAAAAGTAACTTTTCTAGGAAAACAAGTTGTTTATAAAATATGATTGGAAAAGTCTTTTATATGATTATATGACGCTTGAGAAAAGAATTCAATTTACTCTAAGATGAATGAAAATATCAAGACTCTCTCTAGAATATATATAAAATAATAAATAACATCCAGTATAGTCTCTGGAATAAATGCTATAACTTGGTAATCAAATTCAATCCTTGGGCACTCTAATGCAAGAAGGAAGAATTGGGAAGTAGATGGACCATAAGGATGTTGATGATGGGAAAGTTGTCACCATGAGGTAAGTCTAATATTTTTGTTTTTGGTTATCTAAATAACATATTTTTCTGCTACTTGGAAGGATGTTGCAGGAATACATGATGATAGTTGAGGCAAGTTCAACTATATGGATGAAATGTTGAGGGAAGCTCAATATCTAATAATATGAGGTCAAGATGTGCTCATCTTGGGATTGAAAAGTAGCAATGCGAGAAGATAACCTAAAGGTCAAAGTTCGTACTACAATCAAAGAGATCACTTTCTTGATGGAGATATGATCAGCTGAAAATTTGGGAAGGCTCAATATAATGCCTTCATTGACAAGAAGTGATGTGCAAGATTGATGACTTGGAACCTGTCACAAGATTGAGGGAAGAAGATGGCTCCATGATACTCATGAAGGAAGCAAGCTCGATATAATGAGGTGCAATGGAAATAGGGAGCCATGCAGAACAAGTATGGAAACAAGCTTGAGAGCTTGTGATTATGACTTTTCTAGTAGAAAAGGAAGTTAGGAATCTCCTCCAAATTTGAGAGAGAGTAAAGGAGTCATTGAATAGGAGCAAGGATCTATTCTCAGTTAAAAGGAGAATAGGGATATCCTCTTTGGTTGAGAGGGAGTGATGTTGGACATCACATGTGCATTTTTTTCTTCATGTGCCATGCCTTTGACCAGGACTAACAGCCGTACGTCTAAGTGAAGGCCTTGAAGAAAGAATGGTGGAGGATTGGATAAGCCTTTATGGTTTCCTTGAGGATAAAACATCCAAGAAATGAAAGGGACTGACACTCTTTGAGGATAGCATAGGTGTCCAAGATAAGAGTGGTCAAAGAGGACCGATATTCTTTGAGGATTCAATATTGGAAATCCAAGATAAGGATAGTCCTTAAAGGACATACCTTGTGGACATCTGGATGGGTATGTGCCTTGTAGAGGTAGTGTGTATCACACGTAAATCCTCCCAACATAGCGCTCTTGAATGAAGTAGAGCTTGTCTAATTAGGCCTCAAAGATAGTGTTGGTTGATCATAATGTTGATGCTTATAGAAGGCTTATAAGTCTGACTCTTCTTATGAGAACTTTTCAAAGGGAGTATTGTCCTTCTACTGGTTGGACAATTATGAATACCTCCCTAGTTAAGAGGGCGTGTTGGAGAATGTAACTAGTTTTGATCTTCATAATTATCATTTGACAATTATAGAATTCTTTCGGTAATAATCACATGCAAATGAACATTGTTTTAAGGCTGATAAAGGTGGTGCATCTGTCATTCTTAATAAAGACGATTACAGGAAGAAAATGTTAGACCAATTGGAGAATAGTGGGAGCTACAAGAAACTCTCTAAAAATCCCTTAAAAAGGTCTCAAGAGCAGTCATTGATGCCATTAAATCAAGCAGCTCAGTGAATTCTCTGAGTAAGAAGTTGATAGAAAGGAACCCCCTTACTCCAAGAATCTATGGTCTTCCCAAAATACATAAGGATGGTGCACCCTTTCGGCCCATTGTTAACACCATTGGTGGTCTAACTTATCTTCTAGCCAAATATTTAGCAAATAAGCTTAAGCCTCTCGTAGGTCGTACCAACTCCTTTGTTAAAGATCCTTCCTCTTTTGTTAATGAGTTAAAGGACGTTAGAATGAATCTTAAAGATAGACTTGATAGTTTTGATGTTGTTTCTCTTTACACCAATATCCCCATTAACGATGCCATTGATGTCATTAATCGCATTACTAATCCAGATACGACCCATTTAGTCGGGACCTGCTTAACCTCTACTTTCTTTAGTTTTGAGGGTGAATTCTATGAGCAAACATGTGGGGTTGCTATGGGTTCTCCCCTTTCCCCAATTGTTGTTAACCTGTTTATGGAGGAATTCGAATCCAAGGCTCTTTCCTCAGTTCTATTCCAGCGAAAGCTTCAGAAAAGGTTTGTAGATGATACTTGTGTCATCTGGCCTCATGGTAAAGAAGTTGGATCGTTTTTTCCTTCATCTTAATAGTCAATCTTGCTCCATAAAATTCACCAAGGAATATGAGGTGGATGGTAGCCTTCATTTCCTTGATGTTGTTATCTCTAGAAAGGATGATGTTCTTTCTCCCATCAAGTTTTTCGAAAGAAAACCCATATTGAGCAATATCTTCACACTAGTTCTCATCATTTCCTTGCTCAAAAATTAGGCGTCCTTAACACCTTAGCCACGAGGACGTTGAGAATCTCTTATGAGTCTCACCTTGAGGGAGAAAAACCCATCTCCTTAATGTCTTTTGTAGGAATGGTTATAGTAGGTCGCAAGGCCTTAAAGCTTTTCTTGAAGCAGAGAAAGGTCCTCCAGTTAAAAATAAAAATAAAAAAGAGCCTAGTCACTGGTCCTGCGATGTACGCCTTCCTTTCATTCAGGGAACCACTGATAGGATTGCTAGGATCCTTAAGAAATATAAAGTTTCTTCTTCTTTCAAGCCCCTTAACACGATTCGTAGCTCTCTTAAATCGATTAAAGATCCGGTAGACCCCAGGAATGGGAAAGGTGTCTACATTATACTTTATTCTTGTGGGACACCTTACATTGGTGAAACTGATCGGTCTATAAATCAAAGGATCTATGAACATGCTGCTGACATTAGACATGGAAGATCTCGCTCCTCCGCCCTAGCTGAACATGCATAAAAGACTAACCACCATATTTGCATCAAAGAGGCTAAGGTCATTGCTATGATTGACCATTTCCATCATCGTAAGTTAAGAGAGGCCTTAGAAATTGGAAAAAGACTTGTTAATCTCAATAGAGATGACGGCTAGAATATCAGCAGGTGTTGGATCCCTACCCTTTATTCTTAATGGTCTTGGGTTTCCGCCCTTCGTCTGTTTCCTTTATTTTTTAGGCTCGCTTTTTGTTTCTTTGCTGGTTATTTTGGTATCGTTTTCGTTTTCAATTCTCATGGGACAACTTACATTGGTGAGGTCGGTCTATAAATCAAAGGATCTATGAACATGCTGCTGACATTAGACATGGAAGATCTCGTTCCTCCACCCTAGCTGAACATGCAGAAAAGACTAACCATCATATTTGACTCACATTATTATTACCAAAAGAATTCTATAATTGTACAATGGATCACAGAAGCCAAAATTCTAAAAATTATTTGACTCATCTCATAATGTAATTTCTATGCATCTATCAAAAGAAGAAAGAAAATGATTTGTGTAAAGCATGGGTTTCATGCTCAAGTCATTTTTCCATTAGGTCAAGCATCCATTGTATGCTCCTCGGGTTTTTCATGAGTCAATGTGTCCTTGTCATATTGTAAAAGACCCTTTCAGGTATTTGTATCAAGAAAAGGAAAATTATTTTGTATATAGAATTGTCTAGAAGGCTCCCAAGACCAAGTCGGCTAGAAAAGAGGAAGTCGACCTAGAGAGGGCTATTCGTGCCTCTTGGAAGGCATATAAATGTTGAGAAATTATGGATTTTATTAAAATTTCTCTTCTTGATAATTACTTGTGATTTCGTTATGCTTCTTTCACTTACATCTTATCTTCATTAGATTATTATGTTCTTCATCAAGTCAATTATCAAATGCACAAGAGACACAAAAATTTAGGCTAGCAAGCCAGGGCCAAAACCTCTCCCTCTTGGAAAGGAAAACCCAATAGCAATTCTTCTTATAGATCTTCAATTGACAAGTACCATAACCATGACACAGACCCTTGACACCAGTATGCCTTCAAGACCCTTGTCACTGCTCTTCTCGGCTTCTCTAGCTGATCTCTCCTTTCTGCACTACACTGCACCAGCACTAGGAAACTTGGTTCCTAGCCCTAAACATTGAACTCCTTCTCTGCCTTGCTTTGATCTAATCTCGACCTCTTAGAGACTTCTTCATCAGCGTTCTTTTCTGCACTATTGATGCCCTAAACAGAGATCTTTGTCTTGTTGTAGCAACCTTCCTTTACGCTATGTACCCTTCGGTCCTTTTCTAGGATATCAGAGATGTAGTTACCCAGGACCGAAGCTTATATTGCCTTTCTCTGGCACCCCTTGCAATCTCCTTCCCTTCAATGTCTAGTCTTCCTTCTTCACACAACGAGGAGACCCTTCTTTCACACTAACTGCAGTCCTGGACCTCGCTGTGATTGCTCTCGGCCTATGTGAGGAGTGTGAGGTGAGATATACCCTAGACAGAGCTAGATCAGCCCTTCCTTTCTTCATTGCTTATCCTTATGTTTTCGTACCAATAGAAAACCCTTAACTCGTACCTTTTATCTCAAACCCAATCGGAGTTGCTTGTCTTCAAATGAGGTTGCAGTCCCTCTATATATAGGGATTGTTCCTAGCTCTAGGCCGACATGATCTCACAAAGGAAAGTCGACATTATCAAGGAGACTCCCCATCTTATTTTAAGCCGACATCAAGAAGCTAGTTGACAAGGTCTTGGAGCATACAATTACATCAATAATTTTACATGACTTCATATACATGACACTAGTTATATTTATGACAAGACGACAAACTCCTAAAGACATCAAGAAGAATTCTTTGACCTATAATAAAAACTCCTTGCCAATGAAACCCATGAGGCAAGTATTACAAAATATATTTTCTTATCTTTGTCTCTTCATTACATAAATTCATAATTACAAGTCATTATGAAGACCGAACCTAGTTACACATCTTAACTAGGGAGGTATTCATAATGGTACATGGTCACTCTCAATCTGAAGAATCTCATAAGAAGAAACGGATTGGTAATCCCATCTGTATAGCATCATATCAACCAGCATTGTCATAGTGCAAGGCCTTGACTAACAACTCCATCTCTCCACGAGAGCTTTGAGCTTCAATGCTAACGAGACCAATGATGAATAGACACCTTCATCATTGTCTCTCTTGGATCATACCCCACCCGAGTTCACTCAAGGTATGTCAAGGACTATTCTTATCTTGGATTCCCACTCCTCAAAGAATATTGGTCCTTCCACGACTACTCGTATTTTGGATGCCCTAATACATCCTTAAAGAGTATCAGATGCCAGATGATTACCCAATCCTCCATTTTGTCTTCCCAGGTGAAGACCAGAATGGTGTGTCTATCTCTCCCTCTCAACTAGGGAGGACCTATTCCACAAAGGAATGTACTCGTTCTTATACAAGGAATGTACCTAAGCTCCCTCTTGGCTTAGGAATTACCAAGTTTCTTCTAAGGAAGAAACTTAAACCAAGCTCCCTCTTAATCAAGTATCTGCAGCAACAATGATGAAACACTCAGCTACTCATGAAGAACTCCTTTCTTCGATGCCATGAATTTCTTCGTTGTTGAGAAGTCTTCATCTTTGGGATCTCTTCAAAGGGCACAAATAATCCATCACTTTCATCCACGAGTCATGTCTTTTATCAGAAAGTGATCCATTAGTCTTCTCATCTGGTCTAGCTTCATGTCATGCTGCTTTCCTTCAAACCATATTTCTTCCAAGGATCTTCCATCCTGCCATATGGTTATCAACTTGTGGAAGACATACACTTCCCTTTGCCAACCTTGCATAAGCTCATTCATATATTATTCAATTATAAATATGAACACTTAAATCAAAAATTATCTTAGTGATGATTTTTCATCATGACATCTTCTTGTAGGCATCGGCATCCTTCATGCAGATTGACACATCTCTTAAAAATATGTATTGTCAAGGGTCTTCATCTCTTCCAAGCTTCTATCAGAGATCACATATCTTCCCAGGAGATTTCCTAGTCAAGTCTTCTTGGTTTCCTTGGGTGTTGACTACCTCTAACCATGGTTGCATTTCTCAAGATCCACATAATTTTATTTCATTCTCAGGAGCTTCAGTATATAGTTCCTTGATTGTGTACAACCACCTCATATTCCATATGAGGACATATTATGTTGATTTCATCTGGTGTGGATCATGCCTTTTGGCAATCTGTGCATCAGAGGAGATTATATTTTCCTTTGATCATACTTCTAAAGATAGAAGTATACTACCTGCAACCATATGACATGACTTCATAGCATCCAATGTAAGCATAAATATATATGTATCTCATCTATTTTCCTTTTGAGTCATCCTATAGCAGTTTTCCTTCGAATGAAAAGTCTCATTCCCTTGATCTGCTTCATCAATATGTCATCATATCCTAATACCAGAATTCTGCAAGTTAGAATTCTTGATGAAACCTTTTTCTTTCTTTCTAACCAGTGAATCCAAAGAGGACTCCATTAGAAAATGTTAGCAGTTGTTTCCATATTGATTAATGAATGATGAACCCTGATCTATATGACTGCCTTCTATAAATGTTATTTTCAGTAAGGTTCGCAAGAACCACTTATTTCATAGCATTGTTGTCACATAAATTTGTTACAGACATCCTCCTATGACGAGTGCTCCTCCTTCAATGCTTCCATCATTATGCCAATTCTAAAGTGATGTATCTATCTAATATGTAATGCTTCCTAACATACTGTTTTACAACTGACAAATACCTCTTAAAGAGGAAGATGATTTTAATCATAATAGAGATCGGTCACTTCTTCTTTCTTAGGTTTCTTTGAATATTGTTCTTCTATATCTTCGGCAACATGGGCTTCTTCCTTTTTCCTCTTGTCCTTATTAGGTTTGGGACAATCTTTCTTATAGTGCCCAAGTTCATTACATCCATAGCATCGTATTTTATCCATGTTTCTCCTTTTCTTCTAAGGACCAAATTTACCAAATTTTCCCTTTCTTCTTGACATGGTAGCATAGGCTTGATTCTCTTCATTTGATCAAATATCAATTTTATCTTTCACCCTGGTTTCCTCTATCTTACATAGAGACCATAGATCTTGGAATGGTGTGGCTTCTTTCTTCCCATAGATACTTGAAGTAAAATTTCCCCATCCCTCTGGAAGAGCATTCAATACCATTGTAGTCATTTCTCTATCAAACATTACTTCTCCCAATTCCTACAGTTGATCTCATATTTCAGATATATTCATAAAATATGTAGTGATTCCTTCCTCTCTTGACAACTTCAACTTGTATAGTTCTTGTCTTAGAGATATTACTTCTCTTGCAGTACTCACTGAGAACAGCTCTACCAATTTGTCAAATATTTCATTTGAAGTTTCTAGTTTTGATACATATGGGATGAGAGAGTCTTTTTTGGATTCTATAAGAATCCTTTGGGCTCTCACTTCCCCCTTCATGTATTTGGCATGAGCTTGGGTATCTTCTTCTAAAGGTAGATTTGATGACCCTTTGATATGGTCCATGACTTATTCTCAATAAGATTTAGATCTGTCCTTTTCTTCCATGCAAGAAAGTTTGAAACCCCAACCAATTTGTTGCTTTCTTTGCAAAAAGACATTTTGACAGATTTAGATGAAGTCATAAAGATACTTACTTGAAGTGGATGCTTTTCTTCCTCCACCAGTTTCTTCTTTCATGATGATGAAGATAACGCATGGCTTGATGATGACTTCAGCAAGATGATGGTGATTTGATGAAGGCTTCAATAATGTTGATTTGACTTCAACACGAGATATCTTTAGATTCTTTGAAGATAAGTATCTCCTTTTTTATCTATCTTTTTCCTTTGGAAGGACTTTGATGAATAAGTGCTTTGAGTGAGGTATTTGGTCGTCTTGAGATGGCTTGATGGCTTTCCTACAAACTGCTCCTTGGATGAATGAAGATCTTCTTCGATCTAGAGATGACTTTACAAAGTAGATCCCTCTCTTAGCCTTGATGTCTTCTTGAAAACTGATCCTTGATCTTTTGATCCTTGTGTGTCTTCTTGCCAAATAGCCCTTTCTTGTCTTCAACACCTTAGCTCTAATACCATGTTGAGAAATTAAGGCTTTTATTAAAATTTCTCTTCTTAATAATTACTTGTGATTTCGTTATGCTTCTTTCACATACATCTTATCTTCGTTAGATTATTATGTTCTTCATCAGGTCAATTATCAAATGCACAAGAGACACAAAAATTTAGGCTAGCAAGCCAAGGCCAAAACCTCTCCCTCTTGGAGAGGAAAACCTGATAGTAATTCTTGTTATAGATCTTCAATTGACGAGTACCATAACCATGACACAGACCCTTGACACCAGTATGCCTCCAAGACCCTTGTCACTACTCTTCTCAGCTTCTCTAGCTGATCTCTCCTTTCTGCACTGCACTGCACCAACACTAGGAAACTCAGTTCCTAGCCCTAAATAGTGAACTCCTTCTTTGCCTTTCTTTGATCTAATCTTGGCCTCCTAGAGGCATCGGCCTTCTTTTCTGCACTCTTGATGCCCTAAACGGAGATCTTCGTCTTGTTGTAGAAACCTTCCTTTACACTATGTACCCTTCGGTCCTTTTTTGAGATATCAGAGATGTAGTTAGCCAAGACTGAAGCTTATATTGCCTTTCTCTTGCACTCCTTGCAATCTCCTTCCCTTCGTTGTCTGGTCTTCCTTCTTCGCACCACTAGGAGACCCTTCTTTCGCACTCACTACAGTCCTGGACCTTGCGGTGATTACTCTCGACCTATGTGAGGAGTGTGAGGTGAGATATACCCTAGACAGAGCTAGATCATACCTTCCTTTCTTCGTTGCTTATCCTTTTGTTTTCGTACCAATAGAAAACCCTTAACTCTTACATTTTATCTCAGACCCAATCTGAGTTGCTTGTCTTCAAATGAGGCCCTAGTCCCTTTATATAGGTATTATTCCTAGTTCTAGGCCGACATGATCTCACAAAGGAAGGCCGACATTACCAAGGAGACTTTCCATCTTATTTTAAGCCGACATCAAGAGGCTAGTTGACAAGGTCTTGAGGAGCATACAATTACATCAATAATTTGTCCTTTCACAAGTGTAACATGACTTCATGTACATGACTCTAATTATATTTATGACAAGACGACAAACTCCTAAAGACATGAAGAATAAGTCTTTGACCTATAATAAAAACTCCTTGCCCATGAAACCCATGAGGCAAGTATTACAAAATACATTTTATTATCTTTCTTTCTTCATTACATAAATTTATAATTACAAGTCATTATGAAGACCGAACCTAGTTACACTTTTCAACAATAAAAAGGAGTGACTTCAACCTATTTGAGACATACATCAAGCATCACAACTATGAATTCGATCTGCAATTGGAAAAGAGAACTAAGGTTCTAGAAAAGCAAGAAGAAGGCTAGAAAAGGAAGAAAGAAGCCCTTGAAGAGTTCAGAGGTCTGAAATATGTCTGCTCCAGCTCACACATGCAAGAAACCTAGGGTTTCTAGGAATATTTCAGGTCTGAAAGTTGCAACATAGTTTCAGATTCTTTGGGGACCGAGAGGCTAGAAGAACCTTGCTTTTGGAAGAATATTGTTTCGCTACTCTTGATGAAGGATGATCGGTGGTTGACTTGGTTCTTGATGGTAGCATTGGTCTAGGTTTTTGGTCTTGGAAGTCTCCTTTGAAGTAATTTTATAAGAAAAGAAGTTCTTTCTGGGTTTGCCCCTTGGAGGGGTTTTTCCCTGGCTTGGAGCATATATCTTGTGTTCATATTTATTGATTGTGATCTTCATGGTTTTGACATTTAATTGATGACAAGAACATAAGCATGCGCCCAAGAAATGTCGTTAGCAACACATCTAAGGGGTAATGCATTTTGTTTATTACTTTGCTACGCACAGTGTCATATATCAGTTTTGCTACATCAGTCATGTATTCTGTATCATGTGAATGAGTGTATGTTTGCAGATTCAATCAGGTTGTTCGAGACCGAAGAGGAAGTCATTTAAGTGGTAGCCGGACCCACACCCCGGACGGGATCCCTACTCCAAACGGTTCAAAGTCTAATTGGGACTTTCTACCGGGGAGATCCCCTACTGTTGGCCGGACATATTTTCCCGTCAACAGATTTGGCGCTAGAAGGAGGGCAAAGGAAGGAAGGTGTAAACTCTGAGGTAAAAGAACAAGCAAGTATTAGACCCCTCCCTCCTCCCTCATCGACCCTTCATCAGCAGAGACTCTGAATTCATCCAGTGAATCGCCATTTGTTGTAGCTCCTACAACACCCTCCAAAAATACATAAAATCATAACACACACTTCAAAATTTTTGGAGCCCCTTTGCAACTAAAAGAAGGAAAAATCCAAGTAAAGTTTTTAAGAGCAAGTCGCATAAGTCGCAGATACATGATTTACTTCCGACTCTTGCGACCGGCGACCTCTGCGACCTTAGGGTCGCTGAGTCGCGTAGGTCGCATGGAAATCTGTTGACGGGAAAATATGTCCGGCCAACAGTAGGGGATCTCCCCGGTAGAAAGTCCCAATTAGACTTTGAACCGTTTGGAGTAGGGATCCCGTCCGGGGTGTGGGTCCGGCTACCACTTAAATGACTTCCTCTTTGGTCTCGAACAACCTGATTGAATCTGCAAACATACACTCATTCACATGATACAGAATACATGACTGATGTATCAAAACTGATATATGACACTGTGCGTAGCAAAGTAATAAACAAAATGCATGCGCCCAAGAAATGTCGTTAGCAACACATCTATGGGGTAATGCATACAAGATAATCTGTCCACCAAAGAAACAGTTCTTTAATGGCGAGAAAATCTCTTAACTTTCCGAAAGATATAACGAAATGCTAATAAAACATTTCATTAACATTCATCATGAGAATAAATAGCAAACTTGAGCATCATCAACACAATCATAGATAACAATGGAGCATCAATGATACTATTTAACAAAACAGATTCATTAATCAAAAGATATTCTGAAATTATACGCAGAATACACGCAGTGTTGTCACAGCTAGACACATCATCCAATCAAAGGGATTTTAACAAGTATTTGTATTATATGTCAAGAGTATGATTCTTCAATTACAATGCAATATTGCCTTTCAGTCCACAAAAGAGGAGCCCTTTACAATGTGCCCCACAGGGGTATTTATAGATTCAAGAGGCGTCCTTATGGCCTTCCGACGCTTCAACTTCCCGACGGTTCAGCTTCCCTGCGACCAGAAAATTGCGACCTGCGACTTGGTCGCGACCTGCGACCTGCGACTTGGTGCGACCTGCGACCTGCGACCAAAAAACGACTTGCGACCCAGCGACCTGCGACTTGGTCGCGACCTGCGACTTGGTCGCGACCTGCGACCTGCGACTTGGTGCGACCTGCGACCTGCGACCAAAAAACGACTTGCGACCCAGCGTTTAAACTATGGGGGTGGTCGCGTAATTGAAGTTTCTGGGTCGTCAACTTTCTTGCCCTTGAGGAAGTCTCGCCAAGTCTGGTAGTCTGCTGTTATGGGAGCGACAAGAGGGCTTTCCTCTTTTATTCGATGCATACATTCTAGGGCATTCGGTACCAGAGTCTCCTTCTTCTGAGAGAACAGCATTGAGAGGGAGGCAAGCTTGGTGTAGATTTGTACCGGAGTGACAAGCAACCGATTTAGGTTTTCTTGTGATGCCTCGAATTCTGGTGTGGCAGCAGCTTGTCTCACGGGTTGCAGAAAAGACTGAATTTCCTGTTCTACCTGCCCCCAGTCTTTAGTCTCATTCAGTGCCCCTAATGATGGAATGTGATGAAGAGCATTCATGGAGTCAATGCCGCTGATCAGGTGATTATATGCAGACATTACTTTGTCCAAATCTTTGGCCAACTTGTCTTTGGACTGCATATTCATCCGAATTTGCACTTTGGCTTCTTGTGTATGACTCCAATCCTTCTTAGGCACATGTTCGGGAGCTTGCGGGTGCTGTGCTGTCCAGTTCATCATCTTGTCCAAAGCTGCCGAGGCTTCCCTGAGCTGCTCGTGCTTCTGTTTGGTTTCCTCTCGCGCTTGTGCTAATGGGGCCACTGTTTGTTTTAGTGTGAGCATTTCTTTATATACTTGCCTCATAGTCATTTCCAACACATCACACTCTTTCCTGACCGCCAGTGGGACCTCGTTTACTTGGGCGGGCTTGCTTTGGAGCTGTAGCATCTCACTTTCTAGTCTTGATTTCTCTTGCTCTGCCGCTTTTAGCCTGTTCTGCAAAGAAATAATTTCCCTGCTCATCCTAGTGACATTTTCCTCTGTGGCCGCGGCAAAAGCGGTGCCTGTTGATGCTATCATAACAGGGTTAGTCCTTGTATCTGGGACTATGTCCTTTCCAGTGGCGACCGTAGAGATGGCGGGATGGCCTTGCGCTAAGGATTTCCTTTTCTCTTGCCGTATCTTGAAAGAGAATTGGTCAAATGTTAATCTGGTCAGGTCGAAGACTTCTTCTTCCTGCGTCCCGGGAAAATCATCAACATTGAGGGTACTTTTCGCGCCACCTGAAGGGATATCCAAGGGAGATAGGTCAATGTCGTCTATTAGCTCGTCCTCCTCATCCTGTGCTTGATCCTTTTTCTTTTCCTTTTGCCGGCGCTCGGCCTCCGCCTTGTCGTGTTCCTCCTTCTTCCTTCTTTCTGCCTCTGCCTCTGCTTCCTTTTCAGCTTTTCTCTTTCTCTCTGCCGCGGCGGCTTGCTCTGCCTCTTTTTGACGATCGACTTTGTCGAGTTCTTCCTTCAGTGCCTTTTCTGCCGCCGCCTGTGCCTCCTTTTCCTGTCTTTCCTTCTCCTCTTCCTTTTTCTTTTTTCGCTCTGTCCTGGCATCTTTCTTACGTTTCTCTTCATCTTCCTTCATCTTCTTCTCCTCTTCCTTCTTGGCTTGGTCTTCTGCTTCCCTTTGCTGATCTGTGGTGTCAGGCCCCGTACTGGTCTGTGTTTTCTTATCTTTGGAGGAAGAAGAGCCTCCTAAATTCTGGTGATCCTCTCCTTCTCGGTCAGAGTCGATCCCTGGAGCTAGATGCCTTTCTGCGTTGTACCAGTTTCTTTTTTCTTCCTCTGCCGGGCGCTCGACGTGTTGATAACTCCATCTAAAATTGGCCCTTTTACAATGCTCAGGAACTATCCTGACTGGGTCATAAGTTCGGCAATCCAGATTTCTGAAGTGATAACTTTTTACCTCTTCCCCTTCACGCCCTACTTCTCTGAAGTCCCTGACTGTATAAGCACCAATGGTGAGAGGTAGAGCGGGCCAAGGTTTCTTCTTCCCTTTGGAAAGGACGTTAGAGAAGCCTGAGGTCATCTGGAAACATACCTCCTGCATGAGCACCTTGTCGGTAATAAACTTAGGCAGAGCATGTGGTGCTTTAAACGAGCCAAATACTCGGATGATTGTGAATTCAGCGAATGGGAACCAGTGTGCCACCTGACCTAGTGTCTCCATTGCTCGCCAAGACATGCAGGGGGTGTCTTGACCAAATAGTTTCCCGTAGAGGACGGGAATGAATATATGAGAGATTTGCTCGATGTCTGACTTGTACCTGGATTCCCAGAATACCTTGGTCTGCAAATGTATTGCCTGGGTCTGTTCGGAGTCCCAGTTATGCGGCCATCCTTCAACATGCAGCTGGGCACAGACAGCATCTAGCAGATACGAAGCCATATAGAATTCTGATGGCGCTCCCTCATCTGGGGCTAAAGCTGAAGCCAAATTTGTGTGCATGGAGCCCATTAATATACCGGCCCAATTGAACCGAGTGCCATATACTGTTACGTGTTCCATGATGGTTGCCCATGTTCCGTTGAAAGTGGTGGCGTCTGAACGCCCGTATATTTTGCAGAGCATGGCGGCCACTAACTTATACACCTTCCTTAGACTGGCCACCGGGTACTCCTGGTCTTTTTTTATTTTGAATTTATCTGGTTCTGCCCACCATTTTCTGATCGTATCAACCATCGGCACTTCATTTGCAGAAAACCATCTTGGGGTGAAGTTCACCTCTGGTTTGGGTAGCGAGTAGTAGACCTGTGCTTTTGAACTCTCCAATGTTGCGAAGGCTTTTCCTGCGCTATCTCGGATTGTGAAGTTCTTCGGATCCGTCTTCTGTATGATCCAGTCCAACATCTCTGGGCACGGAAAGATGGCGGGATGTGACCCTGGTAGGTGCAATTTGGACTTCTTGACTTTCAGGTATACTTCCCGGTCCGGGAGATCTTCTGGAAACTCATCCTCTGGCATGGCGAACTCGCGGTATACTTCATACCACCTAAGGCTGTCCTCCTTTGCGAAGGTGCAAAGGGTGTCTCTGTATATTGGTGGAGGAGATGTTTGTATGTCTGTGTCTGACTCTTCCTCCACTACCAGCCTACTTCTCCTTCGGGATACCCGGGGTGCCATGTTGCTAGAGTCGGAGAGGACCGGTACAGTGTCTGTTCTAAATTCACCTGTTGCATTCAAGACAGAATCCCAGGATGAGAAAGACATGATGATAATGGCTAAATAAAGTCTACATATGCAAAGTTAAATTGGCTGTTCTATGCAGGGTCGCAGAGTCGCTGAAAGGGAATTTTGCGACCTTGCGACCTTGCGACCTGGTCGCTAGGTCGCAGGTCGCAATTTGAGCCTGCCGGGGGGTTTCGCGCGCGCGCGGCTTCGCGGCTAAACTTTACTTACAAGGAAAAGTACACGGTTTGAAAGGGTCTAAACTAACAATAAGGCATAGCCATGAGGAAATGGGCAAGAGACGGGTGACCCTGGGGTTCATGAGAGACAAAACAATGATAAAATCAACTGGAAAACCTATCTGCTCACCAGCAAGTAAATAAGACCGCGGGGAGGCTCAATAATGGCAAGAAGTGCTCAAGAAGGAAACATAGGGAGGAAAAGGCAACTTACCCGGAAGAAAACGCGCCAGTCGATCTGTCAGAGTAATTCCACGGTTTTCGCTGAGAGCTACAAATGCGACCTAGCGACTCGACCTTATATAAAAAGGTCGCACGTGCAAGTACTTAATGAGGTCGCAAGTTGTAAGTTTGCGACCTTGCGACCTTGCGACCTTAAGGTCGCTGGGTCGCAAAGGTCGCTGAGTCGCTAATTCCCTTAATACTTCATTTTGCGACCTTGCGACCTAAAGGTCGCTAGGTCGCAAGGTCGCAAATTGATTTACTTCCGACTCTTGCGACCTGGCGACCTCTGCGACCTTAGGGTCGCTGAGTCGCGTAGGTCGCATGGGTCGCAAATCATGTATCTGCGACTTATGCGACTTGCTCTTAAAAACTTTACTTGGCTTTTTTCCTTCAAAGGGGTTCCAAAAATTTTGAAGTGTGTGTTATGATTTTATGTATTTTTGGAGGGTGTTGT
This sequence comes from Pinus albicaulis, assembly GCA_034641835.2. Taxonomy (NCBI): domain Eukaryota; kingdom Viridiplantae; phylum Streptophyta; class Pinopsida; order Pinales; family Pinaceae; genus Pinus; species Pinus albicaulis. The sequence continues at coordinate 141,614,940 of CM076580.1, read as the reverse complement.
AGGAGCTACAACAGGACTAATGTACGATTCACCACCTTAGAACCGACCTTGATGATATCAATCAATCTCCCAAAGGGGCAAGTTGAGGAGAGACCCACAGTATCACCATTATAATATCTAGTGCACTCTAGAACTGTGCAAGTCACTTCTTGCTCTAATCTAACGAATCTGATCCTAGTATCGAAAGAAAGTAAAGAGGGAGCCCCCCAAATCCCTACAAAGGCAGTGATAATGTCCTATGATCTCATGGTATAGGGGGCATCTCTGTCTTCAACTCATGTAGGTGGTATATCTAGCAAATCCTATCAAACTATGGTATATGGTGGTCCACCTCCATCCAAAGTCAATTGTAATTGACCCTAAGTTGTCCCAAATGGATCCTGAGCAAATGCACCCAATGCCTACGTGTATAAGGGGGGCAGACAATGATGTCATCCCACAACTCCAAGAAGTGCTCTAGTTAAACCGAATTCTGCAAGCCCAAGCTCATCGAAGGTGATGTCGAAGTGACCTAAATGTACAATCTGTAGATATCCTCCATGATAGCCCAATTCAATACCTATCTAGCAAACAAGAGATGGCTCGACACATCAAGGGAGAATCTAAGCGTGGAAAGGTACTCAAGGGAAACAGCGATCAACTAGAGAAACCATGACGCCTCTAAGAACCAACCTCTTGCATGGCTTGAAGGGGTTTCAAAGCGAGAGCCTCCAAGAAGCAAAGTGGAAGGTAGGGGAACCTCTCTCTCCCAATGGTAGTCTCTAAAAGACTTGACTCTATGAAGGAAAGAGACCAAGAAAAAAATCAAATGGGTGGACATTGAACTTTGCCTGAAGAATGGGTAGTAGAACCATCCCCATGCAGCGAATGGTGCACATGAGATGCAAGGTATAAACTCTCTCCATCCTAACCCAATCTATTTGTAGCACACTTGACCCCAAATCTCAAAGCCATAAAGAACTATGGCTCTAATAATCACCTCCATGAGGTAGAGTTTGGACAAGATGTCCTAAAATTGCCCTTGGAAGCACTACCTCTCAATGGGGGGAACCATGCTCTTTACTAAGTCAAGGTTGGAGGGCCTGCCACATACAAAAACAAGGCCCTAGCTATACTCCTGGGTAAGTGTAAGTTGTGGTGATCTCAATCTCTACCCACCTTTACTAGAAATGTAAGTCTGCAAGAGAGCTCTTTGATGCATTGAAGATCAAAACCTTAGTTTTACCCAAGCTGATCGTCAACAGTAAAAGGTCACAAAAGCTTGTCAATGCCTTGATCAATCTCTACAAGACAAGTGTAGAGGCCAACATGACCAAGTTGTCAATGAATAGGTATTCATCAACAGCCAATATAGAAGATAAACATCCCCCTCTTGGGTGTAATCATGGAGGGACTCCAACTCGTAAAAGTAGATACCAAAAAGGCTTGGTGCAAGAGGGCAACCCTAATTTACCTCGATGGTGCTTTGGGTGAAGTTGGAAAGGCCACATGCCAGCATTAGGCATCCCAAAACTTACTCGTACAATTTCATGATGCTTTCCAAGAGGATCTCGGATATGTTAATGTCACAAAGCCTCTGGAATAATTCCTCCATGCAAACTATGTCAAACAATTTATGAAAGTTTACAAAGTAATTTTAAACCTTCATAGACAAATGATGACCCTCCTCAATGTTTATTTGGGTAGCATCAGATGTGCTCTAAGTCTCAAAATTTGCAAGGAGGCTTAGACACATGTATTCCAAAGAACCCAAAAATCGTTTGTGAAAATTCCACTCAAAGAGTGGTTTATTAAAATAATCAATTATTTTTGAAGGGACCCTAAGTCTAAACTTAGGAAAATTAAATAATTAAAGGGTATTAATAAAACAGAGTGCAAACCTTCTAGAGGAAGCGAAGATCAAGTCAAAAGTTAATCTTAGTCGTTGAATAACGACTTAATCTTGGTCGTTGAAGTATCAACGAGAAGATTATAAGGACTTGAAGGGTCATTTGGAAAATACACCGAAGGATCAAGAGATCGAAATTCTTTAGTGAGCAGTGCTCAGGGAAAAGATCGATCGAAAAGGTTCTCACAGAGAGGGGCAGCAATAATTGTCAGTTGGAAAGTCTAGTCTTGAGCTAGAGAATACAAAGCAGAGAAGACAGAGAGTTGTACTAGCAAAGGCAGCGTAGTAGCTACGCAGAGCCAGCAGAGGCCCAGAGGAAGTTCGTGATTCAGCTGAGGATCAGTCTGATCCAGTGTCGGAGAGTCGGGGTGGGAGACCAGAAGGGGCCAGAGGGTCAGATCCAGCCAGCAGAAAAGCCAGCATGCAAAAGCCACGCACAGTGATGCAGAGACTGCGCAATGACTACGCAGACGCTGTGGAGGGCTTTCCATTCCGGGGTTTTGGCCAGTTGGGCTTCCAGTGCCAGTGTGTGAGGTAATCTCACAAGCTTTCTTGTCAGTCAGACTCTCTATGAGGATAGCCAGCAAGGCATCCAGTTTGTATTCAAAAAAATTACTGCATAATATATAAAACCCCAGTTGTTGCACCGGTTTTACTGCATTGGGTTTTTTTTGGGGACATTGGTCCAAAAATAATTGTCATATGTGTCTATGTTTTACTCTTGTTCAAATTTTGTTTCCGGACTAGTATTTTTCCGCAGTTAATTTGTGAAGGTTGTAGTGTATGAGATTTTGTTGTTTACAATAGAAAGCAGTAAATAATTTGTTAAAAGGAATTAACATATAGGAGATTTCTCATCAATCTTGCAGTAGGACTCCGAGTAATACAAATTTTCACACTCAATAATGGATAGAAGGGTGAATATGTGCCTAATCGTCTGGTGATTTGGGTGGAAAATTGCTTGTTCGAAACTTGTGTAAGACGGTGGCGTAAAGCTTGGAAAAACCATGCTCCACAATGATAGTCTAATAGTTGTTTGGATCAAAACTACTCTACAATTTGTGCATTGGATGAATAATATGTCTTATCCAAAATGGGGGGAAGCCTAAACATACCACACGGTTTAATAAATCAGCAATATAGGACTCAAAATATTGGATGTCATGTTTAAAGAAGCCTACTTTTAATTAAAGTCCAAGAGGGTTTCATTATGTCCCCCAAAAGCAAATTACAAAAAGGCTTACCTATTCTAATTCTTGTAAGAAAGATGCTTGGATTTTGAAGGGTCTAGATCTATGTTGCAGGAAACTTGGCCCCTTCTGCGTTTTAGTCGCATTTTTGTTTCAAAACTCTTAACCTCAACTAAAACATGTTTCGGTTCATATAAAACACATTTCACATAATGGAAATGTGTTTCATACAAACTGAAACATGTTCCAATGTTTGGGCAATGCGTTTCCATATGAAATTTGTCTGATTTTGCCTTGATTTAATTGTTGGGACCCACATTTTTGGTTTCATTGCCTAATCAAAGGTTAATTATGAACTGATGAGACTTCTAAAATCCTCTAAGACCAAAAAAATTCTTTAAAAGGAGTTTCACTCTCAGTTTGCACCAATATGTTGTTAATTAATGGTATTGTTAAATTCTTAAAGTAAAAGAACTTTTACTTAAACTTTTAACATTACTATTAATTGTTTCAGGATGTTTAAGTGTTTCCAACCTCATCAGTCTTCATATGGCGAAAGTAGAATTTCATATTCCATTCAAAATTCAGCAGACTTAACGTTTTTCCGAAGTTTTGGATTATTTCATTAGATTCTATCATATATGAAGGTATGGTATTGCTAGTTAATCAAGAGCACCAAGCCCTTTTTGTTGATGTTTTGGGTAGCATTGGGAGTATTCTCATGTGTGGGGTAAGTGGACTAAGTGATGGGGATTTTCCCCACAAACCCACGGTATTCTAATGACCCATGGTATTTTGATGACCAGTGATATAGACCCATGGTATTGCAACCTTTGAAAAAGTATATAAGTACAAGGGTGAGTGATTTATTCTTGTGTGCTTCACTAGAGAGCCAACAAGGCCAAGAGGGTCATGCAAAGTTGAGCAGGGCTGAGAAGGTTGAGCAAGGTCAAGAGGGCCGAGCAGGGCCAAGCAAGGTCGAGAGGGCCAAGTAGAGCACAAAGACATGCAAGGCCACAACACATTGAGAGATATATTCTCTCAAGTAAACAAGGGATGTGCATGAGTAATATTTCAGGTTTGTTGTGAGTGAGATACTTAGTTGTGTTGGGTCCTAGGAAAGAGTACGGAGCAGCAAAGGAGATCCAAATATTACATTATTAGCCTAGATGGATCTAGGGCTTGATTCACTGGAACAAATCCAGGGTAATTGTGTATATGTAATCTCCTCTAGGGCCATTTTCCCTTGTACAAACGCCCTAGATTCTTGTTGAAGGACTAATAAGAATTGTGTTTTGAGGATAAATTTTTTGTTTACTATTCGTGATCTAATTTATGGCTTTATAAGTGTTGTCGTGTTGAACTTGTTTATGGTTAGGCACATCAATGTGTTTTAGTTAATTAGTTGGGTTAAAGCTAATTTGATATTATCACCAAATCTAGTGTGTGTGTGTGTGTATGCACTAAGTCTAGTGCACAAATTCTAACTTGGCATTACAACATGGTCCCTGAGTGTTGAAATATGTATCTAGGTTCAGTCTTCATAACGACGTGTAATCATTATTTTATGTATTTAATGAAAAGAGAAAAATAAATTTATTATTGTTATTCTTGAGGCATGGGTTTCATGCTGAAGGGAAATTTATTTTTAGGTCAAGCACCCATTGAGTGTGCTTCTAGGTTTGTCATAAAGTCAATTGAGTCATTGTCATGTATTTAAGACCCATTTGGGCATGTTACATATTGTAAAGAAAATTTATTTGAGTCAAAATAGAGTCAAAAACCCTTTAAGAACTCGTCCTGGTGCAAAGATCAAGTCGGCCTACATGAAGGGACAAGTCAGCCTAAAGAGAGCAATTCATACCCCTCACAAGCCTATAAATAAGAAGTAACTCGACTTCATTTGTATAATCACTCAAGTAAGTTCGATCTCCTCAAGATAGAAGTTGGAAAAGGACAAAAAAGGAGAAGAAGAACAAGTTCAAAGTGTTGGGCCTCTCTCTTTCTCTTTTGTTAGGGTTTCTACAGTTAATAGTCAAGACAAAATTGTGAAGTTGCATCAAAGTTGTGAAGTCACATCGAAGTTGTAAGGTTGAAGCTTTGAAGTTGCTTCTAGGTTGAAGTTGTGAAGTTGCTTCTAGGTCAAAGTTGTGAAGCTACTAGGTCGAAGTTGCATCAATGTCAAAGTTGCAGAAATTATTGCTAGTGTCGAAGTCGTTGGAAGGTCAAAGTTTGTTGTTGGAAGTTGTTCAAGAAGGAAAAAGTTGAATTGGTCTTCGAGGGTCATAGGTCTTAGAATTCGTCAATTGAAGTTCTATAAGAAGAGAAGAATTCTAATGGGTTTTCCTCTCATTTGGAGAGGTTTTGGCCCTGGTTGATCACCTACATCTTGTGTTCTTTTGTCTCATTGTTCTTTATGATCTGGTAGTTGTTTGATGATAGAGAACACTAATAATAATAAAGGAAAGACGAACTTAATGAAGTAAAGTAAAAATACATCACAAGTAGTTATCAAAGAAAGAGAAATCACCTAATCTAGCTGCCCTAGATTTCTCAACATGGTATCAGAGCTAAGGTGACGAAGTCAAGGAAGGGCAGCCTTATAAAGGACACTCAAGGATCGAAGGTCGAGAAAAGTGTCAAGGACATCAAAGCATCAAGAACAATTCTCTCATCTCCAAGAGACTTCAAGGACAAGGATCACATCATCATCTTAAAGGAAGTCAAAACCCTAGTTCGTTCAAAGAAGGCATCTACACTTGGAACCTTCTTAAGATCCTCGCTCTATCATCCCATCAAAAGAAGAAGATCTCAAAAGACCCTCAAGGAAAGGAATTCAAATCAAAACATCTTGAATTCCACTCATCCAAGAGAAGCAATATCAAAGGCATTGTCATCATCATCAAAATTCAAGTTGATCGCCCTCTCTTTGGGTCAAAAATCATTTTGTTGAAGAAAGCCATCTTCTTCAATAAGAAGTCCACTATAATCAATCTCATCATCAATATTAAGAAGGCAGCGAGTTGAAGTGAAACATCTTCTCAAGAGAAATGATCTCATTAAGACAAGAACTCTACAAGATGAAGATATCAAAAGAAGAAGGAATAGCCCTATACTTTATGAGGGCATCTGAAATAAGGGACCAACTACAAGAGTTGGGAGAAATAATGTTTGACAAAGAAACAACTACCATAGTGCTTAATGCACTACCGGAGGAATGAGGCAACTTCACATCAAGCATCTATGGGAAGAAGGAAGCTACTCCATTCAATGAACTATGGTCACTATGCAAGATAGAAGGAACCATATTGAAGGCAAAGAATGTAGGATCAAATGTGCAAACTCAAGCATATGCTACCATGGCAATGAGGAAAGGGAAGTTTGGAAAATTTGGTCCCCAAAGAATGAAGAAGAACATGATGAAGGTTCAATGCTATGGATGTCAAGAATATGGGCACACTACAAGAGAGATTGTCCTAAGCTCAAGAAGGACAACAACAAAAGAGGAAGGGAAGAATCCCATATCACTAAAGAAGTGGAAGAAGCTGAAAAGAAGAAATCCAAGAAGGAAGAAGTAAAAGATCTCTACTATGATTAACATAAGTCTTTTAAACCTAGTTCTTTTCAATGTTTTGTAAAATATAGATATCATGGTAGAAAGCATTAGAAGCATGATAGGATGCACCAGTTTAGGGGATTGCATCACAATAGCATATGGTTAAAAGCAAGAGCTCATGACATCATTATGGGAAGCTTGAAAGATAGGTGAAGTCTATGTCAGTCATTATTAGAATGTAGCTCTCGAGTCTCAATAACCTCATTAGAAGCATAAGCAATACTTATGGATAGAAGAGAGTCATCTAATATGCAAGTTCATCATACATCATTGGAAAGGAGCATCTGCAAGATGCGGATAATCAGGATCCTTTGCTGGAAACTTCATTAGAAGATTCATCTCTTGAAGGATGTCTCGCTAAGAATTCCACTCTGGATGGGATTCATTGTTTGAAAAATGATGGTATGATGACAAAGGAATGCAATATGTCAAAGATGATTGAAGCACTCTTGCTTAAGGATAGGAAGTTATTGAAGGAAGTCTGGATGACCAAAGAAGAAAAGAGGTATGTATGCATGTGTTTAAATGAGTTAAGTCATGTCATTATATAGTTGCAGATAGTAAGGATGCAGGCTCTATCTCATGAGCATGATCAAGGGAAAAGGATCTTTTTCGTTAAAAGGATGTATGAAGGCTTGGTTCACATATTAACTAGATGAAATCAACATAATATATCCTCATATGGAATATGAGGTGGTTGACAAAAATGAAGGAATTACGATCGGAAGTTCCTGGGAAGCAATGTGTGAATAAAGAAAGGAAGAGATCATGAAAGATGCAACTATGGAGAAGGCAATCAACATCCAATGACTAAAAGATTTGACTATGATATCTTCATGGGAAAGATATGAAGACCCTGATGAAGTTTGGAAAAGAAGGAGACCCTTGACATTGTATATATTGGAGATGTGTCAAATATATGTGCGGGATGTTGATATTGCAAGCAAACAGATGTCATGATGAAGGGCCACCACAAAAGGTAATTTTTTTTATTTGATGTTCGTTTCTGATTTTTTCGAATAATATTTGGATATGCTAATACAGGGTTACCAAAGGAAAGGTGTGGATGTCATCTATGACTAGTGAAAATCCTAAGTGGAGATTCTATAACCAACTCAACAACACCAGAACCTGAAGTAAATCAAATTATTGCCACACACATGATAAGGGAAAGACAAACCAAAAGAACTCCTTATCTACATTTGAATCACAAGAACAAACATCTTAGTTGACCTACAAATCTGTATCACTCAAAACAAAAACAACAAATTTATGTTCCAAAGAATATTGAGGTCTGCCCCATCCAGTGTTACGATAACAACTCATTACAAGTTTCCAGTAATCGAAAGATTCCACAAAAGATTGATTTAGGATGGTCGGATACCTTCTCAGTGCGACAATTTTGTTTATCACTCAAAGGATCTTATCATCATGTATCAATGAAGATGACATCTAGAAGAACTACGAATGATAGAAATAGATTACAAAAAAACGAAGCAAATGACACTCCTTGTCAACAATAAGCTTTGAGGACAAAGTTTTTTGAAGAGAAAGGCAATGTTATAGATAGAATTTATATAAAAATAATAAAAATGTAAGCAATAATAAACATAAATAATGATTAATTAACTAGTAGTTAATAATGAAGAGGCATGTTTCTAAGGACATAACCGTACATGGAAAGGCACTTGCCTAGTGTATATAAGCAGGCCCTCACCCTCATTGTAAACAGCTCACTTGCATTAAAAATATGGATTTCTTTGCCTTTGAAGTATTCTGAAGATTATTGCAATATACAAACTTTGTTCGTTACGATCGAACTCTTAAGATGCTAAACAAAGAAGAAATCCAACAAGGAAAGAGAAGAACAAGGTCAAAATCACCAAAACAGGTAAATCTTGCCTTGACAAGTGTTGTTGTGCATTCTTATGATCTAGTTTCTTTTAATGAAGCAAATCAAAAACAAGAACAGAGAGATGCAATGCAAGATGAATATGATGCTTTGAGGAAAAATAGTATTTGGAAGTTAGTTGAAATACCCCCAACTAAGAAACCAATGGGCTATAAATGGGTATATGGCACAAAGTTCACAAGAGACAATTCCATTGATAAATATAAAGACAAGCTAATTGCAAAAGGATATGCAGAAAATGAAAGTACCGATTATAAGGAAATGTTTGCTCCTACTGCAAAATAAATTACAATCAAAATCTTGTTAGTTGTTGCAGCATAGATGGCAAGTACAGAGATGAAACATTAAAAGTGCATTCCTAAATGTTGATTTACAAGAAGTGTATATGGCGCAGCATGAAGGATTTGCAAGGGAAAAGAAAATTTAGTATGTAAGTTGGTGAAGGTCTTGTATGGACTAAAACAAGCCCCTCAAAGATAGTATGAAAATATTAACAAGTATCTTAAAACAAGAAGTTTCAAAATAAGTGATTTTGATCCTAACTTGTATATTAAAGAAAAAGGTCAAGAAATCATCATTATGACTGCACATATTTATGACTTAACAGTTACAAGCAGTAGTAATGACTTGATTCAGGAAGCAAAAGATAGTCTTTGCAAATCATTATGGCATCTATATTAAATGTAATTATAAAATTAGGTGAGTTGTTCTTGTTGAAGTTCTTGGTAGCTTTAGAAGGTCTTCTACATGAGAGTTTGGTATCTTAGCATGTAGGAAATGGTTGATTGCCTCTTTAGGTGCTTGCTTGTTGAAGTGATTTGTAACTTCTTTCCTAAGTCTAACTTAGGAAAAGTACAATAATTATAGTTAATTAATTATTGTGGACTATTAAGCCAGAGTACTGAGGATAAAATTATTTAAATGACTTGTATATGATCTCAAGTGAGGCAAGATCTAATCTCGACTGCCAATTACTTAGGAGAATAGGGTTAATGATTTTGCTAAATGAAATTATAAAATAAGCCTAAGGGAGAGGTGAAGACATACAAGTGGAGGAAGCGATTTTCTCTAGTGCGAGAGGCTCAAGCTATACTAAAGAGAAAGGAGGAAGGGTGTAAGGAAATTTCAAGAGCATTTCCAAGAGGCCAAATTTAGAAAATCGAGAGGCCGAGTAGTTAAAGCGCAAAGGAGGCCAAGTTTAGAAAATCAAAAGGTCGAGTAGCTAAAGCACAAAGGAGGCCAAGTTTTGGAGAGGGCGACTATCCAGTGGGCCGATTCTTTCGAGTACCCAACAGTCATACGAGGAAAGGTGTAAATTTTCGAAGATGTTCTATGCTTGAGGAAAATTTACTTCAAACCCGATACTAAATAGCAATCACATAAACAAGAAAGTAAAACGCTGATAGAACATACCAATAGATCGACGGAAGACAAGCCAAAAATACAATTAACTTGATCAGCAAAATATATGTGTTGCGGTGAGTTACGGCGGCTAACAAGATGCTTCAACCAGCAAAATCTCCTCACGGTCAACCAACCAGAAGTGTCACACAACCCTCAAGATAGCTCCACAAAAGTCAACCCAAAGTCAATGAAAGTCAACACAAAACAACAGCAGCAAAAAGTAAATGCAGCAATTCAAAGGTCAACATCTAGCCTCAATTTTTGTGCCAATGAATGCAGCCTTCAAAAATCGAAATTTTGGTAAAGGTTTGAGGTCAAATGGATCAAGCGTTGACCAAAGTCAACATTGGTCAAACCTACGCTGAAACCCTAGACAGATTCGTACAAAAACCCTAGCTGTTGTTCCACATGTGTGAGAGGAAAAGCCTCGAAACAATGATCGAACCAATCAGACACAAGAGAGAAGTGTGTGATGAGCGGATGATGAAATGAACTCCAAGTCTACCCAATATATATCCATCTGTGAGGGTGTGTGATACATATGTTGGGGCTCCAAGACTACATTACAATTCTGGCCAACCTAGCACATAAGTGGAATAAATTCAAAATAAACGTTCTGCTCATTCGATCAAGATGATCTTTAGATCAATCTTGCACCTCTCTGGAAGAGGAGTCCAATAAAAATATTGGCATCATCATCTGAGCAGTACAACATGGAGATTGGACCTAGTTGCCCAAAATTAACACTCCCTCTCAACTAGGGAGAACTCCATCCACCTATGCCATCCAAACATCGTGCGTCATCCCGCCGTAACTTGCTTTGTTGGCTTCTTTATTTCCAATGGTGAGTCACAAAGACATCACTCCCAGCTGACCCAAAGTCAACTCAGAGGTCTGAAACCTCTATAGGACTCAAAGGAGTCTCATACTAACCCGAAGTTAGTTTAACTGACCCGAAGTTAATTGGAGGTATGAAACCTCACTAGACTTGATCCCAGATCAAGTGGTTGGACACATGCCATCCTAGACATAGAGAGAAGGCAATCTCTGATGCGTCCATCGGTCTTGCTATCGGTCTCTATCCACATTTCCCACCTCATTGGCCAAGATGAGAGGTACTTCCCATGAGTACGGGACTCCATGGGTAGGATGCATACGGGGCACAAATCAAAGAGAGGTGAACCAACTCAATATCTTCACGATGGGGCGGAAGCACACCAACAAGGTTCAGCAAGCCTAGCCCTATGGTTGCTTATAGCTCCAAGAAGCTATCCCCCAAAGCCCCCTGGAGCTCCCAGAGCTCATCATCCAACAAGACCCTCAAAATAGGGTCATTCCATGATTCCAAGATTCTCACGAAAGGTAAAGAACTTGACCTTCCCCAAGGGCTTTGTGAGAATATCCGCGACCTGCTCATCAGTTCCTATATGATCAAGCCTTACGACGCTTCGTTGTACCATATCCTGGATCAAATGGTACCTAATATTAATATGCTTGGATCGATCATGGAACACGGGATTCTCTAACAAACGAATCCCACTCTGGTTACAAAACGGATAACGGTGCTATCTAGCACATGCCCGAACAGCTCACTGAAGAGCTTTCGCAACCAAATAGCTTCACAACAGGCCATACTTGCTGCAATGTATTCGGCCTCAGCAATGCTCAAAGCTACCGACTTCTGTTTCCTTCTCATCCAAGATATCGAAGCAGACTCAAGTCTGAAGCAGCATCCAGATGTGCTCTTGCGATCCACCACACTGCCAGCCCAATCGGCATTAGTATATCCATGCAATCTCAAACTCCCGACAGTGTATCTCAGCCCATGGTTTATCGTGCCCCGAAGATATCTCAAGAGATTCTTGGCACCAACCCAGTGAATGTGATGAGGATCAACCATGTGTTGACTCAAAGTGTTCAGTGAAAAACATATGTCTGGACAAGAGTTCACTAAGAACATCAATGCACCTACGAGTTGATGATACTTGGTAGGATTTCCCAAAGCAAGCCCTGCAGCATTTCCACACAACTTCTTGAAGTTGAGCTCCATCGGTGTTGACACGGACTTATAGTCCACCATACCAAATCTCTCCAACAACTTCACAATGTATTTTCCTTGAGAGAGGAAAATCTCGTCAAGTCTCTGCCAGACCTCCAAGCCTAGGAAGTAATGCATCAATCCTAGGTATTTCATCTCGAACTCAAAAGCGAGCTCCCTCTTACACTGATGAATGAGAGGGTCAGCACCTGTCAGGAAGAGATCGTCCACATAGAGAACCAAAATGAGAGGCTTTTCTCTATCAACCTTTAAGTAAAGGTTCGGATCAGCGTTACTTCGAGTGAAGCCTAGCTTCATCAAGTAGCTATCTATCCTCTCGTACCAAGCCCTGGGGACTTTCTTCAACCCATAAAGGGCTTTCTTCAACCTGCATACATGAGAGTCTCTATCCTGGACTTCGCACCCTAGAGGTTGCTCCAAGTCCACATACACCTCTGCCTTTATCGAACCATGCAGAAAAGTGGTCTTCACATCCATCTGATGAAGACTCCATCCTTGAGTGGCAGCAAGGGCAATAATGGATCGGATGGTGATATGCGGGCCACAGATGTAAATATATCATCATAGTCTATGCCTTCTTTTTGAGAGAAGCCTTGGGCAACAAATCTTGCCTTGAACTTTTCAGCACTACCATCAGATCCATGCTTGATTTTATAAAGCCATTTCGAGGTGACAACAGCTTTGTCCTCTGGTCTCGGAACCACATCCCATACATCATTCTTCATAATGGACTCGTACTCTTCGTGCATAGCATCCTTCCAAACTTGATGCTTTACGGCGTCTTCAAATGATCCAGGCTCAGATTGTACGATTGTACTCATGGCTGCTAGATACCCTTGGTATCTATTCCGCTTCTTGCTTTCACGAAATGTCCCCCTTGGGCCATATGTCTCTCGGCATCTTTGAGAGTATCCTGGAGCCATGAGGGTCTTCTCTTCATTGAAGGAGATGGATCAATAGGGTCCATCGGTCCTTCAACATCGGGCATCATCTCATCCTTCAGTTCTTCCTGCTTCCCTGATTTTACATCATGGTCTTCCTCGGAGCTCGGAAGATTTATCACTTTCCTGAGGGAAGCATCTTCATCGAAGGTGACATCGTGGCATATCTCCACTTCTCTTTGACCAGGCACATAGACCCTATAAGCCTTTGAAGTTTCACTATAGCCCACAAACATCCCCTTCTTCCCAGAAGCATCCAACTTCCTTCTCTTCTCTTTCGGCACATGAAAGTAAACGGGACAACCAAAAATTCTAAGATGAGAAACATCAGGTTTCTTACCAGAGAAGACTTCTTCGGGAGTTTTGGAGTCCAGAGCGGAATGCGGGCATCGATTTTGTATGTACACAGCAATGTTCGCAGCTTCTCCCCATAGAAACTTCAGAAGACCTTGGTCACATAGCATGGCACGGGCAGCTTCCACAATGGTCCTATTCTTTCTTTCAGCAACGCCATTTTGCTCAGGAGTATACACGGTTGTGGTCTCCCTCTTAATACTAGCTTCTCTGCAAAAGTTATTGAACTCATTTGTCTCATATTTTGTGCCATTATCAGTCCTCAAAATCTTGATCTTCTTTCATGTTTGATTTTCCACCAAGGCTTTGAAGGTATGAAACCACATGAATGCTTCATCCTTCTTCTTGAAGAAATATATCCAAGTCTTGCAAGAGAAGTCATCTATAAACGTCATGTAATAAGAACATCCTCCCAAGCATGTCACGGGCAGCATACCAGAAAAACAGAATGTATCAATTGCAAGACATCAAATGTCTATGTGACACTTGAGGGGAAAGGTCCCCTTGTATGCTTTCCTTCGACACAACCCTGACATACGCCTTCATAATCATTTTTAAATTCGGGCATCCCTGTCACCACCTTCCTTGCTTCGGGAAGGGCTTTGTAATGAAGGTGTCCAAACCTCCGATGCATAATTTCGTTTGACGAATTGTATCACGTCATAGTGAAAGCTTCCTTAAAACTCTTCTTCCAGATGTGTACCTTTCCATCAACGAATGCCACCTTGAAAACCTTTATCTTCCATGGCCCAAATAGACACAAGGTTCTTCTTCAAATCGGGTACATACCATACATCTTGCAAACGAAGGACTTGATCTTGAGATAAATGGAGGGTCACAGTCCCTGTCCCTTTCACAAGATAAATGGCATTATCTCCGAGGATAATTTTCATATTAGTATCCTTCTCAATCAAATCAGAGAGAGCTTCTTTAAACCCAATAAGGTGCACCTTGAAGCACCACTATCAATCAACCAGACATCCAAGGTGTCAGGTGGAGATGCAGCAAAGAGGGCACATACAAGAATAAATTCATTTCTTTTATTGTCAACAACATTAGATTCTTCATACCTAGAATTTCTTGACCTTTTGAAAGGTTTCCCATTCCCATTACGACCAAAGGAAGCCTTCCGCTTTCCTTTGAACCTGATGTTCCTTTGATTGCCATTCCCCTTGTTGTTGTATTCATCATCCCCTAGAGAATCCCTTCTATTAGGGCATTCTCTAGCATAGTGGCCAAACTTGTTATATGTGTAACATCTTCCTTTCTTTCCTTTGGCCCCTGCTCTTCCATGGTTCCTCGCACCACCATTGTTCTTCTTCTTAGAACGAGCGATGAAGGCAGCATTACCTTCATTTTCATATTCCATCATTCTTGTTTCCTCTTGAGTGCATCTCGACAATACTTCATCAAAATCAGGAATCACATTATTATTGAGAATGGTAGTAATGACATGCCATTCAGAGAGGAGACCTCCAAGTGCAATGAAAACCATTTCTCGATCAGCTATTGTTTCCCCAATGGCGAGAAGGTTATTCCTAATTTCGGTCAACTTCAGAAAATAGGATTGAACAGATTCATCCTTGCCTTTCTTGAGATTCTTCAATTGGTTCTTAAAGAAAAGAACTTGATTTGCATTGTTAGCCCTGCACATATTGACCAACTTATCATACATCTCCTTAGATGTGCCCAGCTCAGAGATGTAAGCAACTAGACTCTTGTGGATGGAATCCCGAATAATCAGCTTAGCATTGATTTCCCCTTTTCTATACTTCGATTTTGTGGCAGCAGGTGCAGATGAAGGAGGCTCTTGGATTTTTCGCTCCACATAGTCCATGACCTCTTGATCTTCCAAGACCAAGTCCAAAGACATCTTCCAAGCATGATAGTCAGACTTGCCAGTCAACTTATCATCAGCTTTGAAGCCATTATAGTTTGAGGTACCCATGGGTCCTTGACAAATGCTACTTCTTCGATGATTGCTCTTAACACAAACTTGGGCTTTGTCTTCACCTTAGCTCTGATACCACGTAAATTTTCGAAGATGTTCTATGCTTGAGGCAAATTCACTTCAAACCCGATACTAAATAGCAATCACATAAACAAGAAAGTAAAATGTTGATATAACATACCAATAGATCGACGAAAGACAAGCCAAAAATACACTTAACTTGATCAGCAAATATGTGTTGTGGTGCGTTATGGCGGTCAACAGGATGCTTCAACCAGCAAAGTCTCCTCACGGTCAGCCAACCAAAAGTGTCACACAACCCTCAAGACAAATCCACAAAAGTCAACCCAAAGTCAACGAAATTCAACGATGTCCAGTCAATAGTCAACGCAAAACAACAGCAGCAAAAAGTCAATGCAGCAAGTCAAAGGTCAATGTCTAGCCTCAGTTTTTGTGCCAATGAATGCACCCTTCAAAAATCGAAATTTTGGTGAAGGTTTGAGGTCAAATGGATCAAGCGTTGACCAAAGTCAACGCTAGTCAAACCTACGCTGAAACCCTAAACAGATTCATACAGAAACCCTAGTTGTTGTTCCACACGCGTGAGAAGAAAAGCCTCCAAATGATGATCGAACCAATCAAACACAAGAGAGAAGTGTGTGATGAGTGGATGATGAAATGAACTCCAAGTCTATCCAATATATATCCATCTGTGAGGGTGTATGACACATCTGTTGGGGCTCCAAGCCTACATTACAATTTTGGCCGACTTTGCACATAAGTGAAATAAATTCAAAATAAATGTTCTGCTCATCCGTTCACAATGATCTTTAGATCAATCTTGCACCTCTCTAAAAGAGGAGTCAAATAAAAATATTGGCATCATCATCTGAGCAGTACAACATGGAGTTTGGACCTAGTTGCCCAAAATTAACAAAAGGAGAGGGTCGATTTGTTGGTGGTGGAGGCTGAATTTCTCTAGGGCTGAATTCTGCAAGAGGCTAATTTCTTGGTGGGTCAAATTCTTTGGGTTGAATTCTTCAAGAGGCTAATTTTTTGGTGGGTCAAATTCTTTGGGTCGAGTTTTCCAATGGCGGTCGAGTTACAGGTTCCAGGAGTACATTTTTCTATGTATTTTTCTTTATGGGTCTCGGCCTAGATTTTGCAAAGGACTTTAATGAAGGAAAACCATTATGGGTGTATAGTTATTGTTGCGATGTGATCAATCTCTCTAGTTTTATTTTTCCACTACAATTATTTTATTTCAAATGTTAAATACCAATGATTTTATTTTCACAGCAATTCAAAATTTTATTTAATAATTTTCGAGGAATAGAAATTGTGAGGTATAAATAAATCTAGACTGGTATTGGAAATTTAACATGGTATCAGAGCTACAAAAAATCTTAAGGAGAGATCTAAGATAACAAGGTTTTTACAGCAAGTTATTCCTTTTTACGGCAACATAATTTTTATTCTACAGTTAGGCTTTTGTGGCCAAGGTCAATTTGTGAAATGGCATCAATGAGCTTGAGATATGAGTTGGATAATATGAGTTAGATGGGGCAACTAATTTTAGTCCATGGAAGGAGAAGATCACTATTGTTCTGAAAATAAATGGTTTGTGGGATTTTGCAAACATATAAATCTGGGTTCCTTCTGACCCTGCCCAAGGAGTTGACCACAATCTGAAGGATGTGAAAGCGATGGATATTATCTCGGATGGTGTGAAAGATCATATAATTCCTCACATAACAAGGACATAGCACGTCAGATATGGGTAACCTTAACCAGTCTTTATCAAAGTAAAAATCAAATTAGGATAATGGTGTTACAAAAGAAATTGAACATCATCTGAATGAACAGATCAGAGACTATAACCTCATATCTCACTAGGATCCAATAAGTTCGTGATGAGTTGTTAGTTGTGGGAGAAGTTGTGAGTGATCCAGAGTTAGTGAAGGCTAAAGGGATGTGCTAGGCAATGGACCAACGTTGTGGAGGGGATCATTGCTAAGCAATAGCTTCCTAATTGGAGCCGATTGTCGGATGAATTCATCCAATATAAAATTTGGGAGAGTTCAATAACTAGTGCCAGCTTAGGAGTGGAGGTGGGCATGATGAACTTGCTCTTATTGTGTAAGCGAAGAATGGCAAATGGAAGGCCAAGCAAAATCAAGGTGGAAGAGGATCTTCACAAAGTAAAAAGGATAAGGACACGAGCGAAGTAAAATGATTTGCATGTTGCAAGTTCGGTCACATTACCAAACAATGTCCAAACAAGAAAAAGGGCAAGGGAAAGATATCCACAACAACCACAATGTAGATGGATGAGTTGGTAGAGAAGTTCGAGAAGAACTTTTCCTTGGTGTCATGCCTTTCTACCACTGTTACGAGAGGGGTGTGATTTGTGGACAGTGGAGCATCTCATCACATGACAGGATCTCGAGATATTTACACCAAAATGGCCAAAGAGCCTAGAGACCTACATGTGGAGCCATCAAGGGAAAAGGGCTAGAGGTCAGCTTCACAGGAGGTGAAGTAGCTATCAGGCTGAAAAGAGTTGATCCCTGCAAGAGGCGAGTAATTGAGAGCAAGGAGAAAAACCTATATATGTTGAGAGGATAGTCGATGAAGGCTCCTGTACATGAGAGTAATAGCCAGAGTGAGCTTTGGCAAAGGAGGATGGGACACCTACACTACAGGGCTCTTTCTATGTTGCGAAGGATGGTTACAGGTTTTTCAGAGATCATGGTGGAACAAGGAGTGTGCAAAGGGTGTGCACTTGGCAAGCAAGCCAAGGCCCCATTTCCTCACAGTAAGACTAGGTCCAAGGGGATATTGGTCATCATGAATTAAAATATATGTGGTCCTATGTCAGTGGAATCAATCAAAGGGGCTAGCTACTTTGCAACATTCATTGATGACTATTCCAAAAAAAACATGGATCTACTTCCTCAAGACGAAGGGTAAGGTATTCAATCGGTTTCAAGAGTTAAAATCTCTTATGGAGAACCAAACCAAGAAGAAGATTAAGATACTAAGATCTAATAATGGGGGTGAGAATACCTCCATTGAGTTTCACGATTTTTGTAGGGAGGCAAGCATCAAGAAGGAACTCACAATGCCTTACAACCCTCAACAAAATGGGGTTGCGAAAAGGAAGAACATGACCATAGTGGGAGTTGTGAAGGTAATGATATATGATCAAGACTTGCCTATGTTTTTGTGAGCGAAGGCCTGCAATACAACTGTTTATTTGCAAAACAAGAGTCCTCACAAAGTATTAGAGGACAAGACTCCTAAGTAAATGTTTACAGAAACGAGACCGGAATTGAGTCATCTACACGTCTTCGACAATCTGATTTATGTCCACATTCCTACAGAGGAGAGGACTAAGCCAAAGCCCTAATCAAAGAAAGGCATTTTTGTTGGCTACAGTGAGGTCCCAAAGGTCTACAAGGTCTACATTCCAAGACAAAAGAGATTCATTATCAATCAAGATGTTAGATTTGAGGAGGACAATACCTTTAGGTCTCATGATATGAAGCCAACAAGGGTAGAGGATTAGGAGCAAGAGGTTCCTAAGGTTCGGCAAGCACTAGCAGCAAGAACACATCCTGTAAATTAGGAGCGAGAGGCTTCTTCAAGCTCTACCAAGAGGAGGTCGAGATGGACCGAACAAACCTTGAAAGCTGCTTAGAAGCATGTGGAGGCACCTAGCAGCACTTTCAGCCAGAGTAGATCACCAATCAGATTTTCCAGTTATTTGGCCTTGTCAAGCAGCAGCAGGGAGTTCGAGCCTTCCACTTTTGAGGAGGCTACAAATGAGCAAGTATGAAAGGATGCCATGGTGTAAGAGTAGAGCTACATCATGAGGAATGGTGTGTGGGATATAGTGCCAAAGCCCGAGGGGAAGTAAGTGGTCACTTCTCGATGGATCTTCAAGATCAAACATGCAGTTGATGGCAGTGTAAAGAAGTACAAAGCGAGTTTCATGAAAACTGCCTTCCTCAATGGGGTGATTGAGGAAAAGGTATATACTGAGCAACCTCAAGGCTTTAAGGTGCATGGGAGAGAGTCTCATGCATGCTAGTTGAAAAGGGCCTTTATGGGTTGAAGCAAGCTCCGCACGCATGGTTTGCCAGAATTGGCGCATGTCTTCTTTGTTTAGGCTTCACCAAGAGTGAAGCGGACTCCAACTTGTACTATGTACTTGTTGAAGGTGAATCGCTTATCTTGGTTCTCTATGTAGATGATCTATTCCTAACGAGATAGGAGAAACTCATAAGGATGTGAAAGGAGGACCTTGCTTCAGAATTTGAGATGGACACTAGCTTGATGCATTACTATTTGGGAATGGAGGTGTGGCAGCAGCCAAGATAGATTTTCCCAAGGCATGGAAAGTATGCAGTTGAGATTCTATGGAGATTTCGAATGGAAGATTACATGCTAATGTCTACACCTATGACCACCAACTTGAAGAAGCTAAGTGCTTATAAGGGAAAGTTGGTGGATCCCACATTGTATAGACAAGTGATTTGGTCCCTGAAGTCTCTAGTCAACACTAGGCCATATATATATTTTGTTGTGAACACATTTAACAAATTCATGGTGGAGTCGAGACAGGTTCATTGGGTGGCAATGAAGCATGTGTTGAGATACCTACAAGTTACAATGGACTTTGGATTGAGAGATGTTGGTTTTTGGTGGAATAAAGTTGCAAGGGTACATAGATTCTGACTAGGTTGGGAGTGTTATGGATAGAAAATCCACGTTTGGATGTTGTTTCAGCTTGGGATTAACCATGATCTCATGGTGTAGCAGGAAGCATCAGTCAATGGCACTTAACTCAACAAAGGCAGAGTACATGGCAGCGACTCTAGCGAGTTGTGAAGCCATATGGCTTCACAAGATGCTCAAGGGATTATTTGGTCTTGAGTTGGGTCCCCACGGTGATTCACTATGACAATTAGAGTTGCATTAAACTTTGAATATCATGTGTTTCATGACAGGTCCAAACATATAGAGATCAGATATCACTTCTTCGGAGACAAGGTCCAAAGAGGTGTTGTGAGATTGCAGTACATTTCCATAGAGTAGTAGGCAGCGGATATTCTCACCAAGCCTCTAGTGAAAGGGAAGTTCGTGTTTTACAGGGACAAGTTGGGGGTGGCAAAGAATCCCTTCTGTAATATACCTCTCCAAGAAGATCGATAATCGTTCATTTTCAATGGAGAAAGAAATCAAAAGTGAAATGAATAATTAAACAGGTGTTATTAAGTCACTTTATATTATTGAGTGAGAAAAATGTTAAAAAGGGGATGACACATGGTATTTCGATGATCCATGGTATTTCGATTACCCATGGTATTCTAATGGTAAAAGTTATAAAAGATGAATTGGAGCTCACTTTTGAAAGATGAATTGGTTAATTGTCTCCAATTTGAATTGTGGGCTCTTGTAGCTTGTTGCAAGGGTGTAAGCTTGGGTGAGAATTACTCTTCGATAATGAGACATCTGCCCTACCTAATTCTAGATTGGTTTCGATGGTGAACTATCCACCCTAGCAAATCAATACTAGTTTTGGTAGTGAAACTATCTACCCTCGCTGGTCTAGAGGAGGAGCAATCCAAGTTTCTCGTTAGTGCATAAATGAATTCGTTAGAGGGGATATTCAACCATTTGTGCTATCTTATTGGTGTTTAACAAGTTCTCAAAATCACATTTGGCATGTATTGTTTCATATTTAATATAATAAGCTTGAGTTTTGTTGCTACTTTGGAAGAATTCTTGTGCTTATTGTCAAACAACAATTATGTGTTAAATAGTGGGGATATTCAACCATTTGTGCTATCTTACTGGTGTTTAACAAGTTCTCAAAATCACATTTGGCATGTATTGTTTCATATTTAATATAATAAGCTTGAGCTTTGTTGCTACTTTGTAAGATTTCTTGTGCTTATCGTCAAACAACAATTATGTGTTAAATAGTATGCACTATGTTTGATGAAATGTCCTTACCTTGATAATTAGCAAAAAACTATGTCATAGTTTGTTTGCAAAGAGTTTGTTAAATGTCTCAACGAAAATTTTGAAGATTACTGCAAAATCTAGATTACAAAATTACAATGGTATTAGAGTTGTGCATCCTACCAGCGTAAAGGGATTTTATTTGAGAAATGTTGCAGCAAGAATTATTCCTCTCAATGGAAAGAATGAACGTAGAACTCTTGCACATTTTTTAAAATTATAACAAAAACTTCAGAAAGGTGATAAAGCAAGTCAGAGCATGGGCATTATTAGAGGCGGCAAAGGGAAAAAGAAATTCCAAAGTTGTAGATGAAAGAGCGGCAGTTGAAGACAAGAACATCAATCTCACTAGCATGATTGTTGAACAAAAGTCTAGCACCCATGTTATGGATGCAAGGGAAACAATGATTCGAGGTGAAGACAAGGACGAATTGGGAGAAATTGCATCTATGGAAGATAAACAAGATGCAAATAGAATATTTGCACCCTTAGACACTAATCACAAAAACTTAGTGCAACTTGGAGGGTTTTCAAATTACTTGAGGAAGTATTTGGCACCAAAGGAGGAGCTTCATGCAACTAGGTCCTTAATACCATTAAGTACGGGAACAAGCTAATAGAAGAAGATCGTGGTCCTCCTACAGAAAATAGACCCAATAAGGGCTATGAGTAGTAAGAAAATGCTTCTACTGGTGGAGATGCAACTAAATTATCAAATATTGCTTTCAACTTGCGATTGGAAGCCAAGCAAGCAGCAAAGGAAAATGCTTGCCTTTCTGATGGTAAATGACAATATCCAAACTATAATTGAATCGGGTGTCTATGGAAAGCTTGTACAACATTTGCAATACCCTTTACTACTTGCTATAACGCCTGCATTGAGATATGTTGATAATACTATTATTGGCAATGATATTCAAACTTAATACGCCCTCAACCATGACTCACTTTCGCATACTTATTCAATTCTCGTTAGCAATCACAGTAAAACCCTAAAAAGGGAGTCGTGTTGGACAATATTTCATATGGTATGGTTGCTAGGAACGAAGAGCAAATTTAGGCAATTATTGATGCAAATATTATTGCTCTACTTGTATTTTTGTTGCCATCCATTGAATTTGAAATAAAGAAAGAGGCAGCTTGGGCTTTATGCTACTTCAAGTGGTACTCGTGAACAAGTTAAATTTCCTGTCATCCAAGGTTGCATAAAGCGGCGAGGTGACCTTCTAACATGTCCAAATCAAAGAATTCTAGTTGGGGGTTTGGCAAATATATTGGAGGTTGGAGTGTTTGAAAGGAATCAAGGCAATCCTAATGGTTGTTTTATGTATGCATGCTTAATCGAAGATACTAACAACCTTGATCATAGGATAGCCAATGTGTTGCAAAGCACAAGGTATCATTATCAGGCAGGGCCATGGCATAAGAGTGTCACTAATAATTTGGAAGGAAAGCATAATGTTGCAATAGTCACACTTGCAAGTTTACCTTGGATGACTAGAACAACTATTAATCCTATTTTTCGTGCCGCATAGTTGGTGAGAAGTACAAAACATAATGTTACATTGCTTGTTCCTTAACTCTGCAATGAGGATCGAGAATTGGTTTACCCCAAAAAATAGACTTTTGATTCCCCAAAGGAGCAAGTGCAACGAAACTTATATTTGAAATTGGCTTCAAATCTATGTTGCATGGGTTCGCAAACCCAGGGGGGGTTCTCGAACCCGTCCGAGATTCTCGTCCCCAAGAACCGGAATCGGGTACGGGTTCTTCTTAAACGAACCCATAAGAACCGGGTTCTTCGTAAAAAAAAATTGGGTGCTTTTGACGTTTAGGGTACTTGGAACCCCAATAATGGGTACTTGGAACCCCAAAATCGAGTTCTCCGTTGAAAGATTTTTGAACAAAACAACAAAGAACCAAAAAAAAAAAAGTGGAAAGTCAAAAGGTGAATACATAACCCGTAAAACCTAAAATAGCTTCACTCCTTGACGACGACATTCCCTTTGAGACAACAACCATTCGGTTTGACTATTGAGACGGAGAGCATTCCTTGGTGTGTTTGGGGCATTCGCTGCTTCTCGCAGAGACGCAATCCACAAAGATGCAATCCCTGCTTGAAGATTCATAGGTAGCTCTTGAATATTCACCGTGCGACATGAATTAATTCTAATTTTTTGTTCAAACTTCATTGTTTGCATAACAAAATTAGTAAATTAAAATTTAATTCTAAATAGTAAATCAACCCATGATGTCAAAGATGGGAAAGCTTCCTTCTGACAAGTATTAGAATCTTGAAGCATCCACAGTAAACAGTCTACTGCCATATACTGTGATTCCAAACTCTTGTTTTTTACTCTAATCTCCACATTCTCTCATGGCCAACCAACGTCACTTGCTTTTCTAATCACTCTTTTAACTGTGTTTTTTTTTAGTTTTCACGTTTAAAGTTGGAAAATATACAAATTCATATATATATATATATATATATATATACCCCCGACGAACCCATGCACCCTATTTCAAAAAATGATGCACTCATCCCCGTCCCCACGTTTCCTAGCAACATAGCTTCAAATCCAATTTCAAGTTGTCTTTCTATCCTGGCAAGTTTCCTAGAAAGCAACAAAGTATAATAGCTATCAATGACAGATCACAATTTATTCTGAATAAGGAAGTTGATATCACAATTTTGGAGGAGTCAGAGCACTTGAACTAGTATCATCAGGAAAACAGTGAGCAAATAAGTTGGGCCATGCAGTTGGTGTGGTGCACACTAATTACTTAAGAGTATATCCAAAGAGAGAATAAGTGGAGGCGTTCATATACAATGACAATGTTTTGGATCGAATTGGGCTTGAACGTCTTTTGCCGCAAGATCTTGATGAAGCAAAGAAAGTAAGGTTTCTTCTTACATCACATGACGACAAAGTCAAGGATGCATTCCCAGGTTGTATGTCTACCGAAATCTATCATATGGAGGGCATTAAGAATCGAAAGGTTGCTGAGAGTATTTTCGAGCAAGGTATTTTGGGAAGATTATATTTTAATCAATTCAATCAAATAATAAAAATATGTCATGGAATTCCCTCATGTTAAAATGTGTAGCACGATTCATAGGTCATGCCATTGATAAAGGGTTGCATATTTTGAATTGATGCAAGATGAAGAAAAATGGAACAATGAATGCTTTAACGAGATGTGCTACCACTTTTCCTACAACACACTTCTTGAAGAATGCAAGGATTCATTTCTAAACATATGTTCATATTCCAAAGGAGGGAATTGGGACATGGTGGAAGAAATTATGGGTAAAAAGGAAATGGAAATGTTGGAAAGTAGAACACTCGTGAGTCATTAGTAAAGACACATTTACTGGGGTTACATATGTGCACAATATGATCGTAGAACTTGATTCCCAGATGTTAAAGGGAAAGGAAGTGAGATTGACATTCACCAGTGCAATCGAACTAACAGTGTCCCTAGATAAGAAAGAGGAGGATGCTCAGAAAATAATACTAAAAATGTGTTGGAAATATTTTTAGCAACACTCGACTTAATGCATTAATCATTGAGAATTCATCAATTTGGAAATTTGGCAAAGGTAGAGGGCAAGTGCCTTAAAATATTTAGGGAGTTGGTATTTTTTTGAGGCAAAAGTTCCCCAACTTCCATTTCACGATGTCTCAGATTTAAAGCAATTGAGATACCTCAGTTATGAATCTCGTAACTTGAAGCTATCCATAATGCCTCTAAGTTTGAGACACGTGGAATTTGATGGATGGTTACATTGCCACTCCTTCCAAACATAGCTTTTGCAATTAAAATTTTATCAAGGTTTCCAAACTATCCCAGTGAAACACATTGGAATACTACAAATAGAGTAATTTGATATATCAAAGGTACCTCACAATTTGGTATTGTACTAGAGAAAAACGATAACTTCATGTTGAAAAGTACTTGAAGTGAAAATTGGGCAAATGATATATACGAAAGGAAATATACAAGTTGTGGCTTTTCTCTCGATAGGAGTGATTTCATAGGCAAGTAAAAAGCAATCTTTGGTCACACTTTCAACACAAAATAGAGGACAAAGCAATTGTTAGGCCATCTTGTAAAACAATGTGGTTACATGGAATTTTAAGTGAACATCCACAAATGTGGCCTACAATTTTACATAGTGAAATCAAGATGATGAAGAATCCAATCATTCAAAAATAAAACATGTTGAAATTTAAGATCACTCTATTAAAGAACAAGTGCAAAACAAAATAGAAAAATTCTTATCACAAGTCCCAAGATCAAATGGCAAACATCTTCACCAAAGCCCTAAATAGGGAGAAGTTCATAAATTTTCAAAAGATGTTAGGAGTTGTGGGAAAAGAAATCACCATTAAGAGTGGGTGTTAAATATTGTAATGATGATTTCATTAATGTATTAATTAATAATGTAATAAAGTGGAAATAAGTTGTATGCAGTAAATGACAATTATGCGAAATGTAATTATGAAATTAAGTGAGAAAAACGATAACTTCATGTTGAAAAGTACTTGAAGTGAAAATTGGGCAAATGATATATACGAAAGGAAATATACAAGTTGTGGCTTTTCTCTCGATAGGAGTGATTTCATAGGCAAGTAAAAAGCAATCTTTGGTCACACTTTCAACACAAAATAGAGGACAAAGCAATTGTTAGGCCATCTTGTAAAACAATGTGGTTACATGGAATTTTAAGTGAACATCCACAAATGTGGCCTACAATTTTACATAGTGAAATCAAGATGATGAAGAATCCAATCATTCAAAAATAAAACATGTTGAAATTTAAGATCACTCTATTAAAGAACAAGTGCAAAACAAAATAGAAAAATTCTTATCACAAGTCCCAAGATCAAATGGCAAACATCTTCACCAAAGCCCTAAATAGGGAGAAGTTCATAAATTTTCAAAAGATGTTAGGAGTTGTGGGAAAAGAAATCACCATTAAGAGTGGGTGTTAAATATTGTAATGATGATTTCATTAATGTATTAATTAATAATGTAATAAAGTGGAAATAAGTTGTATGCAGTAAATGACAATTATGCGAAATGTAATTATGAAATTAAGTGAGATGTTGCTAACGAAACACACCACCTTATGTTATCTTACATACACTGACATTATGCATCTTTGATTCAAACATGGGAAGCATCCCTTTGGTTTCCCCGCGAGGTTTTCACGAAAAAATTCTTTAGAGAAACCCTCAAAGTGCTTCTTCACATTTCATGAATGGCATCAAGGTAAAAGTTATCAGTGGAAGGTGCTTCTTCACATTTCATGAATGGCATCTAGGTAAAAGTTATCAATGGATAAAATGTACACCTAACCTCAAAGCACCCAAGTCAATTCGAACTTGTGATGTCCTTGGCCATTACGGCTTCAACATGGGAAGTGGAACCCCCTTGAGCTAACCCACAACGATGTTATTGTGACCAAGTGGATGGTGCAGTATCTAGAGGATTCAACGCATTGAGTGGGAAAGGAAAAAAAGGGGCAAACAACAAACTATTTGCAAAACCATGACGTGGATGCTAGGAAGATCAGCAACATCCAAGTTCATAAATGTCCAATATGCAATTTTAGAAGAAGAGAAATGAACAGCACACTCATTTGACATTGAATAATGATAATATCCTTAAAAATATTGTAAGATGTATTATATCAATGTTGGAAATTTATGGAATCTTCTTGAAAAATACTAGACAGAAGGAAAATCTTCACTGTTATGGGCAATATTGTCAAAGATAACATACAAATATAAGGTGCTGTATATTTCAAAATCCATAACACAATTTATACATGTTTACTGATGTTTACCATTAAAATATATATATATATATATATGTAAAATGAAGCCCTTGTAGCATAGCCAAACTATTGAACATAGGGGATTCTCTGCATAATGAAAAAGGACAGGCCCATCTACCTATCAACTTGCATGAGATTCATTGCTTTCTTTCTGTTTTTGATTGGTTTCTTGGGGCAATGATAGGTACCAAAAGTTCCTCAACAAGAATTTGGGGCTGGGTCTTGTAGTTAACCCAGGTAATAAAGTAATATTCAAGTTTGCATGGAACCTCGGCTATAATTCCAAAAAAGCAACAGATATGCATGCCTTAGAGAGAGACTTTAATGGGGACATCAAATTAAACATAGCCATTATGAATAGTACCAATTCCCCTAAATACATACGGGCCAGCAGACTGAAACCATGTCACAACATTAAAATCAAAATATTTGTTAAGATGATGTCATTCAATAATGTGGCAATTCATCTTGCCCGTGTAGACAGCTAAGTTTGCATGAAGCATTTTGAAGATGTGGTGATTTCATGGGATGAGATCACTTGCATCACTTCAACACAATAAGTCCTGTGTGACGCATTACAAGTATGCTCTCTGTGATTTGACATTGAGGATAAAAATTGGCACAGGTTATCTCAGACTCCAGAGGCTCTGTGGCAAAGAAGTTCAAATTCCAGAGATTTTGAGAAGAAGACTTACTCAAAGTCCAATCAGGCACAGAAACTCTACAGTGAAGAAAATGGTACTAAAAGTGTGTTGAACCCAAGCTGTGATAATGGCAGAAAAAATTGCTACAATATAAGGTAAGGTAACTGTCCTGGAGAACAATATAGCAGCCATAGTTAATGATCAAGAAGCTAAATTTAAGGAATCGGTCAAGCTGACGCCCACCCATGAACATCTGAAAGTGAAGCTGAGGAAACAAAGCAGCAAAATGTGTAAGCTGGAATACAGAGAAGAGTACCCGATGAAAAAGGTTGAGATAGGAACTGGGCGTTTGATTCAAGATTTCACCAATGGTGGATACAGCTCCTGCTGCACCTGTGTATACTCGGCAGAGGAGAAATGGTTTCAGCAAGGGAACCGGGGGCAGTATGGAGAATATTCATGGATGGAGCAGAAGTCCAGCTCTTTTGTCCAGCTAGCATCACTACCTCTTCTAGTTCCAGCAACAATCGTCATTGTCTTCTATAAGTTTGAAAACGCTCAAGGGGCCGTTTTGAGTCTAGAGATTGTTAACAGAGGGATCATTAGAACCATCGTTATTTTGAAATACGAGTTCACAGCCCATAGTCATGGCCATTTTGTGTTATAATGTTTGCAACCTAGGACTGCAGTCCCCCTCTAAGAAATCATGACCGTTCCGGGAGTCACATAAAGAAAACATGGTGCAGATATATATGCAAGAAGTCTGTATGAAAGAAGAAGGTAATAGGCTCTGTGAATAGCCGAGGCTCCAAAAGCATGCACCTTCCGTATATTATTAATATAATATCTCGTTTTTGCATATTAAAAAAAAAGAACTGCCGAGAAACCAAGATCCATATTCACGCCACTACAAAAGAATGGAACCCTTAACCACCGTTCATCACAAAAGCAATTAATTGTCATACCAAACCAATGGCACTCTCCATGATATCCATCAAACATACAGATTCAACTGAACAAGCAAACTGATCCCTCTGGGATTTGATTGAGTGGTTAAATGAATGAATTTCCAATCCTTCCGCCCAAGTCCAAAACTCCCCAAAGATATTGTGTTAATGTAGTAAACTTAGTTAATAACGTCATCCGAGAGAAGGTGAAGGTTTCGGACACCTTCACAATCCATGGATGTATCTCAATTGAACGAGACGAGGCCAGGTGCAGGCCGATGAAAATTTGAGTTAATGGAAGCGCCATTTACCAAAAACTAAAAAACCAAAAACCAGTACTTCAAGAAAAATATCAGATTTCTCCTCTTGCATGAACCAAAACAGATTTTCTACAATAGAAAACAAAAAATGGAAAGAAATGTTTTTTTTTTATAACTCACCTCGAACCTTATATTTTTATAGACAAGCTCTTCAACATTACTCCCCACTGTAGGATGCGTGACCACCACTTCTCCGAGGTGTAACTTATACAGAGTCGTCGTCTTTCCGGCATTATCGAGACCTACGACCACAATTTTATACTCTTTGGCTGGGAACAGCATAAACCATAACCTAGACATCAAGGCCCCCATTTCAAATTAATCAAACAACACTGTCCGCGATTAGGGCTTAAATTTTGAACCCTCCAATTAGGCAATTAAAATCTGCAGCCGTAATTCCGACCAAAAATACAACCAGATCCGCAATTCGAACAGGCTTCCTGGTAAGCTATATCTAGAACAAACACCGACTGAAACTTCCAGAGAGATTTGGGTGCTCTAGGGTTACACCCAACATCCCCGACATCAAACGCTCAACGGGGTCTTTAAATATGTGTCATCAAAAGGATCTAGAGTCCATATAGCATGATCAGATCATGTATTCCTGGATCTGAGGATTATTTATGTTTAGAACCCTTTAACCGATGGTTTGTTAAATGACCTGCTAAAAGAAAGAAGAGGACAAAAGTTCCAGCCGAACAGGTAAGTGTTATTTTTTATTCGTATTGTTCGGCCTCTCAAATCGATAAGCCCTCGTTTTGGACTTTTCCACTCACCCAAAAGCTTGATCCGTCATTCGGGTGCGCGCCCTATAGCTCAAGCCGTGGTGGTTGACTGTCCAATTGCACGTAATCGGAATATCTATCAGGCAAAACTCTACACGCAATATAAATCTTAGTTTATGATTGCATTAAATACGGAAGACTACAGCCTTGTGGATTTTTAAACCAAGTCGGACCATTGTGATATATGCATTGGTTTATGGTTTTTCCGATGTTTCGGTGAATGTTATGTAATAGTATTTAAATGTGCCGGAAAAGCAATGCGGTAATGTTTTTATTTTTATGGGATAAGATTCGGTGACAATATCTCGTTAAAGTGTATTTTTTTATTATTTAATTATATTTAAAAATATATATATATAAATGTTTAAATGTTAAGTATTGGATTTTTGTAGTGCATGTATTATATTAGATATCATAGATATCATTTTTTGGTATTCAATTTTCTTAAGTAAGTTATTTATTTATGACCATTTCAATTAGAGGTAGTCTTAATTTACTAATTTCTCATAATTTTTGAGGTAGTTGTAATTTCACCTCACACTTGTGAGCATTACTAGATGCAATGAGTGTTAAATAAACTATTCAAAAATCATGAGAAATTAGTCTCTTACGACTACCTCTCATAGAAATGGTCATAAATGAATGATTTACTTAACAAAGCTGAATTCCCAAAAATGATATTTAATATTTAAATTTTATTTAATTTTAAATAAAATTAACTAAATTATAATAATAAAAATTTATAAATATTAGATCTAAGACTTTTGTGATCCGTAATAAGATAATATATATTATTTATATATATTTATAAATAATATATACTAGATAAAATATTCTATAATGGCATACATGTAAGTAGTTTTATAAATAATATTTCATGATAAAAATTTATATAATGGTGTCTCTGGAATGTAAGTTTTTGGTAACTTTGATGAGATGGTAAATTAAATTTATGATATTTGTGTTTTTTGTTTAATAAAAATTAGTTTGTGGATTTTAATATATATATTGTAAATTTTAGATAATTTTGATAGGCTAGTATTTTATAGTTGTGGTTTAATTAAAGGATAGTGTTATTATTAATGAAGTGTTTTAAAAATAAATGTTTTTAGAGTTTGAGAAAAAAAAATGGTTTGGTTATGAGATGTTTTGGTTTTTTTTGCTACAGAAAGATAATTTTGGGTAAGATTGTGATTTTTTTTATTTTTTAAAATGTATTTTTGAATAAATAAATATATTTATTGTTCTAAAAAAATGGAACACTAGTTTACATCAAGCAGAAGTGGAAATGAGTGGACTTTGTAGACTTTTGTGACGGCTAGGGTTTCTCCCTAACCAGGTACCAGTTCCATTGTAGCACAAACCTCCCCACAAACCCACTATGCAACTCTTGCGGGCCTCTGATTGATGGTGAATTCTTGTGTTTCAGCGGAAAAGTCAATCTCTCTTTAAGGAATGGCAGTTAGTTCTACAAATACTCCCTCTCAAACAACTCAAACCAAGGTTTTTTACAATGCATGTTGAAATCTAGATATGTTCTTGTGATAGTTCAAGAAGCTCCTGCCTTTAATGTCCCCTTGGAGGAGGAAGGCTTTAGTTGTGCAAAAAAAAAAATAGTTCAAGGTTTGGTTTGTAGATTTAATGGATTTTGGTTGTCGTTAACTGATTTCCACAAGTGGATTTCTAATTCATGGAAACCTCTATTGTTTGATGATCTAAATATTTACCCTCTAGCTCGGGGTTTTTTTGTTGGTGTCTTTGATTATCTTGAGGATAAGAAGATTATTTGGGATTGTAGGCCCTGGTACAAGGGTAGTGTTGGTCTCTTCATGTTGCCCTGGTCTATATCTTTGATCTAGTTTCAACGACAATCTCCTCGGCTCCAATTTGGGTAAGGCTCTCGGACCTTCCCCTACATCGCTACAATTTTCCGTCATTAACTTCTATTGGAAATGAAATAGGGTAATTTTATTGTTGTAGTTCATAAACTAAGCATTTTCTTAAGACCACTTATACTTGAATAACCCAAGATAAACCTAACGGCTCCAAATTATGTATGGGTTCAGAAGCTTGGCTATGAAAATGTTTCATTCCAATGTCGAGTGTGTTATGAAATAGGGATTGTAATCAAGAATTGCACCAAGCGATTGCAAAATAATAGAGTCTAGAAAAATAGTTGAAGGCCTAAATGGTGGGAAGGTTCTCAAATAGAACATTATATTGTATACAAGGAAGAATAGTCCCAAGACAAGGAGCAATTAAAAGAAAGGCAGGAAGAAATGCATGTTAAAGAGGATCTGCAGGAAGAAGTAAAATATAGTCCAGAAGAAATGCATGTCAAAGAGGATCCACTAAAAATAGAGACAGAGGAGGCTCATGCCCATCAAACCCTTGTGAATTATGGATCATCCTTTGAACTCCCATCAAACAAGAGTATAAAAGCAAATTCTTGGGTTGATCATACAATTGGGAAAAGAGACAAAAGCAACAAATATCACTCACAAAAGGGTGATTCTTCATAATTATCAGAAAACATAGGTTGGATCCAAGTTGGGAAAAAGAAAACATCTCGCCAAGGAAAACGAGAAGTCATTCAAAGTTAAATAGACAAGTAGTAAGAAATGGAATGTAGATGTATTTGGATCTTGGAAGTATTTTGGAAAATCTTTAGCTAGAAAGGGAATAAAACTTTTGTGTTAAGGAATACTTGCTTGAGGATTTGGATTGAGTCATCATGCTCAGTATCAAACCTACAAGGAATATTGGCAACTCTGAAGAAATGTAACGATTTTGGGCCGAATCCTATATTTCTTTCTATAATACAAACCCTCATATCCATCTTTTCAAAAAAACAAAAACAAAAATGGAGCACTTTAATTATGCAGTTTATAGAACTCAAACTTGTCATTTTAACAAAACTATGTCTTATTCTAAACAAACTCATCTAAAAAATATACCCAACAAAACCCTAAAACATCAAAGAGGTTATCCTAAAAAAAACACATTTTTGAAAAAATGTATATAGTGAAGCAATTATTTTACTAAGAATATTGAGAAACACTCCTACGAAATCACTAATTATATTAATTTGATAAAATTAGCTTATAAAAATATAAAATTATTTGAGAGAACTTTCAATACAAATTAGATACTTCTATTTCACTTTCTTATAGATGCCTCAGGCATATTTGGATGCTTTCTCAGATTTGTAGATAATCTCCATGTGGACTGTTACTGGGTTTTATATCATGTCCCTGTATGTGACATGGGGTATTTTTCTATCATTGTCTGGGGTGGGACTTCCACTTTTCTGGATGGATATTTGGGTTCCTTGCTTAGTCAAATTTATCCATGTTTCATTTAGTCATTTTTAGTAGCAATCAATCTCATTCTTTCAAATTATTGATAACCTTGACTTAAAAATTAATTAGACAAATTTTAGCTGCAAGGGTTAACTCAATCAGTAGAGTCTCGTTGTATAAGCAACTTGCTAATGGGAGGACACAAAGTCAAATCTCCTTGACACTCTTGGAGTTAGGCTAGTCAAATAAGCCAACGGGATTTAAAGTGGCTCCTTTGGATTGATCTACCGAGGAACCATGTGTTGTTTTATTTTTACCAAGTCAAAATGTTTACATGGCATTACATTACAATATCTCTACTATATTAGGTCATCTCTACCATACTAGGTTGGAGAGCATATATCGACTCAGCTAGGCTAGAGAGCGCCTCTGGACGCAACTATGTTGGAGAGCATTTCTCTCAACCTAAATATTTTATTTATGAGAAAATCCAATATCTATAATTCGTTATTTAATTACATTGAGAATAACAAAAATATATATGTGTGTGTGTGTGTGTGTGTTTTGGATTATAAATATTTTGTTTATCATAAAGTTTAATGTAAAAATGATAAGTTCTAGTACTCAACATTTAAAAAAGATAAATATAATATTTAATTATTATAAGGAATTTGGCTTCTGTGATCCATAAAATGTATATAAAACCTTTCGATAATAATCATATATGAGCATATTTTTTCGACGTGTAACCAACAAGTGTGGTTCAAATTAATGTTGTCATTTTAATTTAATTTAGATGGTTGCGATTGGAGTATGCCCTTGAGGGTAGCTCGAATTATTTTGCATGGAAGGATAGGATGGAGGCGGTGCTGGAGGATGATGGGTTGAAGGAGTTCATAGATGCAGAAATTCCAAAACCTGCTTCTAGCGATGCAGCCGCACTTGACGTGTTAGCCACCTATATTTTTCAATCATATCAGCTGGTGGCTAAATTTTCTTTACAGCCTCCAAGAAATAAATTCAGGCATAAAAATTGTTGGTACTTGAAGTCTGTTGATAAAAGTCTAAACTATTGTTGGTTCTACATACTCTCCCTCCTCTCTGCCTCTGATATACCATGAAAATCCTAATCAAAGTGTTGCTGCATCCTCCTCCTTTTTCTTCTCCCCTTCTTCCTTTTTTCCTCATTTCTTCAACTCTCCTTTCACCCATAGAGAACCCCATCAAGCCCTTTTATATCCCATATTCCTCCATTAATCTCCTTCCCCAAGGTCGAAGACCCACTTTTCCACATATCGGAACTTTTCTCCTTTTGCAAAAAACAGTTAAAAACCATAGAAAACATGCGTTTCTATGTGTTAAGCTTCAGCCCCTCAAGCTAAGCCCCTTTCTGTTTCTCCTTCCATATGTCCCCACGCCGGAACCGCGTGCTAAACCCGCCAGGCGCTTAACCTCGGAAATAATTTATTGCCCGAAAAACATTGAAAACCTTTGTAAAATGCAAAGACGGGTTTGTTTTATTTTTCCACCAAAGAAAATAATATTAAAACTCCGCCGTTGATCTGTCCCACGGATCAACGGTGCGGAGTGTCCCGTCATCTGGTGGACCCCTCCCCCCTTTCCGCCGCGCTGTTTTCCTTTCCCACCGATTTGTGCCTGCACCACCTTTCGTCCGGAAGTGGTTTTGTGCCATCGGCCAGCGATTCCACGCGCTGGCCGACACGTGTTCTCCACCTCACCCCGAAAACCGCCATGCCATGTCCATCTCCCGCGCGTTAAACATTGTCCTATGGCCCCGCAGCGGGATTCGTCCCCGCCGTCGGATCTGGGCCCTCCCATCCGACGGTCCCTGATCACTTTTCCCGCTCACCCTTTAACCAATCCGCTCGTCCGATAAATTTGCCCCGACGCGTTTAAAATCAAATCCCCGCCGTCGATCTCTGTAGATCGACGGTCCGCATCTCCTCTCCCGATTCCATTATACGGTCCACTTTCCTCTTTATTGACCGGTTGATTCGTTCCCAACCGTTGATCGCAATTCGATCAACGATCCCGATCTCTCCATCCACCCGCACGCCTTCCGATGCAGTCTGTCCATATAACGCAGGATTTCCTCATTTTTCTTGTTTTTTGCAGGTTTTCAAAGGCTTTTTCTTCGTATTCTACGAAATCTGAAGGATGAGAGTGACGACTCCAATCCTCCCGGTTTGTCCAGAGAATTAATCATGCGGAGAAGAACAGAAATATTTACAAAGTTTCATGAGCTTTGATTGCCGCATGTCCCTGCAAAGCTTGAAGAAGGCCGCCAATATCAGAGCAGAGGAAGAGTATCGGATTAAAGATAAAATGAACCAGAGCAGTGGTTTTGTGAGAAGATTGGTGGGGATTACGGCTAAGACGGTTATCAAAGGCCTAATCCCCGGCTCAGAACCCGGATTAAAGAAAAACCTAAAAGTGTTCGGCAGACAGATCGCCTTCACTGCCATACTTCGAGGCGAATTGATTCCTCAACCACCACAGTGCCACCTATTGCCTCAGAAAGCTCAAACAGAGGATGAATTTATTGAACAGGATCAGATATTATGCCTCGAACAACCAAAGAAGTTATTACGGCACCGGATTTCAACGACAAAATGTCTGCAGAGCAACCCTAACACTACGAAGAGCCTCAAAGGTCAATATAAGCTCTCTTCGAGCTTACTTCTTAAGTATAAACACATTAATGCAATGTAACACCTGTAGAATTTCTTCATCGAACCTCTCAGGGTCAGGAATACATTAATTCTGCATTGATTGTGTTTGAGATCTTTTAATTAGATCTCACCTCCTCATCCTTCTATAAATACCTCAATAGAAGATGAGTGAGGGGTTGGATTAGTTGGTTGTCAATATAATTGCTGAAGCGCTGTAGCTATTTCTGAGTGGAAAACTCTTGACTGTAAATAGTGGTTTCATGGGCTCTTGGAGCTCTTCTTGTAACAGATAGGTTAGATTGTGAAAAGAGATGGATTAAAACATTGGATTTGAAGATTGTAACCGGTTTGAAGCAATCAATACAAGCTGATTTATGGGATCCTGGTCTATGCTGATGGTGATGTTATTCTCACTGTAACTTGTCATTTTATTTTTGTTTTCAATTTGTTTCATTTTCCACTATAAAGAACAGTTTAAACAGTGTTAGAGTTTGCTGTACACCAGTGACCTTCTCTGGCTGAAAAATCTTTATCCCAATGTTTTCTTTTTATTGTGTTATTTAGAAATGATTTAATTCAGTCTGAGCACAGAGATGCTGGCGTTCCCTCATCTTTTCGTCACTGCTGAATGTTGTTTTTAAATGTTACTTTCATATATGTTGTGTAAGGAATGAATTGAGGAAATCAAAGGTTAGCCCTGAGTCCCTTTCTTGTTTGCTCAACTATCTGTCTGTTTCCCTTAGGATGTGTCAAAAGCTGACTAGTTTCAAAGCACTTATCAGATCTTGGGCCATTCTGTGTGATCTTGGTGATTGTCTTGGAAGTAACTAAGTAAAGGAGAACTAAGATGAGGAGAAAGGTGAGCCCTGCCCGCTAGTTTCTGCTCCAAAGGTTGCCTTCAAGTTTCCCTTTGTTTTTAATCTGTTTTCTATTAGAAGTGTATCAAAGGCTGGCTAGTTTCAAAGTACTTACCAGATCCTAGTTTGCTTCTATGTTTTCTTAAGTGCCTGGTCAAAGGCTGGCTAGTTTCAAAGTACTTACCAGATCCTGGGCTGCTCTTTGTTCTGCATCTGTTGATTCCCTTTCTTGTTGTATCACCCCATTCCATAAATCAAACTTCAAAGAGATCCTTAGGCCTAGATGACTTGCCCCATAGATTACTCCTGAACCTGGATGTTTCAATTAAATTCCCTTATGACTCCATAGCCCAATGGATTGAAAACTTGCCATCATCTTTCTTTAGAATCAAAGCTTATTTTGTTTACTTGCAACTTCTCACCTTTGAACCTATTTGCATATAGATCTTTCCGTCTCAGACAACATCTATGTTCAACCATCCAAGAAAACCAAAAAAAATCCTTGGCCTTCATAACTAGCCTAATATCATCACCCTAAACTTTAAAGACAATATCCATCTTTGTACATATTGGAGAGATCCCTCTCCGGATTCAGGAGGGCTAGATCCTAGAATCCCAAAGTTGGTTGAAATGATGTTAACTCTGTGATCAGACTTTGCCAATCTTGCTTGTTACAGAGAACTAACATTTCTGGCGACTCCACTGGGGAAGTTTAACCCAAAATCTCTGGTCCCATGACAATTGTTCTATTTTGCAGCTGAGCCACCAGGAACTAACATTTCTGGCGACTCCGCTGGGGATTGACTTGAGTTTTTCATCTTTTTCCCTTTTATTTTCATATAACCATTTTGAGAGTAAAAAGCAGCCTTTCCAAGCACCACCAAAGAATGGTAATCACGATAAAACTTGTTTGGATCAGTGACAAACTAGGTCAATCCTAGGGTTCTTTTAAGTCTTTATCTAACCTTGGAAAACCAGCTAGCTTAGCCACAAGGATAGACTGTCTTTGTTTCTTAACCGTAGCTAAGTTTTGAGGCAAAGCTAGGACATTCTTTCAAGAAACCGCAAATATAAACAATTCAGAAAATACCAAAAACATTTCAGATTGGTAGTAAAACACTAGTTTTGATACTTGTATGCGTCTTTGATGTGTTTTACCCTATACTCTTAGACAGAGTCTGGAAAGGGTCAAGTAGCCTCTGGATCTCATCCTCTGTTAGGGGTGACATATCTGGTAAATGCCCTCCCAGTCGATCTCTGGTTAGAGTTTGTTGAATTTTGAGATATTCTTGAAGAGGAATGTTCCACAAACACTGAGGTGGACAGTGTACTGCTGTGAAAACACTCTGAACCTTCCACCTGGCGACTCCACCATCCTGAACAGACCTTAAGACTCCACTGGAAAGAACCCTTATCACTATAAAAATCATTCAAATTCAGTTAAAGGACTGTAGGATTCGAATTGAGAAAACAGATTAGTTAACCGTCTAAAGATTGTCATATCTGGTTGAACTTTTCTTGTTTAGATTGGTTCTAATCCCATAAACATTGTGGCTTCTAAAAAGATTCATACTAGAGCCCATCCCGACCCAGATCCCCCTGAAATAGTTGACAACCCAGAAAGGATTCTCAGGAAGTCTCCTAGGATACCATCCTCAACTATCTTCAGATCCCTCATAAGAGCCAATTCGGTCCCTGAAAACCTTTCAGCTCTTCATAAATCACAAATTGACTTGTTAAACCCATTCAGGACTAGGTCATTTGGTGATTTAGGTCAGTTAGATTCTGAGCCTACCCTTTCATCTCCCGAAACCAGTGGGATTCTTGGGAATAGAGAATCGACACCCCCTGATTTACATTTCTTACATAATCTAGGTGTCTCTCATCCGAGATCAGCTCAGAGATCTACGGCTGTTCCATCCACTTCTGTCCATTCTTCATCCACTGTTCGAACCACTCCACTTTAACCCACACCTCCACTTATAAACCCACCACATATCATGGCAGCATGGTATGCTCCCTTAGTCCTTCCTGTACCATTAGTCAATCTTCCACAGGACTATCAGTCCAAAATTCCATTATATGATGCTAATAATACCATAACAGCATCCCAACATGTGGACAAGATGAATGACTACTTTGACAGAAATGAAATTGATGATGAATCTGTCAAAATCAGATTGTTTGCTCAAAGTTTGGGGGGAGATGTGAGAAAATGGTTTAAAGGTTTAACCCCCCATAGTATTAACGACCTTCAAGCCTTCCATCAAACTTTTTTAAACAAGTGGGAAGTAAGGAAAAACCCTCTCCAAGTCCTGGCTGACTATAACAATCTCCATAGGAACCCCGGGGAAAGTGTACAAGCTTATTGTACCAGATTCAACAGTGTGTATAACGCACTTTCCCCTGAACTGAAACCTCCTCAGGGATCAGCCTTAAACAAATTTCCTGAAGGGTTTGATCCAGACATGACATATTCACTCAGAGAAAGAGTCTTTGCAACCCTTGAAGATATTCAAAGAGGTGCCCTTTCTGTAGAGGTGAACCTCATGGAGAAAAGAGCAAGGATGAAAGCTGAAAAGAAAGTATCTTTTAGAGAGGAATCCACCCCTTCCACTTCAAGCTCAAAGATGGAAAGAATGATGGAAGAAATGATGAAGAAAATGAGCATTCTAGAGAGAGTGCAAGCAAGTTTAAATCAAAACGCTCCTCAAAACAGAAATCAAAACCAGAATCAGAATCTTAGACGAAATCAGCCTCCTAACAGACCCAGGGAAGATGATCAGCAGATCATCCCTCCCTTCCATCAGAACTTTTTAAGTGAGGTTGAGCAAACAGATCAAATAACAGAGGAAGATGATATAAACCTATTTGGGGTAGATGATGATGACTTTGAGGTTCATTATGATAATAAACAAGGTCTTTATACACCTTATGATGACAGAAGAGATGATGCTGAAAACAGCTATCAAAACATGGAGAACGCTGTCATAGAACCTTTAAGGGAATATGAACTCAGAAGTAGATCTAATCAACAAACACCCAACAATAAAACCTCTGACAAGCCTTCTCAAAACAGCACTGCAACCAAGTCTAAAACAATCAAACAAAAGGACAAAACGACGGCTGTTGATTCTGGTGATGATAAAGGGAAAGACGCTCAAAACATCGAAAAACAGAGTGTAAACATTAGTAGTACTAGCACCTCAGTTAGTACTCCTGCAAAAGTAACTATTTCAACTGTAGATAAACCGGATCAGCAAGCTGTTTTTGCTGATAAAGTGGCAGTAAACAAGGCTGAAGTCAGTGCTCTGAAGAATCAAAACCTTTTTAGCCTGGAACAGGAAATCTCAAAGATCAAAATCTCTGTTCCTTTGACTGAGTTAGCTGCCCAGCATGTATATAGGTCCAAAATTTTGAAGGCTTTAAAATTAGAGGATAATGAAGATGCTCTCAATCTTAGTGATGACCAACCAGAGCTTATTTTTGGTCCAAAGATTGAAGGAAAGTTCCAAGAGGGTCCTGTCCCTCCCTTTTATGTAAGCTTAAACATTCATGACAAAATCCTGCATAATG
This sequence comes from Pinus albicaulis, assembly GCA_034641835.2. Lineage (NCBI taxonomy): Eukaryota > Viridiplantae > Streptophyta > Pinopsida > Pinales > Pinaceae > Pinus > Pinus albicaulis. The sequence continues at coordinate 141,574,620 of CM076580.1, read as the reverse complement.
CTATGCATGATTCAGGTGCTTCCCATAATTTAATGCCAAAAGCTGTAATGGAGAGCCTGGGTCTTGAAATTACCAGACCTTACAAAGACCTGTACTCCTTTGACTCAAGTAGAGTTAAGTGTCTAGGATTGATTAAAGACCTCTGTGTCAATCTAGCCCAAATTCCAGCTAAATGTTTAGTCATGGATGTTGTTGTGGCTGATGTTCCCCCGAAGTATGGAATGCTTTTATCAAGATCTTGGGGGGCTAAGTTACAGGGAACTATGCAAATGGACATGGCCTATGCAACCATCCCTGTCTTCAATCAAACTAGGAGGCTTTATAGGGAATCTCACATGCAATACACAGTAACAAGCCAGGAGCGGCCTCAAAACTCTCCACTTTATGCTATAAACACGAGCCTTGATTCTTTTATCATGTTCAATAATGAAACACTCACTGAACAATCTGTTTTGAAAGAATCCATGGCTGGAATAAAAGAGGAGGAAAACGATGCCGAAGTGCCAAGACAGTTTACTGTGTCTGAAGATCCTAGCAAACTTAACACAGATCTTGAACTGCAAGTCATCCGTCCTTTGAACTTAGGTCTTGACAGTCAGGGAGACAGTCCCCAACCCGATGAACAACTTGAGGAACCAAATGATACAAAGTCCATTCCTCAAACTGAAAATCTGCCTCTCTGGACTATGTATTTTGATGGGTCATGCACCAAAACAAATGCGGGTGCAGGTGCCTGGATCACTAACACTGAAAATAATCATACAGAATGCATCTCATGCAAATTAAACTTTCAGTGTTCCAACAACATAGCAGAATATGAATCCCTTCTCTTGGGCTTGCATCTTTTGAAAAAACTAGGTGCCAAGAGAATAGATGTATACGGGGATTCTGAATTGATCATTAGGCAAGTCAATGGGGAGTACAATGCAAATCACCCCAGACTTAGGGCCTATAGGAATGATGTCATTGACCTTTTGAAAACATTTCAGGAGTACACCTTATCTTTTGTCCCAAGGAAGAAAAACATTGCAGCCCACAATTTAGCCTTTGCTGCTAGAACCTGCCCAATGCTGTATGATGACACCTCTCAGATAAAATTCAGACCAGCTATCCCAGATAACAAGAAATATTGGCAGGTATTTGATGGAGATAAACAAATAGAAGACTTCATGCAATTCAGGGATGATTTTGAACCCCATAGTTCAGATTCAGACTATGATACAGACTGCAGTGAAGAAAATTTTCTTGGTGAAGAAGAACCGTCTCCACAGCTGGTAGATGTAAACCTTCAGACTATCACATCCACACGCCAAGCAGAATTAAGTCCGAAATCTGAAACACAAGAAATAGAAACTCTGCATTCTGATAATGATAGTCTGCCCAAGGGTTTGGCCCCTCTAGAAGAACTGTTTGATTTTGATGATGTGGCCAAAAAACCAAAACTGGAACCTGTGGAAACTGAAGTGGAAGAATGTAATATAGGCAGTGAGGAAAAACCGAGATTGATTAAACTGTCTAAAACTTTACCAGCTCACATTAAACTCAGATACTTAGAGCTGTTTAAAGAATTCTCTGATGTTTTTGCATGGAGTTACGAAGATCTTAAGTCCTATGACACTGAAATAATACAGCACAAAATCCCTCTTAAAGAAAACCAAAAACCATTCAAACAAAAAATGCGCAGAATCAACCCTGTCCAGTTGCCATTGGTTAAGAAGGAAATTATGAAAATGCATGATGCTGGTATTATTGTCCCTATTAGATATTCTGAGTGGGTATCTAATCTGGTGTCAGTTAGGAAAAAGACTGGAGAAATCGGGCTTTGTATAGACTTCAGGAATTTAAACAAAGCTTCATTAAAGGATAACTACCCTTTGCCCAAGATGGATCATATTTTGCAAAGGGTGGTAGGGTCTAAAAGAATTTCTTTGCTGGATGGCTATTCAGGGTATAATCAAGTCCTAGTCCACCCTGATGATCAATTAAAGACGGCTTTTACTACACCATGGGGCACTTTCATGTATGTGAAAATGCCTTTTGGTTTAATGAATGCTGGAGCAACCTTTCAGAGAGCCATGGACATAGCATTCTCGGAAGAATTAGGCTTCTTCATCATTATTTATCTTGATGATGTAACTGTGTTTTCAAAAACAGATGAAGAACACTTAGAACATTTAAGAAAAGTTTTCGAGAAGTGCAGAAGGTTTGGGATATCTTTGAACCCCAAGAAAACCTTATTCGGACTCTAAGAAGGTAAGCTTCTTGGACATATCATTTCAGAAGAGGGCATAAAGATAGATCCCATGAGGATTGAGGCCATATTGCAAATCTCTCATCCTCGAAATATCAAAGAGTTGCAGTCTTTCATAGGAAAGATTAACTTTTTAAGAAGGTTCATCCCAAACTTGGCTGAGCTCCTTAGGAATATCACAAACATATTGAAAAGGGAGCAAGGGGTAAAATGGACCGCGGAGGCAAAGACATCCTTTGAACTGGTTAAACAAGCGTTAACCAAAACACCAGTTCTCATAAGTCCCGATTTCTCAAAAGATTTTTATATCTTCTCATTTGCATCAGAACATACTATAGCTGCTGTCCTTTTACAGAAAAATCCGCAAGGACAAGAGCAGCCCATTGCATTCTTTAGCAAGGCATTGAGGGATGCCCCTCTGAAGTATAACATTATGGAAAAGCAAGCTTTTGCTTTGGTGAAAGCTTTAAAAGACTTCGGGGTATACATCCTTCACTCACACATTATTGCCTTTGTCCCAAATTCAGTTGTAAAGGACATTCTAACCCAGGATCCAGATGGTAAGAGAGGTAAGTGGATTGCTGTTATTCTTGAGTATGATTTAGAGATTAAACCCACTAAGCTTATCAAAGGTCAAGGTCTTGCTAGGCTAATGGCCGAATCAAATTGTGAAGTTCTTGATATTAACATGATTAATGCTTTGGATGACCAAGAAGAATTCTCAACCCCCATTGTTGAGGATTATTTTGCGAATTCTCCTTGGTATGTTGATATTGTTTATGTTTTGCTTAATTTAAACACACCGCCTGGTTTATCCAAAACAAAGGCAAGATTCCTAAAGTTAAAAGCTGTAAACTATTGCATTATTAATAAATGTCTTTATTGGAAAATGCTAGTGGTATATTGCTTAAATGTTTGCCTGAGTTTGATGCAGAAAAGATTAAGCAGGAATTCCATGAAGGGGAGTGCGGAGGCCATTTGTACTGGAAGTCAACAGCCAACAAAATTCTGAGGGCTGGTTTCTTTTGGCCCACTCTGTTTCCTGATGTACATAAACTGACAACCACTTGCCATAAATGCCAATTGTTTGAAGGCAAGAGAAAATTACTACCCCTTCCTCTGCATCCAATTACTGTTGAAGCCCCTTTCCAACAGTGGGGACTTGACTTTATAGGAGAAATCCACCCTTCATCCTCTGCCCAACATAGGTGGATCCTTACTGCCACAGACTATTTCACTAAGTGGATAGAAGCCATTCCTTGTAGACAGGCCAATGATTCAGTTATCATAAAATTCATAGAAACCAATATCCTTTCTAGATTTGGCTGTCCTACCAAGATCATTACAGATAATGCAGCAGCATTTGGGTCAAAGAAAATGGTTGAATTCTGTCATAAGTATCAGATAACATTGGGGCACTCCACAGCCTATTACCCTCAAGGTAATGGACTTGCAGAGTCTTCCAACGAAAGCTTAGTGAACATAATAAAGAAACTGTTGGAGGACAACAAGAAGTATTGGCACATAAAGCTGGTCCATGCACTATGGGCTGACAGATTAACATTGAAGAAATCCATTGGTATGTCACCCTTCCAGCTTGTATATGGTACAGATGCAATTTTTCCTAACAGCCTTGGTGTACCAGTTATGAAGTTCATTCAAGAGTTGCAGACTGAAGAGGATGACATAATCAGAAGAATAAATCAGACCATTCATCTTCAGCAAACCAGAGAGGAGGTATACAACAAAGCATTACAGAAACAAGACAATATCAAGAAGATATTTGACAGAAGAACAAAGGCCAACAATTTCAAAATTGGGGACAAAGTCTTAAAGTGGGACTCAAAGAGGGAAGACAAGGGAAAGCATGGTAAATTTGACAATCTGTGGCTTGGCCCTTACTCCATTCATTCAGTTGCTGGAAACAATGCATTCTTCCTACAAGAACTGAATGGAGCAGAATTGTTTGGGGGTCCTGTCAATGGCAGGATGCTTAAGCATTATCTTTCTTAAAATTATTTCATGTGTTGAAGCCTTTTCACCTTTTCCATTGTGAATATTTCATCCACCATTGCATTTAAAGTTATGAAAAATAAAAAAATACAAAAAACAAAGAAAAAATGAAAAGAGGGCAGGAATGAGAAACAAGAAAGGCAAGGCCCCATGCCAAAAAGAGAAATGAATCTGAAAGTGTGCAAGCATAAATGCCACTCCTCTAAACACGCTTCTAATTGGTCAAACTGTTTAATCTTGACTGATTAGCTTTCAATTTTCTGCTGATAGGGTAGCAAATTTGATTTGCCAAACTGTTTAATCCTGGCTTATCAGTAGATAGAGTAGGGTAGAAATCAAGGTTCAAACAAACTCAAAATCTGAACCAAAGTTTCCAAAGAGAGGACTCAAAGTTACTCTAATTTCTGAGTCAAAGAAAAGACCTGGTTCTAATTCACTCAAAACTCGAACCAAAAGAGAAGCAAGGATAGCTCACTGAAAAGAAAGAACAGAGCTGTGAATATGAGAGAAGGCCATAATGAGAAAATTTTCAGATCTTAAGCCTTCTGTTTTGATTTAAATTTTTCTGCAAATAATAATCTATGTGCAGCTTGTCTTTATGCCATAGATCATAGCAAGTCAAACAGTTCAATCTTGGCTTGGCTATTTTTTAATTTTCTGTTGTAGAATTTAGAGAATGAAAGTTTGTTGGACTGTTTAATCCCAACAAACAGCAGAATAGGTAGAGGAATATCTGAACTCAACTGTTTAATCTGAGTTCGGGGAGAAATAAGGAGTAGAAGTAGACTAGATTTACTGCTTTCAAAAGAATAAAATGTTGTGTTAAGAGTTTGCCAATCCAAGTGCACTCTGATGAAGAAAAAATGTTAGACCAGTAGGATTGGGGTAGGTAGAAGTTGTATTGATGAAATTCAGCTTTCTTTCATGACTGACCTTATTTTGTCCAGAAGAAAAGCAAGAGCAAGTATTCAAACACCAGACACCAGTCAGCATCCCAGAGGAATCAGGTCTGAATTCTTGATGCCTTCAAGAAGGCACCATCCCCAAGTGGAGCCACTGTTAGCCACCTATATTTTTCAATCATATCAGCTGGTGGCTAAATTTTCTTTACAGCCTCCAAGAAATAAATTCAAGCATAAAATTGTTGGTACTTGAAGTCTGTTGATAAAATTCTAAACTACTGTTGGTTCTACATACTCTCCCTCCTCTCTGCCTCTGATATACCATGAAAATCCTAATCAAAGTGTTGCTGCATCCTCCTCCTTTTTCTTCTCCCCTTCTTCCTTTTTTCCTCATTTCTTCAACTCTCCTTTCACCCATAGAGAACCCCATCAAGCCCTTTTATATCCCATATTCCTCCATTAATCTCCTTCCCCAAGGTCGAAGACCCACTTTTCCACATATCGGAACTTTTCTCCTTTTGCAAAAAACAGTTAAAAACCATAGAAAACATGTGTTTCTATGTGTTAAGCTTCAGCCCCTCAAGCTAAGCCCCTTTCTGTTTCTCCTTCCATATGTCCCCACGCCGGAACCGCGTGCTAAACCCGCCAGGCGCTTAACCTCGGAAATAATTTATGGCCCGAAAAACATTGAAAACCTTTGTAAAATGCAAAAATGGGTTTGTTTTATTTTTTCCAACGAAGAAAATAATATTAAAACTCCGCCGTTGATCTGTCCCACGGATCAACGGTACGGAGTGTCCCGTCAGCTGGTGGAGCCCTCCCCCTATTCTGCCGCGCTGTTTTCCTTTCCCACCGGTATGTGCCCGCACCACCTTTCGTCCGGAGGTGGTTTTGTGCCGTCGGCCAGCGATTCCACGCGTCGACTAACACGTGTTCTCCACCTCGCCCCCAAACCACCGTTCCGTGCCTTCTCCCCGCGCGTTAAACATTGTCGTATGACCCCGCAGCGGGATTTCTCCCCGCCGTCGGATCTGGGCCTTCCCATCCGACGGTCCCCATCGCCTTTTTCCGTTCGCTCTTTAATAAACCCGCACGCCCGTTAAATCTCTCCTGGTGCTCTCAAAAATCGATCCCCACCGTTGATCTCTACGGATCAACGGCTCTCTTTTATCCTCCTGATTCTATTGTACAGCCCACCTTTTCCCGTTGACTGTTCAAAATCGCTCCTGGCCGTCGATCGCAATACGATCAACGGTTCCAATCTCTCCATCCACCCGCACGCCCTCCGATGCAGTCTGCCCATATAACGCAGGATTTCCTCATTTTTCTTGTTTTTTGCAGGTTTTCAAAGGGTTTTTCTTCGTATTCTACGAAATCTGAAGGATGAGAGTGACGACTCCAATCCTCTCGGTTTGTCCAGGGAATTGATCATACGGAGAAGAACAGGGATATTTACAAAGCTTCATGAGCTTTGCTTGCCGCATGTCCCTGCAAAGCTTGAAAAAGGCCGCCAATATCAGAGCAGAGAAAGAGTATCGGATTAAAGATAAAATGAACCAGAGCAGTGGTTTTGTGAGAAGATTGGTGAGGATTACGGCTAAGACGGTTATCAGAAGCCTAATCCCCGGCTCAGAACACGGATTAAAGCAAAACCTAAAAGTGTTCGGCAGACAGATCGCCTCCACCGCCATACTTCGAGGCGAATTGATTCCTCAACCACCACAGTGCCACCTATTGCCTCAGAAAGCTCAAACAGAGGATGAATTTATTTAACAAGATCAGATATTATGCCTCGAACAAGCAAAGTTATTACTGCACCGGATTTCAACGACAGAATGTTTGCAGAGTAACCCTAACAGTACGCAGAGCCTCAAAGGTCAATATAAGCTCTCTTCGAGCTTACTTCTTAAGTAGAAACACATTAATGCAATGTAACACCTGTAGAATTTCTTCATCGAACCTCTCGGGGTCAGGAAGACATTAATTCTGCATTAATTGTGTTTGAGATCTTTTAAACAGATTTCACCTCCTCATCCTTCTATAAATACTTCAATAGAAGATGAGAGAGGGGTTGGATTAGTTGGTTGTTAATGTAATTGCTGAAGCGCTGTAGCTATTTCTGAGTGGAAAGCTCTTGACTGTAAATAGTGGTTTCACGGGCTCTTGGAGCTCTGCTTGTAACCAATAGGTTAGGTTGTGAAGAAGAGATGTATTAAAACACTGGATTTGAAGATTGTAACCGGTTTGAAGCAATCAATACAAGCTGATTTATGGGATCCTGGTCTATGCCGATGGTGATGTTATTCTCACTGTAACTTGTTATTTTATTTCTGTTTTCAATTTGTTTCATTTTCCACTATAAAGAACAGTTTAAACAGTGTTAGAGTTTGTTGTACACCAGTGACCTTCTCTGGCTGAAAAATCTTTATCCCAATGTTTTCCTCTTATTGTGTTATTTAGAAATGATTTAATTCAGTCCAAGCACAGAGATGCTGGCGTTCCCTCATCTTTCGTCACTGCTGAATGTTGTTTTTAAATGTTACTTTCATATATGTTGTGTAAGGAATGAATTGAGGAAATCAAAGGTTAGCCCTGAGTCCCTTTCTTGTTTGCTCAACTATTTGTCTGTTTCCCTTAGGATGTGTCAAAAGATGACTAGTTTCAAAGCACTTATCAGATCTTGGGCCATTCTGTGTTATCTTGGTGATTGTCTTGGAAGTAACTAAGTAAAGGAGAACTAAGATGAGGAGAAAGGTGAGCCCTGCCCACTAGTTTCTGCTCCAAAGGTTGCCTTCAAGTTTCCCTTCGTTTTTAATCTGTTTTCTATTAGAAGTGTATCAAAGGCTGGCTAGTTTCAAAGTACTTACCAGATCCTAGTTTGCTTCTATGTTTTTCTTAAGTGCCTGGTCAAAGGCTGGCTAGTTTCAAAGTACTTACCAGATCCTGGGCTGCTATTTGTTCTGCATCTGTTAATTCCCTTTCTTGTTGTATCACCCCATTCCATAAATCAAACTTTAAAGAGATCCTTAGGCCTAGATGACTTGCCCCATAGATTACTCTTGAACCTGGATGTTTCAATTAAATTCTCTTATGACTCCATAGCCCAATGGATTGAAAACTTGCCATCATCTTTCTTTAGAATCAAAGCTTATTTTGTTTACTTGCAACTTCTCACCTTTGAACCTATTTGCATATAGATCTTTCCGTCTCAGACAGCAACTATGTTCAATCATCCAAGAAAACCAAACAAAACCCTTGGCCTTCATAACTAGCCTAATATCATCACCCTAAACTTCAAAGACAATATCCATCTTTGTACATACTGGAGAGATCCCTCTCCGGATTCAGGAGGGCTAGATCCTAGAATCCCAAAGTTGGTTGAAATGATGTTAACTCTGTGATCGGACTTTGCCAATCTTGCTTGTTACAGAGACCTAACATGACGCATGGAAAAATAAGACAAAAAAATGTCGAAGGATTCTATTGGAAGGTGTGAAGGATCACATAGTGTCCAACCTTCATGGTAAAGCTTCTCCATTGTTGATGTGGAAAGCTTTGACAGACTTGTTCCAAAGAAAAAGCGACCAGAGGAAGTTGGCGCTTAAAGACAAGCTCAGAAAAATAAAAATGGAGAAGGGCGAAAGTATACCCAAGTACCTCACGAAGTATTTCCAGTGCAGGGATGAGCTGGGAAGTGTGGGGGTTATTGTAGATGAAGAGGACTTGGTGATCTTGGCTCTCCTTGGGCTTCCAAAGAGTTGGCATTCCTACGAGGACTCTGTCAATGGTTGGGAGAAACTGTCGGGATGGGAGCGACTTTGGTCGGATCTTGTGTAGGAGGAGATAAGGCGGAGTACCAGGGATGGATCTTCATCGAATAATGAAGATGAAGAAAATTGTGCTTTGGCTGCCAAAGCAAGGAAAGGGAAGGGAAAGAAAAATCCTTCTCAATCCGGTGCGGAAGTCAAGAAGCAGGACTTGTCCAAGGTGAAGTGCTTTCACTGTCACCAACACGAACATTACGCCACTAATTGTCCACAAAAGAAGAAAAATAAGCAGGTTGCTGGATCTGCAGCTGGAGAGGCCTTAGCCTCGCAGTTTGAGCTAGATTTTTCGCTGATCGCATGCTTGGTTTTAAGAGTGATGGGATCAGTGTGGTTTCTTGACAATGGTGCGTCTTTTCATATGACCAAAGACAAATATTTGTTCAGTGATATGGATGAGAAGGATCTTGGAGTGCACATCGAGATGGGTGATGATGGTAGATACAGTGCGACTGGTATCGGGACCATTTCCTTTGAGAGGGAGTCTGGTAAACCTTTCATATTGATGGATGTCATGCATGTTCCAGGATTGAAGAAGAATCTGATCTCTGTGGCGATGTTGGAAGACAAGGGATATGATGTTGTCTTTAGCGAGGGAAAGGCTTTCCTGCGCAGGAAGGCAACTAGTGAAACCCGGAGGATAGGGGTTCGAGTTAAGAACCTTCATCAATTGCAGGTAGATGGTTGCACAGCAATGGCAGGCAAAGCAGAAGGAGTGGTGAACCGGGATGAGGGCGAATTGTGGCACATAAGATTGGGCCATCTTCACCATGGTGCTTTGAAAATTTTGCAGCAGATTTCTACCGGGCTTCCCAAGGGTACACTTGCACAGTCAGATCAGTGCAAGGGATGTACCCTGGGAAAATTTGTGAAAGCCACCTTTCATGAGAAGGATAGTCGTGCCACGACGATCCTTGAGAGAATTCACACAGACGTGTGTGGACCTTTCTCAGTATCTTCGACAGCAAAGCACAGGTATTATGTGATATTTGTTGATGACTTTTCTCATAAGTGATGGATCTTCTTCATGTAGAAGAAGAGCGAGACATACTCAAAGTTCTGTGAGTTCAAGGCACTGGTTGAGAAAGAGTCGGGGAAGCAGGTGAAGGCTCTTAGGAGTGATAATGGTGGTGAATTCATCTCTGGAAAATTCAAAGACTTTTGCAGCGCAAAAGGAATTCGAAGAGAGCTCATAGCGCCTCATAACCCACAACAGAATGGGGTCACGGAGCGAAAGAAAAGAACAATCGTGGGTGTTGCACGAGCGATGTTGCATGATCAGGGCCTTCCCATACACTTGTGGGCGGAAGCATGCAACACAGCGGTTTATGTGAAAAATCGTTGTCCTCATAGAGTACTTGGCATGAGTACACCCAAAGAGGTGTTTTCTGGTAAGAAGCCTGATATTTCTCATTTGAATATTTTTGGCTCACTTGTTTACATTCATGTGACGAAGGATGCCAGGAAGAAGCTAGAGCGGACCGCAGAGGTTGGGATATTTGTGGGGTACACAGAAACACCCCACAACTATCGTGTGTATTTGCCAGACAGTCGGAAGACTATTGTGCAACGGGATATCAAATTTCATGAGGAGAAAGCCATGAAGTGTTCTCTTGAGAGGGAGCTACACTTGCATGTAGATGAGGAGCTATTAGTTCCTAAGGATGAGCCTCAGGATGTGGATCAGCCACATGAGGAGATTCATGGAGTGGAAGAAACCACTCATGCAGCACCAAATATCAGAGGGCAGAAGCGCACTACAGAAGCTGAGCGACTGAATCTTGATGCAGTGCAAAATGTAGGAGTACCTACATCAAAGCGCAGATAGAGACAGTCACCTGACCGATTTACTAGATACATGGCTATGATGAGCAAGTGTATCGTGACGGAGCCATCCTCTTTCGAGGACGCTGTGGAGGAATCTGCATGGGTAGATGCCATGGTGGAAGAGTATGATTTGATTGTCAGAAACAGTGCATGGGAGATTGCCCCAAGGCTGAAAGGGAAATCAGTGGTAGGTTCGAGATGGATCTACAAAGTGAAGCAAGCTGCTGACAGGAGCGTCAAGAAGTACAAGGCAAGATTTGTTGCCCAAGGCTTCTCACACATTGAGGGGATCGACTATGAAGAAACCTTTGCACCTGTCGCAAGGTATTCTTCCATACGGAGCATCCTTGCTCTCTCAGCACAGATGGGTTGGCACATTCATCAGATGGACGTGAAGACTGCGTTCCTCAACGGAGTCATTGAGGAGGAGGTGTACATAGAGCAGCTTGAAGGTTTCGAAATCTTCAACAGCGAGTCGCATGTGTGCAGGCTCAAGAGAGCGTTGTATGGGCTGAAACAAGCACTTCGTGCTTAGTACACACGGATAGACAGTTATTTCACTGGACTAGGTTTTACCAAGAGTGAGGCGGATCCCAACTTGTACCAGATTGTGGTTGAGGGTAAGTTGTTGATCATTGTACTTTATGTAGATGATTTATTACTAACAGGTGGTGAACTGTTGATACACTCATGCAAGGTTGATCTTGCAAAGGAGTTTGAGATGAAGGATTTGGGCCTCCTTCATTATTTCCTGGGATTGCAAATTTGGCAACGGAAGGATGGACTGTTTGTGTCTCAAGGCAAGTATGCCCGGGAGATACTGGAGAAGTTCAACATGCAAGGCTACAAGCCTATCGACACTCCTCTTCCTGGTGGTTGGAGGAAAGAGGATGCTACATCGGCAGAGGTAGTGGATGCCACTGTTTATCGACAGTTGGTTGGTTCACTCATGTATTTGGTCAATACACGACCGGACATATGCTATGCTATTAACCAGCTTTCACAAGCTATGGTGAAGCCTACCAAGCTATTTTGGAAGGCAGGCAAGTGTTCTGAGGTATCTCATTGCACATCGGGATATGGACTATGGTACAGACGTCGAATGAGTTGAAGCTGCATGGCTTCACGGATACAGATTGGGTAGGGAGCCCAACGGACAGAAAGAGCACATCTGGAGGGATTTTCAATATCGGGTCTACAACAGTTTCTTGGTACAGCAGGAAACAAAGATCTGTGGCACTCAGTTCAGCGGAGGCCGAGTACATGGCAGCAAGTTTGGCTGCATGCGAGGCTATATGGATGAGGAAGATCCTGGTTGGGTTGTTCGGTTCACACTTAGAGCCTACTGTGATATATTTTGATAATCAGAGTTGCATTAAACTCTCGATTAATCTAGTATTTCATGATAGATCTAAACATATTAAAATCTGGTACCATCATATCAGAGATTGTGTGCAACGAAAGATCATGTTACTATCTTACATTCCTACGGGGGATCAGGATGCTGATATTTTGACGAAGGCGCTCACCAGGAGAAAATTTGAATACCATAGAGACAGGATCGGGGTGGCAGATAATCCCTATCTTGTTGAGAGGGAGTGTTGAGATTCAACAAGATGATGAGCTTAGTGAAAAGAGTCGCCTTCACATTGCAAGGAACCTTTACGGGAACAAGAGCTTGTCTGCCTGCGCATTGCAGTCCCTGCAAACCCTAGCCGCTCTACCTGCGCGCTGCAGCCTCTGCAGCTGCGCCTGCTCTGGCAGGGCCTCCTGCCTCTGTCACGGCTCTGGCCTGCACCTCTGACCTCTGGCTGCGGCGTTTCTCTTTGCTGGGAAAGGGAGATAGTAAATATTCAAGTGCTGGAACAACAATAAAAATTCAGCAGTTATGCTACCTGCGCATTGATCCGGGCCGCGTTCTTGCTAGGGCTTGCGCCCATGGAGGGGTTGGGCTCTCCCCAGGGGCCTCGTCCCCCTCCCCCGCCCTCTTCAGCTGAGGCTTTCGATCGCTTATTGGCAGGGCTTCCTAAGAAGAAGAATGTTGAAGCTGTGAAATTTGTTAAGAAAATTGATGAAATACCTGAGATCTCTCTTCCACCAGAGACTCCGATACAGGTTGCTTTATCACTGGCTGAACGAGCCCTCATAGGCCAGTTCACAGGGCTTTGGCCATCTCCCAAAACCACTGAGAGCTGGGTCAACAGAAACTGGGCGCCTCTGATCAAAGAAAGCGTTACTTCTTATTTTTTGGGGAGAGGTTACTTTCTCTTCGAGTTCACTTCAAAAGATGACAAAGATTTGATCTTCCAGAACGGCCCCTACTTCATGGGCCCCCAGGGTTTGTATCTAAATAAGTGGACTCCGGACTTCGATCCTGCTGTGGATGTGCCCAAAGCAGTCCCGGTGTGGGTTAGACTCCCAAATCTGCCAGTTCACTGCTGGAATTGGGATTCTCTGATGCATATTGGAAATGCCCTTGGGAAGTTCATCGATCGAGCAAACAACAAGGACCAGTATGACTGTGCCAGGATCTACGTGGAAGTAGATCTGGAGGTTGGGCTACCAGAGGCCATCAAAATCAAAGTCGGAAGCTGGACGCATGTGCAGAAACTGGACTTTGAGCAGCTGCCCTTCAAATGCCGGAAATGCCATGTCTATGGCCACTTCGCCAGAGGCTGTCCATCCAACAATGAGGTTGTGCAAGGGAAGGAGGACGGATGGAATCAATTCAAGCGCTCCAAAACCTCCCATAAGGCTCATAAGCCGGGAGGCCCTAGTGGCAAAGGTCCCCAACAGGCCTCTTCTCAGCAGATCCCGTCTAAGTCCGCTCCTGAAAAACAAGTTCGAACTCCTAAGCTCGCACCAAGAGGACACCCAGGAGGTGGATGTTCAAAAGACAACATCCCCGGTCAAAGGGACTCCCTCTATGTCTTCCAAAGACGGAAGTGCTGCAGAAAGCTCAAAAGGAATACCTGTTGAAGACGAGGAAGAGGTCCAGGAGTCGGAAGAATCGGAGGAGGAAGGAGAAATAGGCGACTCTCAGGCCTCTATTAGGAGATCCACAAGAGGTCGCAAAACAGATCAGGAGAAAAGAGAGCAGGAAACGTACAAGGAAAAATTACAGGGCAGCCAACCAACTCTGGAAAAGCTGCTTGCCTCAAAGTCAAGGATGTTGAAAAATCAGACCCATGGCTCCAAGGGGGCCCTCCAGAAACACAAATAATGAAGGTCATCTCCTGGAATTGTAGAGGTATGGGGAGTAAAGTTAAGGAAGAAGCCATGAGAAGCTTAATAAGAACAGAAACTCCAGACATACTTCTCGTCCAGGAGACTAAGTTGGAAGACGTAGTCTTCCTGCAAGCATGCAAGAAATTTTGGTTCAAAAGTGAAGCAAGAGCAATCTCTGCCCGGGGCGCTTCGGGAGGGATTGGCACTCTATGGAACCCTAACAAATTTGTAGTCACCTTTGAGGCTAGAAATACTCACTGGTTGCTGCTGAAAATGCAAAATCTGGACACCAAGGAAAACCTTTGCCTCTTCAATGTATATTCTCCAGTTAATGTTGGGGAAAAAAAGGAATGTTGGGACACTATAAGGCAACAAGCAGACCTGACAAATCTGGAAAATATAATCATTGCTGGAGATCTTAATCTCACGCTCCACTCGTCTGAAAAAAGAGGTGGCAGCGCTGTTCGAGATCTAGCAAGGGAATGGGCAGAAGATCTTCTGCAGGACTGGGACCTGCTAGATATCAAACCCTCTTCCGGTAAGTTCTCTTGGTCTAATAAAAGAGTGGGCCCCGGTCATATTGCTGCCAGATTAGATATATTTTTCATTCAAAGCTCCTTTCTGTTACTAGGCTTAGAACCCAGAATGCATATCCTTGCTAACAGCGTCTCGGACCATAAGCCTATAAAGCTCGAACTCCTGGACCATCTAGACTTGGGCCCTATTCCTTTCCGGTTTAGTCCTCTCTGGGTCAAAGAATCAAACTTCATGCAAATAGTCAAAGATTGTTGGAGTCAGCCTGTCAATGGTTCTCCCTTCTATATCTGGGAGGAAAAACTCAGAAGGGTAAAGGGTGATCTAAAACAATGGGCAAAAACCCTGTCCAACCCGGCTACAGAAAGAAAAGCCATCAAAGTCTCTCTCGCCTCTCATCAATCTCATATGGAGCACGCTATTGTCACAGAGGAGATTTTAGACCAAGAGGCTCATTTGCAACAACACTATCATAAGGCCTGTCTAGCTGAAGAAGAATACTGGAGATTAAAATCTCGAAATCTATGGCTCAAAGCAGGGGACAGGAACTCTGCCTTTTTCCACAAACAAACCCAAGTCAGGAAAAGCTTCAACACTATTTCTGAGATTAAGGAGGATAACGTCACCTTCAAGGATTTTGAAGACATTAAAAAATCAACCTTCTCTCACTTTCAAAACTTGTATAGTGAGGATAAGGACTCGGACCAATACTCAGATCTTCTTGACATCATTCCTTCTGCAATTTCTCCTCGTATGAATGAGATCCTTGAGGCCAAAGTCACCAAAGACGAAGTTAAAAAGGCCCTCTTTGATATGGATCCGGATAAGGCCCCCGGGCCGGACGGCTTCTCTGCCAGGTTCCTTCAAGTCTGTTGGCCGATTGTTGAAAACGATCTGCTCAAAATGGTTCAGAAGTCTCAAAATGCTCAGAAAATAGGAGGTAGCACAAACTCCGCTTTTCTAGCCCTAATACCAAAGGAAAAAGGGGCCAACAATTTCAGCAGATTCCGCCCGATTTCCTTATGCAATACTGGGTACAAGATTATCACTAAAGTTATTGCAAATAGACTGAAGCTCATTCTTCCCAAAATAATTTCGGAGAATCAAGGAGGCTTCATTCAAGGAAGGCAAATCGTGGACAATTTCACCCTTGTTCAAGAAGCAATCCACTCAAGTCTTCTTCGAAAAGAACAAGGTATGGTGATTAAACTTGATTTAGCAAATGCCTTTGATCGTGTAAATCATAGTTTTCTTTTAAAAGTAATGAGCAAATTTGGTTTTGGAGAAAATTTCATCAAATGGATCCGGGCATGCATCTTGGAGCCATGGACTGCTCCTCTTGTAAATGGAAGAGCCACTGAGTTCTTCAAAGCTTCACGAGGGCTAAGGCAGGGGTGTCCTCTTTCCCCCCTGCTTTTTGTCATCCAAGCCTCTGTCCTCAGCTACCTGTTAGACAAAAAGATGCAAGATCAAGATATCAACGGACTGTGTATTGCAAGAGGGGTAAAAAATATAAACCACGCCCTATTTGCGGACGACACTCTGTTCTTGGGAGCTGCCTCTCTCTCCTCCGCCTCTAAATTTAAAGCAGTTTTGGATGATTTCAGTGAAGTCTCTGGCAGCGTGGTAAATAAGAACAAATGCCATATCTACAACTGGAACACCCCGCCCAGATTGCTCTCCGCTATATCTAGATGTTTGGGTTTTGCTGCCTCCTCCAATTGGATCTCCTTTAAATATTTAGGCCTTCCTGTTTTTCATAAGAAATCTACAAGCAAAGACTGGCTCCCTCAGCTGGAAAAATTCAAGTCTAGGATCCAAGCCTGGGGCTTCTCCTGGCTCAACACTGCTGGAAAATCTGTCCTTATTAAATCTGTGCTCTCCAGTCTTCCCCTATTTCAATTCGCTGTGCTTCTCGCTCCGACAGGTATTTTAAAAAAAAATGGAAGAATTCATGCGGAGGTTTTTTTGGAAGGGAGGTAAACAAAATGAAAACAAGATTCCCCTTATCAGCTGGGAAACCATCTCCAAGCCTCTGAGGGAGGGCGGCTTGAAGTTCAAAAACCTCTGTCAGCAAAACGTGGCTATGGCAGCCAAGATTATTTGGAGGATCATTGCGCCCAAGCCCGGCTGGGCCCAATTGGCTCTCTGGAAAAAGTATTTCAGGGGTCCTCGTTCCTCCTGTTTAGACAATGTAATCCATGTTCCTTATTCGTCTTTTCTCAAACTGTATGTTAAAGCTGCTCCCTTGATCAATGCGCACTCCTATTGGATTCCAGGAAATGGAAAAAAGATCAATATCTGGGCTGATAAAATTATGAATAACGACCCAATTGAAGACAGAGCCTCCATTAGAGCGCTGCGTTGCTGGATGGATAGAGAGGGGTTGTGTTCGTTGTGGGATATTTCTCTTTGGAAAGACTCTGCCTGGGCAAGGTGGAAACGAATTGAGGTGCCGGCTCACCTGACACTCGAATGGTCCACGCTGCTGGACCTTCTCCATGGCTCGGCACCCACGCGTATGAGGAAAAAAGATGTGAAGGGCTGGGGGCCGAATGCCAAAGGTTACACTGTCTCCATGGGATATCACAAGCTGAAAGAGAGGCCTTACGTCCCCCCTGACCCTGCTCCTTGGCAGGGGGTCTGGCGTTTCCCTTCATGGCCCAAAGTCGACTTCTTTGCTTGGCTCCTCTGCCACGGCAAGATCCTTACGTATGACATCTTGCAAAGAAAAGGGTTCTATGGTCCCTCCATCTGCTCGCTGTGCAATGAAAATGCTGAGACTGCTGTCCATCTAGTCCTCGAATGCAAGTTCTCTAAGCAGATCTGGTCCTCCTTCATTCACAATTTGGATCCCAACTTTTTGCTACCTCGTTCCACTGCTGATCTTTTTTCCAATTGGGCAATCAGATATCCTGGCCCCCCTTCTAAAAATCAGCTTATTAAATCTGCATGGGTTGTCCTTCCAAAGGTTATTTGTTGGCAGATCTGGCTAGAACGAAACAGAAGAATCTTCAGAAATATTAAACAGAATCACAAGGTCTTAGAAATCAAGATTAAATGTCATCTAAAGGAGTGCTTGACTGATATAAAAGACGATTCCAATCTCAGCCATCAGGACATTGCTTGGGGAGCTTCCCTTGACTTGCAATTTCAACCAGCAGTTAGAAACGTCCCTTCTCTCAAAGACTGGCAAATAAGGAAATCCGAAACTGACCTTCAAGACTGGCTTAATTCACATTCAAGGCACTCTCTCTTTTTTGATGGGGCAACAAAGGGCAATCCGGGCAAAGCTGGTGCTGGAGGTGTTGTTGTAAGTCCAATTGGGGAAAAAATTCATTCCTTTGCTTGGGGGCTTGGATTCTCATCCAACGTTCAAGCTGAAGCTTTGGCCCTCTACCAAGGCCTCAAGATCCTCAAAGATTTAAATATAAAAGAAGCAAATGTCATAGGGAATTCCCATATCATTATAAACGCAATGGTTTCCAACTCCCCAGCCTCGGATCTCAAGTTAGCAAGGCTGATATCTAGAATTAAGGGTACGGAAAACGATTTTCAGAAGTTGAATTACTATCATGTGCTGAGAACTCATAATAAACATGCGGACATTAAAGCCAATAAAGCTACCCTCCTCTCTGCCGGGGTCAAGATGAAAGACGAAGAAGAATCTTGGGAACCTATCCCTTAAGCTGTCCGTTATCATGTTTTATTGTTGGCTCTTAAATAAATTTGTTTGCATCTTTAAGTTAGGGAAAATCTCTGAAATAGAAGTTTTAGATAGTCAGTCATGGAAGAAATTTGCAAGCTTCGGTTGCATCTTCAATATTAGCAGTGAGATGCTTCAGGATTTAGACATCCTCAATGTAATCAGATTTCTCGCATTTAGGCCAAGATGAATATTAATACCACATAACCGTTTCTGTCAAAAAAAAAAAGAGTCGCCTTCAGTAAGTGGGCCCACAGGCTATTTTTGGCGCAAAGTCTATTTTTAGACATGTCAATCATATTCTATGAGTTGCAGGATGCTATTTGTGGATGGTTGGTCAAGTTGGAAAATTAGATGGACTTCTATTTTTAGACATATTGGGTGGAATCTATTTTTAGATTGCCAGTCTAAAAATAGATATGTCGAATATTATTAGCTCTTAATAATATTTGGACTTTAAACATTATCTTATTCTCTTATAGCACTTCAGTTAAGTGCACAGATGTGGCACAGGAGCTGACAGAAGGAATTACGTTATTCCTGAGGGTTTACTGGAGATATTGCGTGGAGAACTTCAGTTAGAACTCATGTGACAGAGTTTGGTGGAGTTGTAGAAGTAGTTGGTGGAGTTGTAGAAGTTTAACTCAGTTAGACACAGTTGAGGTAGTTGTATCTAGTCTAACTGATTGATACACTAGTGAGAGTGGTGTGAATTAATTAATAATTAATTCACTAAATATTAACTCATTAATCAACTAAAGAATACATCAGTTAACTACAGTGCATGGACAGTTTCAGTGGAGACCAATGGAGAGATAGGTGAAAGGGCAGAATGACTATCAACAGACTATAACTATGTGCATTGATTGCATCCAACACCGTTGGAGATGCCAATGAGGATTGTGCAAGCAGGCCGTGTAATTCGAGTTCATTCGTAGCCATTCTTCAAATAGGATTGCGTAGTAGAGGCAGTTAGCAAGTGCGCAGGACGGCATGGATTTGCTAGATCGGACTCGATTAGTGTGTAGTGATTGTATTGTATTGAGAGCTTGATATGATCAGCTTTGTATGAGGATTGTTACATGATCTCTATGACATATATTATATACAGATAGTTGGGGTTTTTAGCTTCAGGCTTTCCCGTTAAACAACTGTGTCAATGTGTGTGAATTTTTATGGTTTCATGTGTGCATTGCAATTGATTTAATTTCCGCATGTGATGATCAATAGTGGAATAGATTATGTATTGTGCATGAAGTTAAAATAGTGTGTGATCAAGAGAATCTTGGATATATAACACATAAGTTATATAATTTCTACAAGTTCCTTATTAAAATATTTTACACATCCTAGGTTATTCTAAATTGATCAAGAATATAGAATTATTAGGGTGGTGTTCTATGTGCACTAAAATTCTCATGAGGTCCATCACAATGTATGGGGTTCATTGCAACCTTGGATATATTCTGTGAGTTATTGTGATTTTTTGCTTGTGGCTACAACTTAGTTTTGGTTTTCACCTAGTTATCATGATTCAAAACTTTGCTATAATCTTATATCCTTATAGCATTATATATATTATGTGAGTTAATGTGATTTTTTTTTTTGTCACAATGATTCAAAAATCAGTTATTATAGCACAATATTGACTTTCTTGCTGTCTGTTTTGTTTATCTTATTAGAATATTTTACACACCCTAGGTTATTCTAAATTGATCAATAGTATAGAATTATTAGGGTGGTGTTATATGTTCACTAAAATTCCTATGAGGTCCATCAAAATGTATGGGGTTCATTGCAACCTTTGATATATTCAGTGAGTTGTTGTGACTTTTTGCTTTTGGCTACAACTTAATATTTTCACATATATACAAATTTTGTTATAGATATTGAAATAGGAAATTGGGGGTGAAAATTCTTTGGTGATTAATAATCCAGCACCTAACTCAAATAAGATATTTTAAATACATTCAAGTACAATCTATCTAGCATAGATGTCAATAAAGAGAATTTTTATTAACAAAAATAGAGTTTACTTGAAGTTCATCTACATATCTGAGCGGCAATCTTATCAGAAATTGTATATGAAGAATAATAGTCTTGGTATACAAGAAAGTGAATATCATTTTAATATGGAAACATTTTTGGACGGAGATATTGTTCTTTATGCTATGGTTTATTTTCTTAACTCCAAACTTGGTTTATTCTTTCTCTATATACATAAGAAAAAAATACAAAGTAAATTCACAAATTTAAGTTATAGTTTTACATTTCATAATTACAAATCTAGTTTCTTATTAAAATATCCTACACATCCTAGGTTATTCTAAATTGATCAAGAATATAGAATTATTAGGGTGGTGTTCTATGTGCACTAAAATTTCCATGAGGTCCATCACAATGTATGGGGTTCATTGCAACCTTGGATATATTCTATGAGTTGTTGTGATTTTTTTCTTGTGGCTACAACTTAGTTTTGGTTTTCACCTAGTTATCATGATTCAAAACGTTGTTATCATCTTAGATCCTTATAGCATTATATATATTATGTGATTTAATGTGATGTTTTATTTGTCACAATGATTCAAAAATTAGTTATTATACCACAATATTGACTTTCTTGTTGTCTGTTATGTTTATCTTATTAAAATATTTTACACATCCTAGGTTATTATAAATTGATCAAGAGTATATAATTATTAGGGTGGTGTTATATGTGCACTAAAATTCCCATGAGGTCCATCACAATGTATGGGGTTCATTGCAATCTTGGATATATTCTGTGAGTTGTTGTGATTTTTTTCTTGTGGCTACAACTTAGTTTTGGTTTTCACCTAGTTATGACGATTCAAAACTTTATTATCATCTTAGATCCTTATAGCATTATATATATTATGTGAGCTAATGTGACGTTTTTTTTGTCACAATGATTTAAAAATCTATTATTATACCACAATATTGACTTTCTTGTTGTCTGTTTTTTTTATGAACCCTTAAAAATACCAGAGGAACATTTGATTTACAGTGTGATCTCCCCAGCATGGGTGGAGGTTCAACTTACTCTATTGTTAATCACACAGAGTCAATTTTGTAAAAATATAATCTACAATAAGGACTGAGTGGGTTTTTTCTTTTGTAAGTTTTGTTTGGATTTGAAAAAAAATAAAAATAAATTATAAAAGCTAAAATTATGTAGTGAGAAACATTGTTTAAAATTTCATAATAAAAAGTTGAGTAAGTTTGACATCATATAATATGAAAAATTATAAAAGCTAAAATTAGGTAATTAAAGATATGTATATAGTTTTTTTTTTTTAAATGGAAGAAAGAGTATGTATATAGTTACAGACTGTTATGTTGTTACAAACTGTTAGAATTAAGTAATTAAAGGTAAATTTCGTGTTATTTAGGAAATGAGAATTATGAACATTCATCATTATTGCTCAAGATAAATCATGTCGTATGAAATAATTTGGAAATTTAAAAAGATCACATGTTCTAAAAAATTTCATTTTTAATTTAATTTTTTATATATTAATAAATACTACTCATGAATAATAAAACAATTGTAACATAAATAATATATAACAAAAAAGCCATGTATTTTTGGAATAATAAAATATTTGTAACAAAAATAATATATAACAAGAAAAACTATGTATATTTGGATGTATGAAATTTAGATACATTTTATTAAGTGAAATTTTAAAAGAATAATGGTATAAACATTTAAAAATAAATTTATTAAATAATTAGTTAAGATCTATATTATTGATGAGAGGGATCAATGAGGTTTGCATATCAAGACATTTGATCCTCTTGGCTCTTGGTAGATCCAGAGTTAGGCCATCTTAACTTCCCCCTTTAGATAAACCACATTCCACATGAATACCATGAGTCAATACCATGGGTTGTTTTTATAGTTTGGTAAATAATTTTATTAAATACTTAGTTTAGATCTAGATTATTGATGAGAGGGATCAATGAGGTTTACATATCAAGACATTTAATCCCTCTTGGCTCTTGGTAGATCTAGAGTTAGGTCATCTTAATTTCCCCTTTACATAAACCACATTCCACATGCATACCATGAGTCAATACCATGGGTTGCTTTTATAGTTTAGTATTATTTTTATTTTTTATTTGACCTAGTTAAAATAATCATTACAATATGTCAATCTTCTTATTTAATTTACTTTTATTTTTAATCTTGTGTAATTTGACAAAGTCACCAATACCAAAATTCAATCACTTATTAAAAAAAAAAACTAACATTATAAAAAACCTATATAAAACTTTAACTTGTCAATATAATGGCCTAAAACAAATTTTAAAAGAATAATGGTATAAACATTTAAAAATAAATTTATTAAATAATTAGTTAAGATCTATATTATTGATGAGAGGGATCAATGAGGTTTGCATATCAAGACATTTGATCCTCTTGGCTCTTGGTAGATCCAGAGTTAGGCCATCTTAACTTCCCCCTTTAGATAAACCACATTCCACATGAATACCATGAGTCAATACCATGGGTTGTTTTTATAGTTTGGTAAATAATTTTATTAAATACTTAGTTTAGATCTAGATTATTGATGAGAGGGATCAATGAGGTTTACATATCAAGACATTTAATCCCTCTTGGCTCTTGGTAGATCTAGAGTTAGGTCATCTTAATTTCCCCTTTACATAAACCACATTCCACATGCATACCATGAGTCAATACCATGGGTTGCTTTTATAGTTTAGTATTATTTTTATTTTTTATTTGACCTAGTTAAAATAATCATTACAATATGTCAATCTTCTTATTTAATTTACTTTTATTTTTAATCTTGTGTAATTTGACAAAGTCACCAATACCAAAATTCAATCACTTATTAAAAAAAAAAACTAACATTATAAAAAATATATATAAAACTTTAACTTGTGAATCTAATGGCCTAAAACATTTCAATCGTCTAACATTTGATCCAATGTCTCATACATTGACACAGTGGCACCTAGGGGAGTTGTTTTCAAATAAGAACATCTTACGACGTAATTAATAAAAAATAAAACACATAAATATTATGAAAGTGTATATATATTAATATAAACAATATTAATTAGTCATATTTTTTAATTTTTTGTGATGACATTCAACCATACAATATTTTATTAGTTGTTTTGTTTTTGTTATGAAATATTTATGTTTTTATATTTTTTAATTTAATTAAGATATATTTAAGTTGAGTTGCAAGTACTAACTACTATATAACCCTTATTATACTACCATTTGCACCGAGAGGTGCAAAGGAACACTGAAGGAACGATAAGAATGGAATGTGGAAAGCCATAATAAAGCGAAATATATGGACAATGAAATCCAATGAATATTTGAGTTTTTTTATATCTTCTATATAAAACAATGAACTTGCTTATGGCTCATGTGGAAGCTAAAGTAGTGGACACAACTACTAACAAAGCTATGCCTTCCAGCCACAAAGGGGAGCTTTGGTTGCGCAGACCTACAATCACAAAAGGTATTCCCAAGTCATCGTCTCATTTTTCCCTTGGAGACTACTTTCAAAACATTTAACAAATTTGTAGAACTGGTTGATTTGAGTCTGTATTTCAATTTTTCGATTTTAAGAGATTGATTGGGACAGTGCCCCAATCCCCTGCATCATTATGGGCAAAATATTAAGTAGTAATATCACAATTATGAGAAAAACGTTAAGTAACCAGTGAAACTCGCTATAGCGAGAATGTCAGCATGGTTTCCTATTAAACACTATGTACCCCAAAGCCAAAATCTATATTTTTTGTAGCCACAACATTCATCTCTCAAGCATGAATAGTATTCTCCAAACAATGAATTTATGTTTCGAGAAAGTGATCCACGAAGGCATTCAGATAACTCCCAAATCATTGCTTTAATATGATGTCATAACAATCTCTCTTCCATAGATTGATTTTTCCCAAACAATATATGAAGGTTTTAGCTTCCCCATGCAGGTTATGTTGGTAATGATGAAGCAACTAAGTTAACTTTAGACTCAGAAGGATGGATGAAAATTGGGGATATATGTTACATCGATGAGAGCAACTTCCTTTTTGTTGTGAACAAAATAAAGGAGTTGATCGAAGTACAAAGCCTTTAAGGTATAGAGCATTTCAAAAAAAATTGAGAGTTAGATCCAAACCCAAAATATTGATTTTATGTTTTGTGAGGTTGCTCCTGTAGAATTAGAGGAGTTGCTCCTATCCAACCCAGAGTCCAACCCAGTGATTACAGACATTGTTGTTATGCCGTAAGTTCCATTTACTATACTTGATCTCATATACTTCCTATTTTTTGGGGTTATATACTTTCAAATGAAATGTCTACATGTACCTGGATTTACCATTTATTGAGCTAACAAATATTTTCAAAAGTTACAGCTAGAATTCAGCATTTGGGTTGGTCGCATGGGCAACCTTTGCAACAATAGATGTTGTCCTTTCTAGTTTTCACATTAAGCCAAAGATTATTGCATGCATGTTATGGATGAAACTCTCTTCCTTTTGAGTTTGTATGGTAGGTGTCCTGATCACAAGTCATTTCGGTTTTATGAATAAGTAGTTTCACTCACTCTGGAATTCAAGGTTTCAAGGGGGGGAGGATTATTGTGTAATTTAGAGGGTTTTAAGGGAACGTGGAAGTATGTGTGTGCTAAACGAGGAGTTGACAATTGTCCTTCTTATAATAAAATAAAATACACTTTAAATAGGAAAATAATGTCGGGTATTAAAAAAATAAATCAATATGCTATGCATGTAAAGTAAAAAAAATGAAGATGTCATTGCATCTTAAAATGTTTTAAGAGGTCTCAACATTTTATAGTTTGGTCCTCTATATACTCTATATAGCATTCAAAAATACAATTTAAAAAATGAAAAATTACACATTTTATTTTGCACTCTAAAGAACTTTGCACGTGAAGAAATTTGATCTCTCTCTCTCTCTCTCTCTCTCTCTCTCTCTCTCTATATATATATATATATATATATATACAGAAAATTAAATTATAGTTATGATAAAATTATTAAAACTTACACTTCATAAGAAAGTCGATACATCCTCTATTTTTTATTGCAATTATATCATTTCCTCTTGACGATACTCTTAGCACAGCTGCTTATTTATGCTTCAAGCTTTTGACCCACTGGTACACGGTACAGAAAGTTTGTAGAATGGTCATGACGAGAAGAATAATTGCAATGAACAGAGCCACACCCCTTCCTGGCTTCGACAGATGCTCCCAATAGAATTCCCACACCACCTTGTTCACGATGCTCATGTAATATTTTTTCTGATAAGCACTTCCTTTAGTGCATTGTTGAGTTCTTGGGGAGGCTCCAAATGGCCCTTGAAGATGGGATGACAAAGGCTCTCATCGCTCATCATCACACTTCCCGGAATAATGACTTGACACTCCCGCAACAGTCGAACATCCTTCGTCGTGTCTATGATGCCAACGTAGCGCGTCATGTGGTCGCCATGGGTGAAGTCATTGAACTCCAAGGCAAGCATGTTCCTTAACAACACTTCAGTCTGCATTTCAGATACAGTGATCTAGGGAAGGTAGAGCATGCCCGAGTATTTGTCGAATCGGATATATGTTCAGACATCGTGGAGAATTATTTGAATTTAATGCCACTCTTTTTCAACTCTCCTGCATTGTGTGAGTTCAGAATATCATTTCACCCTTCATTGGATGGATGCCTCACACAGAAAATAGTGAAGACCGTTGCAACAACTACTTGAATGACCACTTCCAGAGAGTGCTTCATTCTTCAAAATACAGTCGCTCCTTCCCCGTCGATTACTTCCATATGCACCAACGGCGAAAGGAATGCGTGCGGGCAACCCAGAAAATGCGGTTGATTATAAGTATCATTACATGTGATCTCAAATTGATTAAAAGGAGACAACTCTGCCCTGTACCTGTTCTTCCATAGCATATTGAAGTCATGAATGATCTGCTCGCCTGCAACATTTAAAGCTTCTCTCAAGACAAATAGCGAGATCTGATTCTCCAGCTTCAGAATGTCGCATTTAATTGAAAATTCAAGCCTACTTGAGCACCTCATGTCGTCTTCTAATGATTTAGACTCACTGGATAAGAATCGTAACAGAAAGGATGAATCTATCGCTATCATAGGGGCGAAGCTCTCAGGATACTCCTCGTTCTTACTAATTGGCCAGTCATAGAAAACCTCAATATGTTGATGCATCTTTTTGATCTTTTCAACTATTTCATCGAAGCTTTTGCTACAATTCCGCACAATGTGGCCACGGATTGGACTTTGTACGCCTCCATGGTTTTCATCTTCAGCTCGCAAAACTCATAACTATCTCTCGCAGAAGAAGAGGTCGCGACATTTTCCCCCAGTTTCCAGTGGTGGTAAGGCCCCAGAGAGACGATGTGTGGTATGTACACCTCTAGTTTCGCATCCAATAGAAGGGGAGCCATGCGCGGAATCTTGCGTGCATCTACCACAGATTTCTTATTAGCTAATATCTCTGTAACTTGTTCACCCCACTCCAGAAACACTAGCGGTGCTATCTCTCCCCCCTGCATCACTCAAATGATCACTAAATAAAGTGACACTTATTGTTGTTGCACTGTCATTACGCCCGCAAGCATCTACACATGTATAACAGGGATTTTCGGAACTGCGGAAAGAGAACAATTGGAGCGCATCATCGTGCATACCCTACAAAAAGTAAAGTAATTGAACCGGAACAATGGAAGAGTAATCATCCCTCGCTTGTAATTTATCCACTTTACAACCGATTCAACTGGCCATGTGCTATTAAACTGTCGTATTCAACAATGGCCAGTAGTTTCTCAGGGAGAGTGTGTAGAGGGATGTCACCCAGACACGAAACAAAAGAGAAGACGAGGCGAGAATTAGAACAACCAAAAGAATGGTAGTATGCTGAGAGCAATCAAAAAGAACCAACTGACACAAACACACCTGTCAAAATCCAATTGAAAGAAAAAAACGACTAAATGATATACCAATTCAAACTTAAAACGCATTAGTTGAACACGTATAAAAAATTGTGTCAAAGACAATGAATCTCTACAATATCCACTAATAAAACCTCATAATAAAACATCTTCAACATAATTATTATATTATGTTATCATATTTAGATTTTAAAATTACCCATAATTCATAAATATTGTAAATTTTTCTTATAATATTTGCTTTTTTCTCTTTTCCCTTTTTATCATTATTTTTAATGAATTTACAATTCTTCAAAATTTTGTATTTATCTCTATATGGCCACTTTATAATTTATCTTTATATGCCCCCTTTATAATTTATTGAATTTTTCCATAGCAAATGCTTTTAAAAAGGTGCATATTTTTTAAATCTCTAATATCAAATAGATTCTCACTTTTCTTAGTGGTGTCGAGAATAAGGATCGTGTAACTTTTATAATCATTACTTATTAATTAATAAGGATCATGTAACTTTTATAATCAATATTTATTAATTAATGGTATTAAAGTAGTCTAGTTTACCAATGAAATGAAGAAAAAAAAAAGACTCTTGGACCATTCCCTCCCACTTCACCTTCAACGACGGGCCTTTGTCGACTTTTTCTATACATCGAGTTATCTCTTATATACGTTGCATAAGTTGCCATTTGGTGTAGGTATCTAAAACTTGGGTAAGGTTATTCATTGATATGTAAATGCAAGTTGTTTGATTACTAGGAGCTTAGATTTGGATTGCATTTTCATAATATTTTATATTTATTTGTTTCGGTATTGTGTGTTGAATGTTAGGGATGCTTGTTGGAAATATAGTTTAGGAATGTTGGTTGGAAATATATTTTAATTTGCAAGTTAAATGTGTTTTCATTTTATATTAATATTTTATTGTGGAGTTTTTGTTTTGTTTTTATTTTAAAGAATTACTTATTAAATTTTATTTTATTTTATTTTTTTAATTTTTAATTTTTATTTATTTTATTTTTTAAATATCATGTAAATTCTTAAAATGTGATAAAGTGAATGAAAGGACAGAGATGTGCGATGTCTTTTTATTACGGTGGTTAGAGTTCATTCCTAGTTGGTCAATGCCCTTTCATTCTTCCAAGTTGGCTTCTTTTGTGGATGGTGGCATGCCCTCCTTCTGCAGGGTTGGATCTTCCAATTATTTCATATTTTGGTTTTGGATCTTCGATGCTTCCCATGGCAGCAGGCAATCTGAAAGCGTTCTCTACTTCGGGTAAACATATTCTCTCTTTTAAAAATGTGGTAAACTCTAGATCTTATTCTCTTCCTCTTGTTCGAGTGGTACATGAAGCATTTGTGATCATAGTTCTGTTGGGGGTTGAAGCAATGTATTTTTCGAAAAGAGGTTTAGTTTGCAGATTCAATGGCCTTTGGCCTCATTTAGTTAATCTTCATCAGTGGATCTCAGAGAATTAGAAACCCCTTCTCTCTGATGATCTTAATATTTACCTTTGGCTTGTGTTTTTTTTGTGGTGATTTTTGAAGAGTTGGAAGATAGGAAAACTATTTTTAATAATGGTCCCTCATTTTGGGGAAGCGCAAAGTTTTTTTTATGTAATCATGGTCCCCCTCCTTTGATCCTCTTACAACCACAATTTTATATGCTCCATTGTGGGCCAGAGTCCCAAATCTGCCCCTGCATCTCTGGAATCTCTCTTTGCTTAAGGCAATTGGGGATGCAATTGGAGTCTTCCATTGTCGAAGCTCAGAAACAAAATATTATCTCAACCCCACATATGCCAAAATCTGTGTTGAGATGGTTTTCAGCAAGGGTTTTCCAGCATAACTAAATTTGACCAACACAAATTACACGTGGGTTCAAAAGATCGACTATGAGAATATCTCCTTTCAATGCTGAGCATTTTCTGAGACATGGCATACAGTAAAAAATTCCCCCGGAGCCATGAAAACTGGCAATACATAGACAACCCTAAAAAACAATTGGAGGCCCAAATGGTGGGTAGGCGCTTATAGAGAACACTAGACAATTTATAAGGAAGAAGAACCCCAAGATAAGGCAGAGGATACACAAGAAGACGCGGAAGTCATAAAAACTCAATCGAATCCATCTTCAAAAGAGGAGCATGCTCAATAGAGCCCTGAGAATAATTCCTTCTCTTGTGTTTCTTCAAAAAATAAGATTGAACAAGTAACTTCTTAGGTTTACTAGTTAGAATATGAAGAGCTATTAAGGAGCCAAAAAGACAAAGTTGCTAGTAGAGATCATCGCCAAATAAATGACTTGTCCGATTCATGAGATAACATGGGATGGACCAAAGTTTGAAAAAAGGAAAAAAATAATAGCCAAGGAAAATGAGAATTCAGTGAAAGTTAAAGTGACAAATAAATCAGAATGGGATGCAAATGTATTTAGATCTTAGAGGTAGTTTGAAAAGTCTTTAGCTAGAATAGGAACAATTTTTTTGTATTGTGGAGTTCTCGATTAAGGATTTGGATTGAACCTATATGCTCAATCTCAAATCCTCAAAAGATTTTAGTAGTTATTTTTTAGAAGAATTGTAACGGTTCCGACTCAGATCCCAATTCCTTTAATATAAACTAAAATTTATGTTTATGTTGAAAAAATTCCAAAAATGTAGCTTAAAGCAGAGTTAAATATTTATTAAAAATAAAAGTAAAATTTTCATATATCATTATCAATAAATTCTAAAATGAAGATCACCAAAAGTATGAAAAAATTATATATTTAATTTTTATTTTTATATTAAAACAAGTATTTATTGATGTCACAAATTTTATATCATTTTATGTCTTTATAGTTTATAATTTATTTTTTTAATTGTTATATTTACTTTAGAGTTTATTTACTTTAACTATTTCGGAAAAATATTCACTTGTTATACGCATAGTATTACGGCATTCAGTGTTGCCTTTGACTGCCTATTAGTTTGTCTTTGATCAAAAAATTATGCTGCTTATCTATAGTTTAATGTTGGGAATTCGATTTTTGTTATTTTTTATTATTATATAAATTTTGTGTTTGTAAGGTGATTGGTTGATAACTTATTATGGATTATTTAGTAACTTTTGTTTCTATTAGTTACCAATTTTTTGTTTTTAATTTTGTTTCCTTTTTATTTAATTTTTTATATTTGTATTTTCCTTTTTTCTATTATTTCCATTTTCATAATTATATTCTTCCTCCATATTTTCAAATATAGTTTTTTCTCCATATTTTCAATTTAAGATGACTTATCATGATAGTGCATTCAGTTTTTGTTTGATTACTTTTTAATATTATTTTAATTAATTTGTTTTTATTTTGATTCGATACATTCTTCTTGTGTAATTATTACATATCTACAATTAGATTTTTTCTTCGGTTGAGGGAAAGTTTTCGTTCACTACGCAAAAGCAACATTTTACCAACTTGATTTATGGGAGGCAAAGACCAACAAGTGGAGGATGCCACAAAGAAAAATGATTGCATACAGAGGCAAAATTTAGGCATGGGAGTTTGGGTGATTGACTAGGAAGTGGAGAAGGCAATAACTCCATTCAAACCCAAGGCTTCATGACTGAAGCATCGATCAGGCATTTTTATTGATGCTCAATGGACGGTATTTGTAAGGCCACGAGGTAACTCCACAAAACTGAATTTTGATTTTTCATTAAGGTTGATCATAGATATATACATGGAGGGAGAGACTCTTGGGCTTCATCTCCCAGTGTCTCTTCATATTATAGCTCTCCTTATTTTATATTTACACTATTTTACATATTCACCCAATCCCAATGATTAGGTGTCAACATTTCCCCCTTAATCTGAAGGGATGTTGGTGGGTCCAAGCATTGTTTTGAATCTTTCGAACTTTTCTCTTCCAAGCGCTTTGGTGAAGATGTCTGCAATCCATTCATTTGTGGAACAATGGCGTAGATGGATTGTCTTGGCCTCAACATGATGTTGAATCAAATGGTATTTTGTATTGATTTTCTTTGTTCGATCATGGAACTTTGGGTTCTTGGCCAACTTTATTGCAAAAGTGATGTCAATCGTGAGTGGGGTTGAATGCACTTTTCTCACATGCAAATATTCCAGAATTTTCCTAAGCCACATAATTTTCTTTGTTGCTTCAACTGCTGCCACATATTCGACCTCAGTTGTGGAATCTACTATAACTAATTGTTTGTGTGACCTTCAGGAGACAACTCCTGATCCAAGACTCATAACATAACCTGAAGTAGAAACCCTAGTTTATTTATCTCCATCGAAGTTTGAATCATAGTATCCAATCAAGCTGAAGTCGCCCACATGTGTTTACTTAAGTCCAAAGTCTTGAGTTCCCTTCAAGTACTTCAGAACTCCTTTTACAGCAGACCAATGTCCCTCACAAGGCTTTTGCATAAACCTGGAAAGGATTCCAACAAAAAATGAAATGTTTGGTCTGGTACTAGGTAGGTAGTTGAGGCTTCCTAGAAGCTCTCTATACTTTGTTGCATCCTCAAATTATTTTTCCTTCAATGGATGTGAACTTTTAAAGTTTTGTTCCATTGGAGTAGTCAAAGGATTGCACTCGGACATGCCAAACATGTTCAACATATCTCTAATGTATTTCTTATGAGAGAGGAATATCAACTTCAAATCTTGAGTTAATTCAATACCAAGATAGTAGTGAACATAGCCCAAGTCAGTCATTTCAAAACCTTTCCTAACTTCCTTCTTTATGGATGCAATACAACTCTCGTTGTTCCCTGTCATCAAAAGATCATCTACATACCCCACAAGATATACAATTGTTTTGTCAACTTTCTTGACAAAAAAAGTTGCATCATCGAGATCATAATGTTTGAAGTTGAGTTTCAGAAGATGCTCAATTAACTTCTCATACCAGGCTCGCGGTGCTTTCTTGAGGCCATACAAATATTTTACAAGCTTGCATACTTTGTGTTATTTTCCCTTTTCAATAAATCCTTTTGGCTGGGACATAAAAACATTATCTTTCATATCTCCATTCAAGATTTTTTTTTTTACATCCATTTGATGGACTTTCCAACCGTTCCGAGCTGCTAAGGCAAAGAGTGTCGGGATGGTAGACGATTTTGATGTGGGGGAAAAAGTCTCCTCATCGTCGACCCCTTCCTTTTGTGCAAAACCTTTTGCCACAAGCCTGTATTTTTGCTTGTCAAGTGAGACATCAACATTATACTTGTTTTTGTAGACCTGCTTGCAGCCAATTGGTTTGATTCCCAATGGAGGATCAACCAACTTCTAGGTGCCATTCTTTATTAAGGCATCATATTCCTTCTGCATCACTTCTTTCCATTCATCACGATAAACGACGTCTTTGAAGGAAGTTGGTTCAAAATTTGTAGACGAATTCAGTTCAAAATCATAAGAAACATCCATATCAACAGGTGAATTAGAATCATCTACGCCACCTCCATTTTTCCGAGTTGTACTTCTTATTCTAGTCTTTCCAACCTCATTAGGACGAACATTTTCAAGTGTCTTTGTCAGCCATTTTGGAGGACCTTTCTGAGATTTCCTAGGCTGCTCAGTTGACTTATTTGGGGGTGAATCGAGATTTAGTCTCCCAATTATTTCAATCACATCACTCAAAGTGTCATCAGTGTTTGGAGCTTCATGTGGGGGAGAGGGTGTTTCAGAAGAAGATTCCACGGATTGATCCAGTATAGGAATCCCCCCTTCAAGATGTGGAATATGATTATCAAATTCTTGAAACGACTTTGCATGTCTGAATCTATCCAAGCGATCAAGTTGTTGCTCAACAATATTGTCAACCTTGGAAGATTCAAGAAAGATCACATCTTTAGTTACTACAAACTTCTTATTAAATTCATCATAGAGATGATATGATTTAGAGGTATTTGAATACCCCAAGAAGATACACTTACGACTCCTTGCACCAAGTTTTTTTCTTTGTTCCTTAGCTATCAAGGCATAATAGGTGGAATCAAAGACTCTGAGATGCTTTACCGAAGGAATGTGGCCATACCACATTTCATAAGGAGTCTTGTTTCTAATAACACTAGAAGGACACCTATTCTTTATATACACAACACATAGAACCGCATCAATCCAAAACATCAGTTTAACATTCTTGAAAAACATCATGGAACGTACCATATTTAAGATTGTCGTGTTCATTCTTTCAGCTACTTCGTTCTATAAGGCACAATTATTTGATGTTTGATCTCATGTTGGCAAAGATAGTTTTCAAATTAATTTTAAGTGTATTATTTTCCATTATCATTGCGAATAGAGTCAATATGAGATTATGCATAATTTTCTATCCATGCATGTAAGTTTTTGAATGTTTGAAAAGCATTAGATTTGTTCTTCAACAAATAAACCTAACGCATTCTGGTGTAGTCATCAATAAATGTCATCATCTAAATATTACCATTTGTAGAAGGAACTAGCATTGGGCCACATAAATCTGAATGAATGAGTTCAATTTTTCTATGTGCTCTGGAACGTGAATCATGAAAAGATAGTTTGCAATGCTTTCTTAGAATACAAGCATCACATTGCTTAAGTTTCCTAGGAATTGTAGGCAAACCAATAACACCACTTTTCTTCAACATACGAAGGTTGTGATAATTAAAGTCTCCAAATTTAGCATGCCATAAAAGACTTGATGGAAATGTACCTTCATCATAATGAGAACTTTATGCAAAGTTTTTTGCACGAGCAAAGGTGCCTTGCAACTTCATAAGCCTTTCTTCTTCTTTCCCTGTCATGACAAATGAGTGATCTGATGCTTTTATGACCTCAACCTTGCCATCAAATATATAAATGGAGTGTCCTTACTGGTATATCTAGACCAACGACAACAAGTTTCTCCTCAACTCTGGGAGGTATAGAACATCATGTAGAAGAAAGTCTGGAACACCAGGCAATTTGAGCCTGATGGTGCCAAGCCCAATGGTTTGAGTTTTTACTTGTCTGCAAAGTATATTGCTCCATCAACATTTTTAGTAAATTCTTTAAATTAATCTCTTCTAAAAGTCATGTGGCAAGTTTCTCTCGAATCAAGCAACCAATCATCTTTCCATGAAGTGAATGATGCGTTGAACAAGTCTTCATTTACTCCAATATTGCAATGTTCCACAACATAATGAGTGGATTCAGGTGCTTTACCTTTCTCTTTGTTATGGTTTTTACCTTTGGCTTCATTTCTTTCTTTCTCAATTATGTCCTAAGGCAACTTACATGTGGATGCATCATGCCCACCTTTGTTGCAACGTATGCAATGAACATCAAACTTTTCTCCTTGAAATTGTCTCCCCCATTGCCTCTAAAATTTCTTCTTCCTCTTCCTCTTCGGCCACCTCTTCCTCTAGAAGAATCTTGAGCATGATTCTTCTCTCCATGTGTAAGACACAAAACTTATTTAGAATACTAAGGAGTTGTCTTCTTCCAAAAACCCTTCTCTCTCTCAGCAAAATTCTTCTCAAGGGAGTCAAAGGTAATGTCCATGAGATTTCCACTTGCTTGCAATGACTCGAGATAATGTGAATAAGTGGCATGTTGTTCCTTGACATAAGCTATGCGAGGAATGTATATTTCAACACCAGTGTTTTTGATATCACGCATAATAGATCTTACTTATGATTTTAAAGCAAGAGGATCATCGTTTTTAATTCAAGACCGAATAATTTAATCATCAATTGGACAACTTCAAGTTCAGAGTGTGAGTCATATCATTCCTTCAACTTCTTTAGGGCATCAAAAGCATTTGAGAATGGTGAAATATGGCGACTCACCTCTTCATTATAGATGTTGCAATCAAGCCATAGGCCTTACTGTTCTTATTTTCCCAAATGGCAATCTCCTTGTCTGAGGTGGGCTTTGCAATTGCATTATCTCCTTCTCCTTCACAAATTCCTCTCCATAACTCATTAAAAATGAGAGAGTGTTTTATCTTCCTTGATCGTTTAGGATAGTTCTCTTTTCGAAAGAGAACTACTCCAATAATTGATATCAATGAAAGCATTAAAATATGTGTATTGTAAAAAAATTGCACATCTCGTGGTAATTTGTGTAAAAAATTCACTCTGATATATATAGGACAAAGGTATTTTTGGGAAATTTGGTATATGGGTTGGGTATTATATGGGGAAGGAAACATATGAGGGGAGGGTAATATGGGAGGGTGTATATAGTACCGGTGGTATATTTTATGCGTTAATGATAGGGGAGGTGTTAGGACTTCGAGTCGTGGAGTCACGCGACCATGTTGTAATGAGTGCGCCTATGTGCGACGAGCACCCATATTGACCAAATTGGGTTGTGCGACGACTCGGGGCAACATTTGTCAAGTGCGGTGGTGATGGGCGCACATATATTGGGTGCGCCGTATTGGCGAGCGCCCACCCTTGATGAGGAGCGGGTGTGCCGTGTTGGCGAGAGCCCATCTTGGGTGAGTCGTGCAGGAGACAAGAGAGTTTCGGACTTGGTGAATGAGCATGCACGAAAGCGCGTTAAGCCAATGCCCACATATAGTAGGTGTGGGTCAAGCATGCCATAGTAAGTAGACGGACGGGCAGACGCATTATAACGTGGACACTGGCAGGCGGTGAATGAACACGACGGGCGAGTTGGGTGAGCAGGTGGCACGATCGATCCGAACGACCGAGTGTGTTGAAAAACGTTTGCAATCGACAAAATTATAGTGGTTCGAGATATAGAACGTTTAGGCCAACTTGTGGGTTGACTCGTGGAGAGGTCGAATGACACAACGGTTGGGGTGGATTTGGGACCACCCAACCGATATAAAAACAAATGAAGTGATGGTCATTTGAACCATCTATCAAACAACATAACAAAAGTAATACAAGGACAATGAGCAAGGGTGAGAGACTTAGGAGTTAAGGCAGCAGGAAGATTTGCAACAACCCGAGTTGAAGCTTAGCCAAAGTGAAAGATTAGGGTTTCTAAACGAGTGGGATGAGTCGTGCAAAACCCAACTGTAACACAGGTAACATGCAGGTCGTGCAAAACTCGACTGTGCACAGGTCATGCAAGTAGGGTGGAACTTGACTAAAGTTGAAAGGTTTGAATGGATGGAGGGTAGAGGTTTACGAAGTGTTGGGGGCAGGTGTCCCGAGCACCCAATGACACTACGACGGATTTGCGGGTAGGCCAACACTCGTGCACAAGCCACTACAACAATGCGTTCAGGAAACTACGGTCATGGGCAGCGTGTTCAGGGAAACTTGGTGACGGGCAGTCGTGCAGAAAAAGACACGACCCGAACGCAGATTCAGGCAGAGTGTAGAAAAATGCACGAGCTACGCGGTGGTGCTGCGTTGGGCACGACTTTGATTGGGAAAGTGTGCATGCCACATTTGTGAAGGTCACATGGGTTTTGTAAGATATTTTTATGTACAATTGAATTACATAAATATTGATATTGGGCGGACTCTAATTCTAATGGAGTTTCCCCTCTAGAGTATGTATGGGCATACTTGTGTGATGAATGTTTAATTGAAGTTTATGTTATTCAACTGCATTATAAAAGAATACGTGAAGATTAATTTAAATAAGTTTTGAAGTAGGCGTTTTCTATACACTCTAGTATTGATAAAAATAAAAGGTGTAGTGGTGCCTCACCCGATATACGTGGTTGAAAGAGTACCACAAGTATAGGGTAGTGACAGGAGGGGAGTATTAATGACTGTGGTATATTGTATATACAATGTGTTGATACCAAATCTATTGCAATGTATGTAATCGGGGATAGATGGCATAAATAGTGGTATGGGGGAGCTGAGGTATTAAGACATGGCGTATTATATGTATATAATCACGATGTCAGATGGTGGAATCGTTATAACCGGGAGTCGAACTGAGAATCGTTATAACCGGGAGTCGAACTGAGAATCGTTATAACCAGGAGTCAAATTGGGGTTCCGGTGGTATGGTGTATTATATATGGTATACAATCACGATGTCGAGGGAGGAATGGGAGGAGAACCATAAGGGTTGGAGTTTAACACAGAGCGAGGTGAGTGTGGATAGCTTAGTTGGGACACGCGGTATTTATTAACCCAGAGTGAAAGCGGTGAGCACCAACACCGATGGGCAGGGCCGACTGTGCAGGAGCATGGGCCAGATGGTGGAGAGGCTGAGAGTGAGCCCAACTGTATTGTATTAACTATGAAATACAAGAGTAATCACACCATAAAAACTATTCATATGTAACATCAAATACCATTCACAGGTTTCACAGAACATAAAACATATTAATGCATTGATATATTCACACCATACCAACCTAATTGCACAATTAAGCGTTGAAATAGCCCATATCATCATCGTACCATCTCCCTTCAACACTACTTCCTTCAATAGGATTCAATGGAGCAATGACAGAGGTGTCAATTCTGCAAAATGGACAAAACACAGATAGGAGGGAGTTACAAGGGCAGAGAGGGAAGCAAAAAATTGAGTTGGCTCTGATACCATGTCAGGCCAAGAGGTAACTCCACAAAAATGAATTGTGATTTTGCATTAAGGATGATCATAGATATATACGTGGAGGGAGGGACTCTTGGGCTTCATCTCCCAGTGTCTCTGCATATTCTAGCTCTCCTTTTTTTCTATTTACACTATTTTACATATTCACCCAATCCCAATGATTAGGTATCAATTGTATTCTCTTTTGAAAAATTTCTAATGTTCAAGTCTGTTATAAATTCCTTTATTTAATGAAAGCCATTGTTTGGCGTGTTTAATTCAGGTGTATTGTTCCAAGTACTTGAGAAAAAAACTCAAACAATAGATTATAACAAATTCAATTAACCCAAATTCATTTGGGCTTCAATGTTGTTAAAGTTTATGTTACTCCTAATATATAATTTGGCATTCTTTACTTACATATGTGTTTGTTGCGCAGTAAAATTTTAGATGCCTTGGGAAAAAATTGCTATCTTTTGGAGTTTGGGGATATAAAGTATTTGAATGACAACCTACCGTGTGTTGCCAAAAAGCATAGTGAGTTCAAAAAACCTCCAATGCAAACTTGTACCTAATCTCTAAAATTCTAAATAATTTCCCTCTCAATGTGAACTTTAAAACCTAATACATTCAAAAAATCAATGGTATCTATCTAAACACATATCTATTAACTAGATTAAATCATAAAACAATTGCCAATACATTTGTTTTCTAATTTTCGCAATATACACCAGCCTCTTTTAAATATCCCAAATCCACAACGCGGTGGTGAAAAGAAATCAGTCTCCTGATCTTTTCCAGGACAAAGGGCGAATACCCAAGTACTATCAGTCATTGCAATCTCTTTCCCCCTGCATCTATTTTCTGCCATATGTTGCATTTTCATATGAGAGAACACAGACTTTATCGTGAGCTACTCTCCCATAAGCATGGATTTAAAATCTATGGCTCTTTATAGTAAAGGGATATGTGAATTTGAGTGAAGAACTTAATAAAACAATTTCCAAACTTATTTGTAGGTTAATAGTTAATCTACAATTCTAATAAGATATAGTTTGTCATACATTTGTTTTTTCCTTCTTCCTTAATTTTTTAATTTTTTTCTTCGGTCGTCATTGAATCGATTTTATTGACAAAGTTTCAGAAACAAAAGCAAACGAGCCTGTTGCAATGGAGTTGGTGATGTACAGTGCTTCCTTAGTTCTTCTCAGAAACCTGATGACGTTGAGTAGAGCTAATACCTGTAAAATTCTTGATTTTTTCAAACCAGAGAATCACTCTCAGCTTCGCTTTCAAGTCCATATATATAGATAAATCTTTCTAAATTATTTATATGTATGTGTTTAATGCTATAAAATATATATTACATTTTAAATTTAGATGATGAAATTAATTGTAAATATAATTTTTTTATTTGAGTATGTCTTTGTGATTAAAGAAAAAATAATTTACAGACATTTAAACAATTATAATCTAAATTAGATTTTTTTTTTTAAATATATTTGGATTTTTTTTATATTTCTTTTTAATTTTGATTATCTTCCCAAAAAAAAAATTGAAAATCCAATCTTATTTACTAAATTTAATAAAACTAATTATAAATATTATCAATTGAATTTATTTTAATATATATATATATATATATATATATATATATATATATATATATATATAACTTATCTTTCACAATATATAATATGGTAAGAACAACTATTCTTTAAAATATATCTATTCATACTTTACAGAGAAAATGTAAAACCTTCTAGATAACTATCTCAACAAAAACATTATCGATTATAATTAACAAAATATGTCAATTACTAATAATTAAAACC
This sequence comes from Pinus albicaulis, assembly GCA_034641835.2. Lineage (NCBI taxonomy): Eukaryota > Viridiplantae > Streptophyta > Pinopsida > Pinales > Pinaceae > Pinus > Pinus albicaulis. Next base: position 141,534,988 of record CM076580.1, on the reverse strand, counting down.
TAAATATGGATCATGAGCTGTGTTTCTTCTTCAACTATTGCTCTTCTGATAAATGGTGCTGCTACCTCTTTTTTTAATCCAGAACGAGGCCTCAGGCAGGGCTACCCTCTTTCGCCCTTGCTTTTCCTGCTGGCAGCCGAAGGTTTAAGCCTCATGATCCATAAGGATAAAAGATTGGGCAAAATAAAAGGTATCGAAGTGGCCCCAAACCTCTGGATCACGCATCTACTTTTTGTGGACGATATTTTGTTATTTCTTAATGGGAGTTTAGATGATTGTCGTGCCTTAAAGCTTCTGTTGGATCTTTTTCTTAAAGCAACCAGGCTTCAAATAAACATTCATAAATCGACTATCACTCCCTCAGGCCTCTCTGTTGATGAGATTAGCAGAGTAAGAAGACTGCTGAACTTTGAAGTCCGCTCCTTGCAGGATAATTTCAAATATTTGGGTTTTTTGCTAAAACCAGACACCTACAGAATCTGGGACTGGAAATGGCTTCTCGCTAAGATTGAAAAAAGGCTCAATCATTGGAGCTTCAGGTGGCTTTCGAGGGCAGGTCGCCTGGTCTTAATTAAGTCTGTTCTGATGGCTATTCCAGTTTATTAGGCCAGTCTGGCATGGGTTCCCAAAGGCATTCTGTCCTCCATTGATAAATTATGCAGAACTTTCCTTTGGTCTGGATCAAAACAGGACATTGTCAGCCCTTAGGTGGCTTGGGATAAAATTTCAAAACCAAAGGATTGGGGAGGCTGGGGAATAAAAAATATGTCTTCTTTTGCAAAATCTTTGGCTGCCAAATTAGCGTGGTGTTTGATTTCTACTGATTCCCTCTGGGTTTCGGTCATTAAATGCAAATATATCAGTCAAGGCTCTGTCCTGGATTGGGTTCGCTCCCCAGCAAAATCTTCCAAAAATGCCTCTATTGTTTGGAAAGCAATTGTGGCTTCTGTTCAGCTAATTGAGAGAGGTTTGGCCTGGCAGGTTGGCGATGGCACTCAAGTTCGGGTGGGATGTGATCCTTGGGTTAGTTGCTCGCCTAACTTTTCTCTGTCTCCGGATTTGGTTAATCATATTAACGCAGAAGGTTTTTATACTTTGAACCAGGTGGCGGATCCTAGAACTACCTCCCTCGTTAAACAAGGCTGGCTCTCCGGTACAGATCTGCATTTAGAAAACAGGTGGATGGACGAATGGAATCGATATGTTGCTGATCTTTTGCATTCTTCTGTTCGAATCTCGGATTCTGCTGATAAACTGCGCTGGGTAAATGCGCAGACAGGCATCTACTCCCCCAAGTTTGGTTATAAATGGCTTATGACGCAAGAAGGATGGGGGGCCCCTAGCTGGTGGTCCAAATCACTCTGGAAACTAAAGAGCCCAGCCAAGACTAGACTTTTTTTCTGGTGCATCCTCCACAATAAGGTACCAACATGGGACTTTCTGCAAAAGAGAGGGAAATAGGGGCCGAGTTGGTGTTCTCTGTGCAAGACTGATGAAGAAACTCTACAACACCTCTTCCTCTTTTGCCCCTTTAACTCCAGCCTTTGGGCAAAATCTTTGCGTCTGAGCAATATTCCCTTGAGATGGCATGGAGAGGACCTTTCTTAGGCTTGGAATTCCTGGTGGCAGGAGGTTTCCGATGATAAAGTCAGGGCTCTTCCTCTTCTCATAGCTTGGGGGACCTGGATTGCGCGCAACAAGGTGATCTTCAATGAGCACCCTTTTCCTTTAGCTAGGCTGGCAGCAGAGGGAGCTGCTATTTTTTACAGTATTCCTACTCCTTCTGTTACAGGTTCAACTCGCAATATTAAGCCTGAGACTATTAATGAGTCAGTTCCGTGGGCTTATTTTGATGGGGCTTCTGGTGGTAATGATCTTTGTGGTGCTGGTCTGGTCATTCATCTCACTCTTGAAAACTCTCTCCGCGCCTCAGTTGGCCTTGGGCAAGGGTCTAATAACTTTGCTGAACTTAAAGCTCTCCATTTGCTTCTTTGCTGGCTTATTACCAAACATATGAGACAGATTCAGATTTTGGGTGATTCTAGAAATGTAGTAAACTAGTTCAATGGGACTCAGCAGTGCAGGAATTTTATTTTACTACCTTTGCTTAAGGAGATTCGTCGTCTTAAAACTTTTTTCTCTGAGATCTCTGTTGTTCACATTTACAGGGAAAGGAACCAGGAAGCAGATCGATTATCTAAAGAAGGTGCTCAGCTTGCTCTGGGGTCCTGGACAGTAGCTGAAGTGGTGAATGGGGTTTTTCATGCTCGTGAACAGCCATCTTTTGTTTAATTTATGCCATTTTATTTCTGATATGTATATATTTGACTCTTAAAAAACTTGAAAACTGCTACTATATTGAGTCCAGAACTGTTTTCCTTATGTAAGGAGGTTCTGGGCTCCATTTTTGGTTTCTTTCTGATATACTTTATGGGGTTGGGATAGTTTCTACTGCCAGCTCCTTTTTGGTGATAGTGGAGCTCTGGTTTTTTTTGTGCTTTTTCTCTTTCTGCTCTCATCTCTGTTTACCGGGCGATGATGAGCTAAAAGAGAGGCATTGATGATTGCTCAGGCTATTTTTTGGTTTTTTAGGGCTGCTATCCATCTGCACATGTGTATAAGTAGCTATGCCTCCACTTCCTTTTGCAAAAGGGAATGGCTCTGTTTTCGAAATGCTTTGCATATGTTCTGAAACTATCTATTTAATAGAAAGTTCATTTTTTTTTTCTGTGGAAAAAATAAAAATTAAAACCTAAATTAACTAATTTTGAATTCAATATTTTTACTTTATTTTAACTACATTTAAACTAAGTGGTAGGTACTAGATACTATGTCGCACTTGTTTAAAATATGTTAGGACTATGGGAATTTATTTTTTAATTTGAAATAAATGATTAAAAACATGTTTTTGTAATGTGGATTATTTTTTTTTGTCGATCAAAATATTTTATTTATATTACCAAAAGGAAAACAAGTACATTCATATTTACATCAACATGTCCCGCCTCATCTTGACTAGATTTGTAAGCAAGGAGAACTGAAATATGAAGTAGAATATTTAGTAGTTTACATCTGATTTCCGGAGGGCTACAAAGCCATACTATCCGACAAATTGACAAAATAAGCAAACAACTTGTCAAAGGCATATGAAGGTGGTGGACCCAGATGGTGCATGGTTGCAGCAGCTAGCTAACGTTGTTGCTCATGCATATGGTAGTCAATGTGCTACAGGTGAGCCTCTAGCTCTTGCAAGCATTCATTCGTTCGTCATTGACTTTTGCGAACATTCTCCATTTGTTCCAAAATTTCAGATTGAGAGAATTGTATGTCATTCTAATACACCACCATTTCGTTTCGATCCTCATATCTATGATCATGAAGGATATCCAAGTTGGTTTTTAATGTTCTCTGTTTATTTATTTTTGTTTAAAAAAATTATAAAATTATAATATTTTCAGTGCTCTTTATTTATCTTTATAGAAATTACTAACATGTTATTTTTAAGTGAAAAAAGTCTTAGATGTTTAAGTTATGAATAAAGTGTTTTTTATTTATTTTATAATGTGGTTCACGGAGATTGAGTGGCCACTACAACCATGAGAAAATCTAGGTAGATCGACCCAAAGGGATCTACCCGCCCGCTAAACTAGCAAGGCCTAACCCTAAGGGCATCAAGAATATTTGACCTTGTGACCTCCTAATAAGCGACGTATTTAGCAACAGGAACTCGACCAATTGAGTTATCCCTTGGGGATTACTTTTATTTATTTTTCCTTATATTTACCCTTTTTTATATGTAATATAAATTTTAAATAAAAAAGTATTAATATATATAGGGTATAAGGGTTCTTTCATTAATCAGAAAAAAACTACATATAGCTTGAATTTTTAAAAGATGACTAAAATCCAAGAGATACTTGAGAGTAACAAGTTGTCTACCAAGCATAAACAATCAAGAAACTAATACGATAATCATAACAACATTGAAAAATCCTTGAGGATTCAAGACTTCAAGGGAAAAATGCCTCTAATATTAGCATGAATTTCCTCGAGTTGACTAATTTTTCACCATCTTCTTGGATCGGTGTCTTATTGCTCTTATAGCTGTTAAGAAAAATAGGGGGGGGGGGGGGGGTGAATCAGTATTTTAAACTTACTTTAACTTTCTATTTCATGAATTTGAATTATGTACGCTATTGTTCTTTATGAAATTGGTGTATGTACGTGACTTTAGTGAAAGCAAACAATGTATATTCGTTAACTAATTTTTCATAAGTTTCGTCGTATCTTTATATTTAACTAATACATCATTATTTCACTATCCATTAATTAAACAATAACCATGATTAGTAAGAGAAGAATAAACCATCGCACATAAGCAACACAACAACACATGAGAACATCAAGATTTTATATGAAAACCCAATGTGGGAGAAAACCATCGTTGTTGTTCTCCCTATCTTCTTTCTTATTATATAAATAATATGTTCTTACAATATTATACTGACGTAGACTCTCGCTATCATGCATGCACCCACCTACAGAAAGCTACAACCTCCTCTCATTCTCCAACACCCACTGGAAGGGAACTCCAACCCCTTGATCTCTTTTACCGACACCTGCTAGATGAGAGAACCTACCCCCTGAACATATTTACCAGCTAATACTAGAAGGAAGCTCTAACTCCCTCACCAAAGGATCCAACCATCAACACCCTTTTGTGGAGCACATTTCATAATATTTCATACTGGATCCACATGACTCAAAACATCAAACTTGTAGGCCACATTTCATCATATTTTCAAACTGGACCCACACCCATCATTATGCTCAATACCAAACTGAATACTGAATACAATCACTAAATCAATTGAATCACTGAAACATCAACAAACCTATCACTAAATTGAATCTTAATCAACCATTGCAACTAGATCAAACCAATCCATAACATATATAAAACATCTAGATCAAGACATCATAGCAAGTACACAAAACTCATCAAATGTCATCAACCAGTAGCCTTGCAAATCTTGACCAGATTAATCTTTAAATTGTATATGTTACTGTTCAGAATGAGACCCACGTATATATATGCTCTTCCTCTGTATAAGACCTGCATACATATCTTAAATCATTGAATATTGCATCATGAATCACTACAACATTGAAGTAACCACCTAACCATACATAGATCATTGAAACAATCACAGATCACTGAAGCAATAAAAAATCACCATATTATAGCATAATTTCCAATCAATATTCCATCTCATATTCAATCCAATTAACATTGTCAGACATAGATCATCAAGATAGAGAAATCATCGACATACAACATCAATCATAACATAACTGACTAAATGTCATCATTTAGCACCACTGCAAACCCTAGCACATATACGCGACTACCATAAGACTGATCAACGTATGTACACGCTTACCGTGTACAAGACCTCCATAAAAATCTCAACATACTGAATAAATTCACAAAATTTATATACGACTATATAGAACCAGATTCGTGTATATACGTGGCTATTCTGAAACACACATGTGTACAAATATGAAAACTTTCGTTGCAAACACAATTTCAATATCTTCACTATCTGCAACCTTTACTATCAACACTATAGACTTTTGAATAATTCATTTTGATCACAAAATCAACATAATTACACATTCATCATTATTAGTTACTTTAACATTTGCAACAAGTAAAACAATGGAGCATATGTGTCAACATACTTTTAGATCTTTTAGATATGAGTTTTCTCCTTGCTCCCTGGTGCACACTTGTTTCAAATTAGATCAAATATGAGTGACCCATAACATGCACATGTAACACCTTGATCTCCATCTCCTTATATATTTTTAGCCTTGGCCAATACTTTAGGTAAATCCCTTGGTAATTTTGATAGTATTCTTTGACAAGATCAAATAATCGTTGTCACTCCAATTACTATGGGACAATACCATGGTAATGACTACTGGTATCTAGATTTCCATGGTTCAAAATTTGTATGCGACTTTTTCTCACAATATTTGCGTATGTATGCGACCCTTCTTCACAAGAACCACGTATACTTTATCAAAATTTACTTTTGTCATCCATTTGTCACTGAATTTTAAATTTTCTATCCATAACCTCTATAGCATTTGTATCAATCTGCATGAGTTCTATAATCATCATATTATGATTTTTGACATCAAGTACATTTGTATCAAGTAGGTTTCCATCAAGGACAACACTTTGACCATAATTCCAACAATCTCCCCCTTTGGACTTGATGGAAACCACTCTGGTGTTTGGACACCACCTGCAAATACACCTACAAACACCAAGTCTTCTCTCCAAATAGCAAGCTTCTCTCCCCCTCTAACATCAAGGGCAAAGGGTTGAACCAGGTTGAATGAAGTACTTCCCTTGAAGTGTTTCTTGTTGTAGGTCTGATCTGCTAAATATGAAATATGTCTACTGACCATGCTCCCCCTGAGCATATGCTGAACCTACCGAAGATATTCAATAGAGTACAAGACTTTATGACTCAACCAAATACGACCTTTCCTATCACCATTGACTCATGATTACATCATACACTTAACATATTGGGTTTACATATTGGACCAAATTTTACATTATTATCCCAAAATAACGGGATTACATACATGACATGAATTGATCCCAATAGCCCAAACAATATTGAATTTTACAATGATTACATCATGAGTCTTTTTATGGCCTTTACATCAAGAGACATATATGAAACTTATAATAAAAAACAGGGACCTCAATAATCAAGTAACAAGACCATGATAGTCATTAGCAACCACCACGCATCATATAAGAATCTACAATATAAATATCTGATAGCAGCAACATAAATGTCATAATGACAACAACATGAACATCCTCATCATCAAGAAACCAATATCATCAACATGTGACCAAATGTGTAGTACTTCAAAGCATTATCATCCAACTGTAGTAGAAGCATAAGATATTACAATAACATCTTGTCAACTACTCATCCCCTTAACCTTATGTCATCAAGGTCAACACACTATCTCCATATGTGGGAAGAGCCACAATCCCCATGCAGCAATATCATAGGCATCATGTACATGCATTAATAACATATGTGCAGACAAAGAGAACCTCCAGCATCACAAAATCATAGGATTGATCAGCATCATCATCAACATCTTTAATGGACATAGCATATATATATCCAACTTAACGAAGTGCAAGACATCATCCATAACTTCGTCACATGCAATCCATGCATCATTGATAACTAATGATAACAACATATGAATCGTCACTAGTAATAATAGTAACAACCATAAATCAAAATGTAGTTACACATGTGTAGAGAATCTTTAGCATCACAAATCATAAAACCGATCGAAAAAACCGTTAACAATTTCAAACCATAGTATACACATCCTTCTCATCAAGTGTGTCAAGTAGGATTAACACACCATTAACCACTTCACCAAGTGCAACTCAAGCAACATATAAACATAATTCATGTCTTTTCCACATGTGATCCAAGCATCCATGACTTAGAGACAAAAACATGTATTTTCAAAAAGTGAGTGACGAAATAAGACTGATGACAATAGTAATAACCATACATCAATATTACCAACAATGATATGCACCCATCATAGTCAACCATAAAGCACAAGGAGTGTGCAAGAAACCACAATGCAACAATGTACTACTAGAAGCATAGTAGATGATCCCCCTGATCTCGTGCCAACTTCTCATCATCAATTTTGATCACAACCATCTCATCAACCAGCAAATGCACCAAAGAATTATTCCAACAACAACATTAATATTTAACAACATCACGAACCAATCATTAGTTCTAAGCATCATAAGGGAATCACCATCATACTATAGTAAACCAATGTCAGAACTAAAGTGCCAATAATCAACTAATAAAAACACATGAGAGGCTCCCCCTGAATCCGTGCCATATATTTTTCATCACATCTGATCATATCCATCTTAGTAGATGCACAAAAAAACTATTCATAAACAATAATAACATTCAACAAAATCATCATTTCTAAGTTATCTTAAGAGCATCACCAACATACTGCAACAAACCAATGTCATGCCCATAATATAAATAATAAATCGATGGATGCATAAGAGAAGCCCCCCCTGAGTTTGCGTCATTCATTTATCACCACTGGAACCCATACGCAACGGTCTAAGTCAAAAATCGTGTATATACACAACTATCCTTCATAAGGTCCGCGCACGGAAAATAAATTGTTGATTCTTTATAGCCACAACTCCCCTGAACCTGTATCTTTTGTTCATGTTCATTGTTACTTCATTAAATGCAATGTCGGTACCAATAATATCATCTAAGAGAATATCAAGCCAAAATAAGAATCAAGATACACATGCATAACTCCCCCTGAGATCATACACCACTGATATTGTGGACCTAATAATTATCACGTGCTCTCCATGATGTTATGTACCTAAAATTTACTTATGTAGTCACTGTTAGCAAAATAAACTATAGTGGGAACCATCTTCTTTTACTCTGAATCTGAAGAAGAGGAACTATACCTCTTATCTCTGCATGAATTCTTCTTTGCTAGCAAATATAATTTGTCTGGATTTTTGTATCCTCTTGTTATAACCTTTCTAGATTCTTCTTCTATAAATTTTCATTTGGTTGATGTAAACACAATTATATTTCCTTTATCGGTCATTTGACCTACACTTAGAATATTTTGCTTCAACCATTGAACTAATAATACATCAACTGCTCTTATATATTTATTAAGTTTGGCTCTACTTTTTCCTAGAACTTTTGTTGGAGCATTATTTTCAGGAATAACTTTACCATCTTTGTTTTTCTTGAAAGATTCAAACTTATACTTATTTCAGTAATGTGATGAGAACATGAGTTGTATATGTACCATTCTTCTTCATCTCCAAATGAGTAAAGAGGAAGACAACACCTCATTTGTTCTTCTTCCTTTTTCTTGATATGAGAATTGTTGGTGGATTCATATTTTTAAGATCTTTTGGTAACAATATTATTCTCTGGTTTCTTTCCATATTGTTAACACCAAAAAATCGTACACATATTTGTTCAATCCAGAAGATTCCTAAAGTCGTCCAACGGAATGCACAAGTGAATATTTTCCAGCTGAAGACATAATGAAGTTCAAAAAATTTAATTTATCCTAAGTTCCAATGTATATTGAATTAAAAATTGACGATCGTGCGGAATTTCCTTCGATAGTCGTGCAACTGTGCGACTTTTCCTTCGAAAGCCGCATGGTCGAAGAAAAGGCCGACTCAAAAAATTCGGGACGACTTCCCACATTTGGAAGATGATTCCTTTACATATTCTGGTCAAGGACAACCAGATTTGAGCCACCCTGAAGATATGCAACCCTCAATGGAATCATCTTGTCCTACTCATAAGTCATTATCATTCATGATCCAAGAGAGGGAATATGGATTCAAAAATTATATATAAACCAGTCATGGGAGAACCAAAACATTAGACATTGTTATGTTGGAAAATTTTCTATCAGAGCAACACCACATTTCATTGTTGAAGTAGAAGAAGTAAGAGCACTAGCACGTTGGCCATATTTCTTCTAAGCAATCCAACATCTTAGTGAGAATATAAGATTCCACCATTTGGAGAGTCTTCGCACTTCTTTTGAGAGAGAGGAGAAGCTTGCAAAGAGACTGAGGAAAGGGACCTCCTTGATTAGGTTTTTCAGCACCATAGCTCAAATAATCCTCTTCAATTGTTTTTAGTAATCTATTGTATTCATTTTCTACCACCAGCAGTCAATAAAGGGAGTCTTTTTCCATGATTATGTTCACTTTTTGCTTCATTAAGCATTATTTTGTATTTGTCTCTTTAGTTTAATTTATGTTTGTATATGCATTATTTTCATTGTTTGAAATGCTTTTTTTTATCTAAGTCTTTCCACTAACAACACCAACTATCTATGTGATCCTTTGCAGGGAACAACCAACTGTTAAGGAGGTGTTATTTGGTACTCCATTTCCACAAAAACACTAACACAAAATTTGCGACTCCACTAGTTTATTTTCTTTATTCTAACGATTGTTTTGCAAGACCTCCTCTATGCATAACCACTCTACAAGGCACTCAACATCTCTCTGGAATTTTTGCAGGACCACTAGGACCTGTTCTGAGCCCAAGGAATTGATTCTTCATTTTATTTGCTCGTCCGCATGAATTTTTTCTGACAGATGAGCGTGTGTGTCTGTGTGTGGCTAAATTCGTGCGGTTTGGAAAAAGTAAAAAAGAGCTTTGTATTTTCTCTTTTCTCAGGTGATTGGCAGCCTTTAGCGAATTTCCTTCACCTCTGCATTTTTTTATTATTTGTTTAGTTTGCCTGGTTGATTTACTTACCTTAATTAGTGGAGTTATTGGATTATTTTCCATTTGTATTTGCAATACACACATAGCTTAATTAGGGAGAAAAATAAGTGGCCAATTCCCACATATGTTTTTTCAAACTATTTTGCTACAGTTTTATGCAAATCACTTAGTTTAATTAGTAAATGATTATGTGGCCCATCATCCACAAACATTGTTATTAAAAAAGCCTTCTTTCCATTTCATTATTTTTGGGACTAGGGCCAAGTGTTATTACATAAAGCAAGTAATATATGCTTCCCTTGCACCTTTAGGTGAACCTGGGCTTGCATATGAACGCTTTCTTAAAACACTTGAGTTTCCCATCTCCCTTTAGACTGACATAGCGTAATAGGAAAAAGCGTAAGCGACCCATTATCCGCACATAATTTCTCTTTTCCCGGAAGGAACAATCAAAACTCAGTGTAATTAGAAGGATATAGTAAAGGATCATTATATATCCACATATTATCACACTTTGTATGTTCACTTTTCCACACACTAAGCATTTGTAAGCCTCGTATAAGAAGGCGTCTGGTTCACAGAGATTTATGTACTTAGCTTACTTTTACTTACCAACTCACACCCTAAGAAAATTCAGACATCTAAAAACAACCATAACTTGAACTAACTAACTCTCCCCACAGGGGTCATAGAATAATTAATAGTTCAAGTTAGGACCATTAAGGTAGGCATCCCAAAGCTGCCACGGTCATGTTACATCTATGAAATATAAGTTGACTTTTAGGGTGCTTAAAATCCTTCAATAATCCCACTGAAAAGAATACCCGAGCATAACAGAGACCTAATTCAGAGGGGGTTCGACTTAGGTCTAGTAGGTGCGGTACTCTTTGGGGCTACTTGACCCATCTAGTGCTTGGTACTAGTAACTGAATACTAAGAAGCTAAAGAATAGAATGCTTACGTGGGATGAAGTTACTTTAATGGCCAAAACCTATGACATCCTTTCCCTATAGGTGAAGATGTGGGCAACACTTGATCCTCATTTCCATTACCTTGGTTTATTCTTCAGTTGCTGAAAGGCGCTACTACTTATTTCAGGACGTTTCCCCAAGAACCATCATAATATATATCCACAAGGCCTAGTTAATTTGAGAGTGGCAAGGACAATTGGGTCTGTATACGATTTTTTATCATATGCAACAAACAAAAACCATTTATTGTTTGATTGATCACATAGCTTAATTCTAAAAGGAAAATAACGTTTCCATTTTTGCTTTGTTTTATGTATGTTATTTTTATTGAATTGATATATATCCCTTCCCTCAAACCTACAAAGTAACGCACACATTACTCGGCACCATAAGGGACCCCATGGCTCCCCGTCGATCTAGATGTTTTTAAAACTCCCCCCCATTACTAGGAGGTGTACCAGGCCTCCCGCCATTTAGGTGTAGAGAAAATCACACAACCACTATTATAGGATCTTCCTTCATTGGTGCAACTTTGCTTGGTATCCCTCCTTATCAAAATACACCTTTCAAAAACCCATAAGAGTCACCAATCACTACCCCTTTGGGGAGCCCACTTAACACTCCCCCAGACAGTCCAAGGAGCACCCACCAGGGTAGTCCTCCTCAGACTTTGCCATAGAGGACCCCTTTGCATGTAGTTTTTCAAAATCATTTCGCGATGGCGGATAGCTTCCAAATAGCATTCTTAGCTTCTTTAAACCTACCTGATCTAAGTAAGTCAACCAATGACCCAATTATGCATGGCCAAAATTTTCCAGCTATTCCCATAGAGCTACCCTCTGAAATTCCAAAATTTTAAGGAAAGCAAGCAGAATACCCAGGAAACCATGTCTTGACTTTTCACCCGTTGTGTTCATCGAATAGTATTATTGATGATACTATTTGACTACGACTGTTTCAACACACCTTTACTAAGCCAACAACGAAATGGTACATTGAACAACCTTCTCTATCACATGAAAGCTTTATTTCTCTAGCTACAACATTCCTCACATTATTCCAGCTCCTGATTCATCATGACTCGGGCCTGAAACTTCTCACCCACTTCAGACAAACACCTGCTACACACATATTAGATCATATTCATGAGTGGCGGAAACGTCGTAGCTTGTGTAAATAATAATTTGAAGACAAAGTCCTCTTGGACTTATTTTTTATTCAAAAGACGTGGCAAACTCATCCCTACAGAATGAGGAAGAACCCATTAGAAAATCTCAAATGTTAGAGCCTATATACACTTAGTCTGGATATATCTATCATTTTCTTCTAGACGCCACATGCCTGCAAACTTATAAAGAGACACCAGGTGCATCTAATGTTGTTGATGGATTGATAGGGTTCATAACCCAAACGCAACCCAACAACACTTACCGATATCCTGGATACTAGTTTAATAACCAATCATTTGATGCTACGAAAAATGCGCTGCATACAAGATACTACCCTAGTCAACCCACACTAATACATAATACGGTTAGTAGGGTTAACAAATATCAACCCTCACATGGAGGACCATACCCTCCCCCATGTGGGAACTACTACTCCTATAGGAATATGGACGTAATTTACTCTTCCTGTAATCCATATACTAATTAGGGACAAGGAAACCAATATTATCCTTTCCCCGCACAACAACAAAACAACCCACCAGTGCAAAATAACGCAGGGGTTATTTTAGTTCAACCCTCTCCTGCTCAACAACAACCATCACTTGATCAGGTGAATACAAGAAAACCACCTAATGTTGCTAATAAAAATCCAAAGAGAGAACCAAAGGGGGAACCTAGCCAGGGGGGAAACAATTAGAAATCCCCCCCACAAATTTTGGTTGGGGGAAACCCCAACCAAAATTAGAACCAGAAACAAATCAGCTATAACTTACAAAGGAAAAGCAAGAACACAAGTCCTAGGAAAAATCATTCCTGCGCCATCTGCAGGGAACATGGTCATTATACCCACCATTGTCCTCAACTCCCTGAGTTGAAAAGGATTCAAGATAATGGGGGATAGGGACAGCGAAAGCAGTAAATTGCAGTAATGCAGGATCCTTTCCCGCATCAAGGATTGTTTAATACTCAACAACATCAACCACCGAGAAAAATACCCCTGGAGGGAACCCGCATAATAACTCTAATCGCGACATTTTCATGGCAGGAGAGGACATTCTCCTGCTAAGGCGAAATAAAAATTATGAAACTCCCCCAGAGACCAACCCATATACCTCAACCATGATCATGCCTATAGCACCGTTGACCATTCCTCAGATGCCTATAGAAACTATGCCAATTATGGTAAAAGGTCCCTTGAGGCGAGCATGATATAATTAGGCTTTCCATAACTACAACATAGTCGATGACTTGGCTCAATATCCTTCAACTATGTTAACATTAGAAGTCTGTAATCTTTCCCAACCCAAAAGAAATCCCTACTTTCCGCATTGGGTGCAATCAACCCTTCCGATTCTCACTTAATGGTTTTTGACCTAGATAAAGCGAGCCCAGGACTCCCTTCTCTAGTTGCCTTCAAAATCCATATCTCGATATAAAACATCACAATTCATCATTGCATCATGGCAGAAGGAGCATCCACATGTATCATGTCCAAAACAGTTTGGAAGAAACTAGGATCCCCATAACTCAAACCATCTGACATTATGCTTAGAGCATATGACGGTTGCCCTTCTGCCCCCGTAGGTCTATTCCACGACGTACCGGTGCATCTCAGTTGCAAAAATATGCTTAATGACATCGAATTCTTATATGCACAAATGGATTACAACACCCTCCTTGATCGGAGTCATATGTATGCAATGACTGCAGTAGCATACTCCGTATTCATAGTAATGATGTTCCCCCATGAAGCGAAAGTCGTTACTACTGACCAACTCATATATCACGAGAAGAAGTCAGTAACCTCCCTTGACGATGTCCTACCACATGTATAATGCTCTCCTGAGTTGATTACATTGTAGACAGAGTTTTCTCTCGGTCAATTCAAACCATCCACCTTCCTCGGAACATATCCTAGAGAACCCCCTATGTTGTTGGAGTAGGCTCCAAAAACTACATGAGCTGTGGCGTGCATGATGAGTTCATCAAATACCCAACTGAGTTAGGAAACAACATATGATACCCATAGCACCACCACTGCTGACTCAACCTTCCTCCCATATGCCATCACAAAAACCCCCATTTTCCACCCTTTGTTTGGTTTTGTCTCGCACTAAGTCATGGAAACACTTACATTTCGAAATATGGCTCTCGCGATATCGGTTTGGTATTTTGTTCCTCCAGCCATGTCAGGAAACTTAGGTATCACCTCTACAGGCATCATTCCTATTGCCTCTCAAGAGGGCATCATAAATCAGGAAGCACTTGTATCGACACCAACCGATGCTACCCAGAAGGATAAGAAAAAAGGGAAGAAGGTGGACAACCCAAATATTCCTAGGACACCTCCACCTTGTACTTTATGCAGCATAGTTGGCCACCCTACCAACACCTTCCTAGAGTTAGAGGAGTTAAAAAATATCCTACATGCTCAAAAGACGACGGTGACCCCAACTCTACCTATTTGAGAAAAGGTCACAATTGTGCATAAAAAGGCATTACACACCAACCATACATGCACTATATGCGTGGAATACATGCATTATACTCATCATTGCCTCGAAATCCCTCGATAATCCAATTCCCAGGTTCCATTAGTAGCAGCCACACAAATATATGATGATGGATCCAAGACAATCATGTATATACGAGAGGAACCAACTTTGTGCTCGTACCCACCTTATCCAACCCAACAAAATACAAGAAGGTAAACAAAGTCTACACCTCCTTCCCAAATCTACGCCTTGTGTGATGAAACTAACTATTTAATCACCCAATTTCCTGATTTAAGGGCATTTAATTGATGGTACCCAATCAACCATGTTGCCCAAAGCAACTCATCTAGGCACAGACACCATGCTTGTCAGATTTGCGCAGGCAACTATCATGTGTCATGTTGTCCTCACCTTTCCCGATTTCACTCTATGTTAGACTTCATGCGTCGTTTCATCTATGAAAAATATGACTTAGTTAGCTTAGATATTGAATCTTTGACAACACCACACCCCAGGGGGATGAAGCATCTAGGCCAATATTATGCATGCTTGAGGAGAAAAAACTGTTAGTAATCCCACCGACCTTCTCTCACCATCACCAACCTAGATATAGGAAAAATACCAAATGCCCCAAAACTGCGGGGTCCAAACCAACCCTCCTATGTTCCTTATGTGATAAACCCAATCACTTGGTTAACCAATGCCATGAAATGGGCAAGTTTACCGATATTCTTCGCATAGTGACCCCAGTTCCCCAAATCCAAATCTATAACCAAGAGAAGATCATACCCTGTTATTGTCGCATATGCTCTCAATTTCATCACATGAAGAACTATAAATATCTTCCACGTTTGAGAGCATCCAGAGCAACATTAAACCAAACCCACCCTAGGAAGTCACACCATGTTAGTACTAAGACCCGAAGATGGCAAACACTGAGAAATTCCCCATATCACGACCCCAACCAAGCATCGTCATCTTACACTATGAGCAGTATTAACTTTCATACCATCTACTCGGTTAGGACTTTCCCTGTGTACGAAATTTTCACCATTATCTCTCATAGTACAAAAGCATTCCCTATATTACAAACATTTAAGCATATTAGGATTCAGTGCGAACCTCCTATTGGAGAGGAAAGATTTTCCCCTTGTATGCAAACAAGGTAGCATAAAATCCCTTCCACTTGCTATAAACCATCTATTACGGAAATTCTTCCACCACCTAATGCTGACGACATGAAACATCACATACGATTCATCTCATCATCCCTGCGAACCATGATTCGTGTTGTCTGTTCATCATTTTTTGGTGTTGATACCACTGAAACTACCATTCCAGTAGTAACACCATCAACGGTGCAGACCTAACCCATCTGCACGTTGTCAACTTCGCTAGGTTCTACGACATAAACACTGAATCATATTCTTGCTTGTCGACTAGCGCAACTAGGCCTAAACCGCACCCTCATGGCCTTGCGCAACCCAATTCAACATTAGATAAATTTTTTCACTCTGACAAAGATATTCTAGTGACCATGACATAACCATATTGCCTTGGGGATGCCATGCATCACCATTCTTTCCTCTTACAGAGAAACCTTCTCACCTACTGAGGCACCAAGTCACAACATTTGCACAATAGAAACAAAGGAATTCCTACCCCAAGGATAGGTAGATTGGTCTAAAAACCCCATCCCAACACTAGATGCATTCAAGGAGGGGAACATTTAAAATATATCACCTACCATTAAGGTTGATATTTCAATCAAACCTGGCACTGTAGAATAGATCTCACTGGGGGCATCATGCTCCCCAGAAGAGGTAACCTCTTATAAAGCCCTGTCTCCAGAATATAGGGACATTTCTGCGTGGCCATATTATGAGATGCCCAATATCAACCCTCCTATCATGGAGCACCACATCGACGTGTGGCCTGATGCTTACCTAGTTAGGAAAAAGCAATGTCAACTTCTATCGTTAAGAGAACCCATAAGGTGCGCCTTCCTATTTTTTTGTCACATCCTTCTTTCCAGTTTGCATATTTTAATAGATGGATGTTTTCACTTGGGGTATTTTCTTTCAAAGTTGCAGGATATCAACACCTTCACAACAAGATCATTCCTTCGGTGGCAAACAACACTCAAGGTATCATCCTCCACTCAACATGATAGGATTCCTCCAATGCTTTGCATATCCTACCATCACGTCTCTGTAATTAGCCATAGGGTTCACCATCTCTACCACGCTTACCATCACCTTCCCCCTGCACATGGTAAGCATCCACGTTGGTCGATAGAGCTGAACCTACATGGATCACCCCAGTTCATAGTCCCATTCACACTATTGGTATCCATGTCCATTCCCATAGGCCTGAGATCCATTTTATGCACATGTATCAAATATCAACCTCATACTTCTCTTCTTTTAATCTTGCTTACCTCCCCTACTCTCGAGCCACCATCGTTGATCATAGATGGATCAAACTGCAAGCACCATCACATGCTACATTGGGCCTACCATCCACCCATATTACAGTAGACCATATGTGTCATTCCATCTGCCTCATCCACCCCAACACCGAGAATAACCAATGGGGGCCCTTCCCTTCGCACAAAAAACCTTACCTTCATCATCATGCAGGTCACCATTTTCAAGGGGTACCTGTCTCCGTGTATGTACATCCCAAACCACCTTTACATTATTTTGGAAAATGTACAATTTTTTTTTAGGAAAAAGGTTCCCACCCATATTTTCATGTCTTATACCTAGTGGTAGTTTCTAGTCACCCTTGGTCAGAGCTTGCAAATCATCCACATTCAGTTACCCACTTCATGCCAGTCAGAACATACTTACACCTACCTTGGAAGTCTTACCGACTCCAAGGCCATCCCTGTAAGAAAGATTGTTTTGGTTGTCGCCACTTGCATTACAACTCCTACCTCGAGCCAATTTTCCATACCCATTGATATTGCCAGCGTTCATTATCACGCCTCGCTAACCCACCCTATTACAATCTACTTTCATCTGATATATTGATTCCCCGAATCAACATTTTTGGGCGATTAATGATCCTTTCCTATTGATTTCAACACCCATATTCCAGGATCAAGGCGGTACCTTGGATTCTCCCCCACTTAAGGGACATCCTCGGGTGGCACAATGGGAATCACTATTACCCACTGATGTCATCAATCCCCCTGAAATTCGACACCAACACAATTTTTCATGCCAGGGTGGTATCATACTTTATGATCGTTGCAATTATATCATTTAGTCGAAGACCCACACATCACTTAGCACCTCACTCAACAATGATTATATCTCAAAGCGTGGGAGGTGCCCACATTCAAAGACCCATGCATCCACAAGAACCGCACTTTAGCATAGCTTTAAATTTTCTTGATGCATGGGGGCACCTAATTCCATGTATATGTCAGAAGCACCTGGAATGTCGTCATCATCAACTATCAGCATGTCAGCCATTCCAACACTAAATTGACAATAATACTTCGTATCTGATTGTAATACATAGTTACTAGTCATTATAAGGAGCATGGGACATGCTCACCTCGTACAAGAACTATTTTTAGAGCATGGTTATATTTTATCCTTAGTTAAGGTTTTTCCCTACTCATCTCCAGGACAAGTTATTCTCTCTCTCTAGAAGCTGATCAAACTCTTAGTTAGAAAAAAAAATGTGATGTATTTCAACTATACATTTTCTCCTAACCTTATACATCAATGGGCAATTGTTAACACCAGAAAAATCACACATATTTGTACAATCCAAAATATGCCTAAAGCCCTCCAGCAGAATGCACAAGTGAAGATTTTCCAGTCGAAGACATCGTGAAGTTCAAAAATTTTAATTTCTCCTAAGTTCCAATGTATATTGAATTAAAAATTGATGATCGTGTGAATTTTCCTTCGATAAGTGCGCAACCATGTGGCTTTTCCTTTGAAAGTCGCGTGGTTGAAGAAAAAGTCGACTCAACAAATTCATGACCACTTCCCACATTTGGAAGATGATTCCCTGACATGTTCTAGTAAAGCACTTCCGAATTAAAGCTACCCTGAAGATATTCAACCCTCAATGGAATCATCTTGTCCTACTCATAAGTCATTATATTCCATGAACCAGTATAGGGAAGATGGATTAAAAAATTATATATAAACAAGCTATGGGAGAACCAAAACATGAGACGTTGTTATGCTCACCAAATTGATATAAGAGAAACACCACATTTCATTGTTGAAGCAGAAGAAGTAAGATAACTAACATGTTGGCCATATTTCTTCTAATAAATCCAACATCTTAGTGAGAGTAGAAGAGTCCACCATTTGGAGAGTCTTCACACTTCTTTTGAGAGAGAGGAGAAGCTTGCAAAGAGACCGAAGAAAGGGACCTCCTTGCTAAGGATTTTGAGCACCATAGCTCAAAGAATCCTCTTCAAGTGTTTTTAGTATTCTATTGTATTCATTTTCTACCACCAACAGTTAATAAAGGGAGTATTTTTCCATTATTATGTTGAATTTTTGCTTCATTAAGCATTATTTTTTATTTGTCTCTTTTGTTTAATTTATGTTTGTAGATGCATTGTTTTCACTGTTTGCAATGTTTTGTTTTATCTAAGTTTGTCCACTAACAACACTGACTACCTCTGCAATCCTTTGCAGGGAACAACCAATTTTTAAGGAGGCGTTATTTGGTATTCCATTGCCACAAAAACACCAACACACATATTGTTTGTGGAGATCCATTGCATTATTATTGCATTATTTTGTTACATTCCCAAACTTGTTGCAAGTATAATATCTTACATGACCAGAAAATAGAGTAAAGGAATCATAATATTTATGTTTCATATTTCTCCTGATGCAATTAATAACTTCTTGAACAAATAAGTTGCAAGAAAAACAATATCCCTTAAATAAACCTAAGTACCTCGGAGCTGATGATCTTCTTGTAAAGTGGATATTTGCTTGAGATCGAAACAATTTGCTTCTGTAATGTGTCCATAGTTATGATATGTAAAAGATTCAACATCATTTATTAGAGGAGAGAATCGATTAATGTTTCTATTATTGGGAGCAAATGATTTCCTTTGAAAATTCATTTTCCTTGGATGTTGATCAAGTTGACTTCTTATCTCTTTATCCTTTAAGTTCCTTGCTCAAGCTTGTGAACTAGATTCTCCTTTAATAGTTTCATGAAAACCAAGACCAGATTTAATGGAAGGAGACCTTTGACTGCTAAGAATGTTATCCAGAATCTCAGTATTATCTTGAAATCTCAAATGTTTATCCTTTTCTTCTAATTTAACTTTTAGAATGTTTACCTCAACCTGCAGTCCTTGACATTGTTCTTCCTTTTCCAGATATTTCTTCCTCATTCCTTCTTCAACTTTTATTTCTTCTTCCACTTGCTCTTTTAATTTGATAATATCTTCATTAAGCTCATTTTCTTGTTCTTAAAATACTTGAATTAGCTCTTCATTTCAATTGTTTCACTTTTCATGATATGATCTTAGAGAGACAATCTCAACTTCAATTTCTTCACAATATTGTTTAGATTCTACTGTTTTATTTACTGTTTTAACATGATCCTTGTTCTCATATGTCTGCAACTTATTCTTAATATTGTTAATCCATTCCAATGCAAAAACAAGTTTTCTTCTAAGATTAAGACTTACTCTAACTCATCTTCTTCAGAATCTGTAAGTCCATATGATATAAGAAAGGTTGTTTTATCGTCATACTTATCTTCTAACACATCATTATTTCCTTTAGAAACAATATTACTTGTTAGTTCTCCTGATGAAAAACCTTCCTTTGTTTTTCCTTCATGGATGACCTACAAATTATCCCATACTTCCTTTTCAGTTTCATAATGCATGACTTTCTCTAATACTAAATCTGGTAAGCTACAAAAGATAACACTTATTTCTTGTCTATTCCTTTGCAAATCTTCACCTAATAAGGATTTTTTAATGCAACCATTATATACTAAATTCCAAACATCAGATCCAAGGTCCATTAGCTTAGAATTCATCTTTTCTTTCCATTCATGATAATTACCATTACTTATCATAAGCATACCTTTATTGTCCATTGTTTTTTACTTGCATTTTTCTTATGTTGTAGATTGTCCTTGACCCATAAATTCAAATATTACCACAACATCAAACACATCACTATCACTTATCTCTTGAATTGAATTATTCCTTTGAGTCGCATTCTTATTTTGCTTCTTTCCCATCGTCTGTGATCCACTTCAAGCAGTTAAGCTTCAACTCGTGTGGTTTGCTCTGATCCCAATTGTTAGTAAAAGTACTAAGGGGGGGGGGGGTGAATCGATATCTTTAACTCTCTTTAACTTCTTATTTCATGATCTGAATTATGTACGATATTTTTCTTTATGCAACCAACGTATGTATACGACTTCAACGAAAGTAAACAATGTATATCCAATTAACTAATTTTTATAAGTTCCATCAGATCTTTATCTTTAACTGATAAATCATTATTTAACTATCCATTAGTTAAAAATTAACCATGAGCAATAAGAGTGGAATAAACCATCACACATAAGGAACACAAAAGCAAATGAGAACACTGAGATTTAATATGGGATAAAACCACCACTTCTATTGTCTTTTTCTTCTTTCTTAATATATAAAGAAAATATTCTTAAAGTATTGTATTTGTCCAGACTTTACCAACACGTAGGCACCCACTTACATAAGGTTACAACATCCTCTCATTCCCCAGCACCCAATTGAAGGGAGCTCCAACCCTTTGATCTCGTTTAACACCTACTAGAAGGGAGCACCTACCCCCTCAAAAAATTTACCAGCTACTACTGGAAGGAAGCTTTGAATCTCTCACTAAAGGCTCCAACACTCAACACCCTTTTCTGGACCACGTTTCATAATATTTCATAATATATCCACCTGAATCAAAAGATCAAACTTGTAGGCCACCTTTCATCATATTTTCAAACTAGACCCACACCCATCATCATGCTTAATACCAAACTAAATACTATGCAATCACTGAACCAACTGAATCACTAAAACATCAACAAACCAATCACTGAATTGAATCTCAATCACCCATTGCAACTAGATCAAACCAATCCATAAAAAATATAAACCATTCAGATCAAGACATCATAGAAAATACACAGAACTCATCAATTTTCATAAACCAGTATCCCTAAAAACCCTGACCAGGTTAATCTTCAAATTGTATACGATGTTGTTTAGAATGAGACCCACATATATACGTGCTTCCTATGTATAAAACCTGTGTACATATCTTAAATCACTGACTACTGCATCATGAATCACTACGACATTGAAGTAACCACTGAATCATACACAGATCATTGAACATATCACATATCCCTCAAGTAATCATAGATCACCATATTGTAGCATCATTTCCGATCAATATTCCGTTTCACATTCAATCCAATCAACATTGTCATACATAGATCATAAAGATAGAGACATAATAGACATACAACAACAATTAGAATAGAACTGATCAAATTTCATCATTTAGCACCACTGCAAATCGTAGCACATATACGTGACTACCACAAGACTAATCAACATATGTACACGCTTACTATGCACAACACCTGCGTATAGATCTCAACATACTGAATAAATTCACAGAATTTATACGCGACTATAAGGAATCAAACTCGCATATGTACATGGCTATTATGAAACACATCTGCGTACAGATCTAAAAAATTTCGCTGCAAACAAAATTTCACTCTCCACAACCTTTACTATCAACACTAAATAATTCTGAATAATTCATTCATATCAAAAGATCATTATAATTACATATTCATCATTATTAGCTACTTTGACATTTGCAACAATTAAATCAATCAAGAATATATGTCAACATACTTTTAGATATTTCAAATCTGAGTTTTATCCTTGCTCCTTGGTTCACACTTGTTTCAAATCAGATCACATATGAATAATCTATAACTTGTACATGTAACACCTTGATTTCCATATCTTTATACATTTTTATCCTTACCCAATACCTTAGTTAAATACCTTGGTAATTTCCTTAGTATTCTTTGACAAGATCAAATAACTGTTGTCGCTCTAATTACTATGGGAAAATACATATTAATGACCCCTAGTATCCAAATGTCAATGTTTCAGATTTTGTATGCAACTTTTACTCACAATACCTATGTATGTATGCGACCCTTCTTCACAACAATCGCATATACTTGATCAAACTTTACTTTTTTCATCCATCTGTCACTGAATTATCATTTATTTGTCCATAACCTCTATAACATCTATATCAATCTGCATGTGTTCCACAATCATCATATTATCATTGTTGACGTCAAGTACATATGTATCAAGTAGGTTGTCATCAAGGACAACACTTAAGTTTATATGTATCAAGTCGGTTGCCATCAAGGACAACACTTTGGACATAATTCCAACAATCACCCCCTTTGGACTTGATGGAAACCACTTTGGTGTTTGGACACCACCTGCAAATGCACTTGCAAATACCAAGTATTCTCTCCAAAAACCAAGCTTCTCTCCCCCTTTGACATCAAGGGAAAAGGGTTGAACCAAGATGAATGAAGTACTTTCCTTGAAGTGCTAATTGTTGTAGGTCTGATTTGCTAAATATGAAATATGTATATTGACCATGCTCCCCCTGAGCATATGATGAACCTACAGAAGATATTCAATAGAGTACGAGATTTTATGACTTGACCAAATATGACCTTTCAGATCACCATTGATTCGTGATTACATCAAACACCCAACATACTAGGTTTACATATTGGAATTTTTTTTACATTAGTGTCCCAAAATAGTGGGATTACATACATGACATGACTTGATCCCAATAGCCCATACATGACTAAATTTTACAATGATTACATCATGGGTATTTTTATGGCCTTTACATCAAGAGACATATATGACATTTATAATAAAAAACAGGGACCTAAATAATAAGGTAGCAAGACCATGGTAGTGATCTACAACCACTATGCATCATGTTGGGGTTCCCATGTTTTGGCCAGATTGGCAAGACCAAAAGATGAGACAACATCAGAACCACTTTTGGGGCCCTAGGATCTAGCCCTCCTGGACCCGGAGAGGGATCTCTCGAAATAGAGCAAAGAATGATATATATTTGAAGCTCAAGATGAGATGTTAGGCTAGGTATGAAGCACAAAGGGGGTTTTAAAATGATTTGGTTGGTTGGTTGCTGGGTTGGTCATGAGATCATAGACTGAGAAGGTTTTGGGAGGAAAGGAACAAGGCAGTAGGATATTTCAGCAAAGAGGATAGGCCAAGAAAGTGCCATCCATTGGGCTATGGAGTCATGAAAGGAGAATTACTTGCAACAGCTAGCCAAGGCTTTCAAAGGGCAAGTCATCTATACCAAAGGATCTTTTAGATAGATGATGGTATGGAACATTAAGGACTGAAGGTGAAAGAAGGAAAGACAACCAAATTTCTGTCTATAGATCAGGTCAGAGGTCATTTAACTCCAGACCTGCTTGGACATACTCAAAGGTAGCTCTCGAAGAGGGACGAAGGGGCTGCTTATAGATCAGACCAGAGGTCATTTAACTCCAGGTCTGCTTTAGCAACTCCAAGGGAAAAAACAGAGATAAATTTGACAAAGAAACATCCAAGAAGCAAACCCCCAAGTTCATACATCAGCCAGCAGGCAATAACATCCGCTGCACTGGTTAAACCACACGAATTCACTCTTAGATAACACATAAAGCAGAAAACATTAAAGGTAGGGAGAGCAGGAACATAGGGCACCTAACAAGGGTGAATCCTATGTTATACTTCTGTTGCCTACCAGAAGAACATGAAACAGTATGAAAATGTAATAAACAGAGTTAGGAAAAACATCACCAATAGTAATAGATCAAGATCCTGTGAAATGTGCTTTGATTAATTGATGCAAAACCAATCATGTAGACTATAGCTCAATGGACGTTACAATCCAAACTTTCTCCTCCCAGCCTATTACATACAAACTACTCTGTAACTCCCTCCCAAGACTGTTCTAACAGTCAAACTGAATCCCTCTAACAGAAATAGCCGAACAACTGAACAACAACCAACAACCTTTACAATATGTTCTTCTGGATTCTTATAGAAGAAACATAGTAGAAGAGGTAGGTGAACAATTAAATGAAGAGTTAACGCTCAACAGAGGAGGAAGGCCGCAACCCATTCTGCTTTAAATCTGTGCATTTACCTCTGGCACTATGGCTGCAACACCACTGCCATTTTCTATTGACTGGACAAACTGGTGAAATAATGATGCTAGGGTCTCCATACCGTGTAACAAATGCTTCTTGATGGTGTAGGACTTCTGAAAATGCGTAAATCTTCATTTGGGCACAATGTAGACTGAAACAATGATGTGTACCGTGTCCTTTCATGGAAGAACGCTCTGCTGATACGGAAACCCTGATAATATTATATCTCTGTGCATTGGACCATCCGAGCGATCCACGGGGTCTTCAACTTTGTACTTTTTCATTCTAAAAATCCCTGCAGAAGCCCAAAAGTCTTCTATTTCTTGCCTCGAGCTCTCTGCTGTTCCTGCACTGTCTCTGCCTGTGCACTTCGAGCTTTAATGGCGCCGGAGGGGGTTTGGATAATTTAACTTTGTCCTTTGATGAATTTATGGCGCAAACACACCTCCAGACGTTTCCTATAACATCAGGCTCTGAATATAGCCTCTGCGCATGATCTTCTTTGATCCCTCTATCACTGTGACAGAGATGGCGCATCATGGCAGTCATTCCCTATTGAAAACCCTGCAAACATAAAACCTATGAAGAAAAAACATGGACGGGGCAATGGATGTAATGTGGATGGAGGAAATGGCCATGCACACGAGATGGAGGAAAAAATTGTGAAGAAACGGTGAAAATCGCTCTGGTAGAGGGTGGCGGTCTGCAGAGCGAAAAACAAATTAAAAACGTTAAAAAACACGAAATGAACCGATTTTACGTAATGGAAAGGGCTAAGGTACGGAGGGAACACATGGGGATGACGTGGCGGGACCGGGCGATGGTGGAAAAGTCAGCGGCGGGCGAAAAAATATGGACCGTCGATCGTGGCGGAGATCGACGACGGAGGACGATGGACGGCGGGCCATAACATAGATTATCGCGTGTGCAACTAGATTAACCGTCGTGCGTCTTCGGCAAGCGATAGCCGTTGGATGGCCTGCCCCAGATCGGACGGTCCACGACAATTTCGCTGGGCATCCGTGTCCGAACAATAACACGCGATGGATGGAGTTGACAGGCGGGAACGGCGGTTTTGAAATCGTACTGGAGGACAGGTGTGAAACTGTGTATGGAATCGCTGGCCATCGGGGAAAAACCGCCTACCGCCCAAAGTCGGTGCAATGAAAACCGCGTGGTTTATGAACAGTGAAAGCGGGTGGGGACCACCGTGACGGGCGGATTCCGCACCGTCAGATCTGTACAGATCGACGGTCGAGATCGCGCCCGATATGGATTAACTGCGGACCGTTGATTCCGCGGATTTAAATGGACGACAGAGATTCGGCGACGGGGTGGTGGACGATTTGCACGGTACAAGCTGTGGGGGCGGCGATTGCCGTCTAATCTATACGAATCAACGGTTGTAATCGCGCCTGGTGAAACTTTGTGATAGGTGCCTTTGGGGTTGTCGGGTGGTTCCGGCGCGGGGTTGTATGGAGAGAAAAGGCGCGGGGCTAGAAGAGAAGGGGCTGAGGCCTATTATAAGGTCTGAAGTGGGTTTTTAACCCATTTTTATGTATTTTGAGGCCCAAAGGGTAATGATAGGGAGATGGAGGGGAAATTTGAGAAAACAAAGGGTGAAGGGATTTTTAGGGGGGATATAGGGGGTTAGTAGGGAAAATAGAGGGGAACAAAGGCACTTTGACAGAAGGAGAAAAAAGGGGAAAAGGGACATTTTGCAGGGGTGCAAGGGATGAATGCAGGCCTTAGGGAAAGGAACCAGCGAGGAGGACTTGCATAAGGCAAAGCACAGAGAGACCTCAAGGATGATGTGTCTTCAAGGGAGATGCATTCCTTGAAGGTCTCAAAAATGACATAGCTCCCAGCTTGCTTGTCAAGAATTTCATAGGGGGGCTAACACATCATATATTAAGAATTTGAAATATAAGCACATGATAGCATCAACATAAATTTCATAATGATAACATCATGAAAATCCTCATCATCAAGAAACCAATATCATCAACATGTGACCAAATGTGTAGTACTTCAAAGAATTATCATCCAAATGTAGCAGGAGCATAAGATAGTACATTAACGTTATGTCAACTACTCATCCCCTTAACCTCATGTCATCAAGGTCAACACACTCTCTTCATATATGGGAAGAGCCACAATCCTCAAGAAACAATATCATAGGCAACATGTATATGCATCAATAACATATGTGCAGACAAAGAAAACCTTCAACATCACAAAATCATAAGACTGATCGGCATCATTATCAACATCTTTAATGGACATAACACACACACACACACACACACACACACACATATATCCAACTTAACCAAGTGTAAGACATAATCCATAACTTCATCACATGTATTCCATTCATCATTGATAATTAATGATAATAACATATAAATCGTCAGTTATAATAACAATAACAACCATAAATCAACAGGTAGTTACATATGTGCAAATAACCTTCATCATCACAAATCCTAAAATAGATCCACAACACCATTAGCATCTTCAAACCATAGTATACAAATCCTTCTCATCAAGTGTATCAAGTAGGATTAACACACCATTAACCACTTCACCAAGTGAAACTCAAGCAACATATAATCATCGTCCATGTCTTCTCCACATGTGATCCAATCATCCATGACATAGAGACAACAACATGTATTTTCAAATAGTGAGTGATGAAATATTACGGATGACAACATTAATAACCATACATCAAGTTACCATCAATGATATGCACCCATCATAGTCAACCATAATGCAGAAGGAGTGCTCAAGAAACGATAATGCCAACAATGTACTACTAGAAGCATAACAAATGCTCCCCTTGATCATGTGCCAAATTCTCATCATCAATTTTGATCACAACCATCTCATCAACCAACAAATGCACCAAAGAATTATTCCAACAACAATAATAACATTTAACAACATCATGAACCAATCACCATTTCTAAGCATCATAAGGGCATCACTATCATATTGTAGTAAACCAATGTCAGAACTAAAGTCCCAATAATCAACTAATAAAAACACATGAGAAGCTCCCCCTGAATCTGTGTCATATATTTTTCATCACATCTCATCATATCCGTATTAGTAGATGCACTAAAGAACCATTGAATCAATAGTAATAACATTCAACAAAATCATCATCTAAGTTAGCATAAGAGCATCACCAAAAGACTGTAACAAATCAATGTTAGACCCAGAATATCAATAATAAACTGAATGATGCATAAGAGAAGCTCCCCCGGAGTATGTGCCATTCATTTATCACCATAGTAACCCATATGCGACTGTCTAAGTCAAAAACCGCGTACATACATGATTGTCCTTCATAAGATTCACGTATAGAAAATAAACTAATGAGTCTTTATAGCCACATCTCCCTTGAACCTGTATTGTTTGTTCTTGTTCACTGTTAATTCATCAAATGCAATGTCAGTACCAAGAATATCTTTAAAAATAATATCAACCCAAAATAATAATCAAGAAATGCATGCATATCTCCCCCTGAGATCATACACCATTGGTCATGTGGACTTGATGATAATCACCTGCTCTACATGAGGTTATGTACCTCAGATTCACTTATGTAGTCACCGTTAGCAAAATAGATTGTAGTGGGGACCATCTTCATTTACTTTGAATTTGAAGAAGAGAAACTATACCTCTTATATCTGTGTGCATTCTTCTTTACTAACACATATAATTTGTCTGGATTTATGTATCCTCTTACTATAACCTTTTCAGTTTCTTCTTCTATAACTTTGCATGTGGTTGATGTAAACAAAATTATATTTCCTTTATTAGCCATTTGACCTACACTTAGAATTATTTTCTCTAGCCCTTGAAATAACAATACATGAGTTGCTCTTCTATACTTATTAAGTTTGGCTCTACCTTTTCCTATAACTTTTGTTGGAGCATTATTTCCAAGAATAACTTTACCATCTTTATTTTTATTGAGAGATTCAAACTTGTTCTTATCTCCAATCATGTGATGAGAACATCCACTATCTATGTACCATTCATCGTCATATTCAAATGAGAAAAGATCAAGGCCAAACCTTATTTGTTCTTCTTCCTTTTGCTTAATACGAGGATTGTTGGTGGATTCATCATTTTTAGATCTTTTGGTAACAATATGATTGTCTAGTTATTTTCCATATTGTCCGTGGAGGTCCATTGAATTGTTCCTGCATTCTTTTGTTACATGCCCAAACTTGTTAGAAGTATAACATATTACATGACTAGAATACAAAGTAGAGGAATCATAATATTTTTGTTCATATTCCTCCTATTGCAATTAATAACTTTATGACCAAATATCTTGCAAGGAAAAAAATATACCTTAAGGAAACCTCAGTACCTTTGAAATCGAAACAACATGTTTTTGAAATTTGTTGCAACGTGTCCATAGTTATGACATGTAAAACATTCAACATCATTGATCAGAGGAGAGAATCGATTAATGTTTCCATTATTAGGAGCAAATGATTTCCTTTGAATTTTTTTACCTTGGATGTTGACTAGGTTGACTTCTTTTCGCTTTATCCTTCAAGTTCCTTGCACAAGACTATGAACTAGACTCTCCTTTTACGGTTTCATGAAAACCAAGACCAAATTTAATGGAAGGAGACCTTTGAATACTAAGCATGTGATCCAAAATATTAATACCAGAAATCTCAAATGTTTATCCTTTTATTCTAATTTACCTTTTAGAATGTTTACCTCAACCTCCAGTCCTTGACATTGTTCTTCCTTTTCCAGATATTGCTTTCTAATTCCTTATTCAAACTTTCTTTCTTCTTTCACTTTCTATTTTAATTTGATAAAATATTCCTTAAGCTCTTTTTCTTGTTCTTCAAATACCTGAAGTAACTCTTCATTTTGCTTTTATGAATTTTCAAGAAATGAAATTAGAGAGGCGATCTCAGATTCAATTCCTTCACAATATTGTTTAGATTCTATTGCAATATTTACTGATTTAACACAATCCATGTTCTAACATGTCTGCAACTTATCCTTAAGATTGTTAATCCTTTTCAAAGCAATAAACAAGTTTTCTTCTAAGATTAAGAACTTCCTCTAACTTGTCTTCTTCTGAACAAGTAACTCCATCTGACATAAAAAAGGTTGTTTTATCATCATAATTGTCTTTTGACACATAATTATTTCCTTTAGAAACAAGATTACCTGTTGTTTCTCCTCATGGACAATATTCATTTATTTTCCCTTCACGGATGACCTGCAAATTATCCCATACTTCATTTGTAGTTTCATAATGTTTGACTTTCTCTAATACTAAATTCGGTAAGCTACAAAAGATAACACTTATTTCCAGTCCATTATTTTGCAAATATTCACGTGATAAGGAATTTTTATTGTATCCATTACATATTAAATTCCAAACATCAGATCTAAGGTCCATTATCTTAGACTTCATCTTTTATTCCATTCCTGATAATTAACATTACTTAGCATAAGCATACCTTTATTGTCCATCGTTTCTGACTTTCATTGTTCTGCTGCTGCATATTTTCCTTGACCCATAAATGTAGATATTTCCACAACAATAGACACATCACTGTCACCGACCTCCTGAATTGAATTCTTCCTTTGAGTTTCCTGCTTCTTTTGCTTCTTTCACATCATCTTTGATCCACTTAAAATGGTTAATCTTCAATTGGAGTGATATGCTCTGATACCAATTGTTAGGAAAAATACTGAGAGGCGGGGCGGGGGTGTTGAATCAATATTTTTTACTCACTTTAAATTTTAATTTCATGATCTGAATTCTGTATTCTATGGTTCTTTATGCAGCCAACGTATGTACGTGATTTCAGTGAAAGCAAACAACACATATCCAGTTAACTATTTTTTCGTAAGTTCCATAAGATAATTATCTTTAACCAGTATATCACTATTTCATTATCTATTATTTAAACAGTAACCATGAGTAGTACGAATAGAATAAACCATTGCACATAAGCAACACAACAACACACGAGAACACCGAGATTTTAGCTGGAAACCCAATGTGGGAGAAAACCATTAATGTTATTGTTTTTGTCTTCTTTCTTATTATATAAATAAAATATTCTTATAATCTTGTACTCCCGCTGACTCTTACTAACACGCAGGCACCACTTGCAAAAGGCTACAACCTCCTTTCATTCTCCAACACCCACTCAAAGGGAGCTCCAACCCCCTGATCTCGTTTACCGGCACCTACTGGAAGGGAGCACTGACCCCTTCAACATATTTACCAGCTACTACTCGAAGGAAGCTCTAAGTCCCTCACTGAAGGCTCCAACCCTTAACATCATTTTATGGACCACGTTTCATAATATTTCATACTAGATCCACCTTACTCAAAACATCAAACTTGTAGGCCACCTTTCATCATATTTTCAAATTGGATCCACACCCATCATTATGCTCAATACCAAACTGAATACTGAATACAATCATTGAAGCATCAACAAACCAATCACTGAACTAAATCTCAGTCAACCATTGCAACTACATCAAGGCAATCCATAACAAATATAAACCTTCCAAATCAAGACATCACAACAAATACACATAAATCATCAACTGTCATCAACTAGTAACCCTACAAACCCTGACCAAATTAATCTTCAAATTGTATATGCTACTGTTTAGAATGAGACCCACGTATATACACGCTTCCTTTCTATAAGACCAACCTATAGATCTTAAATCACTAACTACTGCATCATGAATCACTGCAACACTAAAGTAACCACTGAACCATACATATATCATTGAACCAATCACAGATCATTGAAGCAATCAAAAATCACCATATTGTAGCATCATTTCCAATCAATATTCCATTTCACATTCAATCCAATCAACTAGCACAACCATATAAATTAAATGACAGGTAGCCAATAGGCATGAATCCATAATAAATATCAAAAGTTACTTCTTATTACATCTTAGGTTGCTAAAAAAAATCATTTAAAATATCTGAATTACCAGCTTAGATCCCTCCAGATCTACCAAGCATCAAGATAAATAAAATTTATTTTCACTATAAAAGATGATTTCATCTCAATAAATTTTATCTTGCTTGGTAGATCCAAAGTTAAGATGGATCTTGGTTGGTTTAATTTTTCCCTTTAAATAGGCTATATAGCACATGAATACCATGGTAATAAAATTTATTTTCACTATAAAAGATGATTGCATCTCAAGAAATTTTATCTTGCTTGGTAGATCGAGAGTTAAGATGGATTTTGGTTGGTTTAATTTTCCCCTTTAAATAGGCTATATGCCATATGACTACCATGTTTCTCATAAACCCGGAGCTCAAAACCCGATAACTGGACCAAGCCAAGTTTACCTTAACTACCCAACAAATAATAATAATAATAATAATGTAGATTTTATTTATTTATTTTAGTTTATTTTAACATAGGTTTTTTGTTTTTTTTGTTTTTTGTTTTAATGGAGTCAAAAAGTTTGACATTACAACATATCAATAATTATTAGGCGGATGGATTTAACCTCCATGTAATAGTCTAGAATCTTCATAATAATATATACAAATCACTCGTTGAGATTTATTTTGAGTTAAAATATATACATGTTTAACTTATGTATTAATTCTTTTTATAATTTAGTTTCTTACATCAAAGTTCCTCATGTTATTTGCAAGAATTGAACATGGGTGGAAAGGATTCCAATTATTCCTCTCCACCACTAAAGATAACCCCACAAAATAAACTGCTTCTTTTAATCTTATAATATTAATACTTAAGTTTATGCATATGATTAATATATTTTTTATTTTGTAAAGTTAAAAGGATCTTAGCTGAACAATTTGTTTCTCCAACTCTTCAAATAGTGATGATTATTGGTAAATTTGATTTATTTTTATTTTATATTTATTGTAAAAATAAAGTGTATAATAGTGTAAACATATTAATATTATGATTCTTATGTTAATAAAGGGTGTTTATAAAAATAATGATATGTTTCATTAAACTTAACATAAATGTGAAAGATTTTCATTCATCTCAATACATCCTCTATATATGTGTGTGTTAATAACAAATGTTTATAAAAACAATGGTCCAATTAATTAATAAATATGAATATTTTTTCATCCCTCTCAATATATTCCATATAAACATATATTAAAAAAATATTACTATGGCATTATGGCAAGGGATCCAATTGGAAATCTTGAAAAATAGACGACAAAAATGGTTTTTGGAGACTCTATGCTAGTTATTCAACAAGTGTGCAAGATTAATGATTAATAAGTACAAAATCTCTCTTTTATTTTGCATAGGATTAATTTGCAAATTTCAAAGTTTGATGATCCATGGTATTCATTCACCCATGGTATTTATAAACCCATGGTATTCATCCACCCACAGAATCTACCCATGGTATTGTAAGTGACATTCTCCCATGGTATTCATCCACTCATGGTATTCATTCACCCATGGTATTTACCCACCCATGGAACTTGTAACTAACAAATATTAACAACACATTTTGTAAAAGGACATATTGTCCACCAAAATGTAGATTCTCTGTTTTCATAAAAAAAAATTCGTTGCATTTTTTTTTTTTACTATGTGTTCTCCTCTTCTTTTCTGACATTTCAAATTTTCAGATCTTGGGGACAGATCCATTTCAATTTTTTTATATTTGGGGGCCTCCCCCCAAGATTCAGATCATTGGTATCAGATTTAGGTTACTCAAAGTTTTGTAGCAATCTTCAACAAACTTCATGCATGTGCTACGACGTTCACATAGCACTTTCTTGGGCAAAGCGGGAAGTTTTTTTTTTTTTTTTTTTTTTTGTTGTTGCAAAAAAAATCTTGGCGCCGATTTTGCAAATCTGATCTAAAAATTTTGGTGCAAAATTTACAAAAGAAAGTAATATATCTGGATTTCTTGCGAAAAAATACCCAAATTAAAAACAAAATCAATCAAATCAGAGTCCGGATGAGGGAGATATCATTGATTTAAAATCAAATGTGTTAAAAAATTGGTCGAATCAGAGTTCAGATGAGGAATATATCGTTGATTTAAAATCAATTATTTTTTTAGAACTTTTGTGACAATGAGACAGTTGCAACGCGAATGTGAGTTTCCAGAGTATCCAAATAGGAATTTCAGTCTCACGGGAAGATGTAGAATGGCAATTCTATTTACAAAAATAGGTTATAATAATTATTCTAAGTTATATTGACTGAGTTATGCCCATTTAGAATTAGTTTTTATATCTGGAGCAACATTCAAAGCATGTTCCCTTTGGAGATGTGCCCTACCACCCTGCTTTAGTAGGCACCTGCTTCACATTCATTAGTTTCAACATAGCAACATCCATCCAACTTGGGTTCTTTGGAGACATGCCCTCCCACCACAGGTTATGTAGACACCTGCTACTTCATCAACAATGAGCATCACGGTTATGGTTCAACTGCACAAAATCCTTGTCATTGAAGTCCATTTTCTAGGCCGCACATTGTTAGTATCACAGTTGGTCACAAGCATTACAGGGTATCTTTATCCTCGGATCTTCGTTTGTCATGGTTATGGGTGATTCAAAAACCCACACTTCTTCGAATTCCATTTTCTAGGCCGCACGCTGTCAGTATCATAGTTGGTCACAAGCATTACAAAGGATCTCTATCCTCAGATATTCGTTCATCACAGTTATGGGTTACCCACACAAAACCCTTATTTTAAGTGACTCTTCATATTCAAAAAATGTTTCTCAGGAGGAAACGTCACATAATGGGGACCATTGCTTCTTAAGGAGGGAGGAATGATCTGAATGGAAAGTGACATCTACCAATGGTATTCATTCACCCATGGTATTTACCCACCCATGAAATTTATCCGTGGTATTGTAACTAAAAAAGACTATAAGTAACAAGTCACATTTTGTAAAAGCACAGATTGTCGACCACAATGTAGATTTTACAGTTATTCTCTATTTTCATTAAAAAAAAAAATTGTGGTTTTTTTACTATGCATTCTCCTCTTTTCTTCCAACATTTCAATTTTTCAGATCTTGGGGGCTCCCCCCCCCAACCCCCAAGATCTGTATCATTCAAGGTCATCAACTTCTACCATGTTAAGAGGAATCTTAATGCTATGGAAGACTCCCTTGCTAATAAAGGAGTTGGTATTTAACAAGGATTAATGGCCGAGGATGATAACAACCTCATTGTTCAATCTATTCCATGAAATCCCCATTTATAAACATGTTAATTGGTGTCATGATTGCACTAAGTATCATTAAAGGAGAAAAGACCAGGTTGGAAATTTGAAGTCTTCTTACCAATACTCAGGCAATCTTGTCGACTATTCCTTCTCTATCCCTATGGTTTTGGTGGCACCACTCCAAGGTCGAGTGTTGGGTTTGGGCATACAAATGGTCTGCTCAATGGCTATCGGAAGAATTAAAGGACGAGTGGAAGATTCGATCCTATGGTATTAAGCTTAGATGTAGGTAAGGTTTTTACATATCCAACACTACAGTTCAGTTACCACATTCAAGGATCTCGGGTTTAATGAAGTGGGATATTAGTTGCAAAGGTCTTAATTCTTTGGTTGCGCTTTGGGGACGTAGAATGTGTAAGTTAAAGGAATGTTTCACTATGATGATGAGAGGTTTCAAGCTGGTTGATGCAAACCAACAAGCATATAAGGGTTGATGGTGCTCTTTAACTTCAATAGAAAATATAGTTTGCTTATTTCGAATTTTTGCAGTGAGGGTAGACTTCAGAGAACTAGGCACAATGGAGAGCTTAGAGTTTGCATAAGAGGAGAAATTTAATAAGAAATTGAGCTATTTGATGGTCTTGAAAGAGTATATTTTGACTTCATTATCTCAACATGGGAGATGGAAAAGGTTGACTCCTAATCCCATTCTTTCCTTTTACACCAAAAACTTAGATTATTATAGAAAACCTTTAGGTGGCTTATGATATATTGAGTTTGAAGCTGGACAAGATGCTTTCCCTGCTCGAAGAAGGATTAACAGGGAAAACAAGGAACTGGAAGTTGAGGTTCGTGAAATGCAAGAAGAAATTCCAGATCCTCTGGTGCTGGTAGCTCCTGGAGACACAATGGACTCAGATACTCTTCCCTCTCAGCCTCAAATTGTTAAATCTGAAGCTAGTATCCTGGTTGGCTTGAACACTGAAGGATATTTTTCTTTAATTTTCATCCATGCTTTGTACTTTTGTTTTTGTATTAGGAGTTTTTTTTAAGGTAGTAAAAGCTATGCCAATTTAGTGCAGTAGTATGTGCACAATAAATGGTGCTTATGAAGCAGATGTAAAAGGTTATGGCCTTCAAACCAACTAAATTAATAGAAAATCCTCTACCTGTTTTGTTTAAAAAATAATTATTACTATCCAAATACACCAATTTTATAACATCTTAAAATAACTTTTATAATACAAATACTTCTTATTTTTAATATTTTTTAATAATTTAAATATTTAACATAATTACTATAGTGAAATATCAATATCAATTATAATTAACTAAGTACTTCATTTTCCAATTCTTCTTCCTTGGAGGAGATGAATTAAGACTAGGTGGGAAGGATAACAATCATTCTTCCCACCTACATAAAATAAACCCATTTAACAACTAATTAGATATATACATAAATATCTCATTCTAATTATAAAATACCCTTCTAATGATTATATTTTAACATAACTTATTATAATGAATTGTTCCATAATAATATGAACAATATATATATATATATATATATATATATATATATATATATATATATATATATATAGATATTTTTTTTCTTTTTTTCTTTTTTTATTTATTTATTTTAAATTTAAGTGAGCTAGGTAATCATTTATATTAACTATCAAAAAAAATATACATGGTTGTACCTACTAGCTTGCTACAAGGGAAACAAGACCAATATCATAGATAGAGAATTTTAGTGAAATGATAATATGAGTTTCCACGCAAAGATAATGTAGCAAAAGGAGTCTTAATTTTTTTGTAGAAACACGAAATTCCATATTGGTATGCCTAGACAAAGGAGTGGAGAGATCGCTCATAAAATGTAAATCAAAATACAAAACTATAACATCAATGTAAAGTAAGATCTCATATTGTGGTTCAATACGTTCCACAAGCACCTTCCTCATGATGGTCTTGATTTTCTAGTAAAGGACGATAATCTAATGATATTTTCTGGAACAATTGCAAACATTTCTAGTATCTAATACCCAATCTCCCATGTCCTCATCAATATCATCATCGTGAATGATGTTGCACTCCACACGAGACTCAACCCCTAAAATGTTAATCTCAACATTAGTAGACAAAAGAGTGGACTACTAGTGTCTAGCTATTGCAACCTCAACATTGCTATGGGGACATGACATAGATTGGCCATGACACCTATGTCCATAGTGGCTTCACCCCCAACTAGAACTAGAGCAAAGCATTCTAAGAGGTTACGCTAAGGAGAAGGGAGAGGAATAGAGCCAAAGGGGAAGTATGACCCTTAAAGTTCCAACAGAAGCCCAAGGAACCCGCGTGAGTGAAAAGTGAAACTATGAAGGAACTAGAGGGGTTGATTAAAGGGATCATAAAAAATATAAAAAAAAGCTAGGAAGAAGAGAGGGTGAGGAAAGCCCTAACCCCATAATTGAGGAAAACCTTAACTAGAGAGCAGAGATAGTAAAATCAAATAGACAAGGCCAAATAAAAAAGCACACCTAAAAAAGAAGCAAGTCCAATGGTTAGGCTAAAGAGCCCGGGTCCTTATAGCCTGCAAGCCAACACATCATATGCATAAATATCATGGGATAACAATACACATAAATTGATCTAAATTAATGGTTGAGCATGGAAGGAAATAATAATCTAGCTAATTGAAATTCCAACTAAAAATGACCTCCCATCATAAATGTTTGTGTATTATGGACATAGCTTGGAGGCTATTAGTCATCAGTAATTTTTGCCTTTGTAGATGACTAAATGTTTACCCTAGATTTCTAGAAACAAAGTTCATAAACATTGTGAGTTCTAGAAATCTCACTGCCTTCATTATCCTTAGGATAATTTTTTCACTATTTCATCATCCCATCATGTCAAGCTCAGCTCACCCATCCTAGAAGACCCATCATGGGCTCATGCCACTCATTTTATCTTTGTTGTGTCACCTTTGACCTCAATACTCTGTTTTTTTTAGCCTAAACTCCTCCACTGCTACCTAGGGCCACCAAACAACCATCTCTCTTACATCTCCAGAAATACCTCAAGCATTGATAATCTCAAAACTATCTCTGTAGGCTCTTTAGATAAATCAAGTACATTGGGTTTTGGATCGTCAATACATTAGTCTATCAAAAACTTTGTTTTACACCTAAATATCCCAAGGTCTAAGTTTTCAGTCAAAATCCAAGTTTAAGGAACCTTCCACTAGGTCACCTAGGGTTTCACAGGTCATAGGGTGGATTTGGTATCCTAAAATATCTGTTTTATCTGTATAAGGAGACTACTTTCAAAGAAGAAGAGGGACAAGTAACTTTGTCCAAAAATGATAAAAAATCCATTCAAGAAAGGCTTCCTTGGCCTAAAGCACAAATTCTGCAAGGGACAACTGCCTTTGCTCACATTTCTGCAAAAAAGATCAAGATGGCCATCAACCTAAAAAGAGGTAAGGTAATAGGGTGAAATCATCACAAGAATACCATCTACAGCAAAGAGAAAGGCAACAAGCCTGTGTTTAAAGAGAATCAAGGTTTTTGGCTAATTGGAAAAACAGTGTTGCCAAAGCAGGAAGCCAGTACAAGGACCACAAGGACAGAAGTCACGTCAACTCCATCAAGTGCACATTGAAGATTTTCAAAAATAATAAATGAGTTTTGAAAGGTTATAGAGAACTTAGAAGACAACATAGTTTACTTTTCTCTAACAGCCCTAAAACCTAGGATTTTGGAAAAATGGACAGAACAGGTCCAAGATAGATGATAAGGCCTCCTTCTTAAAAAACAAATGGCATTTCAAAGGACATCAAAGGGGCTCTCTAGGGTTTGTCCAAGGCAGCACTGTTTCACCTACACCAAAAAAAGAAATGGCAAAGAATATCAGTATAAGGGCCTAAGATTTCCAAGTACAATCAAAGGCCTCGAAAATAATCAAAAGAAAGGCAAGCATGAAGGTTAAGTATCAAAGAGAGGAAATCATGCCAAACACAAGTTCACTGTTGAAAGAATGAGATGTCAAACTCCAAAAGAAACTAAGAAGACCAAAGGCAAATGTTTTGTAGGCACCTGCACAAGATCGGAAGTGGCTAAGGGGAGACATGAAATGGTTTGAATTGCTAACTTTTCCCACCAAAGATACATCACTGTCAAAAATATCAGATAAGGTGACAAACAACTATTTTAAGTCACCTACAATAAAAAATGACAAAAGAGGACAAAGGTAGTGTTTTCAGTTTGTCAAAGTGCATGCCAAAGTTAGTTTTTAACAATGTCCATACTTTCAAGGATAAAAAGGGGTTAAAAGGACATCAGCATCAACCAACCATCAACACAGGAAAAGAAGACAAAATGTCTTGAGAAAGCCTTCAAAACCCCTGCAAAGGACATAAAGTATATCATTCAAGTGACAAAAAGGATTAAAACATAAGAAAAGTGGGTTCTTGAATTTGATTTATCTCTCAAAAAAGGTACAAAGGTGTTTTAAATCTCATTTTTAAGCTCATTCAACACTTGCAGAGGAGAAATAAGTTTCAAGGAAAAAAAACTAGGGTTTTCGGGCTAATTTTGGGAAGAGTTTTATGGCACTGCGCAAACCACTGGCGCTGCGCAAATATAGGCCAGTGCTGCGCTAACATCCCTCCCACTCGTTCATGTTTGAACGGTGCTGCGCAAACGCAAACCTGTCACGCCCAGGACCGATAGGAACGACATGGTCGCCAGACACACTGCATAATTGATCAGGCGCTATGCTAAACAGGTCGCCCGACACCTCTACATAGGCCCGACACTTCACCCGACACAAACTGACCACCCGACTCGCCCAGAAGACGTGCAGACGCTGACTGCTCACCCGACGCTGTGCTAATCGCCGTGTAGGCCCCGCCGGTGCTGCGCAAACAGCCCGACCCAACAACACGGGTAGGGCGCTGCGCAAACACAGAAGGCCTCCAAAAGTAAAAAAACCCTTGCCCTAATTCAAAATTTCATCCTCTAAGGTGCCTCCAAGGTTGTAAAAGGTCCAAGAAATTGGTAAGTGGTATCCTCTACTTGTCTCCAAGCAAGTTTTCAAATTAATTTTGGTCTTTACTGGTTTTTAAGCTAAAAACCCTAGGAGGGTAGACCCTAGGTCATGCACACAAAGGAGCCCCTATTCAAAGCCTTCTTGCAATCAATTTAATGTCATATAAGGGTGGGTGAGTTAAGGTGTCTGCAAACATAATTGAGAAGGGCTTCCTTAAAGCTCCAAAGCCACTAAACCCTAAAAACCTTAACCTCCATACCCCTCATTCACCAAAGCTTGACTCCATCCTTCTTCACCTTGTTTCATCAAGCCCTAATTTTCAAACTAGTGTCTCCCATCACCATGTCAGGGACTGAAAACAACAGTGGTAGTGAAGGTGGTCAAAGGCCTTTAAGACCAAAGCATAAGGGAGGGAAAGTGAATAGGTTGGAACCTCAAAGCACAGTAGCCATCACCTCCTCTCCTAGGATCCTGTCATGCTTTCAAAATACAAAATGTTTCCAATTTTGTGAAAAGGTCAAATAGGTGAAGAGCCATCCTGAGCTTACAAGGCTCCTCATTCTCAACTTGCACAAGAAGCACTCAAGCCTTGCAGGAGTGGATTTTGAGATCTTAGCAGGTGCCATCTCTGAAGCCACAGGTATCCCTTCAGTGGGTGAGAAATGGTTTAAAAAGGGAAAAATAGACAAATATTACTTTGAGCCATTCATTAAAACAAGGTATAAAGGAGGCAGCAAAACAATTTTCCCATTCTCACACCTCAAGCACAGATATGCCTCCTTGATGTTGGTTATCATGAAGTACTTCACTCGTGAGGGGAGGTAGTCCACGCTCTATACCTATCATGTCAGACTCCTCAAGAATTTCACAGGGGTTAAGATGCTAAAATTGCCTTATTATATCTATAGGAGCATGGAGAAAATGTCTTCTGTTGTCCAGAGGAGGAATCCCACACAAAAAATGCATAGTTTATTCCACCGTTCTTTGATCAAGATGGTGGTATTACATCATTTGGAGCAACAAGGTATCCCTTGGGAGGTTTTCATAGTGCATGAAGTCTTCACAAACCCCTAACCTCCTCCTCAAACTAATTTTCCCTCCTCATCTGCACAACTACCCTTACCCCAAGAAAATCCCCCTCCTTCCCCTTCTATTGATGCATCCAATGAAGAGGATGACAGTGGAAATGTGTTATGTAACCAACTCCAAAAATAGAAGAAATGAGATATCAACGCCTTAGAAATAAGCCACTTCGAGGGGGAAACCTCCAATACATTACATGAATGATCAATTCTTGGATGATACAATTCACAAAACCTCCTTTCTATATATAGGAGTCCATGGGGCCATAATATAATCCTAGCCGACCTAACAATAATAATTTAAGGGCACAATAATAACAAAATGGGGGTTACAAGAGTACAATAATAATAATAAGGGGGTAGGGGGTTACACTAATAACAATAAGGGACTATACTAGTAATATAGGGACCTAACATGCCCCTCTCCTTCAAAAAAAGTGTTGTCCTCAACACTTGAGTAGCTCCGGCAAGCCAGATAAAATTCTCATCCTCCCATGTAGAATCTTCAAAAAGAGGTAAGTTCTTCCACTTGATGAGATACTCCCGAAATTGACTGGCTCCGTAGTTGCTCTAGGTTATTTTTCCACGATCGCTTTCCAGTTCCAATATGATTTTCCCTTCCCCCACCAAGTTCTCGCAATACCGTTTGAACCGGGAAGTTTGTCCCCTATAACCTTCTTTAAGGATGCAACATGGAAAACTGGATGCACTCACGAAGAAGCAGGAAGATCCAATTTGTATGCCATAGTACTAATCTTTTGCAACACCTTGTAAGGACCATAGTACTTTGGTGATAATTTATTATCCTTCTTAGCTTGCTTGAGGGAATTTTTTTTGTATGGTTGTAGCGTAAAAATACCCAATCTCCCACATCAAAAATTCTTTCACTGCGATGTTTATCTTTGTGTTGTTTCATTCGATTTTGTGCCAAATTTAGGTTATCCTTTAAGAGTTGGAGACCTTTCCTCACGATGTCGATGTGATCTTCCACTGCTTGAACCTTTGAATTTTCTCTGAAAGATGATGTGATGGATGGTGGATGATATCCATAAAGTGCCATAAATGGTGTCATTTTTGCTGCAGTATGGAAGGAAGTGTTATACCACCATTCAGATAGAGGTAACCACTTGACCTATTGTGTTTGTTTATTAGATACAAAACAATGAAGATATCCTTCCAAACATTTATTTACTATCTCAGTTTGACCATCGCATTGAGGATGATAAGATGAACTATGAGCTAATTGAGGACCCAAACAAGAAAATAACTTTGTCCAAAAATTTCTAGTAAAAATGGGATCTCTAAATGGGATCTCTGTCGCTCACAATAACCCTTGGGCTTCCATGTAGCTTTTGAATTGTGTCCATAAATGTAGTAGCAAATGTACTTGCTTTAAATGGATGAGATAATGCACAAAAGTGTGCATACTTGGTAAGTCTATCAACTACCACCATGATGACACTCTTTCCTTTGCACTTAGGTAAACCTGTGTTAAAATCCATTGAAATATCCTCCCAACATTGACTTGGAATGGATAAAGGTTGTAGAAGACTTGGGGTCTTAATTGTCTCAACATTATTTAGCTGGAAAACCAAACATTCCACCACAAACTTTTGAATATCACATTTAAGGCCATCCCAAAAAAATTCTTTCTTCACCCTATGGTAAGTTTTTAAAAATCTTGAGTGTCCTCCTAAAGGAGAAGTGTGCAATTCCAAAAGAATCTTTTGTTTTGGTTGGGAATTCTTACAAAGATATAAGTGATCTTTGTACCATAAGGAATCATTTTTCCAACTAAATGTATCGTATGTACTAGGATCTTGTCGCAAATTTTGAATGAGTATCCATACATCTTTGTCCTTCTTCCATTCATCCCTTGCTTTGGCTATCCAATCTCGTTGGATAATAGAAATGGCACAAAGCAATGCTTCCACCTCTTCATCCTTTCTTGAGAGTGCATCTGCAACAACATTTAACTTCCCTTTTTTGTAGATGATTTCAAAGTCATAACCCAACATCTTCGTGACCCATTTTTGCTACTCTTCTGAAGATATTCTTTGTTCCAAATTTTTTTTAAGACTATCATGATCAGTTTTTACCTTCAAGTGTCTTCCCATTAGGTAAGTTCACCATTTATTTAGTGCATGTAGTATTGCCAACATTTATGTCTCATAAATAGCTTTCTGTAAATACTTTCCTTTGATTGGATGACTTTAAAAAGAAATGTGTCTTCCTTCTTGCATTGAAACAACACTGATTCCATTTCCTGAGGCATCACATTCCACAATAAGGGTTTTTGTGAAGTCTGACGTAGCTAAGACTGGTGCTAGGCACATTATCTCTTCAATATGTTCAAAGGCCTTAGTTGCTTCGGGAGTCCGTGAAAATGCATATTTCTTCAATAATGTTGTTAGATGTGCTACTATTCTCCCATAATTCTTAATAAACTTGCGATAATACCCCAACCCGAGAAATCCTCGCAACTGCTTTATGGTTGTGGGGACTTTCCATTCCTTAATGGATTTAATTTTGTTAAAGTCTACCTTAACACCCTCTTGAGATACAATATGACCTAGATATTCCACCTCTTGTACTCCAAAGAAAAATGTGGATGTTTTTGCATATAAATGTTTCTCCTGCAATAGTTTGAGCACCCCGTCAACATGTTGAACATGATCCTTCCAAGACTTGTTGTAGATTAGTATTTATCATCAAAAAATAATAGCACAAATTTTCTAAGGAAGGGTTTGAAAATGGAATTGATCAACCCTTGAAATGTAGAAGGTGCATTGGTAAGGCTAAAAGGCATGACCAAAAATTCATAATGACCCTCATGATTTCAAAGTTCTTTTTTCGGAATATCTTCTGTCTTCATTCTAATTTGATGATATCATAAACGAAGTTCCAACTTGGTAAAATAAATTACTCCATGTAATTAATCCAATAATTAATCAATCACAAGAATGAGAAATTTATCTTTAATAGTGAGCTTATTGAGCTCCCCATAATCCGGACACATGTGCCATGATCCATCCTTCTTGTGCACCAATACTACTGGAGCAGAGAAATAACTTTGACTAGGTTGAATTATACCAGCCTCTAACATTTCCGCAATCATACGTTCAATTTGTCTCTTTTGGACGTAAGGATATCTATAAGGCCTAATGTTTGGAGGAACACTTCCGGGAATCAAATGAATAGCATGATCATGATCATGAA
Source organism: Pinus albicaulis (assembly GCA_034641835.2). NCBI lineage: Eukaryota > Viridiplantae > Streptophyta > Pinopsida > Pinales > Pinaceae > Pinus > Pinus albicaulis. Next base: position 141,490,029 of record CM076580.1, on the reverse strand, counting down.
TAGGTGGGAGTCCTTTGGGAGTTTCAAACATCTTGGAATGATTATCCAAGACTTGTTGGAGATCTACACAAATAGATGATTTTGATGTTGGAACTTCTAGTGAGCATAATTGTGCAATTACGCCTCGTCGTTCTTTCTTTAGAAGATTTTTCATGACATTAGAGCTTATTATCATTACCGACTTCCTTGCAATACCTCGTAATTTGACTTACTTTCATTCTGAAAAAAAATTCAAGAAAAGTTCTTGAAAATTAAAAGCTACCATCCCCAAAGATTGTAACCATTGTACTCCTAGCACAACATCAACACCTCCCATAGGAATGAAAATCATTGGACTAGTCAATACATATTCCCCCATGGTTAGCTTGATATTATGGCATTTTCCAAAGCAATTTATAGTTCCTCCATTTGCAACCATCACTTGACATTCTGGTGCTGGGTATAGGAAACAATTTAATTCCTTGGCTAATTTTATAATGAATAAAATTATGGTAAGCACTAATCAATCAACACTATTACCCTTTTCTTCTTTATATGTCCTTCTATCTTGAGAGTTTGAGGAGTGGTAATTCTCGTCAGCCGCATTACATGATATGGTCGGATTCATTTATTCTTCTTCTAGGGGTGGTTCCTGGTGTAGATCCTCTTCTTGTTCATTTTCTTCTTCTTCTTCACAATCTATGTAAAATAATTTCTTCTCAGCACACTTATGACCTTTAGTGTATTTGCTATCAAAACTATAGCAAAGCCCTTTTGCTCTTTTTTCTTCCAATTGTTGTGGTGTCAACCTTGTAGGTTGTGGAAATCTAGGCGTAGCAACACTTCCCTCTTTATAGAATTGAGTGGTAGGCTTCCTTGTCGCCATAATTTTACATTCAACTTTTCTTGCCAACCTGAATGCCTTCTCCAATGAATCATGTTCCAAAACGCGAACTTCATGTTGGATGTTATCCTTTAAAGTGCCTATGAAGAGATCAATCCTGTGTTCCTCTGGAATATCAGTTACCCTTATATTCAATTTTTTGGAAGTCCTCAATGTGCTCCCCCACTAAACCCTTTTGTTTGAGATTTATCAATTGGCTAAAGAAGGTGTTGCTCTTTGTATCCTCATAATGTGCTATCATTTCCTCCGTAAAAATTGACCAAGTGAAAAAAATTTTACGGGAGCAAAGCCATCGATACCATACAAATGTATTTTGTTCTAAATGTAAAGTTGCAATGCGTACCTTTTGTGTGTTTTGCACATTATGGAGATCAAAATATTGCTCCATCCGTAGTATCCATGTTACAGGATCCTTTCCATCAAACTTCCTCATATCCATTTTTGGAATATGGTGGTTCTTCCTGCCAACATTTGAGTTTATGAAATCATGATTAACATTTATTTTGTTCTCATCAGGAGGTTCTTCTCCTATATTTCCACCATTAGGAATCATTTCTGGTTTTAAGCTTGTCATCAAGCCTTCCATGTATGCTTTCAGATCACTCTTCATGTTTTCCATGTTGTCTTTTATGTCATCCATCTTAGCTTCCATGCCCACTTCCATGCCATCCATCTTAGCTTCCAAACCAATCATATTAGCTTCCACGCCTTTCTTCAAACCATCCATCTTAGTTTCCACGCCTTTCTTCAAAACTTCCATTTCATTTTTTGTTGTTCTTTGCGAGAGCGAAATTGGCTCTTGTAATTTTGATATGTCATGTTGCCATTCTTCATCTTCATGAGTCATAGTAGAGCCTTCTGAAGGCTTAATGGGTGTTGAATTCTTTTTAGGGGCCATTTTAGAATCCAATATTGATATCTATTCTAAAATATTCCCTTGGAATCAATTCAACTTTATTCTTCAAACAAGACTTATGCAATTCGGAAAAAAAAATACACACCTTTTACTATCTTTTAGGAGATCGATATTGAAATTGAATTATCTCTGTAATTGAAAATCTTCGATATCTGAAATTCAGCCCTGTAGTAGCCCTCTGAAGCTTCTGTCAAATGCCACAGGTCTAACCTGATTTTGATTCTCCAAGACAAAGTTGTGTCCAATCTCCCACAATGACCTAATTCTGGTCTGGTTCAGTAGAGCGAACTTGTACGACTTGCCACGTGTCACTGTTTTGTCCTTTGTCTCTGAAATTGATAGCGAAGAAACTACAGGCCGTGTACTGGTGACCAGTTTTGACGGCACTCCAATCCAATCTTCAGAGAGAGAGTTATTAAACTTTTCCCACGATCACCTCTTTGAGATGAAATTCAGGAGCCTGAAAAAGCACTACCTTCCACCGATCATATCTCCAAAAATATTGCGAACCAAGCTCTGAAATTTTTTGACGAATTTCCTCAGGATTTCAGCTTCGCACCATATGAATTTCAGATTCTGAACCTTCGTAGAAACATATTTATAGCGAAAATTCCACGATGACCTGTTTAGGAGCTTGAAAAAAGACCTGACTTCCACAGATGATATCTCCGCAAATATTGTGAACCAAGGTCTGAAATTTTTAGACAAGCTTCCTCAGGATTTCGGCTTCGCACCCTAAAAATTTCAGCTTCTGAAACTTCGTAGAAAAAAAGTTATAGTGAAAATGCCACGATGACCTGTTTGGAGCAGCGAAACCCTAGAATCCAAAGCTCTGATACCAAATGTTATGTAACCAACTCCAAAAATAGAAGAAATGAGATATCAACGCCTTAGAAATAAGCCACTTCGAGGGGGCAACCTCCAATACATTACAGGAATGATCAATTCTTGGATGATACAATTCACAAAACCTCCTTTTTATATATAGGAGTCCATGGGGCCATAATATAATCCTAGCCGACCTAACAATAATAATTTAAGGGGCAATAATAATAACAAATAAAGTTACAAGGGTACACTAATAACAATAAGGGGTTTACACTAACAATAATAAGGGGCTATACTAGTGATATAGGGACCTAACAAAATGATGGACAAGAGGGTGACAGTGGCAATAAAGAAAAATAAAATGACTGTGGAGATGAAGAAATCAGTGAGGTAGAGACATAAATTAATGAGGAAGAGCAGGAGGATAATGATGATGAGGAAGAAAGAAATGAGCACAACAGTAGTGAAGGTAGAAAAAGTGACAAATCAGCAGGAGGCAGTGATGGTAAAAATACAAATGAGTCATCCCAAGATGAAGAAAAGGACCCTAGTGATGAACAAGGACGAAGTGAAGCAAATGCAGAGGCTGATGATCAAATCCAAGACCATGGTAACAACACTGAAGACAACAAGGAGGGTAATGATGATGATAGTGTTGAAGATCAAGGAGGCAGTGATCAAACAGATAAAACAGATCATGAGATATTTGATAAGGATCATAGTGAAAGTGAAGGAGCCGATGACAACCCCAAGGGTCACAACCAAGATAAGGACACTACCAAAACCATCATCACTCCTCTTACATATACCTACAAAAGAGGGCCAAGGCATGTGTTTTCTGCCTCGAAAGGGCAAGGGGCCATGCCATCTACCTCAACTCTGCAAATTGACAAGGGTAAGCAACAAGTGAAGGAAGAAGAAGAGGATCAGGAAGTAGAAAGGGAGTTTGAGCTTATCCATATAGATAGTGATGAAGAAAATGAAACAAGAATTTTAACCTCCCTCCTCCAAAACAAGAATGCACAAATAGAAGACCTAGAAGCTGAGTTGGAGAGTGCAAAAGATGCCATTCACTTCTATCAAGTGCAAAACAAGCAAATGAGTGCCCAGTAAGCCATATATGAGGCTAGAGCACTCAAAGCCTGGAAAGAAGCCCAAAGTGCACAAGTCAAACAAGAAGAATACATGGGCCATTATGAAGATAGTGAAGGTGAAGAGGAACAACCTAGGAAGAGGCCAAAAATAATGGGACTAAGGAAAGCATTGGCAAAACAGAAAGAAGAGGAATCAACCCTAGCAGAGCAACTTTCCCTCATTGAACTCCTTGCTATGGAAATTGAACATGATTTTGACTCATGGCTTGAGAGGGAAAACATGCACCTAGAGGCCAAGCTGAAGAAGGCAAATGATGGTTTAGACCTACAAAGGAAGATGACAAAATATTATGCAAAGAAACACGAGCTTGTTTGTGTCAAACTGAAGGAAGCCCTCCATGAGGCCCAAACTCTAAAGGAGGCAAAAGAGCATGAAAGTCTTGGATTTTTGGCTGAAGCTTCTCAGCAGTTGTCTAAGACCCCTTACGGAAGGTCTCCACCAAATTTGAGAGGATTTGGAGCAAATTTTGTCTTTTGAGATTTTTGAGCCTCATTTACGCAGCGCCACTAGCGCTACGCAAACACATGGAACATCCCCAAGAGAAGAACTTGAAATTTTTGGATTTATCTCAACCTACACATCATGCTCACCAAATTTCAGAATATTTGGAGCAGGTTTGACCCCTCAAAAGGTCAAAAAACCTCATTTTTTTCACCTTTCTACCATTGTTTTAGGCCCGGCGCTGCGCAAATGACAGTATGGATACTTTTAACTTTTGGAATAGGCTACAGGAGTTGGATCAAGAAAAAAAAATCATTCTGGAAATTAGACTCATCAGGCTTTCCAACGAGCCATCACAGAGCCAAATCCGATATCGGGAAGGGGTCCAAAATTTGTTCACAAAAGACCCTATTTTCTGCTGAAAGTGGCGCTGCGCAAATGGGCTGTGTAGTGTGTTTTGGACCAAAAGTCAACAAAACACACTCATTTATGAAAAAATGATATTTTTGAGTTTTTCGAGGCAAAACACTCTAGAATTAGGTGCAAGTATTTATTATGGCATTTATTTCTTAGGATATTATGTGCCTTGGGCCTTGCATGGTCTCCTGGCCATAAATGACATTTATGGGTGAATTTGACATTTTCCTACCTTATTTAGGGTTTTTTCCCCTCTCTTGCTAAGATAAATAGAGCATGAGGGCTTCATTGTAAATGTTGGATTTTGATGAACTTGGAGAGCAATACATGGTTTTTATGAGCTTGGAGAAGAAATTGGTTTTGTGAAGTTGATGAATGGCTTGCTTGGATTGATGATGGATAAGCTTGTTTGCAGGATCCCTAAGCTTGGTTAATGATAATGTCTTCTTAATTTGTTTATGTTTTCTTGTTATCATTATGTTTCACTCTTCTTATTTGCTATATAACAGAAAAGTATAGGTTGAGAAATGCTCTTTGAAGCACGTTAGTCCTCCTGTTTGCTATGGCCTTGATGTTTTCCTTTGCTGGGTGTTTTTGAGGAATTCTTAACTGCTCCTCAAGCCTATTCATGCTTGTTTGTTTCATTTATGGATTAAGATGCTGGTTAACAAATATGATTCATGGTAAGCCCTGCTTATTTGAGACTATCTAAACTCTGTCGTGGAACCTTTATTTGAAGTATTACTTGCTAGGTTAAGTCAAAGAGGTCTTGTTCTAATATTGCCCTTTGTCCATGCCTATCAGCTTGCCTCAGATTTTTTTGTAGCTTGATCAACAATGTTTAGGATTTCCCTCTTTGTTTGATTAAAGTTATTGTGCTATCTTATAGGTTTTCCCAAATTCTGAAGGTGAATTTACTAAAGTTACAAGCTCTTATTCTTTCTATGTTTCACTGGAATGTTTATCTTGGATATTTTTTTGTTTAAAGTATTATCATTGAGTAAATGGTTTGCCCTAGCTCATGCTTAGTATATTTTTCTTATCAGATTTAAGCCCTTCTTGTTCATAGGTAAATGACAAAGGATACTTCATTGCCCTTTGCGCTACCTTGTTTTTCCCAAATTTGATGTCCACCCCACCTCACACATTACTTTAAGGATCCATTAACCTTGCTAGATTGGTCCTGCAACACACTCTGATTCATCATTAAGACACTCATGACTTTGATTGACTCCATAGCCCATTGATTCAAAGACCTCTCACTCCACCTATTCCACTTGACCATCTTACCCAACCAAAACGATCAACAAACCCTATACTTAATAAATAGCCTAAAATAAACCATCCAAAGCAAACAAGAACACATTATTTGCATTTAATAGAGATATCCCTCTCTGATTCTAGGAAGGCTAGGTCTTGGGACTCCAAAGATTGGTTCCATGTTGCCCTGTCATTTAGTATACCAATCTGCCAAATCACGGGGGACCTTCTGAGTACATAGTTGCCTAAATACCTCTTAAGACTCATTAGACCCTCAGTTATTCTTAGAAAATCCAGTGAATCTACCACCTCATCACCACACCAACATTCTGGCAATCCCGGTGGGACCTTCTGAGTCAGTGACAAACTAAGTATCCCTTAAGACTTTAGAAACCTTTGTCGAATCATAGAGAACTCAACAGATAGCCAAGAGTAGATTCTGTTTTTTTCAACATCTTAGAAAAATTATGATTCAACCATAAGACACTCTTACAAAAATTAAAACTATAAAAATAAAACTCAGAAAACCCCAAAACATCCCTAGAATGGTTTTTTGTCAGTTACTGGTGGTGGACCATAAACATACATCCTTAAAAAAAACAAAAATATCCACTTGGCGACTCCAGTAGCCTCCAGTGGGCCTATTACTTAAATAATACTCATTTCATTTCTTGGATTTGTGTCAAGCCAACCCTGAGAAGTTTATGAACCCAATTATATACTGTGAGAGTTTACCAAACACTAAGAGAGGTCAGCCTTCAAAAAACAGTCCTAAAAACTTTCAGCCTCTCTGATTTTTAAGTTTGAAATTTGGATTCACATAGGATCGGTACCAGATCTCATCCGGACCTAAACCCTCCCAACATAGTTGATGACCTAGAGAAGATATTGTGGCAAACTTCTAGATCTGGAAACTTAACCACTATTAGGACCATTCACAAAGCAAGCTCTGTACCTGAACATCTTACAGCTTTGTAAGATCCTGAGTTTGACTTGCACCATACAAGGCACCTTTTCAGAACCAAGTCACAAACTGATATTGACCAGACTGACCTTGAACCCATAGATTTGCAGCAAAGTTCCAGTAGAGAAGCTTCTCCTTCTACACCACCTGACTATCAACTTCTCCATCACTTTAACTCTTTCCATACCAAATCTATTCAGACTCAGTTTTCTCGTCCAAGTACTTCCACCACACCCATCCATACCACCACTGTACAAACCACTCTGCTTCATCATACATCTCCTTTCAGTAACCCTCCTCTTATAAAACCTCCATTAGCTCCCATCATGGCAGCTTGGTATGCCCCTTTGGCCTTACCTCAACCCCTAGTGCCTTTGCCAAATGACTATCAGTCCAAGATCCCTCATTTCATAGGAGCTGAACCCATCATTGCCCAACAACATGTAGATAGGATAAATAATACTTTTGATTACATGGAGATAGAATAAGAAACTATTAAAATGAGGATCTTTGCATAAAATTTAGGAGGAAAGGCCAAAAAATGGTTCAAAGCATTAACTCCTAATTCAATACATGATCTCCCTTCCCTCTACAAACTTTCTTAAACAAGTGGGAAATCAAGAAAAACCCCCTCCAAATCCTATCTGAATATAAAAATCTTAAAAGGAATGTAGGGGAAAGTGTGCAAGATTATTGCACCAGGTTTAACAGTGTGTACAATGCCCTCCCACCTCACGTGAAACCCCCACTAGGCCTAGCACAAGGCTTTGACCCGGACATGACTTTCCAATTGAGAGAAAGAGACCCTAAAACTTTAGAAGAAATGCAAAAGGTAGTTATTAGTGTTGAAGTCAACTTGATTGAAAAAAGAGCTAGGATTAGATCAGAAAAGAGAGTGACCTATGTTGGGAATTTGTAATTTTAGCAGATTGGTGAGACTAAAACTGCAAAAACAACATCGTTTCAACCAACTTTGGGATTCTAGGATCTAGCCCTCCTGAATCCGGAGAGGGATCTCTCCAATAAGTGCAAAGATGGATTTGTCTTTGAAGTTTGGGGTAATAATATTAGGCTAGTTATGAAGGCCAAGGGTTTTGTTTGTTTTTGGATGGTTGAGCATGATTATTATTTTGAGGAGAAAGTTCTAAGTGCAGAAAGTTTCAAAGGTGAGAAGTTGCAAGCAAATAGAACAAATTTGGCTAAAAGATAGATATAACGTTGGTTTTTAGTCCATTGGTCTATGGAGTCATATCTGGGCTTTAATTGAGCAACAACATCAAGAGTGATCCAAGGGGCAAGTCATCTATATCACAATATAATTGATATTAGAGTGATGGAATGGAAACAATAAAGTGTTAGAGGGGTGGAAACTGATAATAATTTCACAAGGGATTTATAGTCAGTCCAAACCAGAAAAGCTTCTTAAGTAACTGTTTAAAACCAACCAAGTGCAGGGCTAACCATTGACCTCTTGGGCAAGTTTGTATTAAAGCATCTTAATTGACAAACAATCCAGTAATCCACATAATTACCTTCAGAAAGTATGAAAACACATAAGAGAAAACAAAGTGAAACCTAAGATCATATAAGGTACTTTTAAACCTAGTCTGCTTTCAGTCAACACCAAGGGAAACTTTCAGAATCAGCTTTTGGAGAAAAAACTAGGACTAGGGCACACCATATCTTCCATAGTCATCTTTAATAAGCACAATAAGGAAAATAACTTTCAAGTACAATGTTTAAGGCAAATAGTAGGACGAGGGAACTCCAACATTTGTAACTGCTTAACTGTATTATATCATTCTTAAATAAACAAATTGGAGGAAAACATTGAGATAAAGCTTTTCAGTCAGAGAAGGTTACTGATATACAATAGGTCCTAACTCTATAATTGCTATTCTTTATCGGAGAATAGTGAACAATATGACATACATAGAAGGAAAACAATAACAAGAAAGGGGCACTTCACCAGTGATATAGACCAGGATCCCAAGAAACAACTTTATATTGATGTCAAACCAGTTACAGTCTTCAAGTCCAATGTTTCAGTTCAACAATCATCTTCACTATTCAGACTAACTAATCTATCACAAGCAGAGCTCCAAGGGCCAGTGAACACTATTTACAATCAGAAGTTTGAGCTCAAATGTATTTAAAAGTTTTGCAACCAACAATTTCTCATCTTCTACTGAGGTATTTATAGAATAATGAGGAGGTGAAATCTCACAAAAGATCTCTTAAGGCAATTAATACAGATTCAAGACTTCTCGTCCTTTTGAGGGGCTCAATGGAGAAGTTTACAGGTGGATCACTGTATTAACTGTTTTACAATAAATATCAAAGTTCGGTGGGAGCTTTATTTGACTTTGAGGCTCTGTGTAATGTTTGGAGTAACTCTGCAGATATTTCTGCATTGATTTCTTTGCAGAAGTAACTCCTTGGCTGCGCTAAAGGCTAATATCTGATTTTCTTCAATAACTTCTGCCTCTGATTGAGTACTTTGAGGAACAGGTGGCACTGTGGTAGCTGAGAAATCAATTGGCATCAGATGTGGCGGTGGAGGCTTTCTGTCAGTAAAACACTTATGATTTTCTGTTTAATGTGTTTTAATCCAGGGAATTAGGCTTTTGATAATTATTTTTAGCAGTAATTTCCCAGACTTGTCTTTAATCTTCTGCTTGCTGCGCTCTGTTCTTCAGAACTTATACTCTTTTGAAATTGTGTTAAAACGCAGTGTCTTGTCAATGTGCAGAGCCATGCAGGGCCTTTATAGTATCGACGCCCATGGAACACTGATAAAACGTTTGAAAGGAGCCCTGTGAATGGTTCTCTTTATGGGTCGAAAGCACGGGAATCATCATTCCCAACTCCTGTCCTTTCTTCAATATAACAACGGAAACCTTTTAAAACCTGCACAAAACATAAAATTATAAAGAAATCCTGCATTTGTTTGGATAAACTGCTTTAGAAGTAGGGGGAAAGAGCATAGCCGTTGGATGGCATCATCCAATGGTCAGGATTGATAGAGAGAGATTGTGGACCGGATGGAAAAGAGATTAAATTTGAGCCGTCGATCGCGCAGAGATTGACGGTCGAGAACAGAAGTTGAAAGTCAAAGGGAGAGAATATGGGCGATGAAACGTGGACTGTCGATCTGCAGATCAGATCGACGGTGGATATTGCTTGGATGGCGCGCCATACCTTAAGTTATCGCGTGTGCATCTGAGTTAACTATCGTGCATCTTCGGCGAGCGATAGCCGTTGGATGGCCTGCCCCAGATCGGACGGTCCATGGCAATATCGCTGGGCATCCGCGTCCAAACAATAATGCGCGATGGACGGAGGTTAAGCGCGATGGACGGCGGTTTTGAGAAAGGTACAGGGGACGCGTGTCACGCGATGTATGGAATCGCTGGCGATCGGGGAAAAACCACCTTTGCCCAAAGGCGGTGCGATAGATACCATGTGGTTTTTGGACGGGGTGAGTGGAATGTGGGGACCACCGGGTAGACGGACTCCGCACCGTCTGATCTATGGATTAGATTGATGGTGTAGATTTATTAAGAAATCGCTATGGCGGAGAATTTTATAAAATAAAATAAAATAAAATCCAAAGTTTACAAATAACAAAGGTTTTTTATGTTTTGGACGGGATATATATCTGATATAGGATAAGCGCCCGACTGCGGGGCCTTTGGACTTATGGAATACAATGGGCTCGAGGCTTTATATAACAAGGGCCAATTGCAATCGAAGTTTCAGGCCTGGGCTTTCAATCAACCCATTGGAAGATTTGCGATGTGATAAAATATAAACCGTCGATCTGCAGATCAGATCGACGACGGGAGATGCATCGGGGGAATCGCAAATCGCGGATCGGGCTAGGGCGCTTTAATCTTCTCATTGGAATATTGCGATGCGATCGCGCGATTGCATCAGAACTTTTATAATGGCATAAAGACTTGCGCTCTTGTGTTTGCGATGCGATAAGCGCTGGAAAAAGGTCAGCGCTTAGTTCCAGGGTATGAGTGTATGGAAGAAAAAGGTTTAAAGACTTAGCCCAAGGGGGCTTAAGCTTTTATATAAAATATGAATTTTTATTGATTTTTCAACGTTTTCAAAGGGTTTCAAGGGTTTTGGTATAGTTAAAAAAATGGGTTTTTAACTATGGAAAAGTGGTTTTCATAAATGGAAGAAGAGGATTTATGAAAACAAGGGAGTTTTTTTATGGAGAAAAAAAGGGAGCAAATGAAGGTTTGAGAAGGGGGAAAATGAAGGTCTTGCAGCAGTCTTTCATTTGGAATCAACATAACTTTCTGAGTATAAAATGGAAATAGTGATGAAGATTTTGGACAGAGGCATGAGGTCTTCTAGAGTCTTCAAGAGCCAACAATTTTTAGCAATGAAATTTGTTCTTTGAAGGCTCAAAAAGTCTTAGCCACCTTTGCTATGACAAATATTATAGGTGGCTAACAACCTACAAAGATTAAACCATGCCCTCAACCTCCTCATCTGATACCAAAATGGACAGCCTAATGATAATAATGGAGAGAATAATATAAAGAATAAACTTAAATGAAAGTACACCTCCTAGGGAAAACCAAGCCAATTCCAAAAATAGAAATAGAGCTCAAAAATTCAGAAGAGATATTCCTCAAATCAAACAAAGGGAAAATGACCAACAAATCAGACCGCCCTTTCAACAAAATTGTGTAGATGAAAAAGGATAAATTATAGAACCTGAAGAAAGCCATATAAACCTGATTAGTTCTGATAATGAAGGTGATGTTTTTCTCACCCAAGAAGAACAAATTTTCTTTTCCTCAGATCAAACTAACACAAAATATGAGGATTCCGAAGACTACCGCTTGGGATTTGAAAATGCCATAATGGAAGTCCATAGGCAATATGACCTTAGGCCATAATGGAATGCTTTCTTCTCCTAAGTAATTTATTTTACAGAAACAAGGTTTGGAAACAGAACACAAAGAGGAGATATAAAGGAAAAACTAAGCTATTTGAAGAGTTTTGGGAGAAATATTGCATCATGCCCTCAAAAATAGGTAGCCATGTTTTCTATCTACAAGAGCTGAAGGAAAAAGAGTTGTTGGGTGATCCTGTTGATGACAGGGTCTTCAAATACCATAGCTATTAAGAGTTTTAGTTTTAATTTCTCCCTCATTGTGTATACCATTGTTTACAAGAAGGTTATAAAGAGAAAAACACAAAAACAAGAAAAATAGAAAAGAGGTAAAGCCCCATACCCAAAAAAAATAGTACTACTGAAAGTGAGCAACCTTAAATGCCACTACTGGTTCAGAAAGAAGGTTTTGTTTTAGTCATCTAGCCTAATCATGGATGAAACATGTTTTCAATTTATTGTTGATAAGTTATTGAAAGATAGTTAGTCAATTTGTGCAAACTTGACTTGTCAAAAGATAGATTAGGGAAGAAAGATACTGGTTCCACATGCTTAAAACAAAACCAAGGAGAAAAATGGGGATGAATAGCAAACAATGTATCATAGCCCTGATTTTTCTAGTCTTATTTTGTACAAAAATAACATTTGTGTGCATCTTGTTCTTATGCCGCAAACCCATGGAAATTCAGATTGTCTAATCCTGATTTAAACCATGTTTTCAATTTCATGTTTATAGCCTAGTAAATGAATCTTGTCAAATAATTTAATCTTGACAGTTGAGTAGTCTAGGTAGAGAATAAAAATTTCATTAGCAAAATCTATACTTTTTGAGGAAATAAGATAGAAGTAGATAGTTTGTTTTGCTTTCAAAATAAAAAATGTCAAGGGTTTGCTAGTCCAAATGCACCCAAGGAAGAAAAAATGTTAGGCAAGTAGATTGGGTAGGTAGAGATGAAGATGATTTGATCATGTTTTTCAAATCTATTAACATCATAACTTCACAGCAAGAATCAACAAGTGAAAAGAGGTAAAAATATGCCCAATGGATGAGGCACTGGTCTCCATTAAGACAAAGATCTTAAAGTTCTGGACACCTCCTGAAAAGGAGCTGCCCTCCCCAAGTGGAGCCACTATTAGTCATCAGTAATATTTTCCTTTGTAGATGACTAAATGTTTACCCTATTTTTATAGAAACAAAGTTCATAAACATTGTGAGTTCTAGAAATATCACTGCCTTCATTATCCTTAAGATAATTTTTTCATTATTTCATCATCCCATCATGTCAAGCTCAGCTCACCCATCCCAGAAGACCCACCATGGGCTCATGTCACTCATTTTATCTTTTTTGTGTCACCTTTGACCTCAATACTCTGTTTTTGTTTTAGCCCAAACTCCTCCACTGCTACCTAGGGCCACCAAACACCCATCTCTCTTACATCTCCAGAAATACCTCAAGCATTGATGATCTCAAAACTATCTATGTAGGCTCTTTAGATAAATCAAGTACATTGGGTTTTGGATCTTCAATACATCGGTCTATCAAAAACTCTATTTTACACCTAAAGATCCCAAGGTCTAAGTTTTCAGTCAAAATCCAAGTCCAAGGAACCTTCCACTAGGTCACCTAGGGTTTCACAGGTCATAGGGTGGATTTGGTATCCTAAAATCTTTGTTTTATCTGTATAAGGAGACTGCTTTCAAAGAAGAAGAGGGACAAGTAACTTTGTCCAAAAATTTTCAAAAATCCATTCAAGAAAGGCTTCCTTGGCCTAAAGCACAAATTCTGTAAGGGACAGCTGCCATTGTTCACATTTATGCAAAAAAGATCAAGATGGCCATCAACATAAAAAGAGGTAAAGTAATAGGGTGAAATCATCACAAGAAGACCATCTATAGCAAAGAGAAAGGTAGCAAGCCTGTGCTTAAAGAGAATTAGGGATTTTTTGACTAATTGGAAAAACAATGTTGCCAAAGCAGGAAGCCAATACAAGGACCACAAGGAAAGAAGTCACCTCAACTCCATCAAGTGCACATTGAAGATTTTCAGAAATAATAAATGAGTTTTGAAAGGTTATAGAGAACTTAGAAGACAACAAAGTTTACTTTTCTCTAACAACCCTAAAACCTAGGAGTTTGGAAAGATGGACAGACAGGTCCAAGACAGATGATAAGGCCTCCTTCTTAAACAAAAGATGGAATTTCAAAGGACATCCAAGGGGCTCTCTAGGGTTTTTCCAAGTCAGCACTGTTTCACCTACACCAAAGAGAGAAATGGCAAAGAATATCAGTATAAGGGCGTAAGATTTTTAAGTACAATCAAAGGCCTCCAAAATAATCAAAAGATAGGCAAGCATGAAGGTTGAGTATCAAAGAGAGGAAATCATGCCAAACACAGGTTCACTGTTGAAATAATGAGATGTAAAACTCCAAAAGAAACTAATAAGACCAAAGGAAAATGTTTTGTAGGCACCTGGACAAGATCAGAAGTGGCGAAGGGGAGACAAGAAATAGTTTGAATTGCTAACTTTTCCCACCAAAGATACATCACTGTAAAAAATATTAGACAAGGTGACAAACAACTGTTTTAAGTCACCTACAATCAAAAATTCCAAAAGAGGACAAAGGTAGTGTTTTCAGTTTGTCAAAGTGTATGCCAAAGACATTTTTTAACAATGTCCATACTTTCAAGGATAAAAAGGGGTGAAAAGGACATCATCATCAGCCAACCATCAACACAGGAAAAGAAGACAAAATGTCTTGAGAAAGCCTTCAAAACCCCTGCAAAGGACATAAAGAATAACAGTCAAGTGACAAAAAATATTAAAACATAAGAAAAGTGGGTTCTTGAATTTGATTTATCTCTCGCAAAAGGTAAAAAGGTGTTTTAAATCTAATTTTTAAGCTCATTCAACACTTGCAGAGGAGAAAGAAGTTTCAAGGAAAAAAACTAGGGTTTTCAGGCTAATTCTGGGGCAGAGTTTTCTAGCACTGTGCAAACCACCGACATTGCGCAAATACAGGCCAGCGCTATGCTCACAGGCCCCCCACCCGTTCAAGTTTGAACGACGTTGCGCAAATATCGTAGGGCGCTACGCTAACCCTGGGCACTGTGCAAACACAGGCCCATCATGCCCAGGTCCGACAGGAACGACACGGCCGCTTGCCACACTGCATACCTGGGTGCTGCGAAAACTGGCCGCCTGACTTGTCCAGAAGACGTGCAGACGCTGACTGCCCGCCCAGCGCTGCACAAACAGCCTGACCCGACAGCATGGGCAGGGCGCTGCGCAAACACATAAGGCCTCCAAAAATCAAAAAACCCATGTCCTAATTCAAAATTTCATCCTCTGAGGTGCCTCCAAGGTTGTAAAAGGTCCAAGAAATTTATAAGTGGTATCCTCTCCTTGTCTCCAAGCAACTTTTCAAATTAGTCTTTAGTGGTTTTTAAGCTAAAACCATAGGAGGGTAGACCCCAGGTCATGCACACAAAGGAGCCCCTGTTCAAAGCCTTCTTGCAATCAATTTAATGTCATTTAAGGGTGGGTGAGTTAAGGTGTCTGCAAACACAGTTGAGAAGGGCTTCCTTAAAGCTCCAAAGCCACCAAACCCTAAAGACCCTAACCTCCATACCCCTCATTCACCAAAGCTTGACTCCATCCTTCTTCACCTTGTTTCATCAAGCCCCAATTTGCAAACCAGTGTCTCCCATCACCATGTCAAGGACTGAAAACAACAGTGGTAGTGAAGGTGGTCAAAGGCCTTTAAGACCAAAGCATAAGGGAGGGAAAGTGAATAGGTTGGAACCTCAAAGCACAGTAGCCATCACCTCCTCTCCTAGGATCCTGTCATGCTTTCAAAATACAAGATGCTTCCAATTTTGTGAAAAGGTAAAATAGGTGAAGAGCCATCCCGAGCTTACAAGGCTCCTCATTCTCAACTTTCACACCAAGCACTCAAGCCTTGCAGGAGTGGATTTTGAGATCTTAGCAGGTGCCATCTCTGAAGCCACAGGTATCCCTTCAGTGAGTGAGAAATGGTTTAAAAAGGGAAAAATAGACAAAGATTACTTTGAGCCATTAATTAAAACAAGGTATAGAGGAGGAAAAAAAGTAGTTTTCCCATCTCACACCTGAAGCACATATATGCCTCCTTGATGTTGATTATCATGAAGTACTTCACCTGTACGCGGGGAGGGGGGGGGGGGGTACTCCAAGCTCTATACCTATCATGTCAGAATCCTCATGCATTTCACAGGGGTTAAGGTGCTAAAATTGCCTTATTATCTCTATAGAAGCATGGAGAAAATGTCTTTTGTTGTTAAGAGGAGGAATCCCACACAACAAATGCATAGTTTATTCCACCATTCTTTGATCAAGATGGTGGTATTACATCAGTTGGAGCAGCAAGGTATCCCTTGGGAGCTTTTCATAGCACATGAAGTCTTCACAAACCTCCAGCCTTCTCCTTAAACTAATTTTCCCTCCTCATCTGCACAACTACCCTCACTCCAAGAAAATCCCCCTCCTTCCCCTTCTATTGATGCATCCAATGAAGAGGATGAAAGTGGTAATGATGGAAAAGAGGGTGACAGTGGAAATAAAGAAAAATAAAATGACAGTGGAGATGAAGAAATCAGTGAGGCAGAGACAAAAATTAATGAGGAAGAGCAGGAGGATAATGATGACGAGGAAGAAGGAAATGAGCACAACAGTAGTGAAGGTAGAAACAGTGACAAATCAGCAAGAGGCAATGATGGTAAAAATAAAAATGAGTCATACCAAGATGAAGAAAAGGACCCTAGTGATGAACAAGGACAAACTGAAGCAAATGCAAAGGTTGATGATCAAATCCAAGACCAAGGTAACAACACTGAAGACAACAAGGAGGGTAATGATGATGATAGTGTTGAAGATCAAGGAGGCAATGATCAAACAAATCATGAGATATCTGATAAGGATAATAGTGAAAGTGAAGGAGTTGATGACAACACCAAGGGTCACAGCCAAGATAAAGACACTACCAAAACCATCATCACTCCTCTTACATATACCTACAAAAGAGGGCCAAGGCATGTATTTGCTGCCTCTAAAGGGCAGGGGGCCATGCCATCTACCTCAACTCTGCAAATTGACAAGGGTAAGCAACAGGTGAAGGAAGAATAAGAGGATCATGAAGTAGAAAGGGATTTTGAGCTTATGCATATAGACAGTGATGAAGAAAAAGAAACAATAATTTTAACCTCCCTCCTCCAAAACAAGAATGCACAAATAGAAGACCTAGAAGCTGAGTTGGAGAGTGCAAAAGATGCCATTCACTTCTATCAAATGCAAAACAAGAAAATGAGTGTCCAGCAAGCCAACTATGAGGCTAGAGCACTCAAAGCCCGGAAAGAAGCCCAAAGAGCACAAATCAAACTAGAATAATACATGGGCCCTTATGAAGAAAGTGAAGGTGAAGAGGAACAACCTAGGAAGAGGCCAAAAACCATGAGACTAAGGAAACCATTGGCAAAACAGAAAGAAGAGGAATCAACCCTAGCAGAGCAACTTTCCCTCACTGGACTCCTTGCTATGGAAATTGAACATGATCGGGAGTCATGGCTTGAGAGGGAAAAATTGCACCTAGAGGCCAAGCTGAAGAAGGCAAATGATGGTTTAGACCTACAAAAGAAGATGACAAAATATTATGCAAATAAACACGAGCTTGTTTGTGTCAAACTGAAGGAAGCCCTCCATGAGGCCCAAACCCTAAAGGAGGAAAAAGAGCATGAAAGCCTTGGATTTTTGGCTAAAGCTTCTCAGCAGTTGTCTAAGACCCCTTAGGGAAGGTCTCCACCAAAGTTGAGAGGATTTGGAGCAAATTTTGTTTTTTGAGATTTTTAGCCTCATTTGCGCAGCGCCACTGGCGCTACACAAACACATGGAGCATCCCCAAGTGAATAACTTGACATTTTTGGATTTCTCTCAACCTACACATCATGCTCCCCAAATTTCATAATATTTGGAGCAGGTTTGACCCCTCAAAAGGTCAAAAAACCTCACTTTTTCACCTTTCTGCCACTGTTTTGGGCCTGGCATTGCGCAAATGACAATATGGATATTTTTGACTTTTTAACTAGGCTATAGGAGCTAGATTAGGAAAAAATAAGCATTTATAGAAATTAGAATCATCAATCTTTCTAACAAGCCATCACATAGCCAAATCCGACATCGGGAAGGGGTCCAAACTTGGTCACAAAAGACCCTATTTTCTGTCGAAAGCGGCGTTGCGCAAATGGGCTGTGTAGTGTGTTTTGGACCAAAAGTCAACAAAACACACTCATTTATGGAAAAATGATATTTTTGAGTTTTTTGAGGCAAAAAACTCTAGAATTAGGTGCAAGAATTTATTATGGCATTTATTTCTTAGGATATTATGTGACTTGGGCCTTGCATGGTCTCTTGGCCATAAATGACATTTATGGGTGAATTTGACATTTTCCTACCTTATTTAGGGTTTTTTCCCTCTCTTCCTAAGATAAATAGAGCATGAGGGCTTCATTGTAAATGTTGGCTTTTGATGAACTTGGAGAGAAATACATGGTTTTTATGAGCTTGGAGAAGAAATTGGTTTTGTGAAGTTGATGAATGGCTTGCTTGGATTGATGATGGAGAAGCTTGTTTGCAGGATTCCTAAGATTGGTTAATGGTGATGTATTCTTAATTTGTTTATGTTTTCTTGTTATCATTATGTTTCACTCTTCTTAGTTGCTATATAACATAAAAGTATAGGTTGAGAAATGCTCTTTGAAGCACCTCAGTCCTCTTGTTTGCTATGGCCTTGATGTTTTCCTCTGCTGAGTGTGTTTGAGGAATTCTTAACTGCTCCTCAAGCCTCTTCATTCTTGTTTGTTTCAATTATGGAATAATATGCTGGTTAACAAATATGATTCACGGTAATCCCTGCTTATTTGAGACTGTCTAAACTCTGTCTTGGAACCTTTCTTTGAAGTATGCTTGCTAGGTTAAGTCAAAGAGGTCTTGTTTTGAACTGTCCCTTTGTCCATGCCTATCAGCTTGCCTTAGAGTTCTTTATAGCTTTATCAACAGTGTTTAGGAGTTCCCTCTTTGCTTGATTAAAGTTATTGTGCTATCTTATATGTTTTCCCAAGTTCTGAAGGTGAATCTACTAAAGTTAGAAGCTCTTATGCTTTCTATGTTTCGCTGGAATGTTTATCTTGGATATTTATTTGTTTAAAGTATTTTCATTGAGTAAATGGTTTGCCCTAGCTCATTCTTAGTATCTTTTGCTAATCATATTTAAGACCTTCTTGTTCACAGGTAAATGACAAAGGATACTTCACTGCCCTTTGCCCTACCTTTTTTTTCCCAAACTTGATGTCTACTCCACCTCACACATTACCTTAAGGATCCATTAACCTTGCTAGATTGGCCCTGCAACACACTCTGATTCATCATTAAGACACTCATGACTTTCATTGACTTCATAGCCCAATGATTCAAAGACCTCTCACTCCACCTATTCCACTCGACCATCTTACCCAACCAAAGCAATCAACAAACCCTACGCTTAACAACTAGCCTAAAATCAACCATCTAAAGCAAAAAAGAACACATCTTTTGCACCTAATAGAGTGATCCCTGTCTGAGTCTAGGAAGGCTAGGTCCTAGGACTCCCAAGACTGGTTCCATGTTGCCTTGTCATTTGGTATACGAATTTTCCAAATCACGGGACCCCAACAGAGGCTTCATACGTCTAACAAACTGGAGGGGGTGACCATGAGCAGTGACGTGCGGGTTCATAGGAGAATTCTCTCAACATGGGGAATTAATATTGAAACATCAAATATATATATATATATATATATATATATATATATATATATATATATATATATATATATATATATATATACATAAACACCATCATGTTAAAGTATAACACAAAAATACATAATTTTATTATCATATTACGATATTTTTCCCATTAGTACTTATCATTATGTTAGATTTATATTTACATGGTTAATTAGATGTGCTTGGATGGTTTGGAAAAACATTATCTTCTCCACTTGAATTCAAATCCTTCATGTGACAAGTTGAACTCATAATGAGTATATCCTTATAATGACCTCAATCCTTATGGAAGACTTAATATTATTGTTAGGTGTTTAACCTCTTTAAAAACTTAAGCAAAAAATAAATTTAATAAATTTATTTCTTTAATAGAAATTTGAATTATAAGCTCTTAGGGTTAGCTCAATTGGTCAAGTCCCCTTTGTTAAAAGCACCTTTGCTATTGAGAGGTCACGGGTTCAATTCTCTTAACACTCTCGGGGTCAAGCTTTGTGGTTGAGCCGATAGGAAGTGATCCTTTCGGGTAGATTTGGTACAAATATTTCGTGAACATAGCGGTCATGAACTCGAGGAACCATGAACCACAACGGAAAATATATATATATATATATATATATATATATATATATATATATATATATATTTTAATAAAAATGTTATAAAGTTTAAGTTAAAATTTATTTGAATTTTTGAGATTATTAATTATTATTCTGATTGGCATTTAAATTTATTTATAAATATTTTGATAAAAATAAAATTTTCACCCAAATGTTATATTAAATTGAGTATTTTTTAACTAATTTATAATTTTTTGAAAAAATAATTAAGTTAAAGCTAATTTTTTCCCCAAGGAAAAAATCATAATTTCCAATAATAAAGTAGTGAAAATTAAATGTTGTATTAGCTGCATATAGCATATGCTTAATGTTGGGATGGATCAAATCAACTGTCCGGCGTGATCAAAACCAAAAAATAGCTATGTTTAGTACAATATAAATAGAAACAATAATAGGTATATATAAACAAAATATATAACTGTGACGAAATAAAAAGCTGCAAAATCATGGAGTCAACTATGTATTCGCTTGATGCTCTATGAATGGCATGTGGTAGTATTGATAGCTCTCCTACCCCTGTTGTTCCTGTATCATCCATTGACCAAGGAGTAGTTGCGCAGATTCCTTGGGAAGGTTGTCAGAAATTTGGTTCCTTTCCTTCTAAATATGATTACTAACAATATAATCAAAGTGGAGCTTTAGTGTTGAAATTTCCTCTAGAAGTCCTTTGAGTGTGTGCATGTGACATTGAGATATAGAATTGAACCTGTTTATGACAAATTTTGAATCTTGAAAAATCTGAATGCATCTGTAGTGCTGTTCATGTGCAAATATAAGGAGAAGTTGAAGGCAGTTTAGTTCGGCATAATTTTTTGTACCCCTGCCCAACCCCATTTTAAGCTTGAATTAATGGGTCTCCGAAAGATAAAGGATGACACCTCCACCACACCCAACTACTTGGGCTAATCCATCAAAATAAGCCCAAGGGAAAAACTTGTCAATAATTTCAGGGATAATGTTCCTTACACCATGGGGATGATATTCTTTTGGAATTAATTTATAGAGCCCCTAGATTTGTGAGTAGCATAGATGCGGAGCTTGTGATCGACTACATTATGCCACCAATTTTGCTGGGTAGAAAAAAAATTTTCACCTTTCCATCCTATCTGAAGGTTGAGAAGCAAGTATAGTTGTTTCCATACATGTTGTGTTATGGGGCAGAATAAAAAAAGATGGCTAATGTTTTCGGACATGTTCTTACACAGGAAAAAACATGAGTGGCCATGAAAAGATCTACTCATGAGATTGTCTTTGGTGGGGACCTTATTTTTGATCAAACACCACATGAACAATTTGGCTTTAGGGGGGGAATTTAGCTTCCAGAGAGGTCGCCACCACCACTATTTTATTTCGGGTTCCTGATCTGCACATATGAAAAGATAAACTTCCTTTGGGGTATAACGTCCATGTGAGGAGATGGCGCAGATCAACTCATCCTCTGACATGATATCCTAGTATAGGATTCTGCAAGTGCATTGATGTACCCGTCCCATTCCTATCGAAATTGAAGGGGAATTCCGATCTCATCAGTCGATTGCCAAGATTGACGATATAATGAAGAGTTTTCAACATTTGCAATTTGTGATAAATATTTTATTCCAACCGAGTCAAGGTACAATTTAAGCTTGCGTGGCAGAAGGTGGGCATTACCACAACCCGACTAAGCATCACAACCAACACGAACCTATTCACCAAAACCTACCCGCCAAGCCACTCATTGTTTTATAACAAATATGGAGTGTAAAACAACTGTCCAAATGGTTGAAATGTCAGACCTATGTCTTGTAGGGTTGCGAAACCATTCTAGAATCGATATGCATTTGTGGTAAATCACTTCTTGCCAAAGACCAGATGATGTAAGCAGCTGCTAGCCCATTTTTGCAGCAAGGGATTTTGTAAAATAGTTGATGTCTTTCATACCCCATCCCCCCCATTTCTTTGGGTTTTTCCAGATGATCCCATATTACCCAGGCAAAATTCTTGCCCTCATAGATTCCTCTCCATAGAAATATGTAGAAAATTTGTTGAATTATGTTCGTGATGCCTTTTGGTATCCAAGTAAGTGCCATCCAAAACACAGGGATGGCTTCTAATACTAATTTGATGAGAACTAGTCTGCCCGCCCTAGATAGCCAGTGTTGTTGCCAAATGTGAATCCCGACCTCAATCTTTGCAATTAACCAAGTCGAGTCATCTATGCAATAATTATTGGGCTTTAATCTATACCCCATATATTTAATGGCATACTCCAATCCCAGGGGTATGTAGTGGAAATGGTGAAGCGCATATCCCCGATCATTTATAGGGTAGTTGGCGGTCATGATAATGGATTTGTCATGATTTGAGTCCATACATGTAACTTTACTGAAAAATAGATAATATGTGCAATTTTTTTGATGAATCTCTAATGGAACCATCAAGAAATAACAAAACATAATCAACAAATAATATTTGGGATAGAGTGGATGCATCAGATATTTTCACCCCATTAATATCCCCTGATATCCGAGCTTCGATGATGAGTCTACTTGGACCTTCCATGATGAGAAGGAATAGAAGTGGGTATAAAGGACAACCCTGTATAAGTCCATGCTTAGAATTTTGTTGTTTGAGGCTGCACCATTTATAAGGATGCTATAGGAATCCAAAGTAACACAACATAATCCAATTGTTAAAGGAATGGGGAGGCCAATATGTGTGAGAATGAGGCGAAGATAGGTCCAACAAGTTTTGTTAAAATATTTATATAGTTTTTTTTTTTAGGATGATTCTATGAATATTCTTGATCTTAATGGAATGGATACCTTCTTGGGCAGTGCCTATGGCCTCATGAATTTTCCTTTGAGAAAGGAATGCAAACTATTATTTGGAGATGTGATGGGATAGGATGGGTTTTAAGGGATTTCGAATGATTTTGTATATACAATTACATAATTAAATAGGCCTAAATTCATCATAATATTGTGGATTGTCAAATTTGGGGATAAGGGCGATAAGCGTGGAATTGAAAGCCTCATACATTCGACCATTTAATCTGTAGTCTTCAACAACGAGAAGAAGGTCTTGTCCAATTAATTCGAATAAGGTGAGGTAAAAATAAATGGGCCATCCATAAGGACCCTGACTCTTATCTCTCTGAAACAATTTCAGGACAATTTCAATTTCCCCCAAGGTGACAGGAGTGTTCAAATTTTCAGAATCTTCCTCATCGACAAAACCCGAGAAAAAATGGCTATTCTAAGGATCTGATCAATGGTGACTTTGCGTGGAGCTTTGAAAAGATGAATAAAATGCCTGACACCCAAATAAAAAATCTGATGGAATGAATAAGCCTACTGACCCATACTTTCCTTTAGTGCCTAGATGCTATTGGTGATCTTTCTCCTTGTAGCACATTGTTGGAAGAATTTTGTGTTATCATCCCCTGCCTAGAGCCAGATGGCTCTACTCCTGAGCCTCCATTCTTCTTCCTTTTGTCTTAAGATTTTTATCTTCTTAGCTTCTAAACGAGACAGTGTGAGTTTTTTTATTATCTATGGATAAGAAACTTGAATTACTGGAATCCATAATAACAACAAGTTTAGCTTCAATTTGATGCAATTTAACCTCATCCTCCTTCATTTTCTCCTTGACCCATAAGATAGTACTATGTTTGAGCCTAGATAGAATATTTGCAATAAATTTAGCAGGGGCCCTAACATTTTCTTGACTGCAATGCATCCACGTATCTCTAACCAGCTGATGGAATTATGCTTCTTTAAGCCATGTAGATTTAAACTTAAAAGGGGCTCTTGGTTTGGGGTAGGTGCCCACAATCTCCAAGAAAATGGGATAATGACCAAATATCCCACTAGTACCTACCCATTGCCTAATCCTGTTGAATATGTCCACCAGGGGAGCCTTTATGAGAAAACGATCTAATATTCTTGCGAGCATGGCATCCCCTATACGCCTATTTCTCCAAGTGGGTTATACCCTAGCCATATCATGTTCATTAGGTTGTAGTGGTCCAAAATATGTTCAAAAAATTATACGAGTGGGTCAATCTGAGCATGATTTCCCCATGATTTAGAATGCCCCAGAGAAAAATTGAAATCACCCCCAATGATAATATTGTAATGTTCCATGAATGGTGTACTCAATAATGATTCCCATGAATCTTCCCTATTGTGGCATGGTCCATATATGTTGATCATACAAAAATTCGTACCTAGTTCTTCAGAAAATACCTGTGTAGCCAAAACCCCATCCCTACCCCATATGTTGACAGCCCTCATCGATATATTGTTGAAACCCACAACACATCCTCCCGACCTTCCTTTCACATCCAAGCTATGGAGAGTCCATCTTGGAAGGATATTTTTTAATATGTTATAGATAATAATACCATCTCCTAGAGTCTCTTGTAAAAATAAAACATCCAATTTCTCGAAGTCAACAAGTCTCTAAAGGGCCAATTTTTTATTCAGGTTGGCCAGGCCCCTGCAGTTGGAATAAATGCACTTCATGAGGTAACAATGTCAGGGTTGCCTCTTGCTCTAAGAACCCTATCCATAGATATTTGTTTGTCGGATGCCACCTCAATCTCGACTTGGTGTATGGTTTTTGATATGTAAGACTGTCTGCCCCTAGAGGATCGAAGGACCTTGGGTGGTGATGCCTCACCAATACCATACCCAGAAGACAAAGCTAGGTTGGGGGTGCCACAAGAGTGGATATTGAACCTGTGGGAGGAGCTGGAGTCTGATGAGTGCTCATCGACATTAGGCTTCAAAATTCCAACCCAAAGGGAGGACAGGATAGGCATGGGGATGCTAGGAGAGGCCGATACTAAAGGACATGTGATGGCATTCAATTTACAAGAAGTAATCATATGCTCAGAAAGAGAAAGAGATGCAGAGTCAAATTCAGGAAAGAAATTGAGAGATGTACGTAGAGATTTGGATGAGAGAAAAATACCCAGAAGCGGATCATATCTAGAAGAGTGTGATCGGGTAACCCTTGCTGAAGGTGGTCGAGTTGCTGGTTGTTGTGGGCAATCTTTAGAATCCTTCAACCTCGAAGATGAAGAAGTGTGAGGAGCCGATGCAGGTATACTATTTCCCTTATCTGCAGTATGGGTGCCTGTCGAGGCCAGGGTTGGAACCACATCAATGGTGTTATTGCTATGCAAAGGGAATTCCTTATATAGGTGACCAACCTTATGACATCGTCTGCAGTGAAATGGGATGCCCTCATAATCGAGGATCTATAACTTGGTGTGTCCCTAATGTTGAAGATTCATACTTTCAACTAGCCCATCCTTGGTGTCCAGATGAACAAGAATACGAGCTATAGCCCTATTCCCAGACTCTGAGTAGGATATTTCATGATTAAGATATATGCCCAAGTAATATCCAATGGTGCGAAGAAACATCCCGAGACCAGAAGTGAAGCGATAACCCCGAAATTGTTACCGAGATAGGGCCTGCACCCAAATTATCCTTATCGAGGTCAAATAGAGGCGTCCACCTTTTGAAAAGAACAAGAGCCAATTCTATGTGCCAAAACTTGGACATAACCCAAGTAGCCTAGTCCGGATGTGAAAAGATTAGGGAAAACCAGCCTCGGGTCATTGTGATGACCGATAGAAGTTGTTCGAGGGAATTACCCCAGATCTCGATAGCCTAGCACTTAATTCTTGCCGAAGAGTAGTTCTGACCCCTAAATCTACCCATCAGAACCGAATTTATTTTGTTTGCAACCTGACCCATAGAAATTCCTTGTCCAAAAACCAAAATCTGACCTCTCTTCCTGACCTTAGTACAGTTAGACTTATTTTCAGGTTTTTTGTGTAGGGCTTCCGTTGATTTCGCCACATCGGAAGGTAGAGCTTCTTACAAATCCAAAACCCTAGGCTCTTCCTAAGAGAGGGGTATGTTGTATGGGATGCCTTCGAAACAGCCTAAGGATCTCTCGGGAGGAGGGTTTTGTTGGTCCTGGTCAGATGGGTTTGAAACCCCTTTGTTCCTGGTCTCTAAAGGCACAGATCCACTAGTTCTAACCACCGCTCTAATGACCGCATTTTTAAACCCTGGCTCCTCACCTGTACCTGATGTTAGATGTTGGTCGAGCACCCACGCTTGTATCTCTAAAGGGGACTGGATAGAAAAGGTAGGTTGCGAAGAGTAGTCAGACAGAAAATGGTCGCCAGAGGAGTTCTGAGTAAACGATGATTAAGCTAACGTTAGCCTGGTAAATGTAACCTCCCCTTCTTCCATAGCGACAGATAGTGTGTCTACCTGGGTGTTCAATGTGTTGGTGGCATGCAGAGAAAGTGTATCACGATGCTGAGGTGGATTCATGATCCAGATTGACCTGGAGTCGAGGGATTCAGCTGAATAGTCAACCAAATCTTCCTCCATCACGAGCGAAAAAGCAGGGCGATCTTCGATGAGATGGTTGTTGGTGCCAGAAACAGTCACCTTTGAGCCGTGGGAATACTAGCTCCAGTCTGCCGTGTCCAAAAACACCGCCGACTGATTGATGCCTTAAGCTGCATGACCACCGGTTAACCCAACCCCAATCTTTCGCATATTCGTGTGTTGCAACAGTGACTCAGAGCTATTTTTTTAAAGTAAAAGCTATTACAATAATACAATTTATATAAATTTAGTATGTCACTTCTAGAAAATCACCAAAAATAAAAGTAATTGATAAAACTATTCATATTAATATTATAAGATACGTGCCTTTTATTTATTAAATTATAGTTTAGTACCTAAAATAAACATCTTCGTATTATATATATAGATATTGTCCTATTTCCTTAAGTTCAAAGAAGACAAACTTTTAAGTCCAAGGAAGACAAACTCTTAACCAAGCCAAAGCATTGTCTTCTTGGACTTAAAAGTTTGTCTTCTTTGAACTTAAGGAAATAGGATAATGGCCAAAGAACCATTGACATCACACATGAGTGAAATTTTCCCCCTTACACATCACCAGCAAGTAATTCATGGTTTTCCTTAAATAATAATAATGAGTCAACCTACATTCAAAGATGGCTACCACTAATGATTGTCCTCGGTGCTGATTTGACAACTAACTTATGGTAAATTTTCCTATTATAATTAAAAAAATAACATTTGAAAATTACTTTTCTCTTATCATTTAAAATAATTTAAAATATATTTAATAAGCCCAAATAATAATTTAATACATATCTAATAAACTTAAAAAAATATTAATACAATATTTTATTACTTATTTAATGAGTATGTGATGTCAAATATCTCTCGCATCATATAAACAAGCAATTGCCCCAAAAGGTGCAAAGAGAGGCCGATAGGATTATTAAATTGGAAAAGTTGTAATTTGATTTGAAATAATAATACTTGTTGCATTAGATTTATGTTGTTTAGCATGGTTATATTAAGTTGTTGTTGTTTTTTTTTGTTTGTTTTTGTTTTGTTTTTGTTTTTGTTTTTTATTTATTTATTTATTATTATTAATTTTTAATTATTTTTTTTGTCAATTTAGTAGTGCCTTGCTATTTTCTATTTAGATTTTGAAAGCAAGTTACAATAGATATTAGTTTTGTGACCTCAACCTGCCCGGAGGAAACCAGATCTGTTGGCCACCTTAATGCATTGAACGCCATCCAAAACTGAAAATTTTTCATTCTTCTGTTTGTTGTATTAGCAAGTTGACTATTTAAACTATTTCCTAAATAACAGTTAGAAACTAAAGTCCTTTCCAAAAAAACAAAAAGCATATACATTATTAAACTGAACTCCTATCCATCTGATGATTCTATTGGGGTTGGGTCCTTTGCTATGGATCCTGGCATGTCTGGTTGTTGCAGCTACTGAATCTGCTTCTCAATTCTTCCAACTCGATCTTCAATTCTCCGAATACTGTCGGTCACTTGGTACTGAGTGACCTTGATGTGTTGCATCTGAATATCAATGTCCTGTAATAATTCCAACAATTTTGGCTCTTGCTTCTCTCTGCATGGATGAATACTCTGAATAGCCGTAGCTAAAAGGCACTTCATAATCCAATAAGTATGGACTGTTTGATTGAACAACGAAAGGCGACCTTGAGTGTTCCCAAGATATAAAACGAAGTCCATAATTTCTGCCTCTGCTTCAGTATCTTCCTCATTACTCTGAATTTCTCTTTCCCAACCATGAATTTCCTGTCTGACTTGAGACGAATTTCGAAGGGAGTATGTTGACGAGAGGTTCATTAAGACCTCTTGCTTTGTCTTCCTGCCTCTTTTCCTGTTCTCAACTTCTGGTTTATACATCTTCTGTTTCCATTTTTCTGTAGTATGGGCCAATGTTTTACTTGTTTGCCTCTTAACCATGGTGTTGCGCTGACTTATAATAAGACTGAGCTCTGGAATGAGCAAATGAGAAAAAAATATAACAATTAAACTTCTAATCTTGTGACCATGAACATCAATTGGACGGTTATGATTCTCCTCTTGACTTAGGAGATGAAGAATGATATCTTCCCTGACAGTAGCGTGCAGATAGAGCAAAACCCATAAATGATAGAGACACCGGTCATTAAGAAAAGGCCAACAAACAACATGGACAAGAAGGAGGCAAATTTTCAGACAATTCTTTTGGTCAGCTAAAAAATCTTGACAGGATAATAGAGTAGAGTCCACACAGACCGACATCAGCATATTCTGACTTCTATCAACATTTAATTTGAAAGGAAGCGACAACCAGAGCTCATAGAAGAAACTAAAACTAAACTGAATGTCTTGCCTTTTGATAAGGGAATCGAGAAGCATTAAATGACAAAAACAAAAGTAATTCAGCCCAGAGGCTTGCATGAGATCCCACTTATCCTTTCAGTCCCTTTTGAAGCTTAAATAACCAATGGACCAAGCACAGTTACTCTTAACCAGACGGAGACGGCAACTACTCTTCACAGACAAGTCGCGATAGGAAATACAATGCCTAGAATGACAGGGGTCTCTAAAACATGGCTCAACTGTGTTCAACAAAATGAGCTCAGACCAATTAATTAAAAGCCTAGTTTTACTCTCAGAATCTTCGCTAACCTGATGCATTTCAATGCTATCGATAAAGAGCATAGGATTGAGATGAAAAAGAACATACCCCAACAGTGAAACGAGTCTGCTGCAGATTGTGGGCGCTCCCATCTTCACCCGCTTCCGATGACAAGCTATCACATAGGAAGTTTTTGTTTTACAAAACAACTTCCAGCACATAAACTCAGCCTTCAAATGGCTTTTACCTCGCTGGCTTACCAACTTTGTTATCATTCCCTTATCCTCCGCATGCCTCCATGATCTGAAACTGGACGACGAATACATTCCTTATTAATGCGCATGAATGGAGTTTTCCACTTGACTCATTCAATTGCCGGCGACCTCATTCTTTGAGCACCCCGATCGGGGAATTTAGCATGGTTATATTAAGTTGGTAACACACAATTAAAATAATAATTGAAATATTGTGATGATGAAAGTTGATTTTCTTTATTTTATTTTACCAATGAAATATTTAAAACCATTGTGAAGAAATATTTATTTTCTAGACTGGACAATTTTTACTAAAAGGAAACAATGGGTAATGATTAACTTTGCCTCGTTTTAAGAATCTTTACATTTTTGTTGGAATCTTGTTACATATTTTTTTAAAGAAATAAATAATTTACTTCTATACTAATTTTTTTTTAATTATCATTTTTATTTTAAATAAACATAAAATTTAGTTAATTTATGAGTTTTTAATTTTAACAAATTGAGATATATGGAGATTTTTGTTTTGTTTTGTTTTGTTTTTTGTTTTTAATGGATTAATAATATTTAATTTATATATTTACCTTAATTTTATTAACCTTGCACTAATTTTATTATAATTTTTAAATTGTAATATGTAAATTATTAATTTTATTTTTATTTTTAAAATAAAATAAATTTGAAAATATAATTTAAAAATAAAATACATTTGAAATTGTCAAATATACTCTCAAATCCATCAAAATATCTTATTTGATTACCAAAATATCTCATATTACATATTTTAAATTAAAAAATTTAATAAAAGAAATCCTTAGTTTGAGGTTATCACAACAACTCATTAACTCTTAATTGAGAGATAAACCATAAAAACTCATTAACTTTTAATTAAGAGATAAACCATAAAAAATACAAAGCCAAAATAGTAAATTATACAAAAACATTCAAATAAACAATACTTTGTTTACCAATTTGCATCTCCCAAAATTTGTTGTGACAACTCACATAACCAATAGTAATTTGCTAATCCACCTAGTATATTTAAATATCTATGGGGCTTCCTTTGCTACAAAAGTAATGTGGTCAGTGGGGAATCTCTATCCAATACAGATTTTAATTGTTTTTTAATTTTATTTTCGTTTCTGGATCACACCACATTGTTGCTTGTATTCAAAGTTGGACAAAAGCATTTATATTATGATATAGAAGTTTTAAAAAATGGAAAATATTTTTATAAAAAATCAAAGATTTAAAATAAGTACTTTTTCTTAAAAAAACTTTGACATATTATAAATCTCTAAATAAAAAATAAATAAATTTATGATATCTTTAAATAAAAAATAAATAAACCTCCACCAGTGAAAAAAATACCCACTCCTAAAATATTTTGGGACTCAATGCCTTTTTAGAAAAGTCTATTTCCAATATCCATATCTCATAGTGACTAGTGAGAGGAAGTGAACATTTTTATTATTGGATGATCAATAATATCATCATGGGGTGACCCTTTAAAAATGGTTTCCAGCTACATGTTATCATGGGTATTTTAATATTGTGGTTATTTTAGTAGTAGCATGAGTGATTTAATTCTATACATAAATTCACAACATTTTACGTACAATATACAAACACTAAATACACACACTAATATATATATATATATATATATATATATATATATATATATATATATATATATTGATTTTAATATGAGGATATTATTGAACAATTGAATAAGAAAATCCTAATTCTACAACAAATTCACAAAGTTTTAGGCATAAAATACAAACACCAATAACCAAAAAATAAATGTTGTGAAAAACACACATATACTGATTTTAATATGAAGATATTATTGAACAATGGAATAAGAAAGTCCTAATTCTACAACAAAATTCACAAGGTTTTACGTACAATATACAAACATCAAACACCAATAGTCAACAAACAAATTTTGTGAAAAATTGTACATATCTACATAGTAATTAAAATATACATACATATACTGATTTTAATATGAGGATATTATTGAACAATGGAATAAGAAAGCCCTAATTCTACAACAAAATTCACAAGTTTTTTTTTTTTTTTTTTTGAAAAACTGTACCTATCTACACAGTGATTAAAATATACATACATATACTGATTTTAATATGAGGATATTATTGAACAATGGAATAAGGAAGTCCTAATTCTGAAAAAAAATTCACAAGGTTTTCAAACACCAAACAACAATAGCCAGCAAATAAATTTTGTGAAAACTGTACATGTCTACACAATGATTAAATTATACACACATATACTGATTTTAATACGAAGAAATTATTGAACAATGGAATACGAAAACTTTCTTTTAGGTGCTAATGTTTTCTTAATGGCTTGGGGAGTTTATAGAATGACTATGTTTAGCCAGGACAAATCACATTAATATTGGACCTGCCTTAGTGGCCTACAAGATCCACTCATGTTCTATGTGCAATTATGCATAGTAATATTTTCTAGAGCATGGGAAAAGGACACGATCACATTGATATTAGACCCGCCTTAGTGGCCTACAAGATCCACTCATGTTCTATTTGCACTTCTGAATAGTAATATTTTCTAGAGCATGGGAAAAGGAATATCGTCCTCTGAGAATTTTCAAAATAAAATATTTAGGTTAGAGGTTGAGGTAAAACGTGAAAGACTTATTTGTTATTAGGACCCTGATTCCTGCATTCAGAATTGAGAGTGGGTTTCATATCATCCATGGCTAATGTAAATACTAAATTGCAATATGCTATTATTGGGTGTTATGTACTGTATCAGAAAAATATCTGTGATAATGATGTATCAGAAGGATATCTGTGATAATGATGTTTCAGATACTTGGTTTCTACTAGGGATACCTAAGGTTGAAATGTGTGTAATAAATTAGCTTAAACAATTGACCTTTGGCAGTGGCAGTAAATAATCTTAAATATCAAAAGATAAACACAAAGTATATTGGAGCTTTAGGTGATAAGATAACAACATCCTATCAATAATATTAAAACACAGTCTAAGCATTTGTTTGGATTCTATTGGAAATGGAAAACAAGGCACCTGTTGGTAGACCGTGGAAGAATATCATGAAATCATCAAGAGGTAAAATTATTCCATTCATAATATTCATTATTGACCATGTATATAAAACCTATTGAATCTAGGCTCAATTTCTAAATTCTCAAGATCAAATAAAGAATTTATGTTTTAATATCGGTCGCAATATCAACCAATAAGGTGAAAACATCCACACCATACCTACTTTGTCTATCAACAAAGAAGAAAAAGAAATCATAGATTCTGGTTCCCTGCACCTTAGTTCAATCAACTTATTGGATGTAAAGCGTAAAGACAACATTGCAAGCACATATTGATAACAATGTGGTTGACCCTTGTAACCATTTGTGCCAAAATCATCAAAACCCACTTTACAGAAATTGCGATACCGCATAAGGATTAAGGATTTACCTTGGTTGAGCCAATAGAAGCACCAGTTAATGCCAATATTTCTGAAGCATTTCCTCATATGACTGTGGGTTGCCAAGATTTCTGAAGCATTTCCTCGTATGACTCTGGGTTTAAGATCAACAAGCTCCCGACAACTCTTCATTCTATATGTAGAAGCCCCTGTAGCCACTAGATCCAATACCCAATGCTTTTGAGCCTCTGCAGCCTTGGCTGCAGTAGCCATCAGAGTCCCAATATTGATGCACGAGCCCTTAGCATGAGGAGTAAAATATGAAATCTCTTTAAAGGCGTGAACCATGGTCGAAGAAGCCCCTGTTGCGAGAAGGGTATTAGCCGTTATGTCCATGGACACATATTTGGTTATGCACTGGATTAGAGGACATAATTCCCTCAACCTGCATAGGGATTTCCAAGCTTCCAACCCCCATATTTCATTATGTTTCCACTCTTCAAATCCTCCATTGCATAAAGGTCACCACAACTTTTTGTGAATGTCACTTCCCTAACATCCAATTAGAGCCCATTGAAAATATGAGAATTTTATGATATCGAGTGAAGCCCATAATTAATCATTTTCCAGAGAGAATCGAAAATAAAGTAATTTTGAATGCAACATGGAAAAAATTGAAACCCACAAACACCATATTGAATGGAAATATGAGGTTTTTCTTGCCACCTAATTGGAATTATGGCGAAAATCTCTGATTTTTCTCAAACCCAAATCACACTACATACTTTACACTCCAATGTGATATCACTTTGGTGAAACCTAATTGCAGGAATCATCAAACCAAAATCATATATGGACTTGAAAGAAATTCATATGTAAAATATAAAAATAATTAATTACATACGTAGTCTACGAAGATGCAGACTCGCGGTGATCCAAAAATATTCAAAGACTTTTAACTAGAATACATAATTTATTGTCGATAAACACTCCCATAAATAAAGCAAGATGTCCACTGTCAATGCATGATGTATACAACTTGTTAGGAATTTACAGACACAAATACATCAATAATGGTCGTAGACTAAAATTAGAGCGGTTTCCATCTTTCACCGAGGGTAGGTTTGGTATTCAACCCAATCACTTCTTCTATATTTAATATATTTTTGTCGACCCTAATCATCTATTATATATTCATATGAATACCCAAAAGTATGACACACAATAGAAAAATGTTGTATATAATAATACCTTGCATTCTCAAACTGGGCTATACTCCCACTTTTACGCATATAATTTAAGCGCAACACAGAGAACAATGTAGGGACAAACATACAAAAATCTCAGAAAACCATTAGAAGTGGCACTTACCCTAGTCTTGCAGCTTGCTTAACCACTTCATCAAAAGTATCGCTGCAGTTACCAACGACAGGAATTTCCAAGATCCAAATATATGTTCATTTATGCAATATCAACCAATGAGGTGCAAATATCCACACCATACCTACTCTATCTATCAACAAAGTAGAAAAATAAGTCATAGATTATGGTTCCTTGTACCCTAGTTTAATCAACTGATTGGATGTAAAGCGTAAAGCCAACATTGCAAGCACATATTGATAATAGTGTGGATGATCCTTGTAACCATTTGTGCCAAAATGATCAAAACCCACTTGAAATGAATTGAAATATCTCATAAGGATTAAGGATTTACCTTGGTTGAGCCAATAGAAGCACCAACTAATGCCAAGATTTCTGAAGCATTTCCTCGTATGACTGTGGGTTGCAAAGATTTCTTAAGGATTTCCTCGCATGACTCTAGGTTTAAGATCAACAAGCTCCCAACATCTCTTCATTATATATGTAGAAGTCCCTACAGCCGCTGGATCCAATACCCAAGGTTTTTGAGCCTTTGCAACCTTCAGAGTCCCAATATTAATGCACAAGCCCTTAACATAAGGAGTAAAATATGCAATCTCTTCAAAGGCGTGAACCATGGCCGGAGAAGCCCCTGCTGCCAGAAGGGTATTAGCCATTATGTCCATGGACACATAATTGGTTATGCACTGGATCAGAGGACATAATTCCCTCAGCCTGCACAGGGATTTCCAAGCCTCCAACACCCATATTTCATTTCGTTTCCACTCTTTCAAATCCTCCATTGCATAAAGGTCACCACAAAACTTTTTGTGAATGTCACTTCCCTGACATCCAATTAAAGCCCATTGAAAATATGAGAATTTTATGATATCCAATGAAGCCCATCATTAATCATTTTCTAGAGAAAATCACAAATAAACTAATTTTGAATGCAAAATGGAAAAAATTGAAACCCACAAACACCATATTGAATGAAAATATTAGGTTTTTCTTGCCACCCAATTGGAATTATGGCGAAAATCTCTGATTTTTGATCAAACCCAACTCACACCCATTTCAACAAAAAATAAGAAAATAAAAATCAAAGCTACCATCATCTCAAAATTTAAGACATCTTCCCTGATACCTAAATGAAATTCATATATTAAATCTCAGGAAGAAAATCCATCCTTACCTTTATAAGTCCTTATGGGATTTCCCTTACACTGAAACTTGACTAACACAGATCACCATTCTTATACTTTCTTCTGGCTTTGCTTTTGCGTCCAGCTTCCTCGCAAGCACCCATTTCCACTTTATAAGTCCTTATGGAATTTCCCTTACAGCGAAACTTGACTAGCACATATCGCCATTATTATGCTTTCTTCTAGCTTTGCTTTTGCGTTTGGCTTCCTTGCAAGCACCCATTGCCCCTTCTGATCTACCAACTGCATATTTTTTGACTAAATCCAAATTAGTTCTTTTCCAATGCCAAAATAAATATATTCCCTTCCAATGCTAAAGAAAATATATGAATTTCAAAACATTTTCTCCCTTATTCAGATTCGTGGGCAGCTGTACATTGAAAATTTTGACTATTTTGTTGCAGATTAGTCCATGTGTTTGCCACACTGCACATTTGAGATGATGCGAGCGAGACGAATAATCTTTTCAATGCTACAAATCGGGCGAGATTCCTGTATCCCAGGTCATATTCATGCAAACATTAGTGGGTAATGGCCATATTCATGCAAGGGTAAATGAAAACACAGTAAGGGTTATTTAATCACAAACCATCCACGAGTAAGAGAATCCATATCAGTAGCTAAAGTGGGACAAATATTAGATATCAACATAAATGTGGTGGTGGACATATGTCAAAAATGTGGTGGTGGACACATGTCAATTGCAGAAGAAAAATTTAGACAAAATTCTGAGGTGAGTTGATTCAAAAGAAAAGCCTATCGGCCTAATTAGAGTTTTGTCTAAAGTATAAAGTCACAGTGATGTACAACTTACTTTTTGTTTAAAATCCTTGAAAATAGTCCATGCTCATGTAAATAAAATATTTACCATCAATTATTACCCAATATAATTTGAGCAAGTATTGCATAAAAAATGATTATCAATTCAAGCAACATATAACTCAGTAAATAAAGTCACTCTATTTTTAATATTTATATTTTTTTAAGGAATATATTTCACATATATATTTGACAAGAACAACTACCTTTTAAAATATAAAACCTTATAGAGAACCTTCTCAACAAAAACATTATCACTACAATGAGACATTATTATTCTCACTAGGTAGAACTAGAGTCTCCACTACCACAATGCACAATTACAAGATTGTAAACCTTAAATCTAACATGAATTCAATATTTTTATTTTAATTCAACTATATTTAAACTAGGGGGCACATACTAACTACTATGTAGCACTTGTTTATTTGCAATATGTTGTTTAAGTATATTCAATTCAATTTTATATTATTATATTTATAGTTTTGATATATTTATAATTAAGAATATGTGTTTTGACATAAGAGATTGGAGAGTCAAATCTAGAGAGGTGCATGACACAAGGATTCTTTCTCCCACAAACAAGAAGATTTCATACACCAATTTGGTGTTTGGCTTGAACGTGACCTTAAAATTAGATTATTATTATTATCATGTATTTTTATGATTTTGTAAATCCTTTCAAATAGTCATATTTTTATTTTGCATTTTTTTTAAATATTATTAATAAAATTTAAAAGTTATACAAATTAAGAAGATTATCATATAAATTAAAAGTGATTGATACAAAAAAAATATTGCTATATAAAATTTAATTTAATTAAAGAAAATATATAATAATTTATTACAACTTGGGTGGTAGGTGTGGGAGGGTTTTCATTAATTCCAAAAGGATAAAAGTGTACACATATACATGGAACCTTGGGGTACTACAAATAATAATGCGGTAGAAGCATATGGACTACTTCAATGACTTAAAATCACAAATAACATAAAATCATCCACATTAATAGCCCTTGGGGACTCATCTATCATCATCATATTTTTTTTGCAAATTCAAGTCTCATAAGAATAACAATTGGAATATATTATGGTTCAAATCATATTCAAAAAAGAAAAATTAGCTACTCTCTCCTCCTCTCAGATCCTTTGATATCAAAACCAGGAAGTGGATGAGCCAACAATTTTGGTGACAAAAGAGAAAATGGGATTTCTAGTTATCAACTCCATATTTTATGACCAACCCACCCCATAAATCAACCATGAACTACATTTATGGTGACAACAGAAGGAAAATAATGGAACGTGACATGGTAGCACATCAAGCTCTTGATGTTGGTTGTTTGACAAGACTCTCCCACTACTCTCACATGTCAAGCATCATGTCCACCTAAGGTTATGATGCATGCTTTGTATCCATACATGATATATCTAGGATTATCCTCATGGCTTTTATATGAGTTTGTTATTTATCTTGTTATGTCAAGTTGGTGAAATTCATTCTAGTGCATGCCTATTCCTACTCAAGAACACCCACATAAGCATGCACCATCTCTCTTCATTCAATAATTTGACTCTACTAGAGTCGAAAGTCCCATGTCCTTCATGTCCTAGGTTGACATTGGCAAGATTTTGAGGTAGGCCTTCTTCCGAGGTTCCTCTACCTCTCAATTTTTTCTCTTCTCCATTTTTTATAGCACTCTGCGAAATTTTTAACCAATACTATGCATTCCTACAATGAATTAAGAAGGGTTTTCCTCTAGTATCCTAAGTCCTCACTCCCCTATTTCTTTGGGAAGTTCAAAATTTTGGGATGTATTAAAATATTTTTTCCATCTAGAACTTTAATTTGTGGTATAAGCACCACCCCCATTTGGAAACTTGAAGTAGTCCCTAGATGTTCAAACGATACTATATAGAGTTATGAAGAAGACAAATGTTGGAAATCCATGAGGCTAGAATTAAGGAATCTAAACATCAATCAAGGAAAAAAGATGACAGACTCCAGGATTACGACAAATCAATTTGCTCTCAACATTTGGAACTCATGACAAACAAAGTTGTCATGAGTTCCTTGGTTTTTCAGTCTTAGAATATTTCGACCCTAGAGAATGAAGGTTATGCAATCCTATTATAGATGGCTTGCCTCTCCTTTTAGACCTCTAGCTCACTTGCTCCTAGGTCGATTTTTCTTAGCCTTCTCAAGGTGAACATGGAGACATCTTTTGTTGAGAATAAGGACTGACACAATTAGTGGTTCTCCAGTGACACATCAACATTATGGGGAAGATTTGTCTCCCAACTTAGCTAAGGATAACATGCCATATGAGTGACTCAGTTTCAATTGCTTTGGCTTTTTGAATGTTTTATGAAGTAAATTATCTTTTAGGAGTATTTTGTAGGATACATGTTACACTAAAAATTGTCACCATGACATTTCACTGTCTATATGGGTTCATCATTACCTATTTATTGCTCCCTTAGAGGTCCAAAATCATAAAGTTCCTAAACCAAGTCTTGGAATTGGGAAAAAGCTTATTAAAACCCTAAAAAGTCTAACTCCACACTTTTCCTAGTCATTTTTTGCGATACTACGGTTTATTGATATAAAACCTGCGGCACATCCCACACGTTCTGCTCATTAAAACTACGGACCCCCGTAAAAGGTAAAATAAAGAGAAAAGTAAGTTCTGGAAGCCCAGCTGGTCGAATATTCTCCCAGTTGGGGCCTTCTAGAAGCGCTATATGGTCGAGCTTCGCCCCTTCCATTCATGAACCTTTATCCCTTCATAAATGGAGCTATCCCTTGGATTTTGGAGCTGAAATCCCATAATGAGAGGGCTTTATCCCTTCCTTATTGGAGCTGAAACTACCTCCCTTTTGCTATAAATTAAGACCATGTTTCAGTATCAAGGGTACTTACTACTTAGCTTGTAGAAGAGAATTGTTGAAGAAATTATAATCTCCACATTTGGCATCATTGGCATGAGAGAGATCACATACTCACAGCCATAGTC
Organism: Pinus albicaulis; assembly: GCA_034641835.2. Taxonomy (NCBI): domain Eukaryota; kingdom Viridiplantae; phylum Streptophyta; class Pinopsida; order Pinales; family Pinaceae; genus Pinus; species Pinus albicaulis. The sequence continues at coordinate 141,450,663 of CM076580.1, read as the reverse complement.
TTATGTTGATTCAGAGAGTTGGAGTCTTGTCAAACTGAGGAAAGCCACTGTTTGGGACCCTGGAAGAACCTGTACAAACATCAAGGCGTCAAGGTTGTAAGGTTTCTTCTTTTATATTCAAAGTTAATACAAATGGATTCTATTTTCTCATTGAGTTGTTTATTTATCTTTTGAATGATTTAATTCTTAGATTCCTTGATCACTAAGATAGATATTGCTTTTGAATTATCATATCTTGCAGATGCTTTTGATCTTGTTTACTTGTCTTTGATTGCGGATCTTATATATCAGATCGATACCTTCTGGAACGACTGGATTGAAGAATAAGTAAGCGTTGGACTTCAGGTAGGAGCATCTCTCCATAGTTAATTAGTAATTCTTAAGCAAAATGGTCTAGAGAAAATGGTCTACATTTGTCTGTTTGTTTCTAGATATCCTTAGGATACTAGGGAGATCGCTCTTGTTCGCAAAATGGATTTGTTTGTCTAACAATACATGTATCTAGCTCGTTTAGCGCTATGGCATACTCGTAATATACTCTAAATCTAGTAGAATAAGAATTGTTATCGATAGTTATATCTCTCTAGGCCAAGAAGGCTATTCTATTGTATCACTGCGACGAATCTTCATTGCAACTCTCTCTCTCTCTCTATGTGTGTGTGTGTGTGTGTAACATACCCAACACCCTAACCTCCAACCCATAGGCAAGGGAATTCTTTTGGATTCAAAATAGTTCAACAATAAGGCTCAAAACCATTATAACAATATACTCGATATAGGCTCAACATGTCACTTGCAAAAATTAAACCTAGGTGGGGAGAATAAAAATCATTCTTTCCAAACACTCAAAATAAACCCAACTCACACACATATATTTGTAACTTAGTTGTTAATAAAAATGGTTATTATTCAAGAATGTAGACTAACTCATTACCATTATTTAAAAAAATCATATCACTTTAAAAAAATCATATCACTTGAAATGATTTATAAGTGATCCATATAAAAACATAACTCCACTTTTACATAATACAAATATATTTTATTAACATATTTAAAAAAAAAAAAAATTAACAAATTAAAATAATTTTAAACTTTACTTTAAATTTAAAATTTAAAATTTAAAAATAATTTAAATAATAATAATAAAACCAATATAATGTGTGGTAAAGGATAATCTTCGATGATATTCGAAGATCACATCTTTGAGAATATTCCAAAGACATCAACATCTTGTGCATCACTTTGTTTGTAGTATTCATGGAGATATCCACTCGTCGTAGATGATAACAACGTAAATCGATGGGCATCCCATTCTTTAAAAAGGTTGGGGAAACGAATAGATTAGACCCACACATTTTATTATCTAATTTGAAGGATGGGGATACACGTATTGGGACTTTGTACTCACTTGAAGCGTGTTAATGCGAGTTGTTTTCGGAGGGCATCCGCAAACAAATCATAATTATTGTTGACTTCTAATTGGTTAAAAAAAATAAAAAATTCTCATTGAGATTTAATTTTCGTCGACATGTTTGTAAAGTTGCCATGGTTATATAGGTAGATTGAGCATTGCATTATTCATAAAGTGAGATACAATATCTCATTTTTCTTTTATAATCAGGCTTGAATGCTCGGTGAGGAGGGCGTGGTGATATTCACCCAAAAAGGTTCAATTTCCTTGGTTAGGACATTAATTTGGTTAGCATACATTAAACTATGGTATATCTCTAGAATGCAGTCACATGTAATTTACTTAGTTTGGAAAAGATGGAAATGTTTAAAAAATTTAGAAAATTATAAATTTCTTTGGTTTCTTTAGTTTTAATGAATTTCTCTTAAGTTGTAAAAGAAATAGTTTAATATCTATGTAACTCATTTTGATAGGGTCAAACTTAAATAGAGAGCTTGTAGATTGATTCACTCAACTTTGATCAATGAGGTCAATGAGGATATGCCAAAGCACAACATATATAACATGGGATTATTCTAAAATGTGGACTTATTATTTATAAAGAATTTTAAAGAGGAACCTTAATCTTATAAGAAGGCATCCTTTATTCATTGAAAGGAATTTTTGGACACTCCTATGCTGAACTTGTGCTACTACAATTCTCTCTAGTCATTCAAAGGGTTGCCAAATCTGGACCTTTGCTTCTACATTGCCCAATCTTCGTATGGATGATTTATAGGTGGAATATATTGAAACTTTAAGGAAGATGATAAATACTTGTTGATTGGATGTGGGTGTTTACACACATTCACTTTTATTGAATCATCATATAGGTTTTGGATTTGGCATTCAAACTTGTTTCAATAAGTGTATCTAGATTCTTTCATGCAAGGATAGAGTAGGGTTTTCTTTGGTTGATTGCATACAAGTTTGCATGGAGTTTGCTATTCTCTTCTTCGTACTCCTTTAATTTTGTGACAAGAATATGAGATTCTTCAAGGAGTGATTTTGGGTAATCCTCTCCCTCCATTTAAACCCTAGGTTTTCTTCTTGGCTTGAGTTCTTCCTTGAATATGATAGAATAGACCCCATTTGTGGTGGTTGTCACTAGTTAAACCAATTGAATAATGAGTGTTGGTACTTAGTGGCCAACAAGGCTCATAATGATAAAGATTCAAAAATAATCAAGCAAGATAATGCACACCAAATAGATAAAATCTAGATTCATATTAATTAAAGAAATAACTATACACATTGTCCTAGTTGCAAAGAACTCTCAAAACCATATCTTAGTCTCTCCAAACCCTTATACTCTCAAATATAACACAATGCAACATAAATATGCACCATTCTCTGCAACTCAAGACAATACAAAGAAGTGTGGGGTTATTATTATGAGTAACATCCAACTTAGTTAACTACATAATCTTGTATAAAATCACCAAGCATGATTCCTCAATAATGCCTTAAGTCATATAATACATATATATCTAAGTGAAGGTCATAAAGCCATCAATACATCTCAAATGTTAATGTCCTCCATAACATAAGTGCACTCCAAATCAGGCAACAATGGATCCCTACGCCCCTCCACCCCTATGTTTGTCTCTCCCCTGAGACAAGTACACCTAGGGTTCAAATCAAACTATTTGCAATAGTATCAAAATCCATTGCAACCAATCAATCCTTTGAATGTGTAGCTATATGTAGATCATGAATATGCAAACTCCTATGCCTACTGTGTGCATTCCTTAGGAGACTGCCCCATGGATGGTAAAATCATCTCATTAAATACTACTACTCTTGTGTGCTCCCTTATACCCACAATTACTCATGATTTCTTTTGTAGGAATTTTGAAAATTGAACCAATTTGAAATTTCAACCTCAGCTATATGAGGCCATGGATCTGTTTCATAGAATTTTTAGCGTTGGTGTCGAAACTGATTTCTTCAACAACCCAATAAGAAACTTCAAATCTACCCAACACTACTTTTAGTCAAACCCAATAATGTAGACATTGCAAATACTTCAATATGCAGGAGCATCCAACCTCCAAGTCAAAAACATTTGACTAGACCTAGGGGTCACTCATTTATGAAAGGAGTTGGTTCCCTAATTGGTAATTATTTGTAATTTTCTATGTTTTTAGGAATATTATAAATATTGCAATATTGATGTGATTTGGTGTGTAATCAGATCTTCTTCTAAGAAGAAGTCTCGAGAGGTTGAGTGCGTTACAGATATTTCTGAGTCAATTAGATTTCTTGAGATGATTTTGTGGATCTAGAGGACCTAAAGATAAGCTTATTAGTTGAGTGAAATGTGGATCTGAACTAATTCTAGTTTAGGATCCTTTTGTATATTTTTGTAAGCCAAAAGGCATTAGAGGAGATCATAGAGAGGAGAGAGAATTGAGAGAGTAGACGTCGAGTGCGGCCACAAGGCCAATAAGGGTCAGTGAAATGTAAATTTGGACAGAGGAGAGCCTTTTGTAAATTATGTGCATATATGTTCATTAATAGAAGAAGCATTTTGTTGTGAGTGTTGAATGTGTGAAATAGAGTCTCTGTACATTACTGTGAATGTTTCTTGTAATATTTGTTAGCCACACATGATGCAGGTTGAAGGTAATTAAGCTCAAGAGGGATTTGAGCGTGGAAGGAACCCACAAGAGTATACAAAGATCACAAAGGTTGGAAGAATATAATTCTTCCTTCAACACAACTAGAGTAGCGCAAAGGAAGCATGGAGGATATAGAAGGGTGAAAAGGAACCCATAAAGAGGAGTGTGCAGAAGAGTCGAAGATCAAATGTTGATCATTGATTAACAAGCCAAATCAATGATAAAACTTAACCAAAGCTTTGTGGAGGAAAGGCGTAGCGAAGTGTGGAGGTAAGGGATCTTAGATAAAGGAGTAGTGTAGTGAAGCATAACCTAATTCATTGAAGAACTATGGAAAGTGAAACATTTAATGAGGATTGAGAAACAATAACAAAGTTTTGTCGAGAGAAGTCTGTGGCATAACAAAATCCAGCTTGAGGTATCCCGAGAGGTCTACCCCAAAAGATAGAGGAGGGAGCATATAAAGGAGCTTTGAGCCGAAGGTTCTTTCCGAGACGATTAAATAAGAGCACATAAAGGAACAATCGAGCTAATGAGGACTGGGCTGACGTGGAGACTAATCAATGTGTAAAGTGTTGGGGTGACACATAACACATTTATTGGAGGACGCGATGGATATGTGAGCCACGAGGATTGCTGACTCCTCCTTGAGGTTAGTGGGGCAAGTTTTGAAAAGAGTTGTCTATTAACTTAACAGAATAGTTTGGACTATAATTTTTTTGTCAGAACTTGGTAAACAAATTAAAAAAATAAAGTAGTTTAAATTGCATTTATTATGGTGGAAATGGATTCAGTACTATTGAAAACCTTTAAAGCATCCAAAAAACTGAAATTTAACGACTATAACTCAAATTTTCAAAAATTTTGTCAGAATTTTTCATAATCTTACCAGAATTTCTAAATTATTTAGTAAATTTTCTTAAGACTAAGTCACTTTGAAAATGTGGAGTCAACTTTGATGGAGTTCGAGTGATGAAATTAATGGGGAAAACTGTGTTTCCTCGAGCCTGTCTCTTGGAAGGAAATGCCTTGGCGCATGGTTGGGAAAAGTTGGGATGACACTAGGCCGAGATGATGTGCAAGGGTGGCGACGCAGAGATGTTTTATTTATCGACGAGACCAATGGAAGGAACTTGTGTGTCCTGGGCGATTAGAGCTTGCGCATAACATAAATGACCCAGAGAATAGAGCTTTGGTAGGAAATTAGAGAATAAAGGAAATTCTATGATCCATGACTCATACTGCGTTATAAAAGGTAAGGGCCTTTAAACTATCCCATGCACTAGTTTATAGAAGAGTCGAGGGAAAAATGGTTCTACCCGTGTCTTGGGCGTATACATGCTCACAAGTTATAAATATTTTCGGCTATGGTTGTTCTTTACAAAGGATTGGGTTGGAAATCTCTACTCATACAAACTTGATTTGTTTATAAAATTTGATAGAAAAGATAGATGAAGTTAATATTGGATAGTATAATTGGGACTTAAAATTAGACCATAACCCAAATTATATGAAGTTATTATGGCCAGAAGAAAGACAACATAAGAGAAAAACCCAATGCTCTCGACAATCACTACCAAGGGGCAAAATTTTTCTAACACAAGAAAATTGTACTATCTTCAAGACAATGCTGGAGAGATTAATTCAGAAAGAGAAAATGAGCTTCCAAAGCTTCAACAGTCATGAGTTAACAAATATAATTCAAAGGGTACTTGAGAAGTGAAAAAGAGCAAAAAATAGGAAATTAGAATCAAATTGTTTTCCTGTAAATGCTTGGTTTGATGAAGAAAGAAAAACGACAAGGAGAACCTTGAAAAAAACAGGCAAGGATAATTTATATAAAAGATATTAAAAAGGAAAAAAAGATGAGTTCATGCAAACAGGTGAGAAGAGTTAATATATCTAGGCAAGAATAATCGAAAACTTTTCTGGCAGGAACTTCAACCAAGGAAGAAGCAAATCAAAAATAATATTACAACTAATCAATGGTTTGAATATGCAAGACAACTCTATGAGAAAGAATCAACGGTTGAGCCTCCCCGAGGCTTAACATAACTACAAAGCTCTTCACATTACAAGAGGTGGAGGTTGGAATTAAAAAGCTGAAAATAGGAACGGCAAAAGACTTGGTTGAAATTCAAGCATAGTATCTAAAATGGGGAAGGAACACTCTTGCACCGCACATCATGGAAATATTCAACAACATCATTCAACAAGGATTCCCAAGAGACTGGACAACTAGCCTAGCAATATCCCTTTTTAAAAGTGGAGACATTAATAATCCGTCCAATTATAGAACCATTATGATCAACCCTTTGTTTGCAAAGCTTTTCGGCAGCATGGTAGAAAATATAATCACTAAGTGGGCAGAAGTAAAAGAAAAGAGGGCAAAAGGACAAGAGGGTTTTTGGCTGAAGCATTCTACAGTGGATCACGGCATCACATTGAGACACATTATTGAAAAGGTTTGGGGGGATAAAGAAGAAGTATTTTTTTGTTTCGTTGACTTCAAAAAGGCATTTGACATAGTTCCTAGAGATAAGTTGTGGCGCAGAATGGAAGAACTTGAAATTCCTTTGCATTATAGAGCTGCTGTCCATAGAATTTTTGAAGAGGTGAAATTCAAAATTAGAACCTCAACGGGTATTTCAGAAAGCTTTAGAAGTGACATTGGAGTCAAGCAAGGTTGTCCACTATCCCCTACTCTTTTTGGTTTATATATTGATAAACTGGAAGAGTGGCTAAATTTGCAAGGTGGAGATGGTGTTTGGTTGGGGAGGTTTGTGATAAAGCTTCTTTTATATGCTGATGATCTTGTTTTGATTTCTAAATCGGTCCATGGATTGCAGATGCACCTATGTGCCCTTGAGCATTTTTGTAGAACAGGGGGGATGCAAGTCAATATTAGCAAGACCAAGATAATGATTTTCTATAATAAAAAGGAGCAAAGTCAACATATGTTCTTCTTTGAAGGCAACACTCTTGAAGAATTAAATGAGTACAAATACCTCGGGATCGATTTCAACAACAAAATTAATTGGGAGGACTACATAAAGAAGAGAATCTTAGGAGGGTGGAAAGCATTGTATGCTCTTCAAAACATATGCAAAGAAGCAAAGTTATGGGATTGGAAAACGATTAAAGTGCTTTTTGGACTCCTAGTTTGTCCAGTGATGTTATATGGGTGTGAATTGTGGGCTAGCAGCACCCCCATCTCAAAATGGAAGCAAATTGAGAAAATCGAAAAACGTTTGATCATGAGCAAGTTCAAAATAAAAAGGTCGGTACCTTATGAGATAATTTTGAGTGAAACAGGAGCAATTCCCATCGAAGCAATTGCTATGGTGCATCTCATAAGATATCTAAAACTAATTGAGCAAATGGGAGTAGGTAGATGGCCTAATGTTATCTTCAAGGAAGGCATGAGTGAAAAAAAGAAAACATGGATGAGACAAAATTACACATGGATGCAAAAATGAAATATCTACCTCAATGCTTGTCCCACAAATAGCAAAGAGCTAATTTTTTTTTGTTATGGATAAATTTCGTAAACATGTATGGGGAAAAGAGTTGGGTAGAAAGAATAAGTACTACATTGAAGAATTCAACCCTATGTATGATATCCAACAAAAAGAGTACATTGGAGCTACCATTCCGTGGAGAGAAAAGGTTCTTATTGCTCAATTAAGAACCAACTCACATCATCTTCGGTGTGAAACAAGGCAGTGGAAAAGGCCTAAAGAAGCTTGGGAAAAATGAGTGTGTACATTTTTCACGTCTGGAGCAGTGGAATCAGAAAAACATTTCATTTTGAAATGTGGTGTATTCAAAGACATCAGAGAAAGCTATGGGAATATGTTAGCATCAGTTTCTTGGCATTATCTTTTCCATAATGAGATAGTTGGAGGGTTGGGCCAAATCATCATCAATTTGAACAAGAAGAGGACTGAAATGCAAAAGGCGAAAACAGGGAACCCATAGTCCCATAAGCTATTTTTAGTCTCGTGGACATTAAAATTTCAGTCATTCATCCATACAAGGTTTGGAATGAGTCAAATCACCCATGAACAGGTTGACAGCTGTGTTTTTTTTTTAAATTCTGAACCATACCCTTATGGTTTCTCCTACTTAGAATTTTAACGAATAAGGAAGGTATTTATCTCCCATAAGTTGGGAACGAAGGAAGCGCTAATTGGGACCAAGTTGGGCCTTGTGGGGATTTAAAGTTGGCATATTGGAATGACTAGTATTTTCCTAGCATCAATTCAAGTAGAGACAATTTCAATAACATGTAGGGGTAAGATTTATTTTTATACATAGACGTGAAACTAACTTCATTATAAATCAGGTTGAAACAACAGGACATTAAGCACTACATCCTTTTTAATCAAAATATAAAAATGACCATGAAACTATCTCAGTCGGGAAGAAAATAAAATCTAAATATCATATATGTAATAACAATTCTAGGATTGTAAAGATGCACTTGATATAATCACAATAATGAAGATAAAGTAAGCACCTTAGCGTATCCCAATCTGATACAACGAGTCCTTTAATCTCATCCCAAGAAAAGACTCTTCATTGCATCCCAAACTATATCTAGGGCATCCACAATCATTACAAAACTTACCAATAATACAAAGGTGGAGAAAAGCATTCTATTGATCTCTACAACCCAATCCTTGGATCTCCCAAACAATCCAATATGACTTTAACTGCGAAAATTTAATATCTTTTATCTGAGTTTATGAAGGGAACAAAATGAAATACATATTACTAACCAAAAACACATATATACAACTAAATTTGACTTCAATTAAATGATGGAAAATGCTAAAAATTGTATACAAGTAGAATGAAAGGAAACTAGCTCGAATGGTGGTAACTTATCTCTAAGAAGAGATGTGATGGTCACCCGCCTTCCTAAACTTTATGAAAATGAGAATTTGAGGCATTTTTATCATGAATAATTAATAATAAAACCTTAAGCATCCAAAAACCTAACCCTAGGAGATGAAGCAGTAAAGGCTTATGGGCCCAGATGGGGTAAGTTGGAATGTCAACTTCTCGAGGTTGTAAATTTGGCCTATGATCTTAGTTTGGTGCACATGATAGCCCGTTGGAAAGGTCCATCTGAGGATTACAATTTCCAACTATTGAAAAATGTGATTGTTATTAATATGTTTCCCCAAAAAAAATCATTTAGGGCCTCAAAACGACTCCAGAAGTTCAGGACCTAAAAACTACCAAAAATAGAAAATTTCCAAAACAGTAAATTGTGTTGCAAAATAGGAAAATGTGTTATGATTCGGGTGGAATAGGTGGGTGGCCACCGATATCCACCTATATCATTCCTCCCCCATTAGGAAGAAATGGTATCCATTGTGTTGAGTGCCTTCATTAAATGGGGAAACTTGTGTTGAACTTGGTCCCTAGTGAGCCACTTGCCTTGGTGCAGAAGCTGACCTTCTTTGAGAACTGGATACAGATGGATCCTCTATTGGTGAGTGCTCTTAATCTGTGTTTCCATGATCTTATTAATTGTGTCATGTTGAATACAATCTAGTTTGAGCTCTATCAATGTCAATTGCTTTGCAATTTTTTGATGTGTCCAACAATAGTTGATAGTATAGCCAAAGGTGGTCCACATTGAAGACTAGATGTAGGCCACAAAGGGGGGGAATAATTAGTTCAAAATAGTTGTACCCCATAGCCTTAGTGATGGTGTAAGGTCCATAGTGGAGTGGGTGAAACTTTTGATGGGCCCCAACAAGGCATTCCTTCTGCAAATGTAACCAAACCTTATCTCCCACCTGAAACTTATGTGGCACCTAGTGTTGATCATGACGTTGTTTATACATGACATTGGATTTTTCCAAGATATCATGGACTTACTAGAAAATGTGCTGAATTCGTTTAATAAACTTGGTATCTTTTTTGCCTTCTTATTAAACATGTGCAAATTCAACTTGTGTAGTTGCAAAGGGAAATGCAACATTGATGGGACCCAATGGTTGAAATCCCATGAACACATGAAAGGGGATATGAACAATTTATCTATGCAGGGATATATCGTAGCTATGGTGAATATAAGGGAGACTCTCATCCCATGTGTGTGGATGATTTGAGTTGTACATACGCAAAATGTGCACGATCATCCTATTAATGACCTATATCTGGGCATAAGTTTGGGGGTGGAAGGAAATTGAATTGGTGAGTTGGGTGTCCAAAATGACCAGAGGCTTGACTAGAATGTTCTTAGGAACCTGCTATCCTGATCTATATGATTGTCTATGGGATCGTAAAATATACCCATACTCATTCAAAGAAAATCCTAGAAGTGGCTTCTATTGTGATAATCTTCTTGCAGGTAGTCAAAATGACCATCTTGGAAAATATGTCAATGACAAAAAACACACAATAATTACCATGCTTGTTAGTAGGAAGGCCAAACATATATTCCAATGAGATGGATTCCTAAGGCTAGTCAGGAGTAGGCAGAGGGGCATATAGGCCTTGCTTCTTAATGGTTGGTTTGGAAATGCCGTAGGTGATATGAGACTTGATATACTTGCCAACATCTTGTTGAAATTTAAGGCAATAAAAATAATTATAAAATAATTCCACTATTTTCTCCACACCAAAGTCCCTTGCTACTCAATTGTAATGTGGCTCCCATATCAGCTTGGCATGCTTTCTTGAAGGAACATAAAGGCTTCTCAAGTAGCATAATAATGCAACCTAGAGGTAGAAGTATAGAACTTGCTTTCTTTCCATCGACATTTGGCATGTGATAGCAAATTCCAAGTCATTATTGTCTAGTTATGGCCAACTAGAGGTCTCGTTCCAACAAAATTTGAGAACGGTGGTAAGTGCCACAATTGCGGGTTAACTGAGGCAAAATGTCACATGATTGGTGCTTCCATTCTTGTAATTGATGTTAAAATGAAATTGTTTTAGGTATTTGGACATTTTTTTTGGTGGTCGCTCTATAAACTCCCTTGTGTCTGTATAAATTGAATAAGCTTGTGATCGATGTAGATGATTGTATCCTTACATAAAATATAATGATTCCATTGTCAACAAGTATGCATGTTGGAATACATATCCTTATCATAGGTGGCATATATCCATATAGTATCATAGATTGTTTCATTATGATAAGCCACCAGATGTCCTTACTGAATGAATAATGCACCATAACATAGTTGGAGGCATCTGTCTCGATCTCAAATGGTCGTTGCAAGTCTAGCAGAGTGAGGAATAGTGTGGATCAAAGGAAATGTTTCAGGTCATTGAACACCTTCTATTGTGATTCATACCAATAAAACTTTGCTTTTATCCACCCTTAGTTTCATGACTTAAGGGCCAAGAAATATAAAAGAATCCTAGTGCGAACCTTCAATAGAAGTTAGCAAGGCCTAAGAAGCTGTGAAAATATGTTAAAGTCGACGGGGTCGACCAATTCTGAATGAATTGCATCTTTGCTGGATCCACATGCAATCGTTTCTCATCAATAATGTAGCCTAGTAATTGGACCTTGTCCATGCTGAAAATGAAATTTTCCAAGTTAGCACATAGCTTGTGTTGTCTTAGAATGTGGAGAACCTGTTGAATATGTTGCACGTGCTCTTCCCAACTCTTGCTAAATATGATGATATGATCTAGATATACAACCACGAACGAGTTGATGAAAGGACACAAGATATCATCAATCATCCTCATGAAATCTTTGGGGCATTTTTCAGACCAACATGCATGACCAACCATTCAAAAATACCCTCCTTGGACTTGAAAGCAATCTTCCACACATAAATTGGTTCTATTGGGACTTGGTGGTAGTCATATTTAAAATTAATCTTACTGAAATAATTGGTCCCCTTGAGTTGGGCAAGAAGGTCGTCAATTCGAGGGATTAGGTACGAATTCCTTACTATGATTTTGTTCATGGCCTGATCATCAATGCAAAGTTGCTAAGTCCCATATTTCTTCTACACAAATATGATCGGAATTCCCCAAGGTGATCAAAATGGTTGGATGTGCCCTTTTTGGAGTAGCTCTTAAATCTATTGCTTTATTTTATCATTGTCGAGGAGAGAGCAACGATAGATTGGCCCATTGGGGAGTGGGGTTTTAGGTCGATTAAATGCTCGATCTGACATCATAGAGGTATTGTCGTGGGTGAGGAGAAGGTGTCTATATACTCTTATTTTATCTTATTCAATTTTCGCTACTACTTGGAGGAGCCCTGTGTAGAGGCCATGGATATGACCACAATTTTCCTAGTGCTTTGAGCACGAATCGAGATGAAGACAAATTTCCTAGTCTAGGAGATGATCTTGCTGCATTTCTTAATAGATATCAAAGAAATCACAGTAGGTGAGGCTACCTTTGGTATTTTGTATAATTTTCTAACCAAAGTAATAATAAAACTATGAGGTCTAGACTCATACGGAACATGCCACTTCCATAAATACATCACAAACTTCAAGAGAAGCAATGTCACACAATACCTCATCTGCGAAAGGATTGGTATTATAGGAAAGGCAACATTGTTGTTGAGGTGAAGATATTTCCCTTGATGGTGTATGGATGCAGGTGTGGTGTTGTTTGTATGCCTAACTACTTAATTAACTCTACTAATATGAGGTTCCTTTGACTCCCACTATCAACAATGAACCACAATGGAGCACCCTTCACCCACATTTGTGAGTGGAAGAGGCATTCACCTTCCTTCGGATTTTCAAGCTCACTTTTCTAGACCCTGGAAGTGGCAACGAGTTCTGCATCTATGATTTATATCCCATTGTCCAGGTCAGGTTCAAAGTTGGAATTTGTATTTGATTCTAAAACTTTTAGCTCAGTTACCAATGATAGTTTTGTGCGGAACTATGTGGTGTTATTAGTGGGGATATTATGGAACTCACACCACTTTCCCATGTATTTCTTCATCTTCCCAATATAATTTTTTGTTTGTGACTTTGCTGGATTGTCTTGGGGTGGTATGAACCACCTTTTTCCTTTGTTCTGTGATCTAGGGATGTCCTTGCCTTGCTTCTACTGTGAAGGGTTAGTAGGTTCAAAGTATCACTTCTTTCGTTTAATTTTTCGCTCATTATTGACAACATATCAATATGTTTCGCCAAGTAAGGAGATGTCTAGGAACTCCATTTTTGTCTGAATCTTCCTGTGCAGAAAACTGCGGTGCTTGAGCACTGGATGTCGGTAATATTCTTTGATACCTAGCTTGGTTTGCAAGGTATGAAATATATTTGTGAAATCTAGCATTGCGTGGTCCCTTTCTTGTTGTAGTGTGGTCCATCTCATGTACTATAACTCTAGCATTGATTGTTCTCTTTCCTGTCGTAGTGCAATCCATCTCATGTACCAGTCTTTTGTATAAAATCCACATAGATTCAAATAATCTTGTAATATTCTAAAACAAAATACTTGAATCTATTTTACGAATTGTGGAAACCAATTACAATCACACTATCACATGAACAAGAAAGAGAAATAATTAAAATAACACAACACAAAGATGTATCTAGGGAAAGCCTCAACTAAAAACCCTGCTATCTGTATATTGCATTAAGTCAAGAATATGAAACAATACAATGCTACTCTCAGGTTTGAGATCTCTCTACACTATCTGTGATTATCTCACTCTGATCCAAGCAAGTTTGGTCCAATACTTAACCAATTTCTTTCCTTTGGATGCTCAACCTTGTTTAATCATTACCTAGGGAAATTGAGCCCCTATTAATTAGGAAATTACCAATAAATGATTGCGTAATACATCCAAGGCATCCTATTGACCTCATGCATTATCTGTACAATTTTCTAATTATATAATTGACAGTATACTTCCTTTAACTCCAATCTCAACTGGGTCTTCCTTATAACTGACATGCAACAAATATTTATAGTGAATTATCAGTTATCTGATTGATCACTGCATGTGAATTAAATCAAATTTAATTCACTGGACTTCTCACTAGCTCATCCATCAGTTAGAACTAGTTAAATTGATTTTAACTCAAATAATTAAGTTAAACAATTACAACTCAAAATAAACTGCAACTGGACCCCCTAAAACTTAGAGTTAATTGTACATGCCTCCAGTTTAACCTCCAAATCGATTTGACTGAGCTAACTAAGTCTTCCCAACTCAGTTAACTCGTACAAGCTGTCATGTGATGTGGAATTACAATTTCCTTCTAATTTAATTAAGGGAAAAAATAAATTAGAAGCCTCTTCTTGTTGCCAATTTCAAAACTCCCTCTCAACGAGAAGGGGATTGTCTGCTACCCCATTCGTGCCTACGTGGAACTCAAATTTTCCTTTTGATAGTGCCTTCGTCAATATGTCTGCATCCTGCTCCTCCATGGGAATGTACTCTAAATAAAATCCTCCTCTGTACACAATCTATGAGATGGTGATACTAGATATCAATATGCTTGGACTTGTCATGAAAAACTATATTAACTAAGAGTTTGATGCAACTATGGTTATCACAATAAATCACTGTTGGATCCATCTGTCGACCAACCAAACCAACAAGTATCTTCCTCAAATGACCTCACATGTTTCTTGACTAGCAACCATGTACTCTTCCTCTGCAGAGCTGAGTGCAATTGATCTTTACTTCCTACTATATCAGGAAAATGCTGCTAACCCAATGTTGAAGATGCCCCCTGATGTGCTCTTCCTGTCGGATGGAATCCCTGCCCAATCTGCATCTGTGAAGCATTGAAGCTTCAATCCCTCTGTCTGCCTATACCATAGCCCAAACTTTGTAGTGCCTTCGAGGTATCTCAACACATGCTTGCCTTCCTTCCAAAATATCTTGGTAGGGTTAACCATATATTGACTAAGCTGGTTAACCTCATAGTATATGTCTGGTCATGTGTTCACCAAATACATGAGTGAACCCACAACCTATCTGTAGATGGTAGCATCTACTACTTTTCCTGAAGTAACATCCTCCTTCCTCCAGTTTCATGCTAAATAAGTCTCCATGGTTTTTCTACCCTCCATGTGGAACTTCTTCAGAATCTCATTGGAATACTTGCCTGGAGATACAAATATCTCCTCATCTCTTTGCCAAATTTACAATCCCAGGGAATAGTGCAAGAGCCCCATGTACTTCATATCGAATTCTCTTGCAAGATCCTCTTTGCAAGACATGGTGAGATGCTCATAACCTATCAATATCAAATCATCGACATAAAGTACAATTATCAAAAGGTTACTTTCTACCACAATATGGTAAAGGTTCACATCTACTTCATTCTAGGTGAAGCTCAAACTAATGAAGTAGTTTACGATCCTGGTGTACCAAGAACAAGGTGCTTGTTTTAGTCCATAGAACTCTCTCTTGCGTCTGCACACATGTGACTCTCTGTCAAAGGTCTCAAAACCTTCTAGCTGCTCAATGTACACCTCTTCCTCAATAACTCCATTGAGGAAGAATGTATTTACAACCATATGATGTATCTGCCATCCCATCTGTGATGAAAGTGCAAGGATGGATCTGATTGATGAGTAATTTGCGACTGGTGCAAAGGTCTCATCATAATCAATCCCCTCGACATGAAAGAACCCTTTGGCAACAAATCAGGCCTTGTGTTTCTTGACACTCCCATATGGTACCTGATTCACCTTATAGATCCATCGAGATACTACAACTGACTTTCCCTCCTGTCTTGGGACAACTTCTCATGCAATTTTTCTGATAATGGAGTCATACTCCTCAACCATGTCATCGACCCAAACTGGTTATTGCATTACTTCCTCAAAAGAGGATGGTTTTATCTCTACACTCTCGCTCATAAGAGCCATATAGCCAGTGTACTTCTCTGGGGACCTTCTACCTGCACTGCGATGTGGGTTCTCCCATATTCTCTCTAGCATCAAGCACGAACCTGTTAGCCTCTCTGGTGCCCTTCCTTCCCTCTGGGGATGTCTCTACATGAGTGGGTACTTCCACTCTCTGTTCCCTTGCTTGTGGCTACTCCACATCTTGTGGTTCTTCTTTTGAAGCCAAAATCTCCGTAACTACATGCAACTGAAGCTCCCTCTCAAGGGAAATTCGCATGGCCTTCTCTTCATATAATTTCACATCTCTTCTAACCATTGTCATCTTGTGTGCTGGAAAGTACACCCGATAGTTTTGAGGTGTATCTGTGTACCCCAAAAATATTCCCAACTCAACTGTTGGCTCTAGCTTCTTCCTGGCATCTTTTGGTTACATGGAAATAAATTGATGAACCAATTTTTTTAAAATGCACCACATATGGTTTCTTCCCTGAAAAATCTTCCTCTGGTGTTACACTCATCCCAAGTATCCGATGAGGACTTCTATTCTACATAAATACTTTTGTGTTGCATGCTTCAACCCACAGATGCAACGATAGGCCCTAATCATGCAAAATCGCTCATGCTGCTCCCACAATAGTTATGTTATTCCTTTTTGCAACCCCATTCTGCTATGGGTTATGGGGTGCTATCAATTCCCATCGAATTCCTTCTGAAGCACACAAGTTCTTGAATTTTTTCGAGACATATTTTCCACCCTTGTCACTCTTGATAGCCTTCACTTTATTCCATGTATCTTTCTCGACAAGTAGTTTTAACTCACAAAACTTTTATAACGTCTGATCTTTCTTCTGCATGAAGAAAATCCAACACTTTCGTGAAAAATCATCTACGAAAATCTCATAATAGGTCTGTTTTGCTGTGAAGGCTATCAAGAATGGGATGCAAAAATCTGAGTGAACTCTATCAAGGATAGCCTTTGCTCGGATTTCCAAATCATGAAAAGTGGCTTTGGTGTACTTCCCCAATGTACACCCTTTGCATGTATCTTGCTACTCAAGTGCACCCTTGGGAAGTCCTGTAGAAATCTGTTGCATGATCTTCAAAGCACCATGGTGTAGATGGCCTAATCTTCTATGCGATAACTCATCGATGTCTCGGCTTTGCACCTTCTCTGCCTTTTTTCTTAAGGAAGAACAATCTTCTACATCTAATTTGTAGAGGTTCTTTACCCAAACTCCAATATTCTTCACCCGTCCCATGGATTTGTGACGAAGGAATGCCTTTCCTTTGCTAAATATCACATCATAGCCACAATATTCCAACATAGCAACAAAAACTAAATTATTCTTTAAATCGGGAACATACATGACATATTTTAATGTGAGAGGAGTACCCGAGTCCCTATGAAAGGTAACAGTACCTATGTTGGTTGCACTATACATTCCATCATATCCCATCTTGATGTGCATCTGGAGATCCTTCTCCTCCAATCTACTGAAGAATTATTTGTTGTCGGTCGTATGGGATGTGTTAGTGTCCAATATTCAGTGATCAAAACGTACTCTTTCAAATTTGTTTAGTAGTGGTCCTAGGTCAAAATTTTACATTTCCAAGTCAGTTTTCCAATAAAATTTTGATCGTTGGATATTTCTAGGTCTTTAAAAGTTACTCCCTCTAGCTGATTCATGGTCATTTTCATTTAATGATTCATGTCCTCATTATCATATAGAGTCTTAGATCAAGCCACCATGATTTCACCTAGGTCAGTGTCTAAGTGTCTTTCATTTCGCCACCATAAAAGTCCAAAATATGTCATAAAGAAGGCAAAAGAAGGGCCATTCACTTCCATCATACAAAGTTATCTTTAAAAGGGAGTTATCCTAGGTAGGAAAAAAAAATTTGTCTTCTTTCAAAATCTTGTTGCATTGTCAAATTATTCAAAAAGTAAAGTGTTCCTAAAAAAGGTCATTTTTTCACTAAATGACGAAAAATGTGTTTTATTGATGTTATAAAAGGGGAAAAGTGATTTCTTTCACTCATTTTATCTTCTCTTACTCGATAAAGTGCATCTCTCACCTTCATAATACCCTACCATTACCAAAGGTGGAAGAAAAATGGAAAAAAAATGCAAGAAAATCCATTCTGCTACGTTTGGAGGCAGCACGATGTTTTTGAGGGAGCAACGCGATGTTTATGGGGAAGTGCGATGTTTATGGGTATTGGCGCTACGCTTCTGCCAAAACTGCTACGTTTTTGGGTTTAACTCTTCAAATCAACTACCAAAGCTTCAAAACCAGTGTGCAAACCTTCTGTGGCCTCCAAAATCTGTAAGTTTCCACCTTAACTGCCTTCATCAAGTCAAATCATGATTGTATGAATGTTTTCTATCCTTAGGGTTTTTCTCTCCTAAATTCTAGGGTTTCTCATTTCTTGATTGGTTTTAGCCATTGAAGGCCATTTTCCCCACCATATAAACCTTCACAAACACTACCAGAACACCTCCTATTACTCACAGTCCCCTTTACCCTTGTTTTCATCAAAACCCTAAGTCCCCATTACATTTTCACAAGAAAACTAGAAAATCTCAGTGTTTTCCTATTTTGATCCACCTTCCTATACCTATTTCAAGAAATTCCACTTGTATCCTCAAGCTAACATATTACCCTACCTACTCAATTTTTTGGGGAATTTTCCTCAACCTCCTTATACCTCATCACAACCCCTAAGGTACCCTATCCATATCCCCTATTTTCCCAAATTCACTCTCTCTACCCACTCATTTCATCTAGGAGGGTTTCATTATGTTCACAACTACTATGGATATTGAAAATAAATCTCACAAGGGAGGCCACCATTCTAGATTTGAGCCATCCACATTGCAAGAACTTAATGCCTCCCCATATGCCAAGAGATGTTTTGAAAACACCGAATGTCTGAGATTTTGTGAGAAGATCATGGAGGTAGGATGTCATGCCCCATTGAATACCCTTTTTGCCACTAACTTCAGCAGAGAAAAAGCCTCTATAGCAGGCATTGAATTCACTCTATTAGCAGAGGCCATCACTTCAGCAACAGGGATTCCAAATGAAGGAGAATTCTGGCTCAAGGGCATTGAATTGGACCTTGAAAACTACCCAATGTTCCTAAAACCTCATTGTAGAGATGAATGTGAACATGTTTTCCCTTTTAGGAATTTAATTGATAAGTATGCCCCATTAATGAAGTTGATCATGAAATATTTTGCATGCGAGAGAATATTTTCAAGGCTATAGCAATACCATATCAGTTTACTAATGCACTTCACAGCTACCAAATCACCCAATTTGTCAAACTATATATTCAGGAGTTTGGTCAAGATGACGGAAAAAGTATAGAGAAAAGGTAGAAATCCTCATCCTAGTCTGTTTCACCATGGTTTGGTAAAGTTGATTGTTTTTCACTAGCTCTCAGAAAATAATATGACCTTGGAAGTTTTCATGGAGAAAGTAGCATCAAATCCTACTACTAGTCCACCTACTGTTCATAGCACATCATCAATACAACCAAAGGAGGTTGGTTCTTCAAGCAAGCAGGCCTAGATTTCAAAAGCACCTAGGGTTGAGATTAATCAAACCTATGAGAAGGGAAAGAGAATGGTTTTTTCTCCTAAGACCATTAGGGGTGTATAGGCATCTGAAACTATACTTGAGCAAAGACAAACAATGGATAAACCACCTAGAAATGATGGTGAGTCACCATTGCAACACCCTTAGAAGTTGACACGAAAAAATAGGTGAAGGATAAGTCATTTGAGGAAATCATAAAAGAGAAAGATGAAGAAATAACAGAGTTGAGGGAGGTTTTCTCAATTGAAAATTCTCAGATCACATTCCTACAACAAGAGAATCTCTAGTTATAGGTGAAACTAATCCTCTAGGACAAGCCAAAGGTACATTTTGATGCAGATAAAGGTAAGGGAAAATAAATAGTATATGATGATTAACTAGAGGATGCAGAAGTTGGAACAAAAAGAAGGAGACCAAGGACAAGAGGCCTCAAGAAGGCACTTCAAAGAGAAAGAGAATTAGCTCCTAAATCAGGTTGGTAGACTTTTGATGAACTAATTCTTGATGAAATTAATCAAGATAGAGAGTATTGGCTTGATATGGTCAATGGACACCTTGAGAAGCTTCTAAAGGAAAAAAGAACAATAACCTCCAGAGACATATGGACAATCACTATTGTGTGAGGAACAAAATTTCCCAAATTAGGCTCAAACAAGTGAAGAAAAAGCTTAAAGAAACTCAATTGAAGCTCAAGGAGAAGGAAAAATTAGACCTCCTTGCTGAGTCATCCATGGTTGTTTAGCCTATCCTCCACAAGTGTCATAGAACAAATTTTGGTAAATTTTGAGCAGTTTTAGTATTTTGTCTGATTTTTATAAAATTCTAGAAATTTTGTCTCCTGAGAAGCGTTGCACAAAGGTGTGATGCTTTCTCTCAAGGCGTTAAAATGAAGTTTTTCTTACATGGATGGGTTCATATTGACTAGTACATGCCATATTTGGACTTGGTTTTTCATGGCAGTCTCCAATTTTGAAGAAAAACTCAAAAAGCTACCTTATTTTTATGCTTCTATAACCAATGTTTTTGACCAGGCGGCGCGCTTCTAGAGTGAGGTTGGGAAAAACCACTTTTGGAGGTCTTCCTATGGGTGTTTTCTAAAAATTCAAGGTGCATTGGAAACTATACTCATAGGGCCACTCAACACAATTTTCAGATTTTCATTTGGATGCTCCTAAGTGGGTCAAAATCACCCTTGCACAGGCATGACACTCCTACCAAACAAGCGCGACATTTCTGCTACATGCGCTACGTTTCTACATTAGATTCCTTTCAGACTGCTGTCATGCCAGGGAAAATCCAGAATTCGATGCTAGTTGGCCCATGAGGTGTCATTTGATGTATTTGAGTTTTTTTTCCTCTATGATGAGGAAACATGTAATTTAATGAAGGGGATACACACTCCTAGTCTTTAGCTAAATTTGAGGGATTAGTTTCTAATTTCCCTAGATTCTAGGAAGTGACTCATCTAATGTAATTATGATGATTTTTGGATAGGATTTCTACCCTATGAGGTGTCATGAACCCTATTTTCTATAAGTAGTCCACCTTAAGTCTTTTTATAGGTTGGATTTTTGTTATTTGTAGTGGAGCTATTGTACAAGATTTTGCTAATGAAATCAAACACAATGTTGTAGACATAGTGTTGAGACTCCAGTGGCATGCCTTTGAGATTTTTTTTCTCTCTGTAAACTCATAATGTTGAATGTTATGTTACTCATCTTTCATCTATATGATTCTTTATGCTAATTCTTATCATTTTATTGACATAAATCATTCTTTCCATACTCCGATTTTTATAAGATTTTCATGAAATTGTCTCTGCTCTTCTGATGAATGAATTCAATTTAATGCTCATTCTGATTCCCTCTCATTTCACTCTATACACAATGAAAAACTAAGCATGCTTCTTAGCATACCTACCTGGCCTCACCCTTACCTCTGAAACTAAACCTTAGAATTCATATCAAAACCCTAGACCTAGTTCCTTAACTGTCATCCCTATCCAACAAAACTCCAAAAAAACAAAAACCCTAATCTACTAAGCATCATAACTAGCCTAAAACATTATATCTAGTCATCCTTTTGGTTGCTAAGAGAAATTGAGATAGCCCTCTCTGGTCTTGGTAGGGCTAGTTAGCTGACCCGAATGTTGGTTTGTGGTTACCTTCCTCTAGCTCCATTCTCAACCTTGGGAAGTAGGGGGGAGTGATAACATTTTTGGCACTATTGCCAGGGTGCGATGGCAAAAATTTCCCTGGGAAATTTATTTAGTTAAATGAAGGTTAGACTTGTGAGTGACAAGTTCTGACATTCAAAGAAGTCCGGGTCTGTAAATTCGAGCCAAAGTACCAATTTTCAAGAAAATTTGTCTCGCAAAAGACACACTAGGTCAAATCTAGACCCAAATCCCTCACCAATTGTCAATTACCTCGAGAGTCTTTTAAGAAAGCAGAAGAAAAAGTCTCGGAAAGTTGGAAAGGCTATTCCTCCACTTGTGAAATCAAACTCCTTTCCCACAACATTTGCTTAAGAAGATTTTTCCTATAATTTTGAATTTGAAACATCTTTATTTATGTCTAAGTCTAAAAATTTTCTTTCATAAATTGTCTTTGATCCTATTGATTTTGAAACCCTTTTACCATTTTCTGAGTCTTCTTATTCTGAGGTTGATAGTGAAGTCTGGTCTAATTTTAACAAACTTAAAGGTTTGGTGGATAAGTTGTTGAGATTCAACAAGATGATGAGCTTAGTGAAAAGAGTCGCCTTCACTAAGTGGGCCCGCAGGATATTTTTGGCACAAAGTCTATTTTTAGACATGTCGATCATATTCTATGAGTTGCAGGATGCTATTTGTGGATGGTTGGTCAAGTTGGAAAAATAGATGGACTTCTATTTTTAGACATATTGGGCAGAATCTATTTTTAGATTGCCAGTCTAAAAATAGATATATCGAATATTATTAGCTCTTAATAATATTTGGACTATAAACATTATCTTATTCTCTTGGAGCACTTCAGTTAAGTGCACAGATGTGGCACAGGAGCTGACAGAAGGAATTACGCTATTCCTGAGGGTTAAGTGGAGCTATTTCATGGAGGACTTCAGTTAGAACTCATGTGACAGAGTTTGGTGGAGTTGGAGAAGTAGTTGGTGGAGTTGTATTTAGTTTAACTCAGTTAGACTCAGTTGAGCTAGTTGTATCTAGTCTAGCTGATTGATACACTAGTGAGAGTGGTGTGAATTAATTAGTTAATTAATTCACTAAATAATAACTCATTAATCAACTGAAGAATACATCAGTTAACTATAGTGCATGGTAGTTTCAGTGGAGACCAGTGGAGAGGTAGGTGAAAGAGCAAGTGTGACTATCAGTTGTGACTATAGTGATGCATTGATTGCATCCAACACTCAGTGGAGATGCCAATTAGAAGTTAGTGAGCAAGTAAGACAATTAAACTCGATGACCGTTCTTAATGATTAGCATTAGAAGCTGACCATGAAGGTGGCAAAGATCGGTGCATGAATTTGCAAGATTGGGCCTGATTAGTGTGTAGCGATTGTATTGTACTGAGAGTTTGATATGATCAGCTTTGTATGAGGATTGTTACATGATCTCTATGACATATATTATTTACAGATTTTTGGGGTTTTCAGCTTCTGGCTTTCTCGTTAAATAACTGTGTTAATGTGTGTGAATTTTTATTGTTTCATGTGTGCATTGCAATCTTGATTTAATTTCCGCAAATGATCAATGATGGAATAGATTTTGTATTTTGCATGAAGTTAACATAGTGTGAGATCAGGAGAATCTTGGACATATAACACATAATTTATATAATTTCTACATGGTATCCGAGCAGAGTTGATCATTGGAGGAGATTGCAATTATTGAAGCGGTTGAGTTTTGTGCTGGTGGAATTCAAATTTGCTGCAATGTTTTCTTGGTGTTGAAGTTGAGCATTCATTGAAATGTCTTTCAACAGATTGCGATTGGAGTATGCCCTTGATGGGATCTTGAATTACATAGCATGGATGGACAGGATGGAGGCGGCGCTGGATGATAATGGGCTGAAGGAGTTCATCGATAGCGATGTTCCTAAGCCGAGGTCTAACGATGCAGCCGCACATGACGCATGGAAAAAGAAGGTAGCAAAGTGTCGAAGAATTCTGTTGGAAGGTGTGAAGGACCACATTGTGTCTAGCCTTCATGGTAAAGCCACTCCATTCCTAATGTGGAAGGCTTTGACAGACTTGTTCCAAAGCAGAAGCAACCAGAGGAAGTTGGCGCTTAAAGACAAGCTCAGAAAAATAAAAATGGATAAAGGTGACAGTATTCCAAAATACCTCACAAAGTTTGTCCACTGCAAGGATGAGCTAGGAAGTGTGGGGGTTACTGTTGATGAAGAAGACTTGGTGAGCTTGGCTCTCCTTGGGCTGCTCGGGGTGCTTTCTCTACGGGCTACGTGTCGATGAATGGGCCCGGGTTGGGAGCGACTTTGGTCAGATCTTGTGCAGGAGGAGATAAGGCAGGGTACCAGGGATGGATCTTCATCGAAGAATGAAGATGAAGAAAATTGTGCTTTGGCTGCCAAAGCTCGGAAAGGAAAAGGGAATAAATCTTCCAAATCCGAAGCTAAAGGCAAGAAGCAGGATTTGTCCAAGGTGAAGTGTTTTCATTGTCACCAGCATGGGCATTTTGCCTCTAATTGTCCACAGAAGAAGAAGAATAAGAGCGATGCTGGTTCTGCAGCACGAGAGGCCTTAGCCTCGCATTTTGAGCTTGAATTTTCTTTGATCGCATGCTTGGTTTCAAGTGTGATGGGATCGGAGTGGTTTCTTCACAGTGGTGCGTCTTTCCATATGACTAGAGACAAAGATTTGTTTAGTGATCTGGAGGAAAAGGATCTTGGAGTGCACATCGAGATGGGCGATGATGGTAGATACAGTGCGACTGGTATCAGGACCATTTCCTTTGAGAGGAAGTCCGGTAAACCTTTCATCTTGAAGGATTTCATGCATGTTCCAGGATTGAAGAAGAATCTGATCTCCGTGGCGATGTTGGAAGACAAGGGTTATGATGTTGTTTTTAGTGAGAAAAAGCTAAGCAAAACAATGGTCAACTGAGAGAGATATGAGATTGAGTTAAGTCTTATCAATTGCAGGTAGATGGCTGCGCAACAATGGCAGGCAAAGCAGAAGGAGTGGTGAGCCGGGATGAGGGTGAATTGTGGCACAGGAGATTGGACCATTTTCACCATGGCGCTTTGAAAATTTTACAGCAGATTTCTACTGGGCTTCCCAAGGGTACACTTGCACAGTCAGATCAGTGCAAGGGATGTACTTTGGGAAAATTTGTGAAGACCACTTTTCATGAGAAGGATAGTCGCGCCTCGACGATCCTTGAGAGAATTCACACAGACGTGTGTGGAACTTTCTTGGTTGCTTCAACAGCAAAGCACATGTATTATGTGATATTTTTTGATGACTTTTCTCATAAGTGCTAGATCTTCTTCATGCAGAAGAAGAGCGAGACATACTCAAAGTTCTGTGAGTTCAAGGCGTTGGTTGAGAAAGAGTTGGGGAATTAGGTGAAAGCTCTAAGGAGCAATAATGGTGGTGAATACATCTCTGGTGAATTCAAAGACTTTTGCAGCAAAGAAGGAATTCAAAGAGAACTCACAGCGCCTCATAACCCAGAGCAGAATGGGGTTGCGGAGAGAAAGAACAGAAAGATCGTGGGTGCTGCACAAGCGATGTTGCATGATCAGGGCCTTCCCATACACTTGTGGGTTGAGGCATGCAACACTGCGGTTTATGCGAAAAACCGTTGTCCTCATAGAGTACTTGGCATGAGTACACTCGAAGAGGCATTTTCTGGTAAGAAGCCTGATATTTCTCATTTGAAGATTTTTGGCTCACCTGTTTACATTCATGTGACGAAGGATGTCAGGAAGAAGCTAGAGCTGACCGTAGAGGTTGGGATATTTGTGGGATACACAGAAACACCCCACAATTATTGTGTGTATTTTCCAGATAGTCGGATGACTGTTGTGCAATAGGATATCAAATTTCATGAGGAGAAAGCCATGAAGTTGTCTCTTGAGAGGGAGCTACAATTGCATGTAGAGGAAGAGCTACTTGTTCCTAAAAATGAGCCTCTAGATGTGGATCAACCATAAGAGGAGGTTCATGGAGTGGAAGAAACCACTCATGCAGCGCCAAACATTAGAGGGCGGAAGCGCACTACAGAAGCTGAGTGACTGAATCTTGATGCAACGCAGAATGTAGGAGCTCCTACATCACAAAGCAGATAGAGATAGTCTCCTGACCGATTTACTGGATACATGGCTCTGATGAGCAAGTGTATTGTGACGGAGCCATCCTCTTTCGAGGAAGCTGTGGAGGATCCCGCATGGGTAGATGCCATGGTGGAAGAGTATGATTCGATTGTTAGAAACAGTGCATGGGAGATTGTCCCAAGGCCGGAAGGGAAATCGATGGTAGGTTCGAGAAGTATAATGCAAGATTTGTTTCCCAGGGCTTCTCATAGATCGAGGGGATCGACTATGAAGAAACCTTTGCACCTGTCGCAAGGTATTCTTCCATACGGACCATCCTTGCTCTCTCAGCGCAGATGGGTTGGCACATTCATCAGATGGATGTGAAGACGATGTTCCTCAATGAAATCATTGAGTAGGAGGTGTACATTGAGCAGCTTGAAGGATTCGAAATCTTCAGTAGCGAGTCACATGTGTGTAGGCTCAAAAGAGCGCTGTATGGGCTGAAACAAGCACCTCTTGCTTCGTACACACAGATAGATAGTTATTTCACCGGACTTGGTTTCAACAACAGTGAGGCGAATCCAAACCTATACCAGATTGTGGTGGAGGGTAAGATTTTGATCATTGTGCTTTATGTAGATGATTTAATACTAATGGGTGATGAACTGTTGATACACTCATGCAAGGTAGATCTTGCAAAGGAGTTTGAGATGAAGGACTTGAGCCTCCTTCATTATTTCTTGGGATTGGAAATTTGGCAGCGGAAAGGTGAACTGTTTGTGTCTCAAGGCAAGTATGCACGGGAGATACTGGAGAAGTTTCACATGCAAGGCTGCAAGCCTATCGACACTCCTCTTCCTGGCGGTTGGAGGAAAGAGGATGCTACATTGGCAGAGGTAGTGGATGCCACTGTTTATCAACAGTTGGTTGGTTCGCTCATGTATTTAGTCAATACACCACCAAACATATGCTATGCTGTGAACCAGCTTTAACAAGCGATGGTGAAGCCTACCAAGCTCTTTTGGAAGGCAGGCAAGCATGTCCTGAGGTATCTCAGGGGCACATCTGGGTATGGATTGTGGTACAAATAGTCGGGAGGTGAAGCTGCATGGCTTCACGGATGCAGATTGGGAAAGAAGCCCAACAGACAGAAAGAGCACATCTGGAGGGATTTTTCAGTATCGAATCTACAACAGTTTCTTGGTACAGCAGGAAACAAAGATCCGTGGCACTCAGTTCAGCGGAGGCCGAGTACATGGTAGCAAGTTTGGCTGCATGCGAGGCTATATGGATGTGGAAGATCCTGGTTGGTTTGTTTGGTTATTATATTGACATCTGGTACCATCATATCAGAGATTGTGTGCAGCGGAGGATCATGTTGCTTTCTTACATTCCTACAGAGGATCAAGATGCAGATATTCTGACGAAAGCGCTCACCAGGAGAAAATTCAAATACCATATAGACAGGATCGGGGTGGAAGATAATCCCTATCTTGTTGAGAGGGAGTGTTGAGATTCAAAAAGATGATGAGCTTAGTGAAAAGAGTCGCCTTCACTAAGTGGGCCCGTAGGCTATTTTTGGTGCAAAGTCTATTTTTAGACATGTCGATCATATTCTATGAGTTGCAGGATGCTATTTTTGGATGGTTGGTCAAGTTGGAAAAATAGATGGACTTCTATTTTTAGACATATTGGGCGGAATCTATTTTTAGATTGCGAGTCTAAAAATAGATATGTTGAATATTATTAGCTCTTAATAATATTTGGACTCTAAACATTATCTTATTCTCTTGGAGCACTTCAGTTAAGTGCACAGATGTGGCACAGGAGCTGATAGAAGGAATTACGTTATTCCTGAGGGTTTACTGGAGCTATTGCATGGAGGACTTCAGTTAGAACTCACGTGACAAAGTTTGGTGGAGTTGGAGAAGTAGTTGGTGGAGTTGTATTTAGTTTAACTCGGTTAGACTCGGTTGAGCTAGTTGTATCTAGTCTAACTGATTGATACACTAGTGAGAGTGGAGTGAATTAATTAGTTAATTAATTCAATAAATAATAACTCATTAATCAACTGAAGAATACTTCAATTAACTACAGTGCATGGCAATTTCATTGGAGACCAGTGGAGAGATAGGTGAAAGAGAAAGTGTGACTATCAGTTGTGACTATAGTGATGCATTGATTGCATCCAACACTCTGTGGAAATGCCAATGAGGATTGCATGAGCAAGGCTGGAGAAATTTGAACTCATTCAGGGCCATTCTTCAGCAGGGATTGCACAGTAGAGGCAGGCTAGCAGGAGGCAAAGATCGGTGCATGGATTACAGATTGAACTGATTAATTAATGTGTAAGCGATTGTATGTTGAGAAACGATATGATAAGATTTGTATGAGGATTGTTACATGATATCTATGAAATATATTATATACAGATAGTTGGGGTTTTCAGCTTCAGGATTTCCCATTAAACAACTATGTTAATGTGTGTGAATTTTTATTGTTTCATGTGTGCATTGCAATCTTGATTTAATTTCCGCAAATGATCAATGGTGGAATAGATTTTGTATTTTGAATGAAGTTAAAATAGTGTGAGATCAGGAGAATCTTGGACATATAACACATAAGTTATATAATTTCTACATAAGTTTCAAGTAACTTTAGGCAGAGCTTATTTCCAATACGAGCAGCAGGATTTTTCTTCACCACATGTTACTACGCCTTCTCACACAACTACATCATCATCTTTTCCTTTCATTCCATCATTACCTCTGAAAGTTTTCACTCCATCAATACCTCTACAACCCCCTCCATTAATCGTGGCCAAATTCACTCCATTTATCTTAGCCCAACAACTCACTGCACAAACTCATAATTATGGAACATCAGAGGTTACCGCTTATCAGCACATTGTCAAAGTGCCTGATTTCATAGATCTTGAAGAGATTGACAATGATGATGCCAAGATGCATATCATAGCACACAGTTTCTTAGGAGAGGTTACAAAATGGTTTCTCTCTCTCACAGTTGGTTCAGTAGCTAATTCACAACAGTTGATTGACTTGTTTATGACAAAATGGGAGGAGAAGAAGAATCCATTGAAAATTCTAGCTGAATATAACGCTTTGAAAAGGAATCCTGATGGGTCTATACAAGACTTTACAACTAGATTCAATAAGATTTATGATTATATTCCTAAAAATATCAATCCTCCTCCAGGACTCACTTTATTTCACTACCTTGATGTTTTTGATCCTGATATGGCTTACCAACCGAGGGAAAGAAATCCATCAACCCTTGAAGAAATGCAGTGAGCGTGGAAGCGAACCTGATTATCAAAAGTAAAAAATCAAGATAGAGAAAAGGGTCACTATCAAGGAAGAAACACTTCATCCGAGGGAAAGCTCGACACCTTCATCAAAACCATGGAGAAGATCATGGAAAAAATGTCCATCGCTGATAGACAAGTTGAACCCTCCTTTAGAAATCCCAATTTCAGGGGTCAAAACTAGCAGCCAGGGAATGGAGGGGTCAAGATCCACAAAGTCAACAACAAATTTGCACTCCATTTCATAAAAAATACACATAAGGTCACGATGAAGAAGATATTTCTGGCGAGAATCATTTATTTGAGGAAAATCAACAACCTATTTTCCCCACTGAAGAAGATCAGTTTTCTATATAAATTCATGCACGGGACGATAAAAAATATGTCTTATCAAATGATGATATGCTATCAGTACGAACAAAATATTACCAAAGGGGATATCATAATGCTCTTACTCAAGTACATAGAAAATATGGTTTGAGGAATAGGAATGTTCCTATAACCTCCAATTAAAAAAAAAAACATAATTCTCAAACTGATACCCATCATAAAGAGACGACTACTTCAAATCAAAGAAAAGACAAGGGACATACTATTCCTAGTCCTACAAAAGGAAATGAGGCTTCTACCAGCAGTCAGAAAAAAAGATAAACAAGTCCAATATGGAGGACAAAAGAGGGATATCCCACACAAAGATCAGCTAGAGAATAATGATGCATCATCCAAAGAGGTAGAAAAACATTTTTCCCTTTTTAGTCTTGAAAATGAAATCTCTAAACTGAAAGTCTCCATTCCTTTAATTGAAATAGTCAAGAATGAACAACATAAGTTTCAAGTAGTACATCAGATGTTTGATATAGTTAATGTAAGTGACGATCACCCGAAACTTTTATTTGGTCCTATTGTTGATGGTGATTTAGAAGATAGTGAGGTCCCACCGTTTTATCTTGGCCTCAAAATCCACGATTTTATCCTCCATAATGCCATGTTTGATTCAGGAGCGTCTCATAACCTTATGCCCAAAGCCATCATAGACATATTATGCCTAGATATCACAAGACCTAACCATGACCTTTATTCATTTGATTCAGGTAGAGTGAAATGTCTTGGCCTCATTAAATATCTAGTGGCGTCTTTAGAGAAAATCCAATCCAAGAATGTCCTCATGGATGTTGTTGTGGCTGATATCCCTCCCAGATATTGAATGTTTCTCTCCCGGTCATGGGGAGAAAAACTTAGAGGTACCTTGTAACTCAACTTTTCATATGCTACAATACCTGTCTTTGGTCAACTCAGAAAACTATATCGAGAAAGTAAAATGAAGTACATGATCAGTAGCAGATAAAAGCCCAATAATCACCCCATACATGCTTTTAACATGGATTTAGAGTCTTTTATATTATTCAATGATCAATGTTCAACATCTTTAGAAATTTTAATTGAAGAAAAGACATAAATTTCTGAGTTTTCAAATTCTGTTTTAGAAACTGCAAATGAAGAAAATCGAGAAAATATGTCAAGTGGTTTGGAACCAAGCACATCAATCCAAAAAAGAGATGAAATAGTGAAAGACACATAATTTTTTGGTACAACAAACCTTTATCAAGCAGCAAGTAAAGTTTAGTCATCCGACCTGCACCATCGCAATGAAGAAATTGGTTTGTGGACCATGGAATTCGATGGAGCCTTGGGTAAGGAAGGGGTTGACATTGGAGTATGGATTCATAGCCCTATAAAGAATTTTCTTAAAATTCTTCCTAATGTTCAAATTTCCTCTTACAAGTTAGCATTATACAATTCAAACAATGAAGAAAATTATGAGGCTTTGATAGCCAGCTTGAAAATTCTCAAGAAGTTAGGCACCAAGAAAATTTATGTGTATGGCGAGTCTAAAATGGTAATAAAACTTGTCAAAGGGGAATATTAGGCAAGCATCCTAGGATGCGAGCTTACCGAAATTTAGTATTAGATATCCTGAAGACCTTTACCGAGTATAATTTTTCATTGATCCCAAGGGACAACACTGTTATTGCTGATTCAGTTGCCAATTCGGCTAGCATCTTTAAAATTCCATTGTATCCCCAATAAGAAGTATGAGATAAACGTCAAACATCACCTTGCTGGTCCAGATAATGTTCAATACTGGGATGTCTTTCAAAATGAAAAAAATATCAGCAACTTCTTGCAGACAGAAGAGGAATTTGTGAATTTACAAATGGATGACCAATTTTCTGAAAATGACCTAGAATTGCATGTGGCAGAAATTAAACTACTTCAGCTGAAAGACAACTCCAGTCCTACAGGTCTTGTGCCTTTGGAGGAGCTTTTTGATCAAGATGATGTTGCACACAAACCAACCATGCTGCCAACATAAGTAGGAGTGGAAGATCTTAATCTTGTCAGTCTTGGAAAGCCCAATATATTCAAGAATTCAAAATCATTGAGCCCAAAGATGAAAGGTAAATATGCAACGCTCATGTCTCAGTTTGTTTATGTTTTTACATGGGAGTATTCTGATCTGAAAATTTATGGTAAGAGTATAATTCAACATATTATTCCTTTGAAACTGGATCAGAAGCCTTTCCTCCATAATTGAGGAGAATGAATCCCAAGTTGCTGCCCTCCATTAAAAAAGAGGTAAACATGTTATTGAATGTTGGTAATATAGTTCCACTTCGCTCCTCAAATTAGATGTCTAACTTAGTGCCAATAAGGAAGAAGACTGGATAAATTCGTTTGTGTATAGATTTCAGAAATCTGAATAAAGTATCAATGAAAGACAATTACTCACTGCCAAAAATGAACCATATTATGCAAAGGTAGTTGGATCTTCCAGAATTTCATTGCTGGAAGGATACTCAAGGTATAATCAGAATTTAGTCCATCCAGATGATCAAGAAGAGACAAACTTTACAACACCATGGGGTACCTTTATGTACGCCAAAATTCCCTTTGGATTGAAAAATGTAGAAGCAAATTTTCAGCGAGCGATGGAAATTTCCTTCGCCAATGAAAAGGATGTATTCTTGGTCATCTATCTTGATAATATCACTGTTTTTTCCAAGACAGATGAGCAACGCTTGCAACACTTGAAAACAATTTTTCAGAGATGTAGGAAATTTGGTATATCAATTAATCCTAAAAAGAATTTGTTTGCTATGGAGGAAGGAAAATCGTTGGGCCACATCATGTCAAAAAATGACACCTGAATAGATCCTTTAAGAATTGAAGTGATTCAGAGCTTGGACTATCCTAGAAGCAAGAAGGAGATTCAATCATTCAATGGTAAAATCAATTTTCTTAGAAGGTTTGTTCCTAATCTTGCTGAACATTTAAGGCAAATTATTAACATGCTGAAGAAAGATAGTGAAGTAAAATGGTTAGAGGAAGCAAAGAAGTCTTTCAATCAAGTAAAATATTCTTTATCTCACGCTCCAATTATTATTAGTCTAGATTACACACTTTATTTCATCATTTTTTCCTTTGCTTCAGAGCATTCTCTCAGCTGTTGTCCTTATGCAAAAGAAAAATTAAAAAAATAGAACAACCCTTCGCTTTCTTCAGTATAACCATTAGAGATGCAGACTTGAAGTACAACATCATTGAAAAACAGGCCTTGGAAATAGTTAAATCATTGAAAGAATTCCGATTCTATATTCGTCATTCTCATGTGATTACATATGTTCCAAACACTATTGTCAAAGATGTGCTTACAAAAAATGATCCTGAAGGTCGACGTAGAAAATGGATTTATGCTATGTTGGAGTATGAATTGGAGATCAAGCCTACAAAACTGATCAAGGAACAAGGTTTGGAAAAGCTTATGGCAGACTCAAATCTCCATGATTTGGACATTAATTTTATTTCTGCATTATCTGAGGAGAAATAGGTTTATTCATTAACTTAGGTATCTAAAATCCTTATTTCATCACCTTTGTACATTGATGTTGTTTATGTTTTGCAACACTTGAATCCTCCTGCTGGTTTCCCTAGTAGTAAAACTATATATTTGAAGTTGAGGGCTCTTAAGTAATATTGCATCTTTAACAATGATTTGTATTGGAAAGGTCTGGCTGGAGTGTTGTTGAATTTCTTGGTTGAAGGAGAAGTTGAAAAAGTGATGAATGACTTTCATAAAGGTGATTGTGGTGGTCATCGTTTCTGGAAGAATACAACAAATAATATTTGAGGGTTGGCTTCTATTCGCCAAGTTTATTTTCAGATGTGTATAATACTGTCATGAGCTATCATGAATGTGAAAATTTTCAAGGAAAAATAAATCTTTTGTCGCTGCCCTCAAAAACCATCACAATTCAAGCACCCTTCCAGCAGTGGGGTCTTGATTTCATTGGCGAGATCCATCCTCATTCACGAGCTCGGCATAAATGGATACTTACTACCATTGATTACTTCACAAAGTGGATTGAAGCCATTCTGATGAGGCAAGATATATATACTATCATCATTCAGTTTTTGGAAAGCAATATCTTGTCTTGTTTTGGTTTCCCATAGAGATTATTACGAACAATGCAGCTACCTTTATGTCTAAGAAAATGATTGACTTTTGTGATAAATATCACATAAGACTTGGTCATTCTACAACATATTATCCTCAAGTCAATGGGTTGGTTGAATTGTCAAACAAATCATTGGTGAATATAATTAAGAAGCTGTTGCAAGAGAACAAGAGAAATTGACACAAGAATCTCATAAATTCTCTATGGCTGGATAGAGTTAGCACCAAGAGATCAATTAATATGTCACCTTTTTAACTTGTGTATGGTGTTGACACAATGTTTCCCATTTCTTTAGATGTCCTAGTGATGAAAATTTTGCAAGAGATCGACAGTGAACCAAATGATATCTAGTGAAGAATCAGTCAAATGATTCATTTACAGTAGACAAGAGAAGAAGTTTTCAATCATACTTCAAAACTTCAGGAGAAAATCAAGAAAGTGTATGACAATAAGACCAAATTTAATGCTTTCAAAATATGAGATGTTGTCCTTCGGTGGGACGCCCATAATGAAGACAAAGGTAAGCACAGTAAGTTTGAATATATGGAAACATCCATACAATATCACAAAATTCAGAGGTAATAAGGAATTCTTGTTAGAAGATCTTGATGGGCAAGAAATTCTAGGAGGACCAGTGAATGGTAGGTTCCTCAAGAACTACCTTACCTAAGTTTGAAAAAAAAAGGTTCACTTTCATTGTAAATATCACTTTTTATTTGTTGCTAATAATAAGAATATGTTGCAGAAGTTTGAAGCCCGAAGAGAAGGCCATGATACTTCTATAATTCTCTGATGTTTTTCTTTCAAAAAATTCCAAAAATTTCAGTTA
This sequence comes from Pinus albicaulis, assembly GCA_034641835.2. Lineage (NCBI taxonomy): Eukaryota > Viridiplantae > Streptophyta > Pinopsida > Pinales > Pinaceae > Pinus > Pinus albicaulis. The sequence continues at coordinate 141,416,203 of CM076580.1, read as the reverse complement.
GTTTTCGAGTTAGTTTTTCAGTTTGTCGAAGTTATTTCAGTTTCCAGTTTTGACTCCATTGCCCTATGGATAAGACTACTTGATCTACGATGTTATTAACACCTCCTAAAGGAGCTTCCATCCCTAGCTGGAGCCAATATCAGTGTCCAATATTCAGTGACCAAACTTTACTCTTTCAAATTTGTTTAGTAGTCACTCCTAGGTCAAAATTTTACATTTCCAAGTCAGTTTTCAAATAAAATTTTGATCGTTGGATATGTCTAGGTCTTTAAAATTTAGTCCCTCTAATTTATTCATGGTCATTTCCATTTCATTAGTCATGTCCTCATTATCATCTAGAGTCTTAGGTCAAGTCACCATGCTTTCACCTAGGTCAGTTTCAGTGTCTTTCATTTCGCCACCATAAAATTCCAAAGTTTGTCATAAAGAAGGAAAAAGAAGGGTAATTCACTTCCATCATACAAAGTTATCTTTAAAAGGGAGTTATCTTAGGTAGGAAAAAAAATACAATTTGTCTTCTTTCAAAAGATTGTTGCATTGTAAAATTATTCAAAAAGCAAAGTGTTCCTAAAAAGGGTCATGTTTTCACTAAATGACAAAAAAGTGTTTTATTGATGTTATAAAAGTGAAAAATTGATTTCTTTCACTCATTTTATCTTCTCTTTCTCGATAAAGTGCATCTCTGACCTTCAGAATACCCTACCATTGATAAAGGTGGAAGAAAACTGGAAAAAGTTGTAAGAAACTCCATTATGCTACGCTTCTGGAGGCAGTGCGATGTTTCTGAGGGAGCAATGCGGTGTTTCTGGGGCAGTGCTAGGTTTATGGTTATTGGAGCTACGCTTCTACCAAAACTACTACGTTTTTGTGTTTCACTCTTCAAATAAGCTACCCAAGCTTCAAAACCAGTGTGAAAACCTTCTGTGGCCTCTAAAATCAGTAAGTGGCTACCTTAACAGCCTTCTTCAAGTCAATTCATGATTGTATGAATGTTTTCTATCCTTAGGGTTTTTCTCTCCTACATTCTAGGGTTTCTCCTTTTTCTATTGGTTTTAGCCATTGAAGACCATTTTTCCCACCATCTAAACCTTCACTCATCCTTCACAAACCCTACCACAATAGCTCCTATTACCCACAGTCCCCTTTACCCTTGTTTTCATCAAAACCCTAAGTCCCCATTACATTTTCACAAGAAAAATGGAAAATCTCCGTGTTTTCCTATTTTGATCCACCTTCCCATACCTATTTCACAAAATTCCACCTATATCCTAAAGCTAACATATTACCCTACTTCCTCAATTGTTTGGGAAATTTTCCTCAACCACCTTATACCTCATCACAACTCCTAAAGCTACCCTATCCATATCCCTTGTTTTCCCAAATTCACTCTCTTTACTCACTCATTTCATCTAGGAGGGTTTTATTCTATTCAAAACTACTATGGAGATTGAAAATAAAGATCACAAGGGAGGCCACAATTCTGTATTTGAGCCATCCACATTGCAAGAACTTAATGCCTCCCCATATGCGAAGAGATATTTTGAAAAAATTGGATATCTGAGATTTTGTGAGAAGATCATGGAGGTAGGATGTCATGCCCCATTGACTACCCTTTTTTCCACTAACTTCAGTAGAGACAAAGCCACCATAACGAGCATTGAATTCACTCTATCAGCAGAGGCCATCACTTCAACAACATGGATTTCAAATGAAGGAGAAGTCTGGTTCAAGGGCATGGAATTGGACCTTGAAAACTACCCAATGTTCCTAAAACCTCATTGCAAAGATGAACCTGAACATGTTTTCCCCTTCAGGCATTTAATTGATAAGTATGCCCCATTAATTAAGCTGATCATGAAATATTTTACATGCGATGCAAGATTTTCAGGACTATACCAATACCATGTCAGGTTACTAATGCACTTCACAGCTACCAAATAACTCAATTTGTCTAACTATTTATTCAGGATTTTGGTCAAGATGGCAGAAAAAGTACAGAGCAAAGGTAGAAACCCTCATCCTAGTTTATTTCACCATGGTTTGGTAAATTTAATTGTTTTGCACCAACTCTCAACAAATAATATGACCTGGGAAGTTTACATGGAGAAATTAGCATCAGCTCCTACTACTAATCCACCTAATGTTCATAGCACAACATCAATACAACCAAAGGAGGTTATCTCTTCAAGCAGACAGGCTCATATTTCAAAATCACCTAGGGTTGAGATTACTCAAACCTATGAGAAGGGAAAGAGAATGGTTTTTTCTCCTAAGACCATCAGAGGTGTATTGGCATCTGGAACTACACTTGAGCAAAGACAAACAATGGATTAGCCACTTGGCCATGATGGTTAGTCACCATTGCAACACCATGGTGAACAAGCACCCTTAGAAGTTGACATGATAGAACAAGTGAAGTATAAGTCATTTGAGGATATAATAAAAGAGAAATATGAAGAAATAACAGAGTTGAGGAAGGTTTTCTCAATTGCAAATTCTGAGATCACATTCCTACAACATGAGAATCTTCAGTTAAAGGTGAAACTACTCTGCCAAGACAAGCCAAACGTACATGTTGATGCAGATAAAGGCAAGGGAAAAAGAATAGTAGATGATGATCAGATGGAGGATGCAGAAGATGGAACAAAAAGAAAGAGACGAAGGACAAGATGCCTCAAGAAGGTGCTTCAGATAGAAAGAGAATCAGCTCCTAAATAAGGTTGGCAGATTTTTGATGAACTAATTCTTGATGAAATCAATAAAGATAGAGAGTATTGGCTTTATATGGTCAATGGACACCTTGAGAAGCTTCTGAAGAAATCTAAAAAGAACAATAACCTCCAGAGACATATGGCCAACCACTTTTGCGCCAAGAACAAAATTTCCCAAATCAGGCTCAAACAAGTGAATAAAAAGCTTAAAGAAGCTCAAATGAAGCTCGAGGAGAAGGAAAAAGTAGACCTCCTTCCTGAGGCATCCATGGATATTTAGACTATCCTCAACATGTTTTATAGAACAAATTTTGGTCAATTTTGAGGAGTTTTTTTTTTTTTTTTTTATTAAATAATTTTTTTATAAAATTATGGAAATTTTGTCTCCTCAGAAGCACCGTGCTAAGGCGCAACAATTTCTCTCGGGGCGTTAAAATGAAGTTTTGATTACATGGATGGGTTCATATTGACTATTACATGCCATATATGGACTTGGTTTTTCATAAAACTCTCCAGTTTTGAAGAAAAACTAAAAAAAAACTACCTCATTTCTATGCTTCTACCAGTGTTTTTGACCAGGTGCGTCACTTCTAGAGTGAGGTTGGGAAAAACCACTTTTGGAGGTCTTTCTGTGGGTGTTTTCTAAAAATTCAAGGTGCATTGGAAACTATACTCATAGGGCTAATAAAAAAAATAATTCATATTTTTATTTTGATGCTCCTAAGTGGGTCAAAATCACCCTTGAATAGGAGTGATGCTTCTGCCAGAGAGGTTCAACGTTTCTGCTACAGGTGCCACGTTTCTGCATTGGATTCCTTTCAGACAACTTTCATGCCAGGAAAACTCCAGAATTCAATGCTATTTGTCCCATGAGGTGTAATTTGATGTATTTTAGTTTTTTTTTTCCTTTATGATGAGGAAACATGTAATTTAATGAAGGGGACACACACTCCTAGTCTTTAGCTAAATTTGAGGGATTAGTTTCTAACTTCCCTAGATTCTAGGAAGTGACTCATCTGATGTAATTATGACGATTTTGGGATAATATTTCGACCATATGAGGTGTCATGAACTCTATTTTCTATAAGTATTCCACCTCAAGCCTTTTTATAGGTTGGATAGTTGTTATTTGTAGTGGAGCTATTGTACAAGATTTTGCTAATGAAATCAAAGAAAATGTTGTAGACATAGTGTTGAGACTCCAGTGGTATGCATTTGAGCATTTGTTTTTCTCTATAAAATCATCATGTTGAATTTTATGTTTCTCATCTTTCATCTATATGCTTCTTTATGCTAATTATTATCAGTTTAATAACATAAATAATGCTTTTTATGCTCTATTTTTTATAAGATTTTCATGAAATTGTCTCTTCTCTTATGATGAATGAATTCAGTTTAATGCTAATTATGATTCCCTCTCATTTCACTCTATACACAATGACAAACTAAGAATGATTATTAGCTTACCTACCTGGCCTCACCCTTACCTCTGCAACTAAACCTTTGAATTCAGACCAAAATCCTAGACCTAGTTCCCTAAATGTCATCCGTATCCAACAAAACTCCAAACAAACAAAAACCCTAATCTACTGAGCATCATAAATAGCCTAAAAAAATATACCCAACAATCCTTTTGGCTGCTAAGTGAAATTGAGAGATCCCTCTCTGGTTTTGGTAGGGCTAACAACCTGACCTAAAGGTTGGTTTGTGGTTACCTTCCTTCAGTTCCATTCTTAGCCTTGGGAAGTAGGGGGAGTGATAATAGAATGAAACTCCACTATCTAAGCACCACACCAAACCCATCACTGATGACACCATGCATGCGATGAGAGTGAAATCCAACTCAAACTTTGAAGTAAGTGCTTCACCTGCCGCTCCTCCTGAGGGATTTTTTTTCGATCTTCTTGTGCGGACACTTTGTAGCATAGTGTCCAAGCTCATGACAATGAAAACATTTTAACTTTGACAAGTATTTCTTCTTACTTTCCTTACCATAATATGATTTAAAAAGGAATGCATTCCCTTTCCCTTTCTTCACCTTTCCAACCAAGGCACAATTCTCATCATCATCAATCTTTGATGAGGATCCATCTCTGGTGTTCCATCGAATCTCTTCTTGTACCAAGTCAGACCACAATCACTCCCACTCTGGTATCTTCTCCCTCCCATTCAATGAATCCTAGTAGTTGTGCCAGCTCTTGGGAAGGCCTAGAAGTTCTAGGATCACTAGAACATCCTCGAAAACTATCACACCAACACTTCGAAGCTCATCTCGACATTGAGTGAACTTCGTCAAGAATTTTGGTATCGTGCCGCCCTTCTCCATCTTGATCTTCTTGAGCTTGTCCTTCAACGCCAAGTTCCTGTGGTCACCGTTGTTATGAAACAAATATGTTAAGGCCCTCCACATATCATATGGAGTTTCCTTTCCATGGAGGATCTAAACAATATGATCTCAAACTCCTTATAACAAAATCCTTCTCACCTTTGCTACATTCTTCTTCCATGCATCAAGATTTTGAGAATTTGTTGTTGCGATCCTGGGAATATCATTGTCTATGAATTCTTTCAACCCATTGTCTTCAAACATTGCCTCCATCTTGTCCTTCCAAGCTATCTAATTCAAACTACCCTCAAGGGCATATTCGAGTCTCAATCCATAGAAAGACATATTGATCTGCTGTTGGTCTTGAAGAATAAATCTGAAAATTTGATTCACCTGTTCAAAACAAACATGTATTCTTCTCTTTTATAGTGATTACTACTCTGATACCATGTAGAAAATCGACATAGATTCAACCGATCTTGTAATATGCTAAAACAAAATAATTGAATATATTCTACAAATTGCGGAAACCAATTACGATCGCATAATCACATGAAAAATAAAGAGAAATAATTTCAACCGCACAACACAAAGATGTATATGGGGAAATCCTTAGCTAAAAAACTTGTTGTATGTATATTGCATCAAGTCAAGGATACAAAAAATACAATGCTTCTCTCATGCTTGTGAGCTCTCTACACTATCTCTGACTCTCTCACTCTGATCCAAGAAAGTTTGGTCCAATACTTAACCAATTTCCTACCTTTGGATGCTCAGCTTTGCTTAGGGATTCCCTAGGGAAATTGAGCGTGTATTCATTTGAAAATTCCCAATAATTTATTACGCAATACATCCAAGGCATCATGTTGACCTGTACAATTTTATAATTATACAATTCATAGTATACTTCCCTTTAACTCATTTCTCAACTGGGTATTCCTTAGAAGTGACATGCAACAACTATTTATAGCAAATTATCATTTATCTGATTGATCACTGCATGTGAATTAAATCAGATTTAATTCACTAGACCTCTCACTAGCTCATCCACTATTATAACTCGTTAAATTTATTCTAACTCAAATAATTAATTTAACCAATTACAACTCAAAATAAACTGCAAATGGACCCCCTAAAAATTAGAGTGAGCTGTACATGCCTCCATTTTGACCCCCAAATCAAATTGACCAAACTAACTAAGTCTTCCCAACTCAGTTAACTCGTATAAGTTGTCATGTAATGTGGAATTACAATTTCCTTCTAATTTAATTAAGGGAAAAATTAAATTAAAAACCTATTCTTGTTTCCAATTTCAATGTCTTCATAGATTCCAATAGCGTAATATTGTTGCTTAAAAACATCTCCAAAAGAGTCCCCAGTGGGTGCCACAACAAATAGTGGGGATTCCCCCATGGCCATTTTCTCATATTAAGTTTTCCACCAACCCTTGACACAAGGATTGACCTTAAGGAGTGCAAATGTAATATTTTCTCTGTAAAAAATATTGTTAACCGAAAAATACCTTCTAAGAGATTTAACCATTTGTCTAGAGAATCCACATCTATCTAACCTTCAAATACATGAATATTAAAATTAAGTTTTACCTTAAACGTGGTGGTGCCTCCAAAGTGGCCAATTGATGAAGATGCATCACACATTATCATTTGTTGAAGGATATGGGAAAAAATTTCCATCATCTTGTTCATTTGTCTCTTGAGGAATTCTTTGAGCAATAGTTTAATAGGATCTCTTTCTCCCTCATCTTTCTTTTCTTCTCTGATGAGAGGCCATCGGGGTTGGTGAGGATTATCTTGCAAGGGCTCAAGGAGTTTGAGTCCCAACTCCTTATACCTTGACATCGATGGGGACATGGTCAAAAAATTAGAGAAAGAGCAAATTGCTTTGATGATGAAGGGAGCAAAATAAAATATAGATTAATAACAAAAAATATAGAGATATAATGAAAAATTACATCAATTAAATTAATGGGAAATTCCAAAAGCTGTATACAAGTATAATGAAAATAAACTAGGTCAAATGATGATAGCTTATCTCTTAGAAGAGATGTGACAGCTACCATACTTCCCGAACTCTATTATAATGAGGCTCTGAGGCATTTTTATCACAAAGAATCAATAAGAAAAACCTAACCATCCAAAACCTTAACTCTAGGAGATAAGCGCTAAAGGCTTATGGGCCCCGATGTGGTAAGTTGGAATGTCAACTTCGTAGGGTTGTAACTTTGGCATATGATCTTTGTTTGGTACACACAATAGCTAGTTGGAAAGGTATATTTGAGGAGTACAGTTTCCAACTGTCAATGAACATGATTTCCATTAGATTGTTTCACCAAAAAACATTTTTTTTGGCCTCAAAACGAATCCAAAAGTTCAGGACATGAAAACTGCCAAAATAGGAAAATATGCTGCAAAATAGGAAATTGTTTTGTGAGTAAGGTGGAATAGGTGGGTGGCCAATGATATCCACCTATATTATTCTCACACTTTCATCACACATGCTACCAAGTAGATTAACACATTTTCATCTCACAAGCCAAGGAATCCTAGTGCTCACATCCATAAGAAGTAATCCTTGTTACTATGGTAATGCATGATATTCCAAGATTTTATAAATAAATAGAATCACACTAACAATCAATCTCTAATATATGAAGTAGTTTCCCTTAAAAAATATAACATCCTCCCTTTACATGGGTTCAAGTGAGAGAGGAAAACAATAAAACATGGATAAAGTCTTGAAGCAACCTTGGGATATATCAATAATTGGAGCACTCCTTAAGACAATGTGTCTAAATTTCCCATAAATTTTTGTACAACCACTAAGGTATTTCACTCTCTAAGCTAGCTTTTCACATGTCAATAATTCTTCCTCTTAGGCGGTTAATCCTCCAAACAATGAATTCTTAATTCAAGTGTTCCTCTTTAAATGGTGTGTAATGTGGTTAAATGTACCTAGGGACAAGTGCCTAATCCCCAAGTTCTTGATGCCCTCCTCCAAAGCGGTTACACCAGGCATGAAAAAGATCCATCCTCCCCATTAAGTTCACCCAATGTATGGAAAATTCCAATTACATCACATTTCTCAAGTACAACATGGAGAAGTTTTCCTCCCTAGAATTGATCCATGTACACACATGCACCCAATATAGACTTTTCTAATGTAAATAAAAAATAAAAAAAATGGGTTGGAGACCACATGTCCTTCATAGAAGCACCCCCCTATCTAAGTGAAAACAATTTTGAAGCAACAAAGAGCTAAAACATGTCCTTTGTATTCTAGAGTTGTGCTTCTCCACATCTATATTAATGTCCTTTACTTGCTTGGAATGTCCTTATGGCTATCAATACATCCTACCAAATTACAGAGGTATAAACTAGTGCAACCACCAAGTCTATATATATTGATGTTGAATTTTAAGTTCACTCCCTCGTACTATATCAATGACATACAAATAAATAATACTAATCCTTAGCATTAATACTAATTATCATCATTAATTAAAGGGTCTAGAAATATATGGCTTAAATATTCATCAAATCTTATTCATCTATGCAAAATTCATTGTAAAATATTTAAAATAGGGGCCATCTCTTGCAAATATGAGTGTAGTTCGTAGATCACTGACTAATAAATAATCATCCATCTAGTTAAATATTGACTACAAAAATCATCCTCAAATACAATATCAAAAAATGGTGTTCACGAATGAGATATAGAAGAAAGATTACAATAGAAAACAATGAATTCATGGATTCAAAGAAGAATCAACACTGCAATATCTCTCTGATCCAATATCCCCTACTAACACCGAGAAACTTTGTGATAACAATACTACGAGCAGAGAGACTATGGATTTATATGATTTCTCCAATAATGACTATATTCCATGGTGCGATTTAAATTATGTCAATTTATTCTAACTTGCATTGAACAAGCATGAATCGATTCTAATTTTCATTACCCATATCACGACAATGTTGGGTTATCTTTTCATTTTTCTCTCCCAACATGTTGATATCATCATGACTTGATTTTTCACATTCCTTGTTTAAATCAAGCACACATATCTCGACTAAACTCATTGTTTTCCATCACGATGCATGTTAGATCACTTGCTTCCCTACCAAAAATCATATCTAATCTCGAGAATTATAGTGACTATTGACTTAAATATATTTAAATGACTCAATGGTTAATCTTGTCTAAAAAACATTAAATTCCACAAGACTCAACCTACTATACTTTGACTATTTATCTCGAGGGATTCTAAAGACTTATAAATTTTTTAATGTGGTTCATGGACATTAAGTGGGCGCTACATCTACAGGAAAATCCAGGTAGATCAACCCAAAGGGATCTACCCACTGGCCAAACTAGTAAGGCCTAACCCCAAGGGCATTGAGGAGATTTTACCCCATGACCTCAATAATATGTGAATCCATGAATGTCAAATGTCAAGAGTAATAAATGGAGAGTGAAAAATATATCTCCACACCAACATGTGAAAGTTGGCTCAATTATTAAAATGAAATATTCACATCATGTTATTGAAGCAAACTCTATACCTCTCTTTTTAGGCACACATTCCATAAGAGAACTTATCCTCATATGCATGAGATCAAGCATCCATTTTATGTTGGTAACATGTGGCTATTTACTATGATTTTAACCAATACCTTCTATATGTTAGCATTCAAGGTTATTTCAAAATTGGTTACACCATGCTTATGGGTGCATGGTGTATGGACGATCCTTGGTTGTTTCATCATTGACATGCACATGTGGAAATGTCTCACTCTTGGTTTGTTAGACCTTGTATGGATGCTTATGCAACTTTCTTCCTATTAGTTTGGCAGCTTAGAAACAAATTCCCTCCTTTGGACAACCTTTCTCATCATGAGAAGACCCTCTTTTCCCTTGGAGGAATTTAATTTGGTTAAGGAAAAATATTATTTTTAATGGAAATCCCACAAGTACACAAAAGTAAAATTCAACCTCGGCAAAAAAATTTGTCCACCTAAGAAGCATATAAATAAACCTCAATTTACATCACTTTGGAGCATCTCATCACACATCTCTTCTTCTCTTGGAGGTTCGACTACATCTAAAAATTGTAGGGTATTTTCACACATGTGAAGAGGAGAGAGAATAATTTTTGGTTGGGCCAAATTCTACTTATGTTTCAGACTTTAAATAGTGTTGACTTTAGATGTTTGGTATTAGTTTGAATTGATTTGAATTGGGATTTTGCATCTGTTTTGGAGGCCAAATTCTTTGGCAAGGAGAGCAAAGTTTTCGGGGCACTTTGACCTCGTTTGATCGCAAATCTGAAACTACTAATTTATCGCAAAGTTGACTTTGACTTAGACCAATTTTGGAGGCACATTTTGGAATTTTTTGAATTGAATTTGACCAAAAAAAGAGCCTAAGTTTCCTGTTGCCAGGACCAAACCTTTTAAAACTAATTTGACTATTGAACGTTGACTGGTTAGGGCATATTTGACTGCTATTGACTTTGACTTGATTTGACTGGGTGACCAGATTTGATTTTTGGGATCATCTCTTGGATATTGGTGTATGGATTGTTGGATAGGTCAAAGAATTGACTTTGACTCTTTATCGTTGAATTGGAACATTGTATCTCTCTGCTGAAAATTTGATGACAATCTAATCAAAGAATAATTTGAAAGGGATTTCTCCCTTGTGGGTTTTTCCCTTGGTCTTTGACCAAATCTTGTGTCTCTTGTTATTTTCTCTTGGTTGTCTTTTAGTGCATATTAGATTCAATATTATATCTACAATTGCTCATTGTTATTTGAAGATTAAATTAATCAAGCCTTATCTATTCTCTACTTGGTTTCTCAACATAGTATCAAAGTTATGGGGAAGACAAGAGCGCTTTTAAGGAAACCCCAAGCAAGGATAAATTTGAAAGAAATTAGAGAAAAAGTCTAATATGTAGAGAATCCAAGATCATAAGGGTTGTTGAGATCAAATAATACTCTTATTTGCTATGAAAAGTATCAATCTATGGAAGTCCAAAGCTTCCTTATCTATGAGAAAAGAACCAATTCAAACAACTGAAAGAAGTTAATGTTTGACAAAAAGTTATTCATGTTTTCAAAATGAAGGTAGAAATATAGAAGGACAAGTTGTGATATGTATTCTCTCTCAAAAAAATTACATTAGAAGAATGAATCTATAAATTTATTTTCTCTGAGTAATCCAAAAAAATTTCTAAATCTAATCATAATTACTATGTGAAGGTCAGATGCTCCGTAGTTAGTAAAAAAATGAGGCACAAAGTTCTCTAGATATGTGAATCTTTAGGGCATTGTTCATGCAATCAATGCAAAAGGTTATGTGGCATTAATCTGAGGCATTTGAAGCTTACTGTAGCAACATATTTTTTAAGATTCAAGGCATGTATAATGACACCAAGAAACAATGATACAAGGTCTATTTGAAGCTATATATATGGAAAGCAAAGGATCTGAAGTTATATCTCTGTGGAAAATGAGGATTTTAAGGTTCCTATTGTCTACAATACTAGAATATTCAAGGGTATATGTAATGTGACTTTCTCTTCATGATGATGCGAGTTTTTGGATGAATTTTATATGACATATAACTCTCCATGGTGATATGAATATTTGTGACAATGATGCAAATTTGTGTAACATATCTTTCCATAATAAAGAAAATTCCTATGATATATCTCTCTGGGCTAATGCAAATTCTATGGAACCATATTCATTTCTGAAGCACTGTCTTTTGTGACTATATATGAAGTCCTGAGGTATGTTTTTATATGCTTATACTTTAGGACCCAAGGTACATTACTCTGTAATATATGGAAAAGACAAAGTTTGTCACATTTATGATATATTCAACGAACAAGAGTTTGTCATATCCATGATATATGCAAAGGAAATGGCTTATATACGAAGGAAAAAAATTTAAATATATGAGGCTCATCATCTCTGTGACATGTGACCTTGTTGTGATATGTAGTGGATCATCTTTGAAATTATAGGCCAAGACTTTGTGTATAAACTTTGTAGTAAAGATCAAAATTATTGAGGAGCCAAATTATTAATTTAAGAAACAATGCTATATCTCGTTGTAAGAAGTACTGTGGAGGTATAAGATTTTTTTTAGCACAAGCTTATGGAATAGTCATGATATCAAGACTGCTTTCCTATACATAAAGGAAGAAATAATTACATCAATTAAGTTGAAATATCTATGATGTGTGAAAGGCAAAGAACATTGTATGCAACCCAAAGAAATTTCTATGGTTAGCATCATAGTTCAATGGATACAAGTTTGATGTATCTCTATTGGAGGAAGATGATACTCACTTCCTCCAAAATAGGGGGTAGATAACTACAAGCCCAAGCTTGTTTCATAAGTACTCATACTTCCCTTACAACAGCTACTTGTTCTTCCGAGGAGATATGTTGTTGCTTCTTGGCTCCTATTTGCATCATAATCTCGAATCATAAATCACTTCAACCTACTTGGTTCACTGGAAATATTCGTTAAAATTTGATCAATATCATAATAAAATCCAAGATGTCATCAAGTAGTTCATCAAACATATATATGGAGCCAAACTTTTGATTCTACAAGCCTTCACATCTTCTTCCTTCTCATTAAAATCGATGTGTTCTTGAATTGAATATGCCAGGGAACCAATTAGCTACTAGTACAATGAATGGTATCAACAATATCAGAATTATTCAAATTCTTACGAAAGGGTATTTCCATAGATGTTTCATCTGTCCTTTTGATTACAAGCTTGTTTGGGTTTTCTATCAAGCTTCAAGTAGTATTCTATCCATCCAAGATATAACAAATCCCTCTTTCCAAATGAGGTAAGTGAACTTCTTCCCTTTTATTAATTTTTTTTCTTTCATGTTTCCATCTAATCAACTTCTTTGATAATTCAAACTTCTTTCTCCTTCTTCATTTACATCTATTAAACGTCAAAAGGATCGGATCTTTGCACGAATTGTCATTTAAGGTTGTACAGGTACATATAATTTTTATTTGTAACCAATGAACTGTGATATTAAGTCTCTAAGTCACAGTCAAGCTATCAATTTTATGCTCATTTTAAAGATAGTGACTTATAATAAAGGACTCTATATAGATATATTAGAGATTGCGATGTTATATTTTGTATTCTTTCCTTGCATATGAAGACTAGGTTTATATAATCAAGGAATGAAATGAATTCCATCTCACGTATAAAGAGCTTGCTAATGACATTTCTAGGTTTGCAACTAACTCATTAGTATGATTATAAAATTTTCAATTCTTAAATGGAAGATCTTAAAGACTATGGAGAGTTAGGGTTTATAAACCCTATAAAAGTTTTGAATTAGAAAACCGTAGGAAAAAAAACCTAACTAATCATTTTCATTTAAAAAAGAAAACCCAACTCTTGATTATGACAGGAATGAAATCATGTTGATGTGAGGAAAATGTTTATTGGAAGGCCAATATTAAGAGGGAGCTAACTCTCCTCAAAAGGATAAGTATTCCACATCTCCTTTCTTTGATTACTACTTTTGTTTTTTCCATGCAATTTTCTTTTTGTTCTTTCATAGTTTTCTAATAAAGTTTGTAGGTCAAAATAAGAATTATCTAAGATTTACTGGTATATGGAAGAATTGAAAGAACGTAGCAAAGAAATTTATTTATATTTTATTTATATTTTATTATTATTATTATTATTATTATTATTTATTTATTTATTATTATTATTTTTGTTTTCTGAATATTAATAGATGTAAATGAATAAAGAGAAATCCTTTCGAAGTATGCATAAAAGAAGTCAATTAGATGGAAACATGAAAGCAAAAATTAATACAAGGGAATAAGTTCACTTACCTCAATTGGAAAGAGGGAGATGTTAACTCTTGGATTGATACAATACTACTTGAAGCTTGATAGAAAACCTAGAGAAGTTTGTAATCAAAAGGAAAAATGACATATCTATGCTTTAGAAAGAAGTTAAATAATTTTGATATTGTTGATACATCATTGTATTGTTAACTAATTGGTTCCTTGATATATTAAATTTAAGAACACATCGATTGCAATGTGAAGGCTTGTATGATCAGAAGTTTGGCTCCATAAGATGTTTGATGAAACACTTGATGAAATGTTGTATTCGATTATGATATTTGTTATGCATAATCTATGACTACGGACATAAGTATCTTTCCTAGACTTGATGGCCTAGTCTAGTGTTGGAAAATGTAACTAGGTTCAGTCTTCATTTAATGTATTTGAGCCATCATGTAATGTACCTGTCAAAAGAATAAAGAAAAATATTATTATTATTATTATTGTGACTTATTAAAGCATGGGTTTCATGGTTGGGTCACCTTTTTTTAGGTCAAATTCCCCATTAAGGACTTCTAGGATTTATTTTGAGTCAATAGAGTCATTTTAATTTTAAAGATACCCTTCTTGGGCTTTTGAATCATGTAAAAAGGTTAAGTATTGATTCAAATATGATTTATGTATCCTCCACATCAATTCGGCCTAGAAGAGATCAAGTCAGCATAAGTACCTTAATTATACCTCACATGGAGCCTATCAATACGAGCAAATCGAATTCATTTGGAGCACACACTCACACAAGAAGTTCGATATCTCTAGTAGCTGGGAAAAGTACGAAGTCTGTTTTCGGGAAGCCAAAAGTAGTACGAGTTTGGAGAAGTCCAAGGAGAAGAATAAAATTGAAAATTTTGTGTCTCTATCTCTCTGTTTCATGCCCTAGATTGGGATATCAAAGTATTCCATGATTCATTGTTTCCAGAAGCTACCAGTTTCCATAAGTTATTACCTAGTTGAATTTGCTGGAAAGGGGTTGAAATTCTGGAGGCTGACTTGGTGTGTAGGGAAGGCCTGGTACTTGTCTAGGGTGAAGAGTCTCAAAGAGTACTATTGAAAGGAGTAATTTCTTGATTGGGTTTTCCCCTCGAGGGGGGTTTTTCCTTGGCATAGTGCCTACATCTCTTGTCTATTGTTTAATGTGTTGTTTCTTTGTTAATTTCTTGATGAAGTAAAAGAAAGAATATGTAAATCATTTTAATAACAAGTAACATCACAAGGAATTATCAAGAATAAGAAAATATTTCTGCCTTTCTAATTTTCTAACATGGTATCAGAGCTTTGGTGAAAGAAGGAAGAAAAATGAAGTCTGCATCACTTAATCAAGGAACCATTCAATGGATCATATCGGGAACCTACTACACTCTAGGAAGATGTCTAACACAATCAAGGGATAAAACAAACTTGAAGGAGCCTCAAACTACAGGTCCTGGAAGAAGAGAATTGACCTCATCCTTGAAAAGAATAAGGTACTCGACTCAGTCAAAGGAAAAGTAAATAAGCCTACAGAGGATTCCAGTGATGGTGACAAAGTGAAATTCAAGGAACTAGAATTGGTGTCCATAACTCTAATGGTAGAAGATAAAAATTACAACCTTGTCCCATTCATATCCAACATCAACCATGCTCAGGAAATGTATGAAGCATTGTCAAAATTATTCATTATTAATAACATCGGTCAAGTAGAAAGTTTGAAAAATTAGCTAAGGACTACAAATATGAATAAATAAGACACAATGGCCTCCTTATTTGTGAAAATAGAAAGAATTAGGGATGATATTTTGGCCATTGATGAAATTGTTCCAGACAAAGAACTAGTGATCACTGCCCTATTAGGATTGCCACCTACTTGGGGTGTTTTTACCGTAGGACATAACAACTAGAAATTAGCTCCCACCTTTGAAGAACTATGGACTTCCTGTAGTTAGGAAGAATTAAGGATCTCATTAATTATCGATCCTGAAGGAGTATAAAATTCCTACATTTCTCAACATAAAGGAAAGAAATAGAAAGGACCAAGGAAGAAAGTTGACATGTCTAAGGTAGAATGCTACAAATTCCATAAGAAGGATCACTATAGGATTCGTTGTCCCAACAATCCGAGGAACTAGAAGAGAGAAAGAGATCAAGCCAACATTGTTGAAGAAGAAGACCCAAGGAAATTCTAGCCCGAAGAATATCACATTAGGGACTTACACTACTAAGTCCTTTACTTGTAGCCTTAGATATATTATTTTAGATTTTTGATGTCTTAGAATTTATAGGTTTTTAACATATTTTTTGGAAAAGACATTTTTTTGTTTTTATAATTTTATAGGTACCCTTCAATATTTGAAGGGAGCCCTCAACAACTCCCAAATATAAGTATCTCATTTCTTTTAAGTTTTTTGGTTTCATTTACTTAATTAGGTTTTTATTATATTAATGCTGATCACCTTTCTCCCTAAATTGTCTTGATTAGGAAAACATCTGCTATACTCTCAAGGAGTATGAAGAAGGACCTCTCAAGACAAGGTTAGTCAAGGAACAAAGGTGTTATTTAAAACATTGTTTTCTTTATAATAAACGTTTTTTCATTTGACAATCTATTACTAGCATCATTATGTCTAGCTATCTTGAATCATAGAGATTCTTGTTTAGGGAGATTCATCTCTCAATAAATCTACCCCTCTCTACATTCTTAATTGATTTATAGAACCCTAGATATGTTCTTTGGAAAACCCTAACCTAAGAGTATGCTAATGTGAATGTCTGAAACCCTAAACTGCTTAGTGTTATTGTGAGATGTTGTTTGAATTTTTCGTTGATGATGTTTTATGATCATGAACTTGTTAGGGGTGAATGATGTTTTTTTGAAATCCCGAACCTTTGAAATTTTTGCAATAGTAGGGTTTACTTAACTATGTTATGAAACCATAGATCGTTAGGGTTTGGTTGGGTCTATAAGAAAAAACCTTGTTACGTATTTAGAGTCCTAAGAATGAAACCCTAGTCATGTGTCCATTTGTTGAAACACTAACTTGGTCTAGGTTGGTATATGTCTAACATTTTAATATTGCCTGACATATGATGTGCTTATAATATGCTTATGAATTTATAGATATATGTATTGACCTAAGTGTTAATGGTCATGAATCCTAGGGTTTGGAGCTAAACCCTAGTTAAAGTTTGTCTTTCTAGGATGATAATATTTGTGAAATTCTGGGGTTCTGAAGTTGAAACTTAGTAGAAGTAAAAATCCGTGATGACAATGATTTGATATTTGTGTAATATTGTTGAAATCCAAGTTTTAGTTGATGTTTGATTAATAATATAGGGTTTGTAACTAACTCTAGTGGAAGCTAGTCATATTAATGACTAAGCTGTGATTGCGTTTGATTGATTCTCTTGTATGAAATTTAGGATTTCTATAAATCTCTAGTATATGAATTCTAAAAGTTGTTAGATATCTTATAGATCTATATTTAAATTATTTCTAGGGTTTTCTATATGTTGTATTAGGGTGTGTTACACCTCTCAAAGAAACATTGAAACCCTAGATAGAATGTGAGTTGTTATGAAGTAGTCTAGGGTTTATGACAAAGTCCCTAGAAAAATGTTGAAGAGTATATGTCTCTTGTTTGTAATTAAGTTTGGGTATCTGATATATAAAGTTGAAATGATTTTGATATGGCTAACTTCGTGCTTATATATATTTGGTTGTAATTGCTATCTAAGTTGTGCAGGTACACAATCTTCAATATGGTGACGATGCTTGTTAATGTGATAAGCATGATGAGGATGATGATAACTCCGATGAAATAGTTGGAAGCCATGAAATATTCTCCAATGATGAAAAGAAGAAGTTAATATTACTTAGGAAGCCTGAGTATAAGATATCTCCATAAGATTAAGAGGGAGTATGGATAAAAATATACTCCTTGGTTGAGAGGGAGGGTGATTAGGTGCTGGAGAATTATGCTAAAAAATCAAATTTATCAGAATGACATGAAACCTAAACGACCACGTAGTGTTCGTCAATCTAAATCTAGTGTAAATCGTTTGGACTCTGTATGGATTTAGAAACTAGTTCTGTCCATTTTCCTAAACATGAAAATTTGGTAACAAAAATCCACACAGGTAGCCCAGTCAGTAGTCTGTACTGCTGACATGGCATGCTGACTGGGAAGGTCAAGAGGTTGGTCAACCATTTCTTCGACGATTGAATGGCTACCGGGTAGTAGAGTTTGGTTGGTGCTCGTCATTATGTGTTGGAAATTTGTTATTGGTTTGGTTAGACCAGTGAGGAGGAGGCATGTGACTAAGCCTGAGGCTGCCACGTGTCTTCCACATGGTATAATAAAACTTTGGTTATGGACTGGAGGGACAGGGCGGGGGTCGAACACGAAACTCTGCCCAACTAACAAGTTGTGCCACCAACTCTTCTACGCATTAGTTCTTACCCTATACATGCTCCACATACATTTAAACTTTAATAAGACCACTGACAAGGGGAGAGGGGTCTAGCCCCCAAATCATGTAACCGAAGCCCAGGACCACCGGCGGAGCACAAGGCGCTAATCCTTAAGCGCGGTTATTAAGTTTTAAATCTATTTCAATTAACAACTAAGCGAATATTTTTTAACACTAATCCAGTTTTCATTGGTAGCTCCGACAAATTCGACGGATTTGTCTAAATTTAGTGCCAGTTAGCCCAATTTGGGGCCAGTTAGCTAATTTTGGGGAGGAAATTGTGGAGCAGACTTGGGGAAGTCATAAATCGCAATTTTTCAACCAAATTAGGATAAAAAAGAGGCTAAGGTACCATTTTGGAGTGTTCTAGGCTCAATCAAACAAGTTTCAGGAGCAGAAAATCATTGTAAATGCATAATTTTTCAAATTTGAGCATAATATAGATGCCCAAGCCATCAAAGTTGGACCAAGGAGATGTATCCAAGGAGTGGTGAACTCCTTCATCAAATCCCTATGTTGATGTACTATACTTTTATTTTTTCTTTTCAGTCTTTGTTTTATGTTAAATTGTTCATAAAATTAACATAAAATTGACTCATGAAACTTAGTAACTTGCAAGAGAACTTGAACCCTTAAGCACATGTAAAGAATTTGTTTCAAAATATGAAAAGAGGAATTAGAACAAAATTACTAACATACCTTAATCATATCATTTTTGGTATCAGAGCTTTAGTTTTTTTGTGCAAGAAGGGATCTAATTGTTTGCAATTTTGTGTCATGCTTACAAGGTTAAAACTCAAAAGAGGAGAAGGGAAGTTGGTTGAAAGCACTGCAGTTGGGTTAAGAGGAAGAAGGGAAAGGTTGCCAAAGTATTCAACACCATCACATCCTCAAATTGAAGTTGATTCTTCAGTGAGCATGTCACATGAAGGAGAACCCACCATGACAGAAGAAGAGAGAGCAATCAAAAGGCATTTTTGATATGACTGATATGGTAAAAGTCCTCTATGGGGAGAGGAATTTAAGGGTGCAAGGAGAAAGTTATATGACTCCTAGAGGATAGGGTTCTCCAAGAGGAGGGGGTCATGGAGATGGTAATAAACCACCATCCACTCCACCAGCATCCTCACCAGCATATTCACCTTCATCTTCATCATCTTCCACTACCACAACCCTTCAACCCGTTCATACACATATTTCAAAAGGAACTAGTAAATCACCCTTACTTAAACTTTATGTTAAATTTTAGCTACCGATGTATAATGGAAGTGAATGCAGAGAAGCTAGATAATTGGATTCATCAATTGGAGGTTTATCACAGAATTCAAGACCTTCAATAGGATGACATAAAGATTTGATTGGCTTCCTTGAGAATGGAGGGTGTAACACTTGTATGGTGGGAAGCAAGGACACAAGATGAGATTAAAAAACACGATAAGATCTCAATTTCTTGGTATGATTATATTTCTGCCATTAAAAGGCAATTTTACCCTCTAGCTTACATGCAAAAAGCCATTATTAACTCACAAAACTTTATACAATTGAAAGGTCAAAGTGTGCAAGATTACACTCAAGAATTTAGAAAAATAGCTCTTATGTTAGGTGTTGATTTGCATTATCAAGATAGCTTGTTGAAGTATATAGGGGGTTTACACAGTTACTTGAAACATACCATGCTCATGTTTAATCCCACTAGTCTAGATGAGGTATGTGTGCAAGCTACACACCTTGAGGCAAGAGGGAAAAATGTATCAGAAGAGGGTAAAAAGAAACCATTTAAGGGTGGTGAAAAAGGAAATGGTTTCAAAGGAAAACAAAATAAAAATGCATCAATTAAAAAAGAAGGGGAGCAAACCACATGTAAACATTGTTCCAAAGAGGACCATGATGAATCCCATTATTGGAAGCTTCATCCAAAATTGGGGCCTAAGAAATTCAACAACAAGGGGAAACAAAAGATGACTGCTACCACACAATAGGATCTTGGATCCGACTGAGGTGATGAGACTAAAATTGCAGCCATGGTCACAAAGGGAAAAGAATCCATAGCAAATACTAGTTCATCAAATTGTCACAGTAACACTCCAAGTGAAGAAACAAGAATAGAGTTGTTTCATGTAAGAGTGGTCTCACAACATACAAAAATCGACACTATTTGATAGTGGGTCTCAAGCGAACTTAATATCTGAAGAATTAGTCAAGAAGCTTAATCTTGAAACCATACCTCATCACAAGCCATATCCTTTGGGTTGGATAACCAAGGATACAAATTTACAGGTTACAAGAAAATGCATTTTCCAGTTTGCAATCACCACAATTTTGGTTGATGAAGTTGAGTTAGATGTTGTATCACTTTACATATAAGGAATTGTTTTGGGTAGTCCTTATCTCTATGACAGGAAATAAATCTTATATTTACATGAGAACACGTACCACTTTTTCCAATATGGAGTGGAATATATTGTGAGAGATCATCGCAAAAATTTAAACCTCTATTTAGTTAATGCTAGGCAAATGAAGAGACTAGTAAATTCAAGAAAAAAATATGTGCTTCTTATGATCAAACGAAATAATAATATGGATTATGAATATTTTGAAGGTTGTGATGATAAATTGAAATATAATTTGTTTGATGTGGTAAGTTAGCATGGCAACATGTTTCGAGAACCAAAGGGGTTAACTCCCAAGAAGGTAATCCAACACGAGATACAACTGTAGCAGGATGTTCCACTCCCTAATATTGGCATGTATCGCATGTAGACAATGTAAAGTACAAAAATCAAGAAGAAAATCCTAGAGTTGTTGAATAGAGGGATCATTCACACATCTACCTCACCATGTGGTTCACCGATTGTGTTGGTGCCCAAGAAGGATGGAACATGGCGCATGTGTGTGGATTTTTGTGCACTAAAAAAAATAATGGTAAAGAAGCATTATCCAATCCCAAGAATAGATGATTTTTTTTATCAGTTGAGGTATGCAAAGTACTTCACTAAGTGAGACTTAAGAGTGGTTTTGATCAAGTTAGAATAGTTTAAGAGGACATATGGAATATTGCATTTAAAACTAAACAAGATTTGGCTTGTTATGCCTTTTGGTCTTTGCAATGCTCTAGCTACTTTCATGAGAGTTATGAATGATGTATTAATACCATTTCTTGATGAGTTTCTCATTTTCTACTTAGATGATATTTTGATATTCAACAAATCACAAGATGAACATGTCATGCATGTAAGAAAGGTGCTTGATGTCTTAAGAAAAGAACAATTGTTTTTAAAGATGTCAAAATGTGAATTTGGTAAAAATTCTTTAGTGTATTTGGGCCATATTGTTGGAGTAGGTGAGCTGAAGATAGACCCCTCTAAATTTTAGGTCATTTTGATTTGGCCAACACCCAAGAAAGTCATCGAGGTAAGAAGTTTTTTAGGAGAAACACAATATTGGAGGAAGTACATTGCTAATTTTACTTCTATTTCAGCTCCATTACATGCATTGACTAGTGTTAAGAAGGTATTTCAGTGGGGAGGCAAGAAAAAAAAATCATTTGATGCTTTGAAGAAAAGATCATCTAAGCCCCTGTTGTCGCTACTAGAGACAACCTTGAGTTGCAAAAGACTAGTGCCTAGGACATCTTAAAATTAGAGGTTAAATGTGGACAATTGTATAAATGCCTCTGACAAAATATGGAATTAGAGAACAATGGTTTTGGTGGTACATGGATGGAGAAGACCTTTTGAGCCTGATTCATGTGAATTCCCCAAACCGTGAGAGGGCTCAGGAGGCTGTGAGGTTGTTGGCTTTTAGATGGGTAAAGTATAAAATGATGAGCATAAGATTTTAAAAATATGCAGAGGCGTTGAGGAAGAATGGAGAAGGAAAGCACAAGAGAAAACCTTAAGAAATTTAAGAATATGTTCCCCCATGACCTTAGAGGAAGCAAATATGAATGATATATGGACAACAACAGAGGTTTTTGGAGCATGAATTAAGGGAGTGTAGCAAGATTAATACATGAGCGTTAACACCTGAGTGTTGTGCAAACACGAATTCATGAATAAAATTGCAGACTACTAGCAGCTACATTACACGGACCATCAAAGCAACATAACATGAAATATGATTACACATTTAAAGGAGATTAATGATAACAGAAGGAAACATATACATACTACTCATTGCTCCATATCGAATCCAAATAAAAACTCTATATCATATTAAGTTTAAACAACTCTCCTAAATATGTATCTTAGAGCACAGGGAGCACAATCATACAAAACTACAACATAATTCTTCAAAATTCCAGAACCCTTCTTTCATCTTAGAGCTCACAACATATAGAGTTCCACCCGAGGGTTTATGATCCTGATCATTTATGATTGACCCATACCTATGAAATCAAAATATCGTTCCTAAATTGCAGAGCGAACATCGAGAAATTACTTATGTACTGAGGGAATTAAAACATGAATGGGTGAAATTGATATTTCACAAGCAAAGTCATCAAAATTAAACAAAAAACAGAAAGGATATAGTTGCCCATGGAGGCAAATTATGGGAGCCTTCAAAACGGTATGGCGAGGAGCAGTCGTAGTGTTGGAAATATTGTCATTGATGGAAAAGGAGCACAAAGGAGCAGCACCAGAACCAGCTATAAGACAAAGGATAAAATTAGGAAACAATGCACAAAGAAGCAGAGGCAGAGGCAACAAAGCAAAAAAGGCAGCAAAGAGGCAACAATGGCAACAAAGGCAGCAAAAGAAGTAAAAATAAGTAGCGGCAACAAAGAAGCAGTTAAAGCAAAAAAGGAGCAAAGGCAACAAAACAAGCTTAGGGGAGACTGGCGCAACAAAGAAGCAGAGGTAGTAGAAGCAACAAAGAAACAGAGGAAACAGAGGCAGCGGAGGCAGCAGAGAAGCAACAAAGGCATGCAACAAGTGAAAGAATCCCAAGTCGGAGTGAATAGCGAATAGAAGAACAAGCTTAGGAGAGATCAACACACTTAGAAAATGAATAAAGCTTAGTGAGGAGCAGCGTGGAGGAATCGGTGTTGTAGAGAGGCGACAGTATAAAGCTCAGGAGAGAATCACGCTGAAGAATACAGAATAAGCTCAGGAGTAGCATGGAGGAAATAGTGTTATAGAGCGGCGATAGGTTAAAAAAACAAAAATTGACTAAGGCATGGATCAATTAGAAAATTTCCAAAGGAGGGGAACGAACAATCAATATTAGATCGCAAAAGTGAAGGTGAGAGATGGACGACGAAGATCGAATCGCATCAGGAGCGATTTCGTAAATCACAACATTTAAGAGTTTAGCATTAAGGAGTCGCATGGTAAGTTAAAGTATTTGTGATGCGAAATGGAGAAGACAAGTGTAAATCTTATAAACACAAGAAATAAAGTATAAACACAAAGTAAATCTTATAAAGTATAAACACAAAGTAAATCTTATAAAGTGCGAAGTGCGATCAGATGAGGACTGTTAGATCTGGGGGTAGATCAACGGCGGACGGTGAATCGCAAGCCCGCCCATCGCAAATTTTAGCAAATAGCGCTAAGAAATGTTAATTTTTTTGCAATGTGGTGAAAGGGAGGAGCCACGTGTTGACACTGCGCATTAGCGCACATCGCAGAGTTTATGGTTTTGTGCTTAAGGTTTGCATGGTAAGGTAAGTTGGATGCGATGCGATGTGATCACATATCGCACAAGACATGAGATATGTTTAAGTTCTAAACGTCAAAAGTTGCGGGCAAGTATTTGCGATGTGTTGTGATTGGTTCTAGGATTGTGGGACCTGGAAGCTCATGTTACGCATATATGTGTGTCTTATTATATGTGCCATGTTATAAAGTATATGCTGTTGATAGCTAGTCGTATGTATGTTAATATGCGATGTTTGATTGTTGAAACGTATGTATGTTGATAAAACTTGAAAATTGTAATCCGAGCGTTAAAAGGGAGTTTATGTGGGCCATACCCTACAGGCCACAAAGGAAAGACCTGAACGCTTGACAAAGGACCAGGAGCCCGTGTAGAACAATGTTGCGGTAGTGAGTCAAACGAAAAGGCTGAACGCAGAAGAAAATACTTGGGTAATAAAAAGAAAAGACTGAACACAACGAAGAAAGGCTCTGGTAAGAAAAAGGGCCCAGAGCTCGTGTAGAACAGTGCAATAGCATGGGTCGAGTCGGGCAGAAAGGGCAGTTATGCAGCAAAGTTGGAATATAATGACATAAACAAAAAAGATAAAAGGACAAGCAGAAGAGGACGAACACTCAACAAAGCTAAGAAAGTGAAAGGGCTGAGTAAATAATTGATTGTAACTATAAATGTATTATTTAATTTTATATTGTTTTTGATGCAAAGACAAGTCTCGGTAGGCAAAGCAAAACTCCAATGTAAAACTGAAGTGAGTACACAATGTTGTAACATCCTGAATGTGTTGAGCGAGAAAATGAGAAGGTGGAAGGCAAAAAGTCCTACCTGTTCATTTCATATTCCCTTATGGAATGCAAACAACTATGAAGTGATCTATATAAATGATGTTATTTTGATATGCATAAAGAGGTTAGAGAGTGGAAGAAGAAGATAAAGAAGATAAAGAAGCTGTGAAGATCCAAAGCTGATATGAAACAGATTTGAATTTTGGAAGGGCAACATTGAAGAAGGAGAAAAACATAGCTGATATCCAGGTAAATCAGCATATGATTTCATTGTAGAGTGAGGAAGTTGGTGCTTCCATATCAAGTTGTAGCTTGATAGATGTCCAGTTGTAGCTGGTTGAGGTAGGAGCCTCCTGTAGGTTGTAGCCTACAGAAAATACATGGGAGTTGGTGCTTCCATTTCAAGTTGTAGCTTGATAGATGTCCAGATGTAGCTAGTTGAGATAGAAGCCTCCTGTGGGTTGTAGCCTACATAAAATACATGGGAGTTGGTGCTTCCATTTCAAGTTGTAGCTTGATAGATGTCCAGTTGTAGCTGGTTGAGGTAGGAGCCTCCTGTGGGTTGTAACCTATAAAAAATACATGGGAGTTGGTGCTTCCATTTCAAGTTGTAGCTTGATAGATGTCCAGTTGGAGCTGGTTGAGGTAGGAGCCTCCTATGGGTTGTAGCCTACAAAAAATACATGGGAGTTGGTGCTTCCATTTCAAGTTGTAGCTTGATAGATATCCAGTTGGAGATGGTTGAGGTAGGAGCCTCCTTTGGGTTGTAGCCTGCAGAAAACAGATGGGAGTTGGAGCTTCCTTGAAAGTTGTAGCTTGTAGAATTTGAGGTAGTAGCCTCCTGTAGGTTGGAGCCTACAGAAAGGAGCCTAAAGAAAATCAGTGGTGAGAGGGAGTTGGAGCTTGCCTTTCCATCACAACAATAATAAGATGTGGTTTTCTCCCTTATGGGTTTCCACTTATATATGTTGTCCATATGCATGATGATTATGTGTTGATGTTCTGTATTTAATCTGATTAATACTTGCTGCTCAAATATTAAGATTGTTGTTTCATTATATATTAAGGTGGTCATGAAATGAAGGTGTAAATAAGTTTAAAGGAAAGTTTTAAAATTCCATTAATGTATTAAACTGATTCACCCCCGCTCTCAGTTTAACTAAGGGTTCAAATATTGGTATCAGAGCCAGTTCCTTCTATATCAGTTTAACAACTATAAGGATATCTTAGGTCCCCAAGATGGCTAGCCTATAAGGATGCTCAAGAAATAAATCCCCTTTGTTTATTGGCACAAACTATGCCTTCTGGAAAATAAGAATGAGGACGTACATAATGTCTCTAGGATTAGAAGTTTGGGCTACTGTAGAATTAGGATATGCTCCAAAGGATACTGACACAGAGAAAGAAGCCAAACAAGATTTTATAGCTAATGCAAAAGCTATG
Organism: Pinus albicaulis; assembly: GCA_034641835.2. Lineage (NCBI taxonomy): Eukaryota > Viridiplantae > Streptophyta > Pinopsida > Pinales > Pinaceae > Pinus > Pinus albicaulis. Next base: position 141,389,894 of record CM076580.1, on the reverse strand, counting down.
AATGCACTCTTAAGTGGTCTAAGTGAGGCAAAATTTATCAAAGTAGTGCATAGTCAGACTGCCAAATAAATATGGGATACATTAGAAAGTATCCATGAGGGAGATAAAAAGGTGAAGATGGCCAAGCTGCAAACCTATAGAGCTCAGTTTGAAAATATAAAAATGAATGAAGATGAAGACATAGCCAATTTCTTCTAAAAGGTTGCGGAAATTGTGAATAACATGAAAACTCTAGGAGAACCCATTAAGGAATGTGTAATTGTGCAAAATATATTGATATCTTTACCATCCAGGTTTAACCCTAAGGCTTCAAGCATAGAAGAAAAAAAAATTGGGAAACCTTGACCACGAACTAGTTGCTTGGAAACTTGACATCTTATGAGATGAGACTTCCATAGGGGAAGTCAAATGTGAGGGAGGCAGCTTTTAAGGTAGGCAAGTGCATGCAAGAGAAGGAAGATACATGTTCGTGCTCAAATGAAGAAGAGGCCAAATTTGTCAGAAGATTAGATAAAGGCACGGGAAAATACAGTGGTAAACTTCCATTTAAGTGCTTTAACTTTGGAAGAGTGGGGCACTATGCATCTAAATGCCATCATAAGAAAACAGAGAACCAACCACAAAAGAAATTCTCATGATATATGTAAAGGAAGAACCAGATTAAAAAAACCTCATTCAGTTGAAAGTAGAACTTGAAGAAGCTAAGAAGGTGGAAGACATTCCGCTAAATAAAATTAAAGATAAAGATCATGAGTAAGAGAAATTGGAAGAATAAGTGGTATGCCTGAGAAAGAAACTAGAAAATTCCCAAAGGGAATTATCTATGAACACTCCACGAATAAAAATCTCTAAACAGTTGGAAAAAATCCTAAATGCTCAAAGATCTCCTCTCATAAAGGTTGGGATAGGCTATGAAGGAGAAACAAGTAAGTCCAAGGTAGAAGATAACAGGAATATCATTTTTCTAAAAGTTGTAAAGGATAATGAAGCATCTCAAAAGATTCCTACAGAAGTAGAAGCTAGCAAGAACATGACTTGCAATGAAGTAAACAAAAATAAGAAACAACCTCAAATGAAAAAGAACGAAATGAAGAAACAGTTAGCTGAAAAAGGCTCTTACACTCCTAAGTATGAATTGAATAAATTGGGAAGCTGTTAAAGGAGATTCTTTCCTCCTATTATCACCCAAAAAAATAAAATGCAAAACATTGTATGTCAACTCTATTTTTGATCATGGTCTAAATAGTTCTGAAAGTCATTTTAGTATAGTTAAGGGTATGACATAGTTTTTAGAGGTTTAGTGTTCATCATCTGAATTCAAATAAGGTCTTTATAGGTCCATTCCATGGTAAAAAAATTTCACATTTTTCATTCAAGGGTCATTTAAGTAAGTTTCGGGCTAATTTTCAGCAATTATCTAGGAATCCACCGTTTGGTAGCACTGTTAGTTCAAAAAGGGAGTTTTGCGCTACGAAAGAGCTACTAGTTTCGTAGCACAAAGTGCGAAAATTACACTGTGAGCGCTACGAAAGTGCGGTTTCTTAGCTATCGTGTCAAATAAGCCGAGATCTGTCAGTTTCAGTTGGGGAATGATATGATAGGGGTATGGTGAGTCAGTTAGTTACCAGATTCGATGTACTTACCTATCCTACAGTCATCATAGTCATGATAGGATATCAATCAAACATCATTTAGTCATGAGGTGACATCTCTAATTCAATTTTTTTTGCCTAATTGAGTCATCTTTGTTTCATTTACCTTCAAATATGTTGTTCGAGCTCTGAAACAGTAAAGATAAGTTTGTGGTTGTTTTATTCAAAGACAACTTTCACCATTATCAAGCGAGGTTGTCAATCAAATCAAGCGAGGCTGTTTTACAGGTTTTAGAGAAGCTAATAAGTTTTTTTTATACAAGAAACATGGCAAAGGAGAAGAAGGTCCATAGAGGGGGACATTGTCTAAGATACGAGCCTGAGAATGCAAATGCTATTGTTGAGGATCAAATGGTAATGCAGGCTTTTAGCAAAGCTGGTTGTCTCAAATTTTGTGAAAAGCTGCAGGGTTGCCACACTTAGGTGTCCAAAGAGTTTGCTTTACATTTCAGTGGAACCACTACCAAAATTGGAATGATAAATATGGCAGTTACACCTGAGATCATAGCTTCTGTGACAGAGATAGCAAAGGGACAAGAATCTTGGTTTAAAGGTTTTAGGTTCGACATGGAACCATGCAAGGAATTTATGAAACTTGAATATGTAGATATGGACCTGAACAATGCAATACCTAGAAGCTGTATCAAGAACAACTATGCAAAGCTGCTATTCAATATTCAAAGATATTTTACATGTGAAGGAAGTTACCATAAAGTTTACACTTATCATTTCAAACTGCTGTTGCATTTCACAAGTATGATATCATTAGATTTACCATTTTACTTGCATAGAAGCCTTGCCAAAATGGTTGACAAAGTCCAAGCTAAATATGATGGTTGTGAAACATCTCTGTTTCATCACGGTTTGATAAATTTATTGGTTTTGAATGAGATTCAGAAAATAAATAGGGATTGGTATTCCTTTTTATTTATTACTGGATTTTAAATGGAAACCCTAACCCCATCTAGAAACCCTAAGATTAAGGGGAATCCTTCACCACCAGTAGCAGAATCCAGTCAGCCAGTGGTTACTAAAGAAAAGAGGTTTGTAAAGTTGAAACCAAGGAAACAGTCTAAAGATAGAATAGAGAAAACATCAGTGCTTGTTGCAGAAACTCCATCACCTACAAAACAGAGAGTAGAAAGGGTCAAAGAAACAAAACAAAAACAAGTGGCCAGTAAGTAGGAGATCCAGAGAGAGACAAGAAGCCAAGCAACATCATCAAAGGGAAAAGCAACTGTTTCAGTGACAGAGGATAGCCCAATGATGAAAGGCAACTTGGATGATATACTTCATGCAATTTATATAGAAGAATCACCCATTGTGAAAGCATATTTCATTGAAGTAGATGAACACAAACAAAGAAAAATGAAATCATCAAAGAAATTGGAATTTGAAGGTGAGAATGCAGCATTTGTTTTTCAAGCTAGGAAACCTTTAGCCAGGCATGCAAAGAAACTCCAAGAAGGCAGTAAAGATATCCAAGTAACTATTGAAGCAGCTAGAGTCCCTGAAGAGGTGGTTGATCTCTCATCACCTATAGTGGAGAATGCAGCCAACAAGATAATGAAGGGAAAGGAACACATGACAGAGGGTCAACTGCTGGAAGAAAGATTGAAGCTAGCAAACCAAGAGATGGAAATGATGAGAAAGAGGGCTAGAAAGCACAACATTGAAAATATAGAGTTCAAGAGGATGAAGGTTGTTTGGGAAGGTCAAACAGTTTCTAGGTCAGAGATTCCAAGCAATGCAGAACAGTTTTTTACATGGACAGTTCCAACCATTAAAGAAGCAAAATTTGTTAGAGTGATCAAAAATAATTTGAGAGCCAGTAATAGAAAGCTAAGAGGCCAAATGGAGGATTTGGAGCTGCAATTAAAATAGTCTCAAAATGAACTAAAGAACAGAGGTACAAAATGACAAATTCAAAGAAAACTCAAATGGAAAATGAGGAATAAATTTTATGAAGGTTATGTTATTAGTCCAAATAGCTGATGGTTTTGATGAAGCCAGTGATTTTCTAAAGTTGTGGCACCTTTTTGTTTGAAATTTTGAAGAAAATCTGGTTAAAATTGCTTACATAGCAGTTTCATAGCACACACAGTGCAAAAAGGGTTAAATGCGCTACGAAACTGCTGTAGTAACATTTTCACCCTTTCCTTATCAAATTTTAGAGGGAAGATCATGTGTTTTGACTTGAAATTTCTAAGGAAGCTATGTCAAGTGAATATCGAAGTGACCCTAAAGGAAAGGAAGCAAAATTTTGAAGGAAAATGGATAAAAAGACTGCACTATGAAAAGCGCTACGAAACTGTGCTGTTTTCGTAGCGCAGGTCTGTTTTTCACTGTTTTGAGAAGTTTAAAGTTGATTTTACACAGCTGGCACGAGGGGATGACTTTGGACATATGCTAATCATGTTCCTGACAACAATTAGCCTCAAATTTATGGGTTAGTAGTGGTCAGAGTGTCTCAAGAAACTAAAAGAATCCTAAGCCTTAAAATAGGGAAGCAGTTTCCTGGTTTGCAGGAGATCAACATCATCAGCATTATGGTCATAACAGGTTGGAGCTCATCACTAGGATTCGACTTAATGAAGGGATAGGTGGAAAATGATGTAATTAAGTTTAGAGAATGTTTTTTGAGTAGAATTAAAAGAGTTCTAATTCTATTTGTAATAGGACTCTATATTAGGTTTACAACTGTTTTTGTAATAAATACCATGTTTTATGGAAAGATAGGTGTCAATGCTTAGGAATTTGATGTATCTAGCTGTGAATAAGCTTATCTTATGATTTAAATGATCTATAAAATATCAAGGAGTCGAAATAGAAGAGGTTGAAAATTTGTTAGCAAAAAGACTATGTTTATTGTAAGTGACTGTTTTTAGCTTAATACAGAATTTCTACTTAGACAACTCAAGATTCATGAATAGTTCTTGTATGTTCCTGTTCTGATGGTATCTTTTCAATATTGAATTGCAGTGGTGTTTCCTTATGTTACTCAGAATTCATCAATGATGCTCTGACTTCCTTCGTAGACAAACTGATTGTGTGTTTCATTGTTCTACATGTTATTCCTTGACTTGAACTCTGATATGCCTTGAATTCCATGATAGGTAGATTGTTTTGGTTATGCTGAAACTATTATGACTCCATAAGCCCAATGTACACTTGTTAATGTGTTTTACAACCAATTTATATAAGTTATCTGCTTTTACCCCATATAGAGTTATCCATCTACATATTTATCAAAAATCATAAACCCTTGAGAGAGCCCTCTCAGGTTGAGGAGGCTAAGCCTCAGCCAAAATATTGCTCTGAAACAGTTACATGAGATTAACTTGATTGGAAGCCTATCAGGTCTGATTTTGTGATAACACCTCCTATGAGAAATATCACTTGTTTTTCCTGCCACAAACCTGGACATATTGCAGCATACTGTAAGACAAATAAAATCCATTCCAACCAACTAAATATGCAACAAATGAAAGGACTACCTCAAGCAAACAAATGGAGAAGACAATTTATCACTAGGTACATAAAGTATTTCCATGGCTATTGTTATGCATGCAATAATTTTGGACATAAACTTGTTAAATGTAAATTATGTTCAAAAGGGAGCATAAAATATTATACATCAGCTCAAACGTACCTTGGTAAAATAAGATGTTATGTATGCCTGCAGCTTGGTCACAGAGAAAAAGACTGTAAATTGCCATATACATTAAAGAACTCTAGACAGATGATGGAATCCAATCAAATTAGGCAAAATTGTGAATAAAAAAGAAGTGTAGACATTATGAAGAACTCCAATAGAGTATGGAAGGAAAAGAGAAATGGGGGGCCTGTTACTTCAATAACATAATGAATCCATCATAGTCTCAAGGGGAGCTACTCTAGGAAGCAACACAAATATCCAACCAACAATAGACAAGAAGCAACATCCCAGGGGCAGAGCAGTTCATAAATAGTCCCCATAAAAGTAGTCCAAGAAGAGCTCCTTGGAATAAGAATAGCTAAAATTTCAGGAAGGGAAAAGACAATTCCGTTGACATAGAACTATAGAGGAAGAAGGATACCTCAAGAATTCAATAGGCAACAGGTTGATGGAAGGAGAGAAGGCAACAAGCAACCATGGTTGTAGAGGGAACATCAACCATGTTCATGTAAGCTACGAAGACAACAACACACTAAGTGATGAATGGTTAAAATCACAAAAATTATGTTTTGATCTATAGAAACTGAAAGATCCATAGAGGATGATGACACTGTGTATCACACTTTAAGAGTTAACAATGAAACAAAATTAAGAAGGATGAGTAAGAGAACTGCTTATCATCATTATATCCTTACATCATTCATCTAAAGAAGGTCCCCTTGAAGTAAAGCAATTAAATAAGGGATAAAACTATGAGTGGTCTGTCCTTGTAGATTCCGAGTAAAGAAATTGAAGATGTCTTCCCGAATATCATTTTTGTTTAGATCAGTTGAATTGTATATAGAGCAACAATGATTCTGGAGCAGTCCTAGAAATGGATATGCAGTGACATTATTTTAAACCATAATGACAGAATAAGCAAAAGGTTAATGATGCCAATACCAGATTCAATATATTGATTATTGCTGTTGAGAACAGTGGAGAGCTCAATAGTAGAAACTATGAAGGTTTTCTTAACTATGCGTGCATGTGTGAGCTGAAGTAAAATTATTGCATGCTTTATCAAAGTAGTATCAATTGGTATTTGGAACAAGCAGCCTGCGTATCAGCAGAATACCAAGTGTCATCAATGGAGCACTGGTATGTTACAGGACCTCAGGATCAGGGTACTATGGAAGAAGTACTTCAAGGTAGTATTCCCATCATTATATACATTATTAAAGCATGAAAAGGTCAATAATAGTGCTAAAGGATCATTCTCTTGATTACACTTGAAGTATTATATTGAGCATTGAAGTAATATCTATTTCTAGATATAACTGCATGTCTTCCTTAAGTCAGTATAAATATATCTTCAAGGCCTCTTTGTTAAGATCATTCATAAAACTATGTGAAGTTTGTTTGCAGGAATATCAATTAAACAACTTGAAGATGTTTTGCTGAATATCATCATGATAGAACAGTTAAAGTATCTGAAGTATGAAGGACTAGTTGTGTTAATCTTACATTTGAAGCTCAAGAGTCTTGTATTGATTCATCTAAAGCCTACTTCAGTAGAAAGGAATTGCTGGTATTTCACCATAGAAGAGAGGTTGACCATTGACATACATATCCCTTATGTCATAAATAAAATTGCATAGTTGATAAGTGAGACTGACCAATGCATTGAATGTATCTAACCTCAAGGGTTTGTTTTAAAAGTACTCCATATAGTAGTAAAGTCATGTGGTCTCTTTGATTGAAAGATATTGTCTAATCTTACAATAATTTGTTAGTTCTAGTTTGATTCATTGTTCACATCTGTATCAAGGGCCTTTCGACTATTAATGTAATATCCCTGTCAATTGTCTAGCACATCACCAACAACTGGAAATAAAGGTGAACCTCAACTATAAAAGATATATTGGCATCATCTTATTTGAAAAGATGTGTATTGTAGATATGTATTGCAGAAGAAGACATATTCCATCTACAATCTTCCTCAACAGATATGTATCTCAGATGAAGATCATAATATAGACTGATGTATATTTGGAGCATTCTCAGTATTTTAGTATTGTTCCAATGATGCATCTCAGATTATATAAGTCTGATTATATGAGTTTGTTCTATGAAGTGTCCTTATTATCACTATCATCTTTATACAAGTGCAAGGAGTCAATGATTCTCAAAGTGTTCTCCCAACAACTCTTGTACACCAGTCTGGAGCAGCAAGGTATAAAATCATCAAAAGAAAGCCTAAACACAACTCACAGAGAGGAAATGCAAAGATAGAATATACACTGGGAAATGTGCAACCCTTTTCCATTGATTTCAAAGGGGGAGGAAAAGTAAGCAGAAGAAGGAAGGCTCTTCTGAAAAGCAAGCATAGGAGGAAAGGCAAGACCCTTCTCAAAATGAAAGGGGGAGGAAGTCTTAGAGGAAGTAGTGGAGTATTGGTGGATGTGTTGCCCTCAATTCCAAAGGGGGAGACTGTTGGAAATATTGTCATTCATGGAAAATGATCACAAAGGAGCAGCACCAGAACCAGCTATAAGACAAGGGAGCATATCAGGAAACAATGCACAAAGAAGCAGAGGCAGAGGTATCAAAGCAGCAAAGGCAGCAGAGAGGCAGCAAAGGCAACAAAGGCAACAGATGCAACAAAGGCAGTAGAAAGAAGCAGAGGCAACAGAGAAGCAATTAAGGCATAAAAGGAGCAAAGGCAGCAGAGGCAACAAAGGCAACAAAGGCAGCGAAGGCAACAAAGAAGCATCAAAGGCATGCAACAAGCGAAAGAATCCCAGGTCAGAGTGAATAATGAATAGAAGAACAAGCTCAGGAGAGATCAACACACTTAGAAACTGAATAAAGCTTAGGGAGGAGCAGCGTGGAAGAAATGGTGTTGCAAAGCAGCAACAGTATAAATCTCAGGAGAGAATCACGCTGAAGAATACAGAAAAAGCTCAGGAGGAGTAGCGTGGAGGAACTAGTGTTGCAGAGCGGCCATAGGATAAACAAACAAAAATCAACTAAGGTAGAGATTTCTTAGAAAATTTCAAAAGGAGGGGAATGGATGGCCAGGATTAGATCGCAAAAGTGAAGGCGAGAGATGGACGACGGAGATCGAATTGCATCAGGAGCGATTTCGCAAATCACAACATTTAAGAGTTTAGCATTAAGGTGTCGCATGATAAGTTAAAGTATTTGTGATGCGAAATGGAGAAGACACGTGTTGGCACGACGCAACATCGCAGATCGCAAGAAATACAGTATAACCACAAAGTAAATCTTATAAAGTGCAAAGTGCGATCAGATGAGGACTGTTAGATCTCGGGGCAAATGAATGGCAGACATTGAATTGTGAGCCTGCACATTGCAAATATTAGCAAATAGCGCTAAGAAATGTTAATTTGTTTGTGATGCGGTAAGGTTAGAAAGTTGTGATGCGGTGAAAGGGAGGAGCCACGTGTCGACACTGCGCATTAGCACACATCGCAGAGTTTATGGTTTGTTCTTAATGTTCGCACGGTAAGGTAAGTTGGATGTGATGCGATGCAATCGCATATTGCACAAGACATTAAATATGTTTAAGTTCTAAACGTCAAAAGTTGAGAGAAAGTATTTGCGATGTGTTGTGATTGGTTCTAGGATTGTGGGACCCAAAAACTCTTGTTCCGCGTATATGTGCATCCTGTTATATGCGACATGTTATAAAGTATACGATGTTGATTGCTAGTCGTTGTTGGGCCTTGAAATTGTCATTAATTCCATTAAATTTTCACTTATATTTCCATATTATCACCTTCACTCCACCTCCATTTCATTACATTTACCTTACCATTACCATTATTGGGTTACATTTTATGTTTTTCCAAAATTTATTGATTCCTAATATTTTTAAGTGAATTTGTGGTTAAAAATTAGAAAATAATATGCACATACTTATACCTAACAAGTGGAAAGAGTTTGTTGCCATGTGTAGGTCAAAAATAAGCTTCCAAAAGACTCATATGTGGCCTCCTAAGGCCAAATTCGAATTTGAATGGAGAAGATCATGGGATCGTAAGGATATGTGTCTCATTTCCTGTTTGTATTGTAACTCTAAGAAGACATGTGCCTTATCACTTCCTATTTGGATTGTAACTCTAGAGATATAGGGAGAGATTCATGGACTCTCATTAAAGAGATAGGTTCTCATCTTTTGTATAAATAGGGGAAGTTTTCTCCTATCAAATCATGTGTAAAATTGGAGTTATACTCAAGCTTTGAATACAGAATTAGATTGTGGCACCTTACTCATGAATGTTCCTTCATTTTGATTTGGTTTTGCTTACATATGGATCATCTCAATTTACCATCTCTTATACTTTTAGATCAGCCACCTAAAATGTGTGAGATTTACTTGCTTTTATAGATTAAAGTTTATTTACTTTCTTAGTATTAGTTTTAGAATGACTGTGTAATCTTTACTTTTCTAAAAACATTTCAAAAGGATAGTTTTATCTATTTTCCAATTGGATTAAGTTTGAGGAATAGAGCTCACAGTTATTTAGTTTCCTTTCATGTTCTGTTATTTACTTTCTTAGATCAAACTATCAATTCATTGTATAATTGAATGCTCCTAAAAGATCAGGCTAAGAAGGTGTTTCAAATAGGGTGATTGAATGTTCAACTTATACAATCATTGAGCTTTACTTTTACATGCCTTTACATTGCTTTTTAGATCCTCATTCAATTGTATAATTGGGTGTTCTTAAAGATCATTTGAAGAAGGTGATTTTATCATAACTGAATGCTTGAATACCTAATTTATGCAATTATTGAGTTTTCCCTTTGCATGATTTAATTGTTTTCCTATATTTAAAGACTAAAGTATAATCGGTTGCTTGTACATCATCTCAAGAGGGTGATTATATCATATTGGATACTAAAGTGATTTGAACGTACCTTAGTTTTTTTCCTTTATATGCTTTGAAATGCTTTCTTAGATTAAAATTTTAATTCCTGCAAGTGTGATTGCGCATGCTATATTTTCTTTTGAATTTGTTTTCTTTCTCTTCATTACTTGATTTCATAGGTTAGTTGAATTTCATTTTTTTCAAAAATAAATAAATGAAAATAAAATAATAATCAACATTGATTAATTCATTTTGAATAAATTTCAGGGATGCAGTGATAATCACTTCGTTTTTTATCACCATTAGAAATAAAATTTGTGTGTGAAAATATGAATTTATTTGACAATGCTGACTAGTATGCTCTTTTCCCGCACCTTGTTGTGACCTAGAAGATTAGAAAATCAGATTAGTCAATTTAAAAATTAAAATTCAAAAATTCGTTAAAAATTTTGCTGGAAATTGAACTAAAATTCTATTGAAATTCATCGTTTGAGTCATGATCTTTTTCTGATTTATTGAATTGCATGTGCACAATTTTTCTTTCAAAAAAAAAAAAAAAAACAACAAAGAAAAACAAATCATAATAATAATAATAATAATAAATTTGGCCCATGGAAAGGAGGCCCACACATATGCGTGAGGCCAGCCTTTGGCTTGGCCTTACGCATATGTGCAAGCCTTCAATCCACACAAAGACCCATGCACTGCAATAAAAAAAATGAACCTTCTCTTTTCCATATTTGATCCTCCTCAATCAACAATTATTAGAAATCAATTTTAAAAGTTGTAGAGACAGACAATGAAGGTGTATCAGATGAAGAAACTGATGATGAAGAGAAGATTGCAAATTGCTGAATAAGAGAAGATTGCAGATTCAATCGCGGAGACAGACAATGAAAGTGTATCACATGAAGAAACTGTCGATGAAGAGAAGATTGCAACCTATTGATGAAGAGAATATTTCAGATTCCATTGTAGGTAATTGGATCAAAAGGTTAGATTTATCTATTTTCCAATTGGATTAATTTTGAGGAAATAAAGCTCACAGTTATTTAGTTTCCTTTCATGTTTTTTTATTTACTTTCTTAGATCAAACTATCAATTCATTGTATAATTGAATAAAAGATCAAGCCAAGAAGGTGACTTGTCATACTTCCAAATTGGGTGATTGAATGTTCAACCTATACAATCATTAAGCTTTACTTTTACATGCTTTTACATTTCTTTTTAGATCCTCATTCAATTGTATAATTGGGTGTTCTTGAAGATCATTTCAAGAAGGTGATTTTATCATATTTCTAAATGTTCGAATATCTAACCTATGCAATTATTGAGTTTTCCCTTTGCATGCTTTAATTTCTTTCCTATATTTAAAGACTAAAGTATAATCGGTTGCTTATACATCATCTCAAGAGGGTGATTCTATCGGATGTTGGAGTGATTGAATGTACCTTAGTTGTTTTCCTTTACATGCTTTGAAATGATTTCTTAGATTAAAATTTCAATTCCTACAATTGTGATTGCGCGTGCTATATTTTATTTTGAATTTGTTTTCTTTATTTTCGTTACTTGATTTCATAGGTTAGTTGAATTTCACTTTCATTATTTGATTTCATAGATTAGATGAGTTGGTTTTTGTTATTTTGTAGTTAGATTGATCTAAACTGAAATAAAATTTCTAGCACATACAGTGCATGCATGCTTCACAAGTTTACGAAACCCCTCTAGTTGACAAATTAAATGACAGGCAATCACTTTGCCCCAACATTTTGGCACCGTTGCTAGGGAAGTGTGCATAGGAACTAGCTTTCAGTCTAGAGTGTATTTTATTTGTTTTTGTTTTTTTTTACTAACCATTTATGGACAGAAGATCTAGAATGCAGCCCAAAGACTACATTGAGGAATGGTATCAAAAAGTGATTGTGCCATAACATTCATCAATTCTTCAAGAGATCATTGAGGAAAATCAAAAGATCAAGTTGATTTCACATATCCTTACAAACAATGAGGTAATTTTTTCAAGTTGGGATATGAGAATTTCAAAAATTCTAATCCGTAAATGGCTTCATTGGAAGCATGAATATACCCAAAAATAAAATAAAAAATATAGCTTTTTTTAGATAGATAGGAAAAATAAAAATAAAAAAGTTAGAATTTTAGATTTTTATTTTTATTTTGTTTTCAAAAAAATAATAATCAACGTTGATTAATTCATTTTGAATAAATTTCAGTGACGCAGTAAGAATCACTTCGTTTTGATCACCATCAGAAATTAAATTTGTGTGTGAAAATATGAATTTATTTGACGACGTTGACTAGTATGCTCTCTTCTCGTGCCTCGTTGCGACCTGGAAGATCATAAAATCATATCAGTCAATTTAAAAATTAAAATTCAAAAAATCTTTAAAAATTTTGCTGGAAATTGAATTACAATTCATTGAAAATTGTCGTTTGATTCATGATCCTTTTTTTTATCGCTTTTGCAAATTTTAATGTTTTGCATCCTCTCAATGTTTTTTCTGATTTATTAAATTACATGTGCACAAATTTTCTTAAAAAAGAAAAAAAATAAAAAAATTGGCCCATGGAAAGGAGGCCCACACATATGTGTGAGGCCAACATTTGGCTTGGGCTTACACATATGTGCAAGCCTTCAATCCACACAAAGACCCATGCACTGCAATAAAAAAAAAAAAGGAACCTTCTCTTTTCCATATTCGATCTTCCTCAAGCAGCAGTTATTAGAAATCAAATTTAAAACTTGCAGAGACAGAGAATGAAGGTGTATCGAATGAAGAAACTGATGATGAAGAGAAGATTTCAATTTGCTGATGAAGAGAAGATTGCAGATTCAATTGCAGATACAGACAATGAAAGTGTATCACATGAAGAAACTAATGATGAAGAGAAGATTGCATATTCCATTGTAGGTAATTGGAATGAGAGAGATCGATCTGAACTTCTCTGTGAGAGACAATCCACTACACATCAAAACCTGCAAATAAAAAAATCAAACCACATCAATTTTATTTTGTTGCAGAAGTAATTGCAAGAAAATGAAATTTCCAGTCATGCGTAATTGTTAAAAAAACCCAATTTTAAAACATATTTTCTGAGCAAACCAAGGCGAATTAGGAAAAACTAAAACATGGGTGTTTTCGGGAATGGGGTGAATTAGGTAACTTGCTTGTGATTTTCTAGATTTTGCATCCATTTGGGAGAAATTCCAGAAAATCGCAGATTGCGTGAGCTCCGTTGTTCATTTTACCTTATTCACATACACTTTCCATTAATTTTTGTCTACTGCTAACCCACAAATAAAATCAAGAAGCTCACTTACATGCTTATTTCCCATTGTCATTTTCCATTGTCATCTTCCATTTCCAATTTCCTTCTCCTATCCTTTTCATTTCACAAATAAACCTTGCTTCAATGAAAATTATTGATTCCATAGTCCTTTGAGTCTAAAATCCTTGCAAAAACACCTTAAGGCTTGCATGCCTTAATGGTAAGTCTTCTTGCTGACGAACAATGGGATTAATGTCCCTTGTTCATCGGATCTTCTAGGTACTCGACAACAGCAAAATTATTCGTACCTAGCAAGATGTGTTTGGGCATCTTGACTCTTATTGTCATCAATGGTGAGAGTTCTCGTGTTGACTAGTGGCATCCATTAATGGCCACTAAGTCAACAATTTCCTGCTATGTTTGACATCAGAACATCTATTCACATAGCAGGAATTATGCCAACGAGTTTTGAAGACATGAAGACTATCATTTTCAGCATTTTGAAGCAAATGAAGAAGATATGCAGCTACAACAGATCAGCACCATTCTGCAGCTGCAAAATTAGATGGCAGTTGCAGAATCAGATGACAGCAACAAAATCAGATGGCATTTGCAGAATTAGATGACAACAACAGAATCAGATGACAACAACAAAATCAGACAGCAACTGCAGAATCAGATGGCAGCTGCATAATCAAAGGACAACTGCAAAATCAACATCATTTTGCAACAAATTTAGCAGTTTTAGTAGAAGAAATAAAAATTCATCTTGACTCTTTATCCATAACTTGTACAACCACACGAAGAAGACTATGATCAAAATTTTGCAGCCACCACACATGCAGCTCATCCATTTTCAAAGGTTAAGTTAAGGTATGTCATTTTCTAACCTTTTACCATAGAATTCCTTGAAAATCTAGAATGATAATTTTTGGAAAAAAACACTTCTTTTCCTCATTTCATAAAATTGCCAATACCATTAGTTGGCCGGGGGGGGAGGGGGATACATTCATATTCACATTTTGCCACATTCATATCACATTCATAAGCCCACATACTTTCAAAAGATATTTACTATTACATTATTATTATGAGCATACAATGACTTTTCAAAAGTACTTAAAAGATAATTGGATACAAAGACAATCATGGTTGTCACACAAGAACCAACCATGGTGCAATCTAATAAAGATATACTTTGCAACAATAATCAAATTATCATTATGAAAAGTTCAAAGATCAAAATTGAATGCAACAACAAAATATGGTTGAAACATAAGAACCAACCATGTTGCAATTCAACTAAAAGACTTTGCAGAAGTATGAAGTTATCAAATGATATCATGTAAAGTTAAGCCAAAGCTCAAAAGAGCTAAAAGAATTAATGTAATAGATTGCATGAGGACATGAAATAGCTTCAGTTGCGGGGTATGTTGGGCCTTGAAATTGTCATTTAATTCCACTACATTTTCACTTATATTTCCGTATTATCACCTTCACTCCACCTCCATTTCATTACATTTACCTTACAATTACCATTATTGGGTTACATTTTATGTTTTTCCAAAATTTATTAATTCATAGTATTTTTAAGTGAATTTGTGGTTAAAAATTAGAAAATAATATGCACATACTTATACCTAACAAGTGGAATGATTTTGTTGCCATGTGTAGGCCAAAAAGAAGCTTCCAAAAGACTCTTATGTGGCCTCCTAAGGCCAATTCGAATTTGAATGGAGAATATCGTGGGATCATAAGGATATGTGTCTCATTTTCAATTTGTATTATAACTCTAAGAAGACATGAGCCTCATCACTTCCTATTTGGATTGTAACTCTAGAGATATAGGGAGATATTCATGGACTCTCATTAATGAGATAGCTTCTCATCTTTTGTATAAATAGGGGAAGTTTTCTCCTATCAAATCATGTGTAAAATTGGAGTTATGCTCAAGCTTTGAATACATAATTAGATTGTGGCACCTTACTAATGAATGTTCCTTCATTTTGATTTGGTTTTTATTACATATGGAGCATCTTGATTTACCATCTCTCATACTTTTAGATCAATTGCCTAAAATGTGTGAGATTTACTTGCTTTTATAGATTAAAGTTTATTTTCTTTCTTAGTATTAGTTTTAGAATAACTGTGTAATATTTGATTTTTTAAAAACATTTCAAAATGTTAGATTTATCTATTTTCCAATTGGATTAAGTTTGAGGCAATAAAGCTCACAGTTATTTAGTTTCCTTTCATGTTCAATATTTACTTTCTTATATCAAACTATCAATTCATTGTATAATTGAATAAAATATCAAGCCAAGAAGGTGACTTTTCATACTTCCAAATTGGGTGATTGAATGTTCAACCTATAAAATCATTGAGTTTTACTTTTACATGCTTTTACATTGATTTTCAGATTCTCATTCAATTGTGTAATTGGGTGTTCTTGAAGATCATTTCAAGGTGATTTTATCATATTTCTAAATGCTTGAATATCTAACCTATGAAATTATTGAGTTTTCCCTTTGCATGCTTTAATTGATTTCATAGATTTAAAGACTAAAGTATAATCGGTTGCTTATACATCATCTCAAGAGGGTGATTCTATCGGATGCTGAAGTGATTGAACATACCTTAGTTGTTTTCCTTTACATGCTTTGAAATTCTTTCTTAGATTAAAATTTCAATTCCTGTAAGTGTGATTGCGTGCACTATATTTTCTTTTGAATTTGTTTTCGTTCTTTTCGTTACTTGATTTCATAGGTTAGTTGAATTTCATTTTCATTATTTGATTTCATAGATTAGATGAGTTGGTTTTCGTTATTTTGTAGTTAGATTGATCTAAACTGAAAGACAATTTCTAGCACATACAACGCACGCATACTTCACAAGTTTACAAAACCCCCAGGTTGACAAATTAAAAGACAGGTAATCACTTTTCCCCAACAGTCGTATGTATGTTAATATGTGATGTTTGATTGTTGAAATGTATGTATGTTGATAAAACTCGAAAATTATAATCCACGCTTTAAAAGGGAGTTTATGTGGGCCATACCCCACAGGCCACAAAGGAAATACCTGAACGCATGACAAAGGACCAGGAGCCCGTGCAAAACAGTGTTGCGACAGTGAGTCAAATGAAAAGGTTGAACGTGAACAAAAAGACTTGGGTAATAAAAATAAAAGACTGAACACAAAGAAGAAAGGCTCGGGTAAGAAAAAGGACCCAGAGGTTGTGCAGAACAGTGCAACAACATGGTTCGAGTCGAGCAGAAAGGGCAGTTATGCGGCAAAGTTGGAATATAACGACTTAAACAGAAAAGACAAAAGGACAACAAGCAGAAGAGGACGAACACTAACAAAGCTAAGAAACTGAAAGGGCTAAGTAAATAATTGATTGTAACTGTAAATGTATTATTTAATTTTATATTGTTTGTGATGCTAAGGAAAGTCTCGGTAAGCAAAGAAAAACTCCAATGTAATACTGAAATGTGTACACAGTGTCGTAACATCTTGAGTGTGCCGAGTGAGAAAATGAGAAGGTGGAAGGCAAAGAGTCATACCTGTTCATTTCATATTCCTATATGGAATGAAAATATCTATGAAGTGATTTCTATAAATGATGTTATTTTGATATGCATAAAGAGGTTGGAGAGTGGAAGAAGAATATAGAGCAGATAGAGAATTTGTGAAGATCCAAAGCTGATATGAAACATTTTTGAAGGTTGGAAGGGCAACAGTGAAGAAGGAGAAAAAAAGAGCTGATATCGAGGTAAATCAGCATATGATTTCATTATAGAGTGAGGAAGTTGGTTCTTCCATATCAAGTTGTAGCTTGATAAATGTCGAGTTGTAGTTGGTTGAGGTAGGAGCCTCCTGTAGGTTGTAGCCTACAACAAATACATGGGAGTTGGTGCTTCCATTTCAAGTTGTAGCTTGATATATGTCCAGTTGTAGCTAGTTGAGGTAGGAGCCTCCTGTAGGTTGTAGCCTACAAAAAATACATGGGATTTGGTGCTTCCATTTAAAGATGTAGCTTGATAGATGTCCAGTTGGAGTTGGTTGAGGTAGGAGCCTCCTGTGGGTTGTAGCATACAGAAAATACATGGGAGTTGGTTCTTCCATTTCAAGTTGTAGCTTGATAGATGTCCAGTTGGAGTTGGTTGAGGTAGGAGCCTCTTGTGGGTTGTAGCCTACAAAAAATACATGGGAGTTGGTGATTCCATTTCAATTTGTAGCTTGATAGATGTCCAATTGGAGTTGGTTTAGGTAGGAGCATCCTGTGGGTTGTATCCTGCAGAAAATAGATGGGAGTTGGAGATTCCTTGCAAGTTGCAGCTTGCAAAATTTGAGGTAGTAGCCTCCTGTAGGTTGGAGCCTACAGAAAATAAGTGGTGAAAGGGACTTGGAGCTTGTCTTTTCATCACAACAATAATAAGATGTGGTTTTCTCCCTTATGGGTTTCCACTTATATATGTTTTCCATATGCATGATGATTATGTGTTGATGTTCTGTATTTAATCTGCTTAATACTTGCTGCTCACATATTAATATTGTTGTTTCATGATATATTAAGTTCGTCATGAAATGAAGGTGTAAATAAGTTTAAAGGAAAGTTTTAAAAGCCCATGAATGTATTAAACTGATTCACCCCCCCCTCAGTTTAACTGAGGGTTCAACATGTAGGTGGACAGGATGGCTGTCATCATATGATTCCATCTGCTGCTTGAAAGTTGTGAAGTGGCTAGTTGTGCTGTGTGTGCATGTCTCTTTAGCGGAGATCTCCTGAGCAAAATGAATAAACCACAACTGCATGTTCCACCCAAAAGCCCATGTTGTGTTTTAATTCCAAACTGGAAACCATATTTCGGAGGGAGGCATGAATGGTTTGCGGTATTGGATGGGGGCTGGGGGGGTGAAAAATCACTACAAGTTTCCACGTAGCACGAGAGGCAGTATTAGAAACCAGCCATTTCGGACCCCCCCTGGCATTAACCTTCGAACGGTGGAGGGGGTGCGAAATAGATTATGAGCCATCGAATGCATTGACGTCGAGCGGAGGTGACAGAGAGATGTGAGGGGCTTAGCGGTGATGGGATGTGCGAAGAATGGATGGAAATGGCAGAAGGAATGGTGGGGCCGATAGTATTATCATATGACAGAAATGATTTAAATAGTAAAGAGCGGGTCAAAGGCCGAGGAATGGCTTTAGATGACATCGCAATATGACGTGGACTTGTCCCGCATACCACACATCGCAAGTTTTACAAGATGAATGCAAAGGGTTCATGTTAAAACCATCGAAGTGTGATGTGCGGGGAGGAGAGATGTGGTAGATTGAGGTGGGACCACGCCCGCAGATCACATATTGCAAGGTTTATGTGATAACAACGAAGGGTAAGTGATGAAAGGTGCGATGCGCGAAGTGCAGGGAATGTGACATGGCAGACAGAAGTGGGACCTCCTGCACATCGCATGTCGCAAGTTTTATGTATTAGCAGTGGAGGGTAACCATTAAAATATGTGAAGTGCGATATGCAGGCATTTAGACTTCGGGAAGTGTGAAAAGGCGAAAAGGTAAGGGAAAGGCGGAAACAAAGGTTTACATGCGATTTTGGTAATGCGGTAAGGTTGGATGGGTCTCGCCAAATCGCATCGATAGAAATATAAGTTTCGGCTAAGGCTTAGGAGGTGAAGGTTAAAAATTATGGGGAGTGATGTGCGATGAATGGGCATTATTACTCGGTTGGTGATGAATTATGTGGCGCAATGCAAGTGGGGGCTGCCTGGCCCGCGCTTGGAGCGTTGGGTTTTCATCTTACCTGCACCAACTCTTCATTTGCTAGACTTTGATGTTGCCTTATCCCCTCAAAATAAACATAAGACAACATTGGCTCCATTATTGATCTGAATGGAATGTATTAGTTTTGTTGTGTTAAGTATCCAAACAGTAATTAAATTGTGTGCATAAGGTTTACTAAAGTTTGCAAGTGAAACAAATGGTTTTATCTAAGTTAAACAGATTTTCTATGTGAGGTTAAAGCATGTAAATTGCTTGTATAACATTGTACAACAAAAAATAACAAAGAAATAAATATCACATGTAACAATACTCAGCAAATTTGATGAAGCAGTTCACCCCTCTTGGGCTACATCTGCTGGTCCAACTCCCAATAACATGTCCCTCATATCTTATTGCTAAAAAATGGCAAGTACATGTCAATAAAAGCCTCAAATGGTTGTTATCTCTATAAAAAAAACTTCAGAATGCTTGAATTAGTCAATAATGACTATTCATTTGCAGAAAACAGAGAATGGATGCTCAAACCACTGAAAACACCCTAGTGGCCCTGGTGGCTCCTTGACCTATCCTGAAGAAAAACCTGCACAAAATGACCTTTTATGACTCTAAAAACTCTGCCAATGTGTTCATAATGTTGAGAATACCTAGAATTGACTATTCATTCATAAAAAATGGTCGAATATCCAAGGAGTTATGGCCAAAACAGTAAATTTCCCAATGTCCCTAAAAAATTCCTCCAAAACTGGAGGAACTCTAGTTAGTGCGACTAAATTAGCAATTCCGCTTGATTTGATGGTATGCCAGTGGAACCGCCGGACGTAATGACAGTGGCAATAAATTTTGGAGGGCGCATGTGACCAGTTTGCAGATTAACCGTCGAACTAACTGCCGTCGTTTATGGTTTATCTTGCAGTTTAATTAAATGCCACATCTGTCATGTGACCGGCCACTGGAGGTTACGGTCAGACTAACCGCAGGAGTATAGGTCACGGTTTAGAGCGCAAGATCTTCTGGAGTGGGGGTTGGCCCCCTTTCGCCACCATTGTAATACATATTAAAAAATTTATACGAATGCGCCCCATAAGTGGTTAAGAAACATGTGTAGATGGAATGGTATGTGGTTGGGTTGGTGAGTGCAAGGTCGGATGGTCGACTCAATTGGGTGCCATAAAATTTTTTTACACCATGACTCTGGGCCACATGGCGACCTCTGGGCCTGCCACGTGGCGACCTTTGATTGGCCTGAATTTCAAAAATTCAACCCATCATCCAATGCGACCATGCCACTTGTTGAACTTCGATTGGCCCTTACAAAATATTCCAGGGAATATTATGAGGAATATTCCCTGGAATATTCTCTTTTAATTTTTCAAATTGCCAAAGTCAAACTTGGCCAACGTTTTTTTTTTTTTAAAGTTTACTGGCCTTTTCAAACATTCATAACTTTTTCATACGACCTTTGTTTTGCGAATCGTTCATGGTGCCAGAATCGCAGTGATGAGACCTTTCTGGTCGCTCAGGTTCAAACCTGTTTCTAGCACTTTCAATTTTGAGCATTTTTAACAATGGATATGATCTCCTGATCACACCTCCCCACTAGGAAGCTTTTGGACCCCAAAAGCTCTCTGGACTACTGAACATGAAGATGAGGAGACTATGTCCCCACTCTTCCAATCTTAATCCATTGAAATTTCCCTAATTTCATTAATTGGAGCTTTTCATGACATGACAATTTTTTCCTTGATTGTGTTGACCAACAATTGTTGAATTTGACATTGTCATGCTGCACATTTTCGAAACTTGTAGAACAACAACCTAAATTTGTAGTAAACATATTGTGTCTACATTGGTCTATAATCAAAGGAAACTTAAAATTACTTTCACCTTGCATCTTGTCCTTATGGCGATTTTTTGTTGAATTAGTTGAAACTTGTGCCGATTCCTGACCAAGTTTCTTCACCATAGTACCATGCCTTTTTGAAACTAGCAAATATCATTGCTAAATCTTGTGCCTTCTTTGTTAATTTTCTTTGCCCTCTCTTGGACCTTTTCAACTTCTTGCACTGGCACTTTGTTTTCAGCATCGTTCGACACGAAAGTCGAATGCTGCAACTAATTCTCATATTCTTTCAAAGACAACCTGCTTTCCAACTGAAAAAACTCATTACATATATCAGCATTTACATGAAAAGTATTATGTAAAACTTCTCTTTTCTTAATCATCATCAATGTCAAGTTTTGACTTGCATTGACGAGCCTCTTCATCTGCCCTGCATTAACTAAAGAAGAGTCTATTTTTTTGCAATGAGATCTCACAATGTACTCATTGCCATATTTGAATAAATGATACTTGTTCTAATGGTGATGGAAGATATATTTCTTGTCATATAAGTAACGACTGCCCAATACCATGCTTGTTATATCAAGCGGAACAACATCTAATTCAACTGTGTTAATGAAATGTGTTGTTATTGCAAAGCACAATATGCACTTCTTTGAAACCTGTAAATTTGCATCCTTACAAATTCAACCAAGTGGATATGGTTTCGGATGTGGAATGGTCTCAAGATTAAGTTTCTTGACCAAGTATTCAAAGATTAATTTCACTTGTGACCCACTGTCAAACAATGTGTCAACCTTGGTATGTTTGGAAATGACCCTCACATGAAACAATTCCATTCTCTTTTCTTCACTTGGAGCTTCTATGTGACAGTTAGAAATACTAGAAATGGGTTTATTTTCATTCTCTATCCCCTTTATGTTCTTTCGTGCCATAGTTATGATTTTTGTTTCATGTCCTGAATCTGACCCTAGGTCTTGTTCAACTATTGCAACTATCTTTCCTTTTTCCTTGGCTTTCTTTTTGGCTTTAAAACTTTCTAGTTTCAACTCTGGATGAAGTTTCCAATAATGGTCCTCATCATGGCTGGGTTTAGAAAATTTTTTGCAGAATAATTTTCCCTTCTCTTTTCTAGTATTTGCATTTCTCTTTTTCTACCATTTGCCTTTAAACTCATTTTCTTCATTCCCATCTAAGTTTTTTTTCCCCTTGCCTCTAAATGTGTGGCTTGAACAGAAACCTAATCTAGGCTTGTAGGGTTAAAAATGAGAATTGTATGTCTTAGGTAGGTATGCAAGCCTCGTATATACTTGAGAAAAGTGTCTTGGCTATGCAAATCTATTTCTAGTAAAAGAGCTCTTCTTCTAAATTATTGAATATACACTTGTACATTTTGTCCTTTCAATTGATTAAAATTTTTCCAGTCCATTATGGCTTTTTGCAGCTAATGGATAAAACTGTTGTTTTATTGCAGAAATGGTCCATGATAAAATAATCTTACCATATTTCTTGATATCCTCCTTTGTCTTGGCTTCCCACCAAACAAGAGTTGCATCTTCCATTATCAATGAAGCTAGTTGGATTTTGGTGTCATCATCATGAAATTTTTTAATTCTCAAATAGACCTCTAATTGCCTAATCCAATTATCTAGCTTTTCTGCATTAACTTCACCATCAAACTTTGGAAATTCAAACTTAACATCAAGCTTTAGAAAAGGACTTTTACCAGTGTTCTTTGACTTTTATGGCTGATGTAATGAAGATGAAGTAGAGTATGATGAAGATGAAGATGAGGGTGATGATGGCGACTTTCCCCTGTCTCCATTTCCTCCATTACCCTTCTTGGATTTATCTTCATCATTGTGGCCTTCGGACGATCCTTATCCTTCCTTGTGAAGTTTGGATCCTTCTCCTTCTAGTCTTTCATTCCTTTCTTAATAAAGGACTCTCACCATTTCAGTTAAGTCAAGGAATGCTTTCCTGAACACTCTTTCTTCCTCTTTGGGATCAAATTCTTCATGGGTTCCTTCTTCCCTTGAAATCATGTTGATGCTTCTTCTGATTCTCTTTGAGGTGAAATTGAAGGTGGAGATAATGGCACTCTTGCCCTTCTTGGCTGAGGATTACTTTGAACTTTCACCAATTGATCTTCTCCTCTCTTAAGCTTCAGCCTAGTAAGCATTAAAACTCACAATAAATGTTGCCCTTGGATGGCTCTGCACAACTTGCAAGAGTCGTTATGCAAAATTTTAAACAAAACATTTTGCACAAATATTAAATAGAGAAAATACTCTAGCTTAACTCAAGCTTATACTAAACTTAGCCTAATCTCAACCTGAGCTCTGATACCAACTTGATCTGAATGGAATGTATTAGTTTTGTTATGCTAAGTATCCAAACAATAATTAAATTGTGTGCATAAGGTTTACTGAAGTTTGCAGGTGAAACAAATGGTTTTATCTTAGTTAAACAGATCTGTGATGTGAGGTTAAAGCATGTAATCTTGTATAACATTGTACAACAGTAAATAACAGAGAAATAAACATCAAATGTAACAATACTCAACAAATTTGATGAAGAAGTTCACCCCTCCTAGGCTACATCTGTTGGTCCAGCTCCCAATATCATGTTCCTCATATTTTATTGCTAAAAAATGGTAAGTACATGTCAATAAAAGCCTCAAATGGTTGTTCTCTCTGTAAAAACAACTTCTGAAAGCTTGAATTAGTCAGGAATGACTATTCATTTGCAGAAAACATAGAATGGATGCTAAAAACATTGAAAACACCCTAGTGGCCTTGGTGGCTCCTTGACCTCTCCTGAAGAAAAACCTACACAATATGACATATGATGACTCTGAAACCTCTTCCAATATGTTCAGAATGTTCATAATACCCAAAATTTACTATTCATTCATAAAAAATGGTCGAATATCCAAGGAATTATGGAAAAAATAGTAAACTACCCAATGTCCCTAAAAAAACTCCTCCAAAACTGGAGGAAATCCAGTTGGCACGACTAAATTGGAAATTTCGGCTGATTTGGTGGTCTGCCAGTGGAAACGCCGGACGGACTGACAATGGCAATAAATTTTGGAGGGTGCATGTTACTAGTTTGCGGATTAACCGCCGAACTAACCGCCGTCGTTTACGGTTTATATGGAAATTTAATTGAATGCCACATCCGTCATGTGACCGGCCACCGAAGGTTACGGTCGGACTAGCCGCCGGAGTATAGGCCATGGTTCAAAGCACAGGGTCTTGTGGAGTGGGGGTTGGCCCCCTTTTGCCACCATTTTAATACATATTAAACTTTTTATATGACCGTGCTCGATAAGTGGTTAAGAAACATGCGTAGATGGAATGGTATGCAGCTGGGTTGGCGAATGCGAGGTCAGATGGTCGACTCCCACGGGTGCCATAAAATGTTTTACACCATGACTTTGGGCCATGTGGCAGCCTCCGGGCCTGCCACGTGGAAACCTTTGATTGACTCGAATTTCAAAAATTCAACCCATCATCTAATGTGACCATGCCACTTGTACAACTTCGATTGGCCCTTACAAAATACTATAGGGAATATTTTGAGGAATATTCTAGGAATATTCCCTAGAATATTCTCTTTAATTTTTGAAATTTCCAAGTCAAACTTGGTCAAAGTATTTTTTTTTTAGTTTACTGGGATTTTCAAACCTTCATAATTTTTGCATACGACCTTTGTATTGCGAACTGTTCGCAGTGCCAGAATCATAGCGACGAGACCTTTCCGGTTGCTTAGGTTCAGACCTGTTTTGAGCATTTTCATTTTTGAGCATTTTTGAACAATGGATATGATCTCCTGATCAATTGGGGACAATGCACTTGTTCAAGTGTGTTGAGAACTCGCAAACCACCTGCTTGTGCTCTTCTTGATGTGCCTAGGATCATTTTTAGAACCAAATTCAAACATCTTTAACCAAAAAAGAAAACAGGAATTGATGCAAAAAAAAAACGACATATATATACACTATCAGGATATGTACAATGGGCCATCATAGCCTGCTATCAGTGCTGGAAGTAAGGCTTGAGAAATTGTCCATTGACAAGCATATCAAGTGTATCTCCTTCCAAATTCTCCAGTGCAAAATTATTGTTGTCGTTGACCTCTGCCACCCTGAATGGAGCAAACAGGAGGGGGTCAAACTTCCCATGCTTCCCTTTTTCTACTCGCCTAATATCCCATTGCAGCACCAAACCCCCCACTCATATTTCTCTTTCTTTATCTCTTTGATCAAATAAGCCTTTCATTTTTTCTTGATACTTTGCTAGTCTGAGGCCTACCTGTTCCCATGTTTCATTCAACTCCACCAACTGATTGATTCTTTTGATAAGGTAGTTTGGATCTTCCTTGGTTTCTTGTAAGAATCAGGCCATAGGTAATGCAAGCTGAATAGGGAAGACTACGGTTCTGCCATACACCAGTTCATAAGGGGTCTTTCCTGTGGACCTTTTAGTGGTAATGCGATTTTCCCAGAGTGTAAACTTGAGCTGGGAATCCCAGTTATTTTGGTTTTCATTGATGGTATTCTTCAAGATCCTCACCAGTGTCTTGTTAGATGATTCTTCCAGCCCGTTCCCCTGTGGGTAGTACGCAGTGGAGTGTCCCAACAAGATGTTGTAACGCTGACAGAAATTTACAACTTTAGCCAACTTGAAAGCCTAGGAATTGTCTGTAATGATTTTAGTTAGGCACCCAAACCTAGCTATTATGTTCTCCTCTATGAACTTGATCACTTCCGAGTTTGTGTCATTCCTTGTGGGCACGTATTCTACCCACTTAGTGAAGTAATCCGTGGCAGTGAGAATCCATCGACGTTGATTGCTAGAGCCCAGGTGAATCTCTCCTATGAAATCAATCCCCCATTATTTAAAAGGTTCTTCAAAATGTATTAAGATTAATGGGAGGGGAGCATACCTTTGCTTTTCGATGAATGCCTAACATTTCTCGCAGGCCCTAACGTGGGCATGTACATCGCCAAACAGCTTAGGCCAAAAGAAACCTGCCTTCAGGATCTTGTGTGTAGTGGATTGCCAACTATGATGCCCACCACATATCCCTTCATGGAACTTGGTCATCACTTGGTCAAATTATTCCTTTTTCAAACACAATAATAAGATCCTCGTCGGGTCTTTCCAATATAGTCGCCCATTTTCCACAATGTAATTTTGAGACCTTGGTCTCAAAGTGTGATACTTGGTCCTATCGTAGCGAGGGGGACACCTCAGGGTTAAAAGGTAGTTCGTTGTCTTTATACCGTAAGGATAGCAGGTACTTTACATGTGTATTTTGTGTGGAATATTTTATGCCCTAATGCGTACATATATTCTCCTGTGCTTCTCCTCCTGTCATAGACAGATTTATTCCCAGAGCCTGACAGTTGGATTAAGACAAGATTTTTTGCCAGCCCCTGGCCTTTGATGATTTTGGTAGGCTTTATCTCCATCTCATACTCCTAGATCTTATCTATCCATTTTCCCCTCTTCCCTTCACTGTCACCTTCTACTAGAATATCCTTCACTGTTGTGCTGGGTACATAAGATGTTATGGTTGATTGTAACACATACACCCAGAATGCCTTCAACGATTTGACCAGAGCATAAGCTTTCTTCTCCAGGATATCATATTTCATTTCGGCATCTTGCAGGACTTGACTGAAGAACGCAATGGGTTGTTCATGCCCCTAAGCATTTTTCTGTAAAAGTACTGAAACTATTGTGTGAGGAGAGGCAAAGGAGAAAATCCGGACTTGCTAGCACTGGAGCTTATGCGAAGGCCTGTTTTATCCTGCTTAAAGAGTCCCTGGATTCAAGGGTCCATCTAAATTCACTATTCTTCTTCAGCATTTTGGTGATGTTTTGGACAATCTCGGCATAGTTGGGAATGAACCTTCTGAGGAAATTTATTCTTCCTAGGAAAACTTGTACTTCCTTTTTGTTTCTTGGTAGGGGGATGTCGTTTATCACCTCTACCCATTTCGGGTCAATATTGACTCCCTCCTTAGTCACTATGTGCCCCATTAACTTTCCTTCCTCTAAGGAAAACATGGATTTTTGAGGATTCAGAGACAAGCCATACCTGCAACATTTATCAAAGGTTCGTCGAAGGTGGTCTATGTATTCAGTGTCACTCTTTGAAAATATGGTGATGTTGTCAAGGTAAATCACCACAAAATTATCTTGATCTCCTATGAATGCAATGTCCATCACATGCTAGAATGTGGCACAAGTGTTTATCAGGACAAAGGGCATTCGGGAGTACATGAAGGTTCCCAAGGCGTAGTGAACGTCGTCTTCTTTTGATCTTCCGGGAGCACTGCCACCTGATTATATCCTGAGAAACCATCCATCATGGACATGCGGAAGGATCCCACAACCTTTTGTAAGATGTGGTCCATCTTAAGGAGGGGATAGTTATCTTTGAGTGAGGATCTGTTTAAGTTGCGAAAATCCACGCAAATCTTGATTTCACCGTTCTTATTTCTAACAGACACCAGGTTTTCCACACATTCGGAGTACCTTAGAGGGAAAATGATCTTGGCCTGCAACAAATTCTTTATTTCCTTTTCAATAGCTGGGAGAAGAAGGGGATTGATATGTCTCAGCTTTTTCTTATGAGGCTTAGTGTCCTCTTTGAGTGGTATCTTGTGTTGTATAATGTCTATATCGAAAATTTTCAAATCCTGGTATGACTAGGCGAAGACGTCTTTATAATATTGAAACATCATGAGGTACTTATCTTGGTATTCTTCAGGGACCCCTTTTAACATCTTCACCACCTTTGGATCTTCTTCTGTCCCAATATTCACATCCCTGACAGGCTCGTCGAGGGTCATTTTGATGGGGTTTACTGGGATATCATTCTTGTAAAACAATCTCTCCAAAGGCATGAGACCCCTGGAAATGATATTTCTCTTTAATTGCAGAACACGATGTCCAACCAGTGTCTCTTCCCATCTGGTTTTTGGCTCTTCAATGTCATCCTTGGTGGCTAAGTCGATCACCATATTTGATAACTCACCCATTGTTTCCATAAAACATTGGACCTGCTCTTCATCTTCGAAGACTTGCCAATGCTTTATGTTGTCTGGAATGGAGGGGTGGTATCGCACCTCAACCTCATATCTGAGCAAAGGATTCTCATTCATGTAAGCTCTGAGCCGCGGGTGCTTAGTTTGGCATTGGCTCATGACTTGTCTTACTACAAGCTCTGAATCTACAAACACCTTGAGATTTTGTATGTTCATGTTTTGTGCCGCCTGCAACCCCAACAATAGGGATTCATATTCAACCACATTATTTGTGGCTTCGAATTCCATCTTAAAGGAGAGGGAAACCAAGGATCCTTCTAGTGATATCAAGAGTACCCTGGCCCTGTTTCCCTCTCACGAGTAGGCTCCATCAAACTGTAAGGTCCATATCTTGCTTTCCTCTCTGCTCATAGGATTCTCCTGTATTAGAGGGAAAATATTCGTTCTTGCAGGAAATTTTTGTCCTCCTCGAGCATAAGATAAGAGAATTCACCTTCCTTACCATATACTGGAGAATTTGTGGAACTATTAGCTTTGGGGACCATCTTCACGAATATGGATTCACGGTATAATATTCTTTCCTCCCCACCGAATACTGGAATAGTGGCATAGGTGAGGTCAAGCTTTATGGATCCTCCAATCTTGGATCCCCAGGATCTGGACAGCAACATCCCAAACCGTGTTGGGATATCAGCCACAACAATGTCCATTACCATGCTTTTGGCCGGAATATGGGCTAAATTTACTACCAGATCTTTTATCATGCCCAAGCATTTAACCCTGTTGGAATCAAAAGAATACAGATCTTTATAACGCCTGGTAATCTCCAAACCAAACAGCTTCATGACGGAAAAAAGAAATATATTATGTGAGGCCCCAGAATCCAACATACAGTTGTGCAATAATAGGCCATGTATAACTAGAGTCACATAGAATTAGGGAGTGGTTGAGTCCAACTCTTCTACATGAGGTCCAAAGACTACAATGGGTATTTCTTCTTGGAGATTGAGGTTGTCAGGCAGAGGGCCTACACCATGGGGCAACATGAATTGAGAGACCTGGGCCTTGTATGAGGGTTGTTTTAGGAGTTCGACTAGGGGGACAGGGATCTTGACCTTCTCTAATTCTTTCTGGAGGCTAAATGCCATGAGAGATTTTTCTGCAATAACTTCTTTGAACTGCTATATAGAGTGGTTAGGAAAGTTCAAGGCTACAGATGATGACTTCTTGTTTGCGGGAGGATCAGAACCTTGCTTTGTGGAAGTGGATGCAGAGGCTTTATGATGGGTAGACTCTTCTAAAGGATTTTTCCCCTTAATGGAAGAAATAAAAGGGGTTTTCTCTCTTGATGTAGACTCCTCATCTTGGTCTTGCACTTGGGTTCTCTTCGTGTAGGATCTGAGATCATACTTCCTGTGGAGTTGAGCTTGCATGAAATCCATGAACTTCCTGCAACACTTGTTAATATCTTGCTCTGTTGAAGGAACTTCCCTCTCCTCTTGCTCCCCTTGCAAGGTAATTTCACCTTCCTCATCATCCGAGTAAGCGAGGAATTGGTGTCATTGGCTCTCTGTGGCTTCCTCAACCTGTCCCTCCCCTTCCCCCTCCAGGTATAGAGGAGGTTGGATGCAATCTTTTTGCTCCTTCCTTTCCTGTTGTAACAACTGTAATGGGGGCTTTCGATACTGGGGATTAAACCCACAGTTAGGAATCATTTGGTTGGAACGAGGAGGGGAATTCTTATCCTCCAATTTGAGCTTAACCAGTTTATTTGAGAGGTCCTTAATCATATTATTCATATCTTTGATTCTATACTTATGTGATTCCCTCTCTTGATTAGAAGTAGAAGCCTCCTCCCTACTCCTCCTTCTGGCCTCATGCTCTGTCTTCCCTTTGAATTTACTAGTAGAAGAAAAGTTTTCTTCTACCTCCAGTTCATCAGTCCAGATCTGATCTAGAGATGTAGGCTTTCTTTCCCTTAGGGTGAACCCAAATTCTGGTTCAAAAGCTCCTGCGAAAACCACCTTAGCAGTTGCTTGTGGAGGCTTTATTTCAGCAAGAAGATTATTATAAAGCTTATTGAACCTCTTTATAAATTTTTTTACATCATCATTGTGTCTCTTCTTGAGAGCATTGAACTCTGTAAGAACATATCCATGGTCCCTCTTCTCTCCCCATTTCAATGTGAAGAAATTTTCCATTTCTTCCCAGGTGTGGACTGTGTGGTCAGCTAGATACTTGAACCATTTTCGGGCTTCCCCATCCAAATATTGGAAAAAAAGCCTTAACACCACATCTAAGTGCTCTACATTTACATTCTTAGCAAAGGTGCATAAGTTTTCAATATGTCTCTGCGCAGAAGTATTATCTTCCCCAGTGAGCAGAGGCAGGAGTTTTAGATAATCTTGAGGCATGTCATTCAGTACTAGAGGTAGAGCCAATGGGGCATATTTGTCGAGGAGGAAGCCAGGTATAGCCATGAGGGGCGGTGGTGGTAGATTTTGAGGATGAATTGGATGTGGTATAACAGGTGTGTGTTGAATAGAGGTTGCTATATTAGTATGTAAAAAGCTTTGGAGCACTGCAAATTCTTTAACTTCTTTGACCTCGGGAGTAGGGTGCAAGGGAGGCAAAGAAATATCAGTGGATTCAGCGTTGTTTTTTATGAATGAACTAGCTAAATCAAAGGCTTCTGGAGAATACTCAAGTATGTGGGTTGTGGTGCTAGGACCATAAATGTCAGCTTTCTGAGATGAAGAAGGCGAAGCTTCTAGAGTAAATGAGGGTCGTTTAGCTTGGTTGGGCTGCTTCTCCTTCCAGACTCTCTTAAATATAATATTTTCAGGATCAAACACAGAATGGGTTCTCTATTGGGAAGTATTTGATCGAGTATGAGGCCTTTTGTAAGCTAAGATTACAACTAATTTGAACTTTAACAATAGTGGAGTCACCAAGGTGAGGGCTATGCAACTCTCAACCCTTCTTGCTCACCTGATTGAAGGGTGAAGATAATGTCATATCCCAGGGAAAAGGTTTTCTAATTCATGTCCTCAGAAATGGCTCCAAAAATATGTTGTCGCTCCTAGAGAAAACCTTGAGTTGCAAAAGACTAGTGCCTAGGACATCTTAAAATCAGAGGTTAAATCTTGACAATTGTATAAATGCCTTTGACAAAATATGGAATAAGAGAACAATGGTTTTGGTGCTTCGTGGATGGAGAAGACGTTTTGAGCCTGATTCATGTGAATTCCCCAAACTGTGAGAGGGCTCAGGAGGTTGTGAGGCTGATGGATTTTAGATGGGCCAAGTATAAAACAATGAGCAAAATATTTTAAAAATATGCAGAGGCATTGAGGAAGAACGGAGAAGGAACCCGCAAGAGACAGGTTTAAGAGATTTAAGATTTTTTCCCCCCGTGACCTTAGAGGAAGCGGATATGAAGGACATATGGAAAACAACAGAGGTTCGTGGAGAGAAAATTAAGGGAGTGTAACAAGCTTAATACATGAGCGTTAACACCTGAGCGTTATGCAAACACAAATTCATGAATAAAATTGCAGACTACCAGCAACTAAATTACACGGACCATCAAAGCGGCATAGCATGAAAGATGATTACACATAAAAAAGGAGATTACTGATAACAGAAGGAAACATATACATACTACTCGTTGCTCCATCCGGAATCCAAATAACATCTCTGTATCATATTAAGTTTAAACAAATCTCCCAAATATGTATCTCAGAGCACAGGGAGCACAATCATACAAAACTACAACAAAATTCTTCAAAATTCTAGAACCCTTTTTCATCTTAGAGCTCACAACATATAGAGTTCCTCCTGAGGGTTTACAATCTTGATCATTTATGATTGACCCATACCTATCAAATCAAAATATCCTACCTAACTTGCATAGCGTACATTGAGAAATTACTTCTGTATTGAGGGAATTAAAATAGGAATGGGTGAAATTGAGATTTCACCAACAAAATCATCAAAATTAAACAGAGAACGGAAAGGACATAGCTTCCCATGGAGGCCAATTATGGGAGTCTTCAAAACGGTATGGTGAGGAGCGGTCGTAGGTGGGCAAGTTGGCTATCATCATACGATTCCATTTGCTGCTTCAAAGTTTCCACTCCCTCATTCTTATGATTTCCACTTAATCTATTTTGAAGTGGCCAATTCTACTGTGTGCGCCTGACTCTTTAGCAAAGATCTCTGGAGCAAACTAAATAAAACACAACTTCATGTTCCACCCAAAATCCCATGTTGTGTTTCAATTGCAAACTAGAAACCAGATTTCAGAGGGGGGCATGAATGGTTTGCGGTATTGGATGGGGGGGGGTGTGGTGCGAAATCACTACAAGTTGCCACGTAGCACCGGAGGCGGTATTAGAAACCAGAAATTTTGGACCACCCCCCCCCCGGCATTAACCTTCGGACGGTGGAGGGGGTGCGAAACAAATTATGGGTTGTCGGATGCATTGACGTGGAGCAGAGGTGACAGAGAGATGTGAGGGGCTTAGCAGTGATGGGATGTGCGAAGAATGGATGGAAATGGCGGAAGGAATGGTGGGGCCGATAGTTATCACATGGCGGAAATGATTTAAACAAAAAAGAGTGGGTCAGAGGCTGAGGAATGGCTTTAGATGACGTGGACTTGGCCCGCATACCGCACATCGCAAGTTTACAAGATGAATGCAAAGGGTTCATGTTAAAACCGCCGAAGTGCGATGTGCGAAGAGGAGTGACGTGGCAGATGGATGTGGTACCACGGTCGCAGATCGCATATCGCAAGGTTTATGTGGTAACATCGAAGGGTAAGTGATGAAAGGTGCGATGCATGAAGTGCAGGGAAGGTGACGTGGAAGAGAGAGGTGGCACCGCCCACACATTGCATGTCACAAGTTTTATGTATTAGCAGTGGAGGGTAAACATTAAAATCTGTGAAGCGCGATATGTAGGCATTTAGATGCCGGGAAGTGCGAAAATGCGAAAAGGTAATGGAAAGGCGGAAACAAAGGTTTGCATGCGATTTTGGTAATGCGGTAAGGTTGGATGGGTCCCGCCAAATCACATCGATGGAAATATAAGTTTTGACTAAGTCTTAGGAGTTGAAGGTTAAAATTTGCGGGGAGCGATGTGCGATGCACAGACGTTATTCGACGGTGGGCAATGAATGATGTGGCAGAGTGGAAGTGGGGGATGCTTGACCCACGCTTGGAGCATTGGGCCTTCATCTTACCCACTCCAGCTCTTCATTTGCTGGACTTTGATGTTGTCTTATCCCCTCAAAAGAAACACAAGCCAAAAACCCCAATACTATCACTATCGGACTTGAGACATCCCTTTGAGATTCAAATCGATGCAAGTGACTATGCCATGGACATAGTACTCTTACAACATGGTATGCCCATTTCATTCCATTCATAAAATTTCAATGGTGCAGTGATAAATTATCCTACTTTTGACAAGCATCTATATGCGTTGGTTCAAAGTGTGAAGAAGTGGAAACACTATTTGATGGGAA
This sequence comes from Pinus albicaulis, assembly GCA_034641835.2. Classification (NCBI taxonomy): domain Eukaryota; kingdom Viridiplantae; phylum Streptophyta; class Pinopsida; order Pinales; family Pinaceae; genus Pinus; species Pinus albicaulis. Next base: position 141,356,171 of record CM076580.1, on the reverse strand, counting down.
AGGAAACCATCATTCACACTGATCACCAACCATTGCAATACTTGCAATCACAAACTAAATTGCAACAGTAAAGGCCCTTTCGATGGATGTGTTTCTTACAACAATTCCACTTGGTCATCAGGTGGTAAGAAAGGTATATACAACAAGGTTGTTGATATGCTTTCTAGGCCTATTATTAGCGCTGCTACTTTACTCAAAAATACTTCTGTTTTACATGAAAGTTATGTTGAACAATATGCATTTGATAATGATTTTCAAGATGTTTATGCCAACTTGAGTGAAGTTCGCCAAGTTGAGGAATTGGATTACCATGTACATAATAACTTGTTGTATCATTTGGGCAATATTTGTACTCCATAGGGGGAGAGATTGAATGTCATAAGGGAAGCACACACTTCTCTTATTGCTGGGCATTTTGGTGTAAGAAAAACAATGGAAAATATACAAAGGTATTGTTATTGGCGTCGGATGCTTGAAAGTGTGTCACATTTCATTAAAGTTTGTTCATTGTGTGTAGTCAGTGAGCCTAGTAATATGAAATTGGGATTGTACACACCACTTCCGGTTCCTTCACATCCATGGGAGAGTATTTATATGGACTTTGTAGGAGGCCTTCATTTTTCAAAAATAGGTAATGATTATTTGTATGTAGTTGTGGATAGGTTTGGAAATATGTGTATATTGATTCCATGTAAAAATCAAGTCACAGCTGAACAAACAACTCATCTTTTCTTTAAAAAATTTTGGGTTCATTTTGGGTTTCCTACATCTTTGTAAGTGATCGAGATTCTTGATTTGTTGGGAATTTTTGGTCAAGCTTGTGTAACTTGATAGAAACTAAGTTGAAGAGGATTACAAACTTTAATCCGCAAATAGATGGTCAAATATTAAGTGGTCAATCGAACAATCATTCATCTTCTTTGAGGATATTGCAGTAAAGATCCTAAGTTGTGGGATGAACAATTGCATTACATTCAGCATGCTTACAACCATGCAAAACACTCCTCTACACAAACATCATCGTTTGAGGCATGTCTTGGATACTTGCCAAAATATTCATTGGATTTGATTTTTGGAAAAGATGTGGCTATAGATGGGCATATTGACATAGATAAAGCAAAGCAATTCATAGAGAAAATTCATTTGATCCATCAAATAGTTCAAGATCAACTAGAAAAAAGTCAAGGCAAGTACAAAGAGAGACACGAAAAACATCATGTGAATCATAACTTTCAAGTTGGTGATGAAGTTTGGCTTCACATTAGCAAGGAGAAGGTAAAATATGAAACAAATTCGTTATGGTCCTTTCAAAATTCTAGAAAATATTGGTAACAATACCTTCAAGCTTGATTTGCCTTCATATATGAAAATTTACTTTGTTGTTAATGTTGAAAATTTAAGATTGTATGAGCCTCCTTTGATTGAATATCAAGGAGAGAATTTTAAACTTCCATATATTGAAGACATTCCTCCAGAATTCCTTATTGAGCTTTAACAAGACACCATACTTGACATAAGAACAAGGACATCGAAAAGAGGAAGTGTCGACTATCTTCGAGTGGGGCTCAAGGGAAAAAATCCTTCAAAAGCCAAATGGATTGAAATTGGGAAGGTGAGGGAATTGTACCCTTACCCTTTTCAAAAACTAAATATGATATTTTGGGGTTCAAAAGCTTCCAGTGGGGAGGAATGATCAAATGCTCAAAAATTATGCTAAAAAATCAAAGTTCTCAATATGACATGAAACCTGAACGACTGTGTAGTGTTCGTTGTTCTGAATCCAACACAACTTGTTTCACGGGAAATGGACTTCGTATGGCTTCAAGAATGGGTTCTGTATGATTTCATAAACATGCAAATTTGGTAGAAAAAATGCAGACATGGAGCCCAGTCAGCAGTCCATACTACTTACGTGGCATGCTGACTGGGCAAATCAATAGGTTGGTGCTCATCATTGTGTGTTGGAAATTTGTTATTGGTTTGGTTATACTAGTGAGGAGGAGGCACGTGGCTCAGCCTAGGGCCACAACATGTCCTCCACAAGGTATAATAAAACTTTGTTTATGGACCGGAGGGACCAAGCGGGGGTCGAACACAAGACCTCCACCTAGCTAACAAGTCGTGCCACCAACTCATCTATGCATTATTTCTTACCCTATACATGCTCCACATACATTTAAAGTTTAATAATACCGCCGACAATGGGAGAGGGGGCTAGCCCCCAAGTCATGTAACTGATGCCCAGGACCACCGGTAGAGAAGAAGGCGCAAATCCTTAAGTGTGTTTATTAAGTTTTAAATCCAATTTAATTAAAAACTAATCAGAGATTAATTAACACTAACCCGGTTTTAGTTGGAAGCTTCGACAAATATGGTGGATTTGTCTAGATTTAGCGCTAGTTAGCTAATTTTGGGGAGGAAATTGTGGAGCAAACTTGGGGAAGTCATAACTCAGCTAATTTTCGACCAAATCAAGAGAAGAAAGAGGCTAAGGTACCATTTTGGAGTGGTATGGACTCGATGAAATCGGTTTCAGGAGCATAAAAGCATTGTAAACACATAATTTTTCAAATTTGAGTATAATATAGAGGCCCAAGCCATTGAAGCTAGACCAAGGAGATGTAGCCCAGGAGGGGTGATCTCCTTCATCAAATTGTATGGTCATGTACTATACTTTTATTGATTCTTTTTAGCCTTTGTTTTATGTTAAATTGTTCATAAAATTAACTCATGAGACTCAGTAACTTTCAAGCGAATTTGAATGCTTAAGCATATGTAAAACATTTGTTTCAAAATATGAAAGAATAATTAGCACAACATTACTAACATACCTTAATCAGATTAGATGGCATAGCTCGATTTTGATTGAAGAATGAATTTAGGAGAATATATTTCTAACCTAAAAGTAGAAGTAGGAATTGTATGATGAAGGAATCATTTTTCAAAGATTCGGTTGATAGTCCTACTATGAAAAGTTCAGAAGCAACATCAAGTTGTCTAAAATACCCTGAAGGTTTGTATTTGTTTATGTACATGTGAAAGTATATTATTGATTGGCGTTGTATTTGTCTCTCAGGTTTTGATAGCATGCTGGTTACCGATAAATTTTATTGGGAGAGATTTGTTGTCCTTAATCTATTGGATCAAGGAGAGGCTTTGTGGGTGAAGCATTGCCTGGGAGGACATCTGGCTGACACTTGCATGTCTAGGTCCCATAGTAAGGAAGGTGATGTGGGTCATAGTGCTCTGACCATGGATATCTACCTAGGTCCCTGGGTTGATGGTTAACAAGTAAGCATGATGGTACCTAGAGAGGCTGAAATCTTGAGTCCATATTAGTCCCACATGGATAGATTTCCCTGGTTAGGAATCTAGTCCTTGGAATTGCGGTGCCTAAAGTGTTGAGATACCAATAGATATATTTCCCTAGCCAGGAATTCAGTCCATGGCATTGTGATGCCTAAAGTTCTTCATTATTCATATAGTATGAGATCTTCAATTTTATTTGTATATGATGAATACCTCCCTAGTTAATAGGAAGTGTTGGAAAATGTAACTAGGTTCGATCTTCATTTAATGCATTTGAGTCATCTTGTAATGTACTTTTCAAAATAATAAACAAAATAGATTCTATTATTATTATTGTGACTTATTAAAGCATGGGTTTCATGCTTGGGTCAACTTGTTTTAGGTAAAAGTCCCCATTTAGGACTTCTAGGATTTATTTTGAGTCAATAGAGTGTTTGTACTTTTAAAGAGACCCTTCGTGGGATTTTGAATCATGTAAAAAGGTTAAGTATTGAGTCAAATATGATTTATGTATTCTCCTCATCAAGTTGGCCTAGAAGATATCAAGTTGGCCTAAGGACCCTAATTCGACCTCACATGGAGCCCATAAATACAAGAAAATCGAATTCATTTGGAGCACACACTCTCAAAAGAAGTTAGATATCTCTAGCAGTTGGGAAAAGTACAAAGTCTGTTTCCGAGAAGCCAAAAGTAGTGCAAGTTTGGAAAATTCTAAGGAGAAGAAGAAAATTGAAATTTTGGTGTCTCTCTCTCCATTTCGTGCCTTAGATTGGGAGATTGAAGTCGTCCAAGTTTCACTCTTGTCAGAAGCTGGCAGTTGCCGAAAGTTGTTGACTAGTCGAATTTGCTGGAAAGGGTTCAAAATTATGGAGGTTGACCTGGTGTGGAGGGAAGGTGTGGTCTTTGTCTAGGATTAAGAGTCTCAAAGAATGCTATTGAAAGGAATACTGTCTTGACTGGGTTTTCCCCTCGAGGGTGATTTTGCGCTGGCATAGTGCCTACATCTGGTGTCTATTATTTTATGTGTTGCTACTTTGGTAATTGCTTGATGAACTAAAAGAAAGAAGATGTAAATAATTGTAATAACAAGTAACATCACAAGTAATTATTAAGAATAAGAAACTATTTCTGCCTTTCTGATTTTCTAACATCTAAAAAAACAGAAGGACAAAGAAGTTAATGTTCTCCTTAAAGTAAATAAACAATGGGAAGAAGCCTGCATGGAATCTATTGTATTCCTTACTCCTCTCTTGACTTGTACACTCCAATCCTAGCTCTGATCGCTATAATTAGAACATGCACAATCAAACAACACAAGCCAATGATATACTACATCTATGTAGCATCATCTAATCACTTTATTCAATGAATCAACATGGCATCAAAATACGTGAAATCAAAACATTACATATAGGAAAAAAGGGAACTCTTTGCATTTACATAAATGGAGTGAGTTACAACCAAATATAGGAGTCATATTGTAGAAGAGCTCCTCCAAGTTGACTTGTTCCTTCCTTCCCACAAAGTGCACCTCTATGTCATCCTAATGCATGGAATAATGACTCTATCTCCAAAATCCAACCCTTAGCTTGTGGATGGCCCCAAATATATAGAAGAGGATGGTAAGTTGAGAATTCTTATCCATTTACCAATCTAAGCATGATATCCACTTTTTATGGGAGGATGAGCTTAAGGGATAAGGGGTGAAATATCCAAGGTAGGATAGGATAGGATTCGATACTTTTATCCAATTTAAATGGTTATAACAACTTTTGAAAGCTTATGGAAGAGAAAGCTTCAAGATTCTTTTTATTTTTCCCAAATTTATAGAATCAATTCACCCCCAGCAAGGGGCAACCTGTTGGTGATCAAAGTAGGTCAAGAGAGGGCCAACCTGTTGGTGAATGTTGGCCAATGAAGGGCTAGGGTGAGTTGGATCTAAAAATCCCTTAAATGAAGTTGTTTCAGGCATAAAATCGGGGATTTGAGAGATTCATGCTTAGGGATTTTTGTAGGGAGGATGACAAAGTGTTCAAAGGATGTGAATGATCTCATTTGAAGGCCTATTGACCAGATGTGACAAAATGACCTATAACAAATTGCCCCCTAAAGCACAAAGTCACAAATGAAAATTGACGATTGAAGGGCTTTAGCTTGTGACAAGTTAGGATCAAGAACAACCAACGAGATCATATTTTATTACAATACATTTACATCATGATATCTCTACTAAGGGAGGCATACCAATGCTTAGTAGATAAGCTAACATTGCATGTATAGTGATAAAAAGATGTGTCCATTGATGACAAAGGGTGGACCCATGACTGGATGGTTCTCTATATGATCATAGCCATCATACTTTGTGATTTTTTATTAATCCTAAAATAGCAGCCCAAATGGATGAAACTAGATCTGGGGTCTTTTATATCATTCACATGACGATTCAATGTACGAGTCTAACCATGTGAATCAATGAGCTAGAATAGAACATGGTAGGCACCATATTATTACCGACCAATGATGTAAGTTGTTAAAAAATGTGAAAGAAACAACTGATGATGTTATTGGATCTCAAGGTATTGAAGTACAATCCATATGGTGTGAATGAATAAGTTGAAGTCAAACACCACACAAAATATTTAGGTCGAGGGCCAATGATGTAAACTTGTTTTCGAGAGTGAGAAGACTTGCCATTGATGTATGTAAGAACCAAGGTACCAAAGGGATGTTTCTAATTCAATTTCATGGATAATGAGATGATGTCGACGAGAAGCGACCTGTCGCAGAGGGCCTTGATGTATCCCTCATCAACTACACAAAAAATGCATCGTGATTTGAGATATAATGATGTTGATATAGAATTGGACCAAGACCGACATAAATGGTATGAAGGCTTAAGAGTATTGTAACAGATATTGACTAAATTACTTCTCTTGAACATATCAGCAACACTGAATGGAGTTGGTAGCATTGACCCAAAAACAAAAATGGAGGATTTTAAAATGGTATAATGAACCCGAATACAAGCATATTTCCCAGTCCAAGAGCCACAAATATGAAGTGGAAGATTTTCATGTTCAAGAGCGACTTGTTTCCATTAACAAATGGAGTACCTTGTTCTCCCAATTTCCCCAAGCATGTTGGTCGGTACCTCTTTATTTTTTAACAAGCTTGAGGAAGATAACATAAGTTTGATATGTAAGTTCGTCCTTTGAATGAATCCCTCCAAATATGTTTAACGAACCCTGAGAAGGAGTGGTTCGGTATTGTCATGTTCGACGAGTCCATTGTTGTTTGATGTTTTTTACGAGTCCAACAAAAGTAAAACTCGACATATTTTTCATGTTTAGAGAGTTTGAAAAAGAGGCAAAAAATAAAACTCCAAAGGTTCATTTTGGTAGGTAGTCCCTTGAGTCTAAAAAGACAAAAAATGATACTCAAGAGAATCTCTTAGCCATGTTCAAATAAGGTATTCCTTTTTTCGTAAATATTTTATCTTAGTATGGAAAATGGTTAAACTTATACTGGGTATAATTCTTCTCGTTTACTTTAACGAGTTTGAAAATACAAGTGCTCGACAATATTTTCATATTTTGGGAGTCTTAAAAGAGTCGAAAGAGGAGTCCTCCTGGAGGAACAAGTGGCACAAAGGGTAATAACTGGTTCAGGTCATGATGGAACTGCTCAAAACATGCAAACGTAAAGAAGCAAGCTAATAATACCACTCATCGTACAAATTCCATGGGCAAGGGTAAAACAACAAAGTTAAAGTGTATGATAAACCAAGCAGATGGTGGCGATGGAATGAGAAAAACAAGGTTCATCTAGCAGAACTAAGCTGCTAAAAATTGCAATCACACGGGATAGGATGAGAATGGTTTCATTTTTACATAAGCTCGAAACATGGGAAACTATGCTCAAAATTGGTTTCATTTTTACACAAGCTTGAAAAAGAGGAAAACTATGCTTGAAATAAGTTTGCATTCCCCCAACATAATGACTCAATTCAAGGTACATTCCCCAAAAGCTTCATTTCATTCACCTAAGTAGACTACTTGTTACTAACACGTGGACAGAATGAAGGTTAATTTACGAGATCAAGTGAAAGACTTGACTTGGAATTTACGAGATATTATCAAATACTCAAATTGGAAGGCGATTTGTTTTAGTTTTTAACGAGCTTGAAAATGGAAAAGAAATATGCTCAAGACACCTTGTTTCATTTTTTAGAAAGATTGACACAAGAAAAGGAATTCTTCTCATAGGATATTGTTTCATTTTTTAACGAGCTTGGCACAAGAAAATGAACTTTTCTTAATACCTTGTTTCATTTTTAACGAGCTTGACATAAGAAAATGGAACATTTCTCAAGGAACCTTTATCATGGCCTATAAGAGGCCATGGATTCCAATAGTTTCTCGTCATATGGGAGAACAACACTTGAAGTGATACATATAAAGGGATCTATTGGAAATATTGGGCTCCAATGCCCCCAGTACATGATGCACTATATCACCAACTAGATCATCAGTAGAAACAGGCATGGAACAAGTTTCCACTTAATTAATCTATGGAAGGGGAGATGTCACTTGGATATAAGGACCATTTAGGGATGCTAGTTGATTGGGAGTCAAATTAGGACCAATGAATGAAACTTCGTCAATGGGATGATTCTTCCTTCATCCGGGAAACACATCACATGAAATAGTGATGAGACAAGAGCCCCCATCTTGACATAAACATAGTCACGCCCAAGGAGTAAATTAAAATCCAAAGGGGCTTGGACTACCATCACATTGATATAGATATTATTTCCTCCCAAAGTAATAGGAAACTTAGGAAGTAACACTAATGGTTGATTGGTTCCACTATTAAAGGCAAACAGATTTTGGGTGATGGGCACAAGCTGTGAGAACCTAAATCTTTCCAAGAAGTTGAGGACATAATACTTAAATATGCTCCTTCATCTATGATTATGCTAATTACAACCACATTATAAGTGTGTACTGTGATTTGGAAGGGCACGTAAGGAGGAATACAATATCCTTCCAATCCACTCCAATCAAAGGAAGTGACCATACTACTTGGATGGGGTTCTATGGGAACGAGAGAACTTCCCCCTTGTGCTATGGGAATGGGAGAAATTATTTCCAATGATATGGGAATGATAATATTCCCCCCTTTGTTGTGGGAAAGACATAAATATCCCCATGTTCATTGGAACCTGAATAAACAAGAACCTGAGCAGTATGAATTTCACTCTCTATGGGAAAGGTACGATCTACCGAAGGTGGAATAAAGTCAACCATTTTCTCAACCAATGGTTGGTTAGGAACAGACTCGCGGGGTTCACATTCAAAGAGTGTGGGATTTATTGGATTCGGATTTTGATAAATCATTTCATCAACTAGTGGAGAATTGGGAGAAAGCTTCCGGTAGCCAGTTGGAAGTCGTGGCTGAGAAGCTTTAAGGTTTTCCAACACTTTTTAGGCTTCATCCATATAAGGAAAAAGGTGAATGTGATGATTCCCTTCACATAAACTACAGGGAAACTTAACTTTACCCTTTTTCCCATGGACCTTACTATCACTAGGTGATGTTTTATTACCATCATGATCTCCAGATGCTGATGACAAGGGCTGATGTGAGCCTGTAGAACACACTTCTAATATCTTAGGAATACCAGGAAAATATCTAAGAAGGTGGTCACCCTTACATAGATTGCAAGGGAATTTAAATTTGTGGGGATGATTGGAAGGTTTCTCCACACTATTTTTATGGGTAGCAATGGTTTCTTATTTCCCCCCTGCTTATTTTTCTTCTTCTTCTTCGTCCTTTTCTTCTTCTTCTTAGCTTCCTGGTTTCTAGAATCAAGAGTATCACCAGGCGAGGAGGAAGAAAGGGATGAAGAAACAACAAGTGAAGAAAGCGAAGGGTAAAATTTAGGATCAACTTGCTCAAGTGAAGGAATAATTGGTTGAGAAGTAGTTTGGAAATTTAGAACCAAGAAGGTTGAAAAAAATAAAACTAGTAAACCAATGGTAAATCCATGAAGGGACAACGTTTCCATATAAGGAGCACCAATATTTCCAAAAGGATGAAAAGGAATAGGATTCCTGTCAAAGGGGTTTCCTTCATTGGTAGACTCCAGAAATGTTGACATTAGTCTCAACCTAAGATAGATTAAGGAGTCGTTCCATGGTAAGGATGTTGTTCCACGGTCAATTAATTGATTTTAGAAATAAAAACAAAAATAAATAAAAAAGGGGTAACTAGGAAAAAGGTTTACCAAGTAACATTGAACTACAATATACCACCTTGGATAACCACAGATTTACATATGGGAAAGAAATCTCCTCGAATGTTGTGTTTGGTGTATCATATCAAACAAGATGATTGACTTGGTTACCTATGGCAAGGATAACAACCTATAGGGGACTTCCAAAATATACTCGATGGCATGTGCAAGTACATTCTGTAGTAGTGTTTTCTAATGTGCAACTGTTCGATGAGAGCATTCCCATATACTTATCATGCGTGGAGTGCCATCTGATATACCCAAAGGTACGTGGATAACGGTTTGATACACTTACATACGTGGAACGAGATATCACGGCCAGAATGAAAAATTGGAAAAAAAAAATGATAACTCATATTTTAATGATGTCAGAAAAAAGTATCTAGACTAAACATCTAAATGCTTGTGTTAATGTTACAAATGCTCCTTAGGTCGATTCAGTAAATTTTAATGTTTATCTTTGATTAAGTTTCAGTTTTAGGGCTCACCACGAGTTTCACCTGAATTCCATAAAATTCAAGCTCACATGAAGAAATGGAATCTTTCACTTTCAATGAAAAGATATTTAAAGGAGGGAAGAGACAAGGAATATACAACATAAAAAATGCAGCAAACAAGATGGTAATTAGTGCAATTCCATTTTAATGCAACTGTTCCAATGTTGATGCACACAAAAAACCCTATATGCCAATGCAAAGATTTGTCTTTTCAATGAAAACTAAGATGCAGATCTAATCATTGATTAAATAAAAAATTTCAAAATGATGACAAAACACCAATTCATTCAAACACTCAATGATAATAATAATAATATTAAAATCAATTTTCTAATGACCTAATGATAAGAACAAAGGAAAATATAAACAAATCCTTACCAAAGGCACTCAAAAACCAAAAGCAAACCAATGGAAGCTTCAGAGAGACTAGAATACACTCAAAGAATTGAGGAAGAGCAGCTGGAACAAAGCTAGACAGAGAGAAAATCAAGACAAAATAAAATTTGTGCATGAACAGGGGCCAACGCAGGTGTTGAAGGGGAACCGGTGCTTTGCAACACAGGCACATAGAAGGCTCAAGTGTGGTGAAATGCTCTGTCTCTAGACCAGAGGAAGCGTTAATCAGGGGATTTAAGGTTCCAACACAAAAATTTCACTTGAAACTCAATGATAGGTCTTCCTAGGTCTGTTCTTGACGAAATAAGACAGTGAAGGTCTTAAGAAGTGGTAAAAAAGCACTAAGGAGAAGGAAATCATCAAGGGAATACAATGTTCCCCAGTGGAGTCACCAATTTTTTATGTGGAATCTACGACTGCAGACATACGTATCTTCCCTAGACTTGATGGCATAGTCTAGAACAACAGAAGGACAAAGAATATAATTTTCTCCTTAAACTAAATAGACAATGGGATGAATCCTACCTGGAATTTGTTGTATGCTTAAAAATAAAAATTAATGCCTCTATTTTTAAGGATTTCGGATTTCGTACCCTAAAAATTTCAGATTTGTTGTACCCTTAAGGATTTCGGATTCCTCAGGATTTCGGCTTCGTACCCTAAAAATTTCAGATTTTGTACCTTCGTAGAAAAAAATTTATAGGGAAAATTCCACAATGACCTATTTAGAGCAGCGAAACCCTAGAATCCAAAGCTCTGATACCAAATGTTGTGTAATGAGCTCCAAAAATAGAATAAAAGAGATATCAACGCCTTAGAAATAAGCCTCTTCAAGGGGGCAACCTCCAATACATTACATAAATGAACAATTCTTGGATGATACAAATGACCAAAACCTCCTTCTATATATAGGAGTCCATGGGGCCATAATGTAATCCTAGTGGGGCCACAATGTAATCCTAGCTGACCTAATAATAAAAATTTAAGGGCACAATAATAACAATATGGGGGTTACAAGGGTACAATAATAACAATAAGGGGGTTACACTAACAACAATAAGGGACTATACTAGTAATATAGGGACCTAACAGCAAGATACACTCTTGTAAGTTTGCCCACATGAACTCATAGTTTCTATGTGATTTACCTTCACCCTTATGCTAAGAGAATTTGTAACCTTGTTATACATACCCTTAATTTACTCGATCTCAAAGTCATATTCAGTGAGTCTTCAAATTTTCAACAATAAATATTGAAAATGGAAACAAGAAGAGGCTTCTAATTTAATTTTACATTAATTAAATTAGAAGTAAACTGTAATTCCACATCACATGACAACTTGTACGAGTTAACTATGTTCCCTGAGTTTTAGGGGGGGCTAGTTATTTGTAATTAGTTATCTTAATTATTTGAGTTAAAATCAATTTAATTAGTTCTAACTGATGGAGGAACTAATGAGAGGTCAAGGGAATTAAATCTGATTTAATTAAAGTGCAGTGACCAATCAGATAACTAATAATTCACTCATAAATAACTCATGCATGTCATTTCTGAGGAAGACCTAGATGAGATTGGAGTTAAAGGGAAGTGTACTATCAGTTGTATAATTAGAAAAATGTACAGGTGGTGCATGGAGTCAGAGGAAGAGCCTTGATGTATTACGCAAAAAATATTGAGGGATTTCCTTGCTAATAGGGGCCTAATTACCCAAGAAACTAGGGAATCCTGAGGCCAAGAAATTGGTTAAGTATGTTAACACTCCACTAGATCTCTGAGGCTGAGAAGAGACTAGCAAAGGTAACCACAAACCAAGCTCTCGCCAAGTAGCTAACCCTACTAGGTAGGAGAGGGCTCTCTCCAAGGGATCACAACCAAGAGGGTTGGATCAATTAGGTTTTAGGGTAGGTATAGTAGCATAGGGGTTTTAATTGGTTGAGTTGGGTGCTAGATGAGTGAATTAGGTCAAAGACGTAACTAGGTGAGGGAAAATAAGATCAGAATTTCAGACATCTGATGGGGCATGGTAGGTAGGTACTTTAACACTTTAGGGTTCTTAGGTGAGATGGATCAAAGTGGTGAGGTGATAAAAAGAGCATGAAAGTACATGAATTCTTTTCAAACTGAAGAAATGAAACAAATTATGGTGATTCTCCCAAAACATAGCATAAAAGATGTATTTTTCTTATCATACTTGAGAATCAAACATATCATAGAAGTAGAATGAATATGAAAGGTACAAAACATTCATACATTTCTAATAGAGGAATAGAATATTCCAAAGTACAGTACCACGTGAATACCAAAAGAATAGCTGCAACTCATCCAATATATTCCTACCAAAATCAGAATACACTAGTGTCTTTGATCAATACAACAACATCCAACCTGTGAAATGAGTCTAGAAATGAAAGATATAGGCATGAAACAAATTCTCCCAACCTCAGGGGTTGACTCCCTGAGTTGTGGAGCTGATCCACAAAAGTCCGAACTACAAACCTAGAGTGTAGGGAGGTCAAACTGACTCATCCCTAAATTTAGTGAAACTGATTCATCAATCCTCTCAAAGGGTTTTACCTAATGTATTTACACCTAGGTAACTTTAAAAAATAATTATTACATTTAATTCCATCAATTACATTGGTAAAAACATGATTTTTCCATGGTGAAACTGAGAAAACTGGAAATAATCATAAAAAAACAGAGAAAGGTCGGGAGCACAGAGCCAGTGTCACAAGCACAACACCAACTTTAGCTCTACTTTTGAAGGGGTTGTTGATGCCCATATTAATCTCAGTATAGCTCATTGGAAATTTGTCCTATCTAGTTTCAAAAATGTCATTGGTTTCCAAAAATGACAAGAGTGGACCCTCCAAAAATTCATTCTCCCAAGACTGGTCAAGAGCGCAACGCCTAGCTGAAAAAGAGGATAGAAACATGACTTTTTGGCTGTTTTTTTACCTTTTCACCTGCCAGTTTGCCCAAATTTTCTTAGAAAAGTGCCTACCTTGACTTTATTTTCCATTATGAATCCAATGGTACCTTCATTTTTGCATTGGGAGACTCCTAGAAGAATCACAATGCCTAGGGTGTTGTGCTCCTGGTAGTCTAACTATGTTAAAACTACCAAAAGTTGCAAAAACCCAAAAAAAATAAAAACTTGCTCAAAATTTCTCCAAAAATTATCCTGTGGAAGCCTTATGAAGTGTGTTAAGCAATGATGGATGCCTCAACAAGGATTTCAAGGTTGTCTCCTTCCTTTTTCTTGGCTAGGGTTTGCTTGGGTTTCTCCTGCAATTTCTTAAGTTTAATGCTACAAACCTTGTTTCTTGTGATATACATGTTAGACATGTTTATGAGAATTTTGTTGTCTTTGTTTTCCTTGTGGAGGAGTTTCTCAAGATTGATGTTGACCCTATCAAGCCATGTCTCTTTTCCATCTTCAAACTCCTTGGAAATCCTCTCCTCAAAAGTGAGTTTTTCATCCTCAATCTTCTATTGTTGTAAAACCCTCTTAAGACCCCTTGTGTTTGGTCTTGTTCTATTTCTTTGGATGTCATATTGATCAGGATCATCAAGTGGCATCGTGGCTTTACCTCTCTTTGTTTTAAGCAGTTCTAGTTCCATAAGCGCTTGCTGATCATTCAGATGCTTATTCTCCTGGTAAAAGAAATGAAATGACAAACTGAGCTCTATCCAAATTAGTTTGAAACTCTATAATTTGGGCATCCTTCTCTTTTAAAATAAAATTGAGGCCTCATGATCATCCTATTGATCCAAGTCAACTAGGTCAATCTATTTCCTCATCATGAGGGTCCTTGTCTTCTTGCATGACTTCCTCATGCACAACTGCCTCTTCCTGCATTTGCTTTCCCTTTTGTACCTGCTTTGTTGATGAAGAAAGCAAGGTCCCTCCCACAATATGTGTGGAAAACACCTACCTATGCCCTCTCTGACATGTTTTAGCCAATGTGTCTTTCTCAACCTCTTTTCTATTTGTAGGCTCTTTGACCACAACTTTTTTGGATGACCCAATATGACTCTGAAACACTGATGATTGTGATGATAGGGTCTAGTAGGATAAGTTGATGGAGGAATATATGCAGGGGGATGAGATGAAGGAGGGATGTTTTCAGCATGTTGAGCTTGTGGAGTAGTGAAAACACCATTGGAAATGAAGGTATCTCATGAGATGTGCAACTGATATAGATGATGGAGTACAATGATTTTGATCAAGGAGTGATGGAAGAGGTTGTTAATTTGCTGATCATATTCTCTTTTATGTACTATGTAGGCCATTTATTCTATGTTCTTGAACAAATAGTATGGGATATTGAGAAACTTGACTCCTGTGAAGTGCATGAACAGTCTAATATGATATGTCTAAAGTTTGGAGAACCTTCCTTCACAAGATAAGTACTTCATGATGATTTTCATCATGGGGGTATACCTATCAAGAAGGTAACTAAAAGGGAAGACTCTCTTTGTCTCATTTATGTACCTTGGTTTGATGAATGGTTCATAATACTGGTCATCCAAGTCTTTGGCTTTAAACCACTTCTCACCCATGTTTGGTATGCATGTGGCAGCTGTTTGGTCTCAATCTAGTCTCCTAAGCTGAGCTCATTTAATTGTCAACCAGGATTTGTAAACTGCTGAAGTGAAGTGTACTATATGTACCTAGGTGCTTGTTTCTTAATGCGTTGTGTGTAGTGTTTTGTGATGTTTTTGGTCTTTTGTGATGATTTATGATGTTTTTGATCTTTTGGTAGTTTTATGTTTGCAGGAAAAATGCCTAGAAAGCTAGTGGAAAGAAGCTGGTGATTAAAAACAGAGTTAAACCTAATTGATGGAATGACAATTGGCAAATGCAATTGGAAACACTGAAGCAAAATTAAATCTAAACTATGACTAAATAAAAACAAAGCTTGATAATGACTCTTAAGCAAATGATTCAAAACACAAACTAAACTTAAGGAGCGATCACTAAGTATGCAAATCCTCTAAATAAACAGTGAAACAACTAACTTACAATGATGCAATACTTCGTCCTTGATTAGAGATTTGAAACATAATTAGAGGAAAAACATTGTTATCATCATAAGATCTTCTATTCTAGAACTAGTTCCTATCTCTATTCTGCAATTTAATTGAATGTCACAAAACCTTTACTCAAGAGTTATTGATTTCTTTCCAAAGTAGTCTTTTGAGGAAGAGCTATGTTTATAAAATGATGAGGAAATTGCAGAGGTACTTCAGGCCTTAAAATGATGTTGTCTTCTGTTCATATGGTTATAGATCAATTATGGATTTTAGAACAAGAAGAAGTTTGTGAATAACGAAGGCTGTCTTGTTAATCTTAACAACTGAAGTAATCTATTGTGCAATGGATGACAATTTGAATATGAAGTGCAAGTGCAATGAGTTAATCTAAAAATGAACTTAAGATGCCACTAATCTAAAACAATGCTGAACTATAAGTCATCATCAAACTCGGAACAAGGTAACTGAACATGAGTTAAGTGCAATTAAACTCCGGAGTATCCTAACTATGCTATCATGCATTATTCTATGAAGTTACACAATCTGTTTGTCCATCATTAGTGATATTTTGGAAGATTTCCTTCTTTTGGAAGAGGTATTAGAACAATTCTGACTGTGTAATTGAATGCAAATGCAAGCAAAAGACTGAAAGCAATGAAAAACTAAGATATCATGTCCATATCCTACTCGTCATTATGATGTTTTGGACAAGCGTTTAAGAGCAAGAACAGAGATGATACTTAGTGCAAACACACAACTAAATCATTCATTATCACGGTCATGTCTTGAACTTCTTAAGAATTTCTTGGAAGAGTTTCTTCTTGTGGAAGAGTGATTGGAACAAGTGTAACTGTGATGATGAACAACAAAAACTACAACTAAGTCCTACAGTACTATAGCTATTTCCCATTCACCATTATAATATGTTGGAAGAGCTTCTTCTTATGGAAGAATTAGAATGAGTACAACTACAATAGCTAATTAAAAACACTATGAATTCAACTTCTAATCCTACAATACTATAGTCATTTCCCATTCATCATTATAGTCTTTTGGAAGAGCTTCTTCTTGTGGAAGAGTTAGAATGAGTACAACTACAGTAGCTAATTAAAACAACTATTAATTCAAATTCAAAATGTAAAGGCAGCTAGAAGACTTATCTAATTTACGCAAAATAAATTCGTGCAAGAGGCAGGGGCCCTCTACCACCTGACGGAATTCAACTCCAAATTAAATCACGCTTTCAAAACAACACGGTATGCTCCATTAAAGATGAAATAGTTTGAACATAACACTCTGCGTCTTCAGGAATGTAGCACAGAGTCTAAACAAAATCTAGCATCAAATCTAACATAAAATCTCTAACATAGCTCTCGGTCTCCCGAGTGTTTATAAAGCAAATGCACATAACAATACTTGCAACAATTCAGGAACATTGTCTTTCCTTATCGGAATCACGTTAGGACTCTTTGAAGTGGCTGCGTGAAGAGGAAAAGACATCTGGACTGAGACAGTCCTAATAGAAGTCTTCCTTCCTAAATGTGTTCCCACGTTCAAAACCATACCCAGAATTCATTTCTTCCTCCATGATGAGCAACGAACCATGTAGACATGACGTGGATCATGCCCATATGTGTTTTTTCTCAAGAGGCCACCTGGAACATACTCAAACATGAAGGCAGCTGCAGAATCGCCGGTTAGCTACGGAATGTCTGCATTCTGCAGCTAGTTCCGGTCAAAATGCTTTACAATGGCAAAAATCACAAAATTTAGCAAGTCAGTCATGTAAATCATTCTAGAAGTAATTTTAACTATATTCATTGATCAATTGGGTCTAGGATAGCAATGGACAAAGGAAAATGAGGTAAAATGAGGTGAAAGAAGCACAATTTTGAGGCTCAACAGCAGCAACAATGATAGGTGTAGATATAGTGAAGGTCACACATGCAAGGGTCACTTGATTGTCTTTGAGATTTGAGATGAAAACTCTGCTCAAAACAGGGTGGTGTTGAACTCTTTGGATCATTTTGCATAAATCAAGGCAACCAACATATTCAAAGCAAGAGACTATCATAGGTGAGGCCATATGTTCTCTGGTGTTGGTGGGCTCAAGCCTCAAAATTTATTCTCCCTTGTGAGGTCTGCTTTCCTCTATGTTCTCATATTCCTCCATGTAATCTTTGTCTTCCTCCTCCATAGTGTTTTTAGTTTTGAAACCCTAGTAAAGGGAAAGGAGAGTGGAAAATAGGTTTAGGGAGTGGGGATGGGAGTAGGAAAAATTGGGGGAATAAGGAAGGGATTTAGGGAACTTAGGGGACTGATATGGGATTAACATACTTAGGGAAATGTGATGGGGAAATTGATTACAGGTATAGGGGAAGTTGCCTAGAAAATTGGTAGTATAGGAGCTAGGGTTTTGGGAAATGTAGTTTGGGGACAAGATTTAGTGGTGTAAGGATAGGATTAGGGTTTAATGTAATGTGGAAGTGATGCAGGGTCTAGGGAATAATTTAGGCCTATAGGAATGAAATCTAGGGTTTCTTAGCTTAAACACTTGGAAAACTTTGAATGAGAAATTTTACACCTTAAACTTGCAAATGGAAAATGATAGGAGGGCAAAAATAGTGTTGCTTACTTGTATTGAGGTGAAGAAACCCTTGTTGGTGGTTTGGATCTATTGCATGAAGTTTTGAAGGATGTGGATGAAACTGGCCAGGAGCACAGCGCCTATTCTAGAAGCGCAGTGCCTAACTTCCAAGTGTGCACAACCCTTCTCAAGGAGCACAGCAACCAGTTCTAGGAGTGCATCACCTAACCTCCGGGAGCGCAGCACCACCCTAATCTTGAATTTTGACCCTGAAAACTAATTTTTTGAGCCGAGGGAGTGTGAGCTCGATGCTTGGGAGAGAAAATGAGTGTTTTCTTTGCCTTGTGGTGGGATTTATACTTGATGATTTGAATGAACTTGCCTTTGGGACCCGCTTTTCTTTCTTCTTATTCACTTTAAACTTTGACATCTTTACCTTTCACTTTTGTTTCTGATTTGGAGATTGATCATTTGATGGATTGAGAACACTTAGACTTTGAAGCTCCTGAGATTTCTTGGCACATGAAACCTTTGAGTTGACAGTTATATTGGAACCATGAACTTATTACATATTGAGAAAACATAAAATTACATGATGAAATTAAAATTACATAATGGAATAAAAACTAAATATTACATTTCAACTTTACATAGTAAAGTGAATTTATTGGTCACTCTTATTCTTGCTGGTCTTTTATGTAATGGAAATGATGTTTTATTGGACCTTGAAAACCCTAAGACTTAATGGACATGCTGACTGAATGGACTTCATGATGATATTACTGAGAAGATGATAAATACTCATGAATAATGGATACTCAGCATGTGATAAAGTGAGCCAACAAGTAATGAGATGACATTTTTTGAAAAGAGTGAAATTTGATGAAAATCTGCACCAAGTGACCAAATTTTTGCATGACCTAGTGGAATGGTAAAAAAATTCTGTGGGACCCCTAAAATGACATGAAAGAGTTAATTTTGATCACTCGTGGAAGGATGTAAATACTGACACTAACAAATTATTGAACCAAGCTTGCGCAGGAATAAGTGAGACAGACAGAGATAGTGCAGAGATATCTCAAGCCTTAGAGAAGCATTGTATTGTTTTCATATTCTTTAACTTATGTAATATACATATAAAATGTTTTTTAGTTGATTTTTTTCCCAGCTAAATATTTGTGTTGTGTGATCGAAATTCTTCTCTTTCTTGTTCATGTGATTGTGCGATCGTAATTGGTTTCCGCAATTTGTATAGTAGATTCAATTATTTTGTTTTGGAATATTAAAAATATCATTTTGAATCTATGTGTATTTTCTACATGGTATCATAGCAGGAATCACTATAGAAGAGAAGAATACGAGTTTTTTTCGAGCAGGTGAATTGTTAAACACACCCAAGGAAAACACACACAAATAGGGAAAATGATAAAGATAAGCGTTGATTGCATTTCCATTAACCATAGATGTGTATTTATAATACAATGGGGTGAATCTTGGATTCCACATTCCAAGGTCACTTGGACTCCTCTTTGTTAATTTGGCTTCCACACCTACCCATAGAGGATTAGGTGTCCAACATTCCCCCCTTAATCCGAAGGGGTATGTGTGAGTCAAAGAAGAGAGTTGTAATACAAATCTGCAATGTATGCATGGCAGCACTTAGGCTGAATGAGCTCTCTGAAATGTTGGCATAAAGAGGTGGTTTAAGGATGACCACCAACACTAGAATGCTTATTGCAGTTCCCGAAACTCTTCCAAATCTGGCAAGAAGCTTGTTTGGGTTTCAAAATGTCATAAATTATCACTCATTACCATACATTTTTCACCTATGTTTCCATTATATCACCCATTATTCACCACCATGTCACTTCATTTTCCTATTATTCACCATTAATGGGTCTCATTTATATTTTCCAAATATTATTTATTTTAAAGCATTTTTAAGAGAAATTCTTGATTAAATATTAGAAAATAATATATTTTACTTTATATATGGAAAGTGGGCTGTTTTTGTGACATGTGTAGGTGCCAAGGAAGCTTCCAAGACACCTTTATGTGGCCTTGAAGGATCAAATTCGAATTTGAGAAGATAAACCTCATGGAGAAGATTATGATCTCATGGAGAAGATCAAGGACAAAAGGGGTTATGTGTCTAGATGGTTGAGAGATTTATGGAACTAAAAGAGAGATTAGTGGATGATCATTATGAGTTTGTTACTCATCCCATTGTATAAATAGGAGTACAATCTCCTCCATTTGTAATGTTGAAGTTTTTGTAATATTAGAATCTTGAAGTTTTGTAATCTTGAAGTTTTTGTAATCTTAGAATTTTGGAGTATGTAATCTTAGAAGCTTAGAGTTGTAATCTTAGAGTTGGTTTGTAATGGAGATTTTGAAATAAAGGATCATACTTCAATTTTTCTTCTACATCTGAGTCTCCATTGAAATGGTGTGCTTGTGGAGTTATGGAGGGCCCCCATGGCCTCACTTGCATGCTTATTTGTTTATTTTAGGTATAACTTAATTTATGTTTTTGTTTGATTTCAGCTTTTAAGTTTTGTTAAATGTTCTAATATTGGAAGGATCTTATTTGAAAGTGTTTTTGTAAGAGAACCATAAGATCTCAGACAATTATTAGATTTAGGTTTGTTTCATTTCAGCTTTTAAGTTTTGTTAAATGTTTTAATATTGGAGGAGATCCTAAAATTCAAGTGTTCTTGTAAGAGAACCTTAGGATCTTGACAATTGTTAGATCTAGGTTTGATTAGTTGTTGAAAGAGATCTTGATGAATATGTTCTTGTAAGGGAACTTTAAGATCTTGGACAAATTAGGAATCTTTCTAGATCTATATATTTTAGATAAGCACTTCTAAGTTTACCTTCCCGGGTTGACATTAAATTAAACTCTAATTGACATCATCAATTGGAACCAAAC
Organism: Pinus albicaulis; assembly: GCA_034641835.2. NCBI lineage: Eukaryota > Viridiplantae > Streptophyta > Pinopsida > Pinales > Pinaceae > Pinus > Pinus albicaulis. The sequence continues at coordinate 141,335,108 of CM076580.1, read as the reverse complement.
ATTTTGGCGTTGTTGCCGGGGAAGTGCAACTAGAAGGATTTAGTAATTTTATGCATTTGTTTTTAATGGACTAATTTGTGGAACTTGGTGACAGCAGGTTCATAAAGGAGTTCAAAGTTTGGAGCATTTTTATTTTCGCACATAGTTAATTTAAATTCAGTTTTTATTTTAAACCCCCCATTTCTCACTAATCCATCTACGGATGATGAATTTGACAATGTTGAACAGGTACTTCTTGGAGAGCAAGGACAATAACCTTGAGCCAACTCTAAGACAGGATTCTCACATACTTGCAAAACATAATGTAAAATTTTTAAATCTTGATGTGAGCATGTTCGAACTTTTAGTCCGTAGATGGCTTCATTGGAAGCATTCTTTTACTTAGAAAATAAAACATCTTTCAAGTTAATGTAGAATAGATTAGAAAAATAAAATGAGATCTCATTAGAAGTCATTCTCATTAGAATTTTCTTTTAGACTTATTTTAAATCATCATGAATAAAAAGAGCTGCTTCATCTTTGCATTTCTATGTCTTGTTTCTGTATCACGGGTGAGGCACGAGCTTGATTATCGGAAAGCTTTGTCTTCCGAGAGTCTAAATGCCCCCGTGACATTGCAGAAAGAGTATAGATAATGCACGGTTTTGTTGCAGATCTTAATTGTGTTTTATCCATCCACGCTAACCTGCATAAATAAAAATAAATCAAGAGATTAGTATGCTCTCTTCCTACGCTTTGTGCGATCAGGAAGATCAGAAAATCAATCGATTTATTCAAATAAAAAAAACTCTTGCTGGAAAATTGATCTGCGATATAACAATAAAGAATTTTGTGAATTAGTGAAAAATCATCTTAAAAAACATTTTAGATAAAACTTAGTTTTTTAAATTTTTGTTTAAAAATAAAAATAAAAAATTCCACATAATAATAATATATATCATATATATTATTATTATTAAAAAAAAAAAAAACAAACAAACAAACTTTAACTTTTTGAAAACTAGCCAATTTTTTAGAGATAGGTTCAATTTCATTTTTTAGATTTAAAAAAAAAAACCCAACAAACTCATTTAAATAAAAAATTTCACAATAAAACAAACTAAATAAATAAAAATGAAATACAAACCAAAAAAAAAAAAAAAAAACATTAAAAACAAATAAAACACAACAAATCGCATTCAATTAAAAAAAAAAACAGTCAAATGCACATTTAAAAAAAATCGAGAGCATTCAAATAAACGAACAAAATCCAACCATCTACATTGTGCTACCTCAAGAAAGGACCCAACGATCGTTTCATTCAATTGCAGTCGGCAAATGGATGGATGGTAAGAGTTAGACGGATCGCATTCGATTGCAGTGGTCAGACGGATTCGATTGCAGCAGTTTTGGATCATATCATGGAGATGTTTGGAAATGTCTGAAATGATCAACATTACTGGCTCAGAGATGAATCCAGATCGAACCCCAAAGTTCTCTCCCATCTACAGCAAGAAAACGTCTATACCAACGCAGTTATGGCTGATACAACACAATTGCCAGAGGAGCAGATATGGGATTCGGAAGAAATGGCGATATGAGATCCCAACTTCGATCCTCTATGCTCTTGATTCTGCTGATCGCTGCTGGGATTCACTTCGCACAGGCAGCCCGCAAATCCCTTGCCGACGGATCTTGTGAGGTGAGCGACATATCTGTGACTTTTCATGAGACGGGTAGCAGCAACGTGGGCAATGTAATTCGTTATACATATGAAATCCAAGTCACAAATAACTGTAAATCATGTGATGCTGAGAATGTTAGTTTGAAGGTGAGATTTTCCAGTGCTTATGCATCCCCTGACACGGTGTATCTGAAGCCCATCGTTGGGAAATAATCTCTGCCCGCCTCCACAGCTCGCATCATGAAAATACCACTCCAGCACGCTGAAATCGACTCCTAATAATCCATGCAGCCACGCCACGATTGTCTACTGCAAATTCAGGTCAAGGCTCGATCTTAACGCCTCGTACAACACCACCAAATCCCACTTTTTATTGTGCGTTTTGTATTTTTAGCTCTATTTTGTTATTGTATTTATTACTTTTTTGATTTGTTTTGATTTCGTTATATATAATTTCTTCATGTTTGTTGTAATTTCTTAATGTTTGTTATTATAATTAATATATTGATATATTAATTGTATTAATATATTAATATATTATTATAATTGTGTTTTGTTGTTATTTATATTTTTAAATTCGTTGTATATATTTAATATTTGTTAATTGTAATTTGTTATATTTTTAATTATAAGTTGTTGTATATGTTTGTTAATTATTTTATTTATTTATTAATTAATGTTTGTTATAAAAATTTTATTAATATATTAATATGTTTTATAATTGCATTAATTAATATAGTTATAATTTCTTGTTATTTGTTATATTTAATTATATAATTGTTGTTATGTTGGTTATGTATTTTGTTATTATGTTGTTATAATATATGATTGTCTTAATACATTAGGTTATCATTGTTATGTTATGATTGTTAAAAAAAAAAAAAAAAACTTGTTAAGTGTTTTGTGATTGTTTTTGGCATAAAACAAAACTTTGGTGGCATGTAAATTGAGAGAATCATGAGAATTACAAAAACTGGATGAAACTGCAAGAGTTGGTACAAGTGCAAAAATTAAAAATAAAAATAAAAATAAAATTCCACAAAATTCATGCAGGTTTGAAAATAAATAATGGAACAATTGGAAACAAATTTCAAACATTTGGAGGATTCTATAGATGACGATTATCTTGTTTTGATAGCTTCAAGTTGGCATTAAACTCATAACATATTTCTGTTGAATGCTTTTATATGACATACTAATATGCAGAACACAACAGATCTTTCTAATGCCAATCTTTTTGCCGAGCATATTTCATCTGACACAAACAGGGAGTATTACTTTTCATGGTTATTTTTAAAAAATGGATTGATATTAATATCATGATTAAGTCAACTTCAACACTTTGATTGTCCTTAATATGTTTTATTTGGTATGAAATTTTTGCGTAAGAATCATGAAGGAATTGGCCATTTCTTCTTGAACACACTTATGTTTCTTTCTGCCAAGTTTTTTTTACAGGTTACAGGATAATCAAATGATCAATAAGGAGATTACATTGTGTGCACAATTGGTCTTCAAACGACTAAATTCATGAAAAACCATAAAGACAAATCCATGCTCACAACCACAACCTTACACCTCCCTTTTTGCAAAAGATTTTGAATTCCACCAATTGTCAATCCATAAAGCATACCATTTCCATGTCCATTTTTTTTTTTACAGCAAGAGTTCTTGTTCATTCACCATGCATTTCCTTTCATCTATTCCTAACCCATCAATAAAAGCCATTTTCCATTCCCATTTCCCTTTTCCTACCATTTTTCATTTCCGCTAATAAAACCCTGCTTCTATGTATATCATTGAGTCAAAGTCCTAGAGTCTAATTATCTTTGTAAAAACACCTAGAGGCTTCAATGCCTTAATGGCAAGTACTCTTGCCAATGAACAATGGGAGTACATTAATATCCCTTTTTCGTTGGATCTTGTAGGTGACTCGACCACAACAAACTTATTCGTACCTACAAAGATGTGTTAGGCATCTTGACTCCCATTGGAATCAATGGTGGGAGCTCTCGTGTTGGCTAGTGGCATTCATTAATGGCCACTAATTCAACAACTTCTTTCTATGTTTGACACCAGCACATTTAATCACATAGTAATATTTATGCCATCGAGTGTTGAAGACTTGAAGACCCATATTTTGTAGCAGATGAAGCAGATTTCCTTTCATTGTTTTTCAGCTTGTCATGACTTGAGGACAAGTCAATAAATAAGGCTGGGGGGAGGAAAATGTAACTTCTATATTTTGTATACCTTCCAAGCCTTATACATTTTCAGCCATATTCAGCAGACTCATCAGATTCATCAGACTATCCAGCAGCAGATACGACAATACAGATCCATCTTTCATCCACAACTTGCAGAAGAAGCTTCAGATCAGAATTGTAGCAGCTAAACATGCATGATTCATCCACTTCTGTAGGTAAGTAAGGTATGATGTTTTCTAACCTTTAATCTTGAAATTCTTTGTAGATTCTAAAATGATGATATTTGGAAAATATTCCACTATTTCAATATTCCCTTTCTCATTAAAAATTGCCAAAAACCATCAGTTGGGGAGGGGGAATTTCACTTCACACTTCATTTTTTTTTCCTCATTCATATTACATCTTAACCCACATAGTTTTCTCACAATAAAACTACTACAAAATGATGAGCATATTAAATGACTTCTTAAATATGATGAGCATATTAAATGACTTCTTGAAATGATTGATCTCAACAAAGTAAATAATGATTGTAACACAGGAACCAATCATTAAATAGAGATCTCAACAAATTAAATAATGATTGTAACACAAGAACCAATCATTCAAAGATGTAAATTCTTTGCAAAAATAAAAGTTATCCAAAGATGTGCAAAGTTAAAAGGAATTCCATGATTGAAAGATGCTTGTTACACAAGAACCAAACATCTTGTAAAAGGAAGCTCATCCAAGAATCAAATTAAACAAGTCATTGTAGTAGCTTGCATGAGGACATGCAAGAGCTTCAGTTGGGGAGTATGTTTGGGTTTCAAAATTCATAAATTATCACTCATTACCATACATTTTTCACCTATGTTTCCATTATATCACCCATTATTCACCACCATGTCACTTCATTTTCCTATTATTCACCATTAATGGGTCTCATTTATATTTTCCAAATATTATTTATTTTAAAGCATTTTTAAGAGAAATTCTTGATTAAATATTAGAAAATAATATATTTTACTTTATATATGGAAAGTGGGTTGTTTTTGTGACATGTGTAGGTGCTAAGGAAGCTTCCAAGACACCTTTATGTGGCCTTGAAGGATCAAATTCGAATTTGAGAAGATAAACCTCATGGAGAAGATCAAGGACAAAAGAGGGTTATGTGTCTAGATGGTTGAGAGATTTATGGAACTAAAAGAGAGATTAGTGGATGATCATTATGAGTTTTTTACTCATCCCATTGTATAAATAGGAGTACAATCTCCTCCATTTTTAAGGTTGAAGTTTTTGTAATATTAGAATCTTGGAAGTTTTGTAATCTTGAAGTTTTTGTAATCTTAGAATTTTGGAGTATGTAATATTAGAAGCTTAGAGTTGTAACCTTAGAGTTGGTTTGTAATGGAGAATATGAAATAAAGGATTCGATTTTGCTTCTATTATTGTGAGTCTCCATTGAAGTGGTGTGCTTGTGGAGTTATGGAGGGCCCCCATGGCCTCACTTGCATGCTTATTTGCTTATTTTAGGTATAATTTATTTTATGTTTTTGTTTGATTTCAGCTTTCAAATTTTGTTAAATGTTCTAATATTGGAAGGATCTTATTTGAAAGTGTTTTTGTAATAGAACCATAAGATCTCAAACAATTATTAGATTTAGGTTTGTTTCATTTCAGCGTTTAAGTTTTGTTAAATGTTCTAATATTGGAGGAGATCCTAAAATTCAGGTGTTCTTGTAAGAGAACCTTAGGATCTTAACAATTGTTAGATCTAGGTTTTATTAGTTGTTGAAAGAGATCTTGATGAATATGTTCTTGTAAGGGAACTTTAAGATCTTGGACAAATTAGGAATCTTTCTAGATCGATATATTTTAGATAAGCACTTCTAAGTTTACCTTCCCAAGTTGACATTAAATTAAACTCTAATTGACATCATCAATTGGAACCAAACAAAGCTTAGGGATTTTGCTAGAGGAATTGTCCCTCATATTTGAAGAGGGAGACCTTCAACCTAGAAGAAGGGAGGTCTACAACCTGTGATGGTTTAAGGATGACCACCAACACTCGAATGCTTAATGCATTTCCTGGAACTCTACCAAAGCTGGCAAGAAGCTGAAGTCTTCTGCTAGAGGAAGTGCTCTGAATTATTTGAAGAGGAAGAATATCAACCTCACATAGATGGTTTAAGGTTCTCCACCAACCAAATGAATGCTCATGGGCATCTGTGTCTCTGGCTACAACTCTGAATTTGGAATGACAAGTTGTGGCTCAGGCTCGCTTGAACTACTGTGTCTCTGGCTACAACTCTGAATCTGGAATGAGAGATTGTAGCTCAGGCTCACTTTATGTGGCTTTGAAGCTTGTAGATGACCACCACTTTTCCCCCTGTTAGGTACAAGGTGAGATGATGGAGAAAACTCAACTGCAAGATTGTTCAATATTCGAGAACAAGTTCTAACATGTGACTTAAACATCTTCTTGGTTGTTGATGCCCATTGCCAAGAAGCGATCCATCCAAGATGAATCTTTGTTCTTGTAGGAGGCTTGTTTCTTAAGCATCTGTGTGAAGAATGGGTGTGTCGACCACAGTGCTTGCATGGGTGAAGATCAAAACAATGATCTTTCATATGGCCAACTCGATCACAGTGTTGGCATTTTACAATTTGTTGTTGTTGTTATGGAAGAGGAGCAAGATCTAGATCAGTTGAAGGTGAACTGTCATAAATAAATCTGGCACTCTAAAATTGAATGGGCTTGGATTAGTTCGGAATATGAAAGGACAATTCCTTGTCATATCCAAGACCAGTTTTGTGCTTGTTGTGGACAAGATCTTCCCAAGGTCTGATGATGGGCTTGGGAAGTGCAGGCCGGATGTTTGCTTCTATGTGAAAATATTCTCTTATACTGGGCATTGAATGTGAATCAACCGCGGAATTACTGGCTTGCTGCTTATGGGAGTCTCTTTCAGTTTTCTGAACAGAAACAAGTTCAGAATGATGACTCCACTACTGTAATTCTTCTTGTTGTCGCTGAGATTCAAGCTGCAAAAATTCTATTTGTTATTGTAAATTTTGCAAATAGGTTTGAATATCTGTTAGAGTATCTTTACTGACCTTAACTTTGCTTTCAACAGTTGAAACGATTAGATTTCTTAATAACTCTAATAAATTGTCAATTCTGACCATTTTTTCAAAAAATGATACGATAATGAAAAATATACCCACTTGTATTCTCAACAGATTAACAAGAGGAGTAGAACAATATTCCAGATGCAATAAGTGAAAGTAAAAAGCCTTGGTCTCAACAAGAGAAAATGACACCAGCAAATAGTTTCAACTCAACACGAAGCTAAGAGGAATATAATGCATTTAGGTGTATGGCCCTAATAATGAGAAGAGATTTATTAAGACAAATTGAACTCACAACCAGTAGAAAATTTTTGAGAACCACAAATCAAATTTTTCCTACTTGACACCGCTCACTCTTCTTCTTTCAAACTATGTACAATTTCTGCATCTTGTGGCTCATGATCATGATAGGGATGAAGTGTACTTTTGACGAGCTATGAAACTTTATTCTTTCGATGGGAGAAATCATTGGTAAATATGCACACTTTTTGTGTTTGGGTCATGCTGATCTTTCCTACACAGAAGAAGCTTTTATAGATTATATTGCACTAGATCCTGCAAACCCTTTCCACACTGGTAGTTATGCACACTTTATGTGGAATACTAGAGGTGCCTGAAACCTTGATTTTTTTTTTTTTTTGTTTAAACCCAATACAAAGCTTTTGGATCGTAAAGTTGACAATATATCATCATCCAAATTTTTTGAATATAAAAAAATATTATGCACAAATGTGCAACAATGGGAAACCCAATCATCTCATATCGCACATGGTCGAAGAGGAAAATTGTCATCCTGAGAGAAACAAATATGTCCAGGACAGAAATAAAAGTGTGTTCTTTACTTCCAGGTCTATCTCTGACATTCCATATGAGCAAAAATATTAATAGCTTGATTCCAGAGATCGAGAGAGCATGTGTAGAATTCCAAACCGTGGAGGGAAGTCGAACCGGTGCCGGAGCGTAGCTGATGTGGGAGACACGTGGTATATAAGGTGGCTTTGTGAGAGGAAAATACAAACCACCTTTGGTATGGAGTAGTGTATATCATTGAGGCCGCTACGTATTGTTGAGGCCAAGCCACGGTTCTACTGCGCAAAGAGACTATGAGTAGTCAACCACGCTTTCGCCAAGATGTGGAGCAATGCTGCAATGGTTAACCAGGAGTGAGTATTATTGAGTAGTATAACGCACAGTGGGAGCACATTGTGTAATAATATTATGCAGAGGCCAAGCAACGAAAATTGAGGAGGTTTTATCGGTGTGAAGAATAGGTGTGGAAGCAGCAACAGGCCATGCAAGAGGTAGAACGCAATGGGAGATCGCAGGTTCACGATGAGGGAGGGAGTCGACAGCCTTGTAGTTGGCCTCCAACAATCAGATCAAGGATATCATCATCCCTTGTGAAATTATGAAAGATAAACCAGTGATCAAATCCAATTTTCCAAATCACAGTGATTTTTAGCCCACATTTTATTATATTCAGCTCGAAGGCATCGGTATCCATGGCTCTAACATTGATCTACCAAAAGTCACTTTTGATCTCAACATGGATGGCAGTGAAGATTGGATAGATATGGATGAGTATTGGGATGCAAGTGCTAGAGTTTGCAATGACCTGAGAGGGCACATGCTTTTAATAGGAGAAGTGAGGCCACCGAGAGTTGAGGAGCGCAGTCTACAATGCATATTCACTGGAGGTTGCAGTGGCAAGTGGATGATCAATCGGAGCGTGGATACCAATGCAAGAGACAGTGGAGAGGTCGATGCACAGGTGGGAGGAAATTCCAAGAGGTCTGATTTTATAGAGGAGGGCGGAGCTCGGTGCCGAGGAGCCTGTGTGCAATGGAGGAGCATGAGCACAGGTAGAGAGAGACACTGTGAAATGGAGACCATGTTTGGAAATGGAGGAAAATTTTGAAGGATGCGAGGACAGCTAGAGCGGTGGCAGGTCTGAGGAGTAGGTATGTGAATTATCTTCCAAGAGACGAGGAGTTTCCTCCAATTGGAGAGGGATTTTTCTAGGGAATGAAGGAGTATGGCACTGAATGGAGTTGGTCAGTGGTATAAAAATTTAAGATGTGTAAGCAATAGCGTTGGGGCCAGTGGAAAGGTAGGAGTATTGGAAGATTTCAGAGAGTTAGAGTGAGCGTTAAAGTAGGTGCATAGTGAGGAGGAAAATTTTGCATGCCAAGCTTAGAATGATAGGATTAGGTGTCCAACATGAATCAAATTTGCAGATCTACTCTTCAGGATCATTTTCCATTCAGCTTCCACACCTGCCCATAGAGGATTAGGTGTCCAACATGAATCGAATTTGCAGATCTACTCTTCAGGACCAGCAGTCGGATCAAGACATCTTTTTGTGGATTGAGACTTGAATATACCCTTGAGGGTAGTTCAAATTACATAGCTTGTAAGGACAACATGGAAGCAATGTTGGAAACAAAAAACTGAAGGAGTTCATAGACAGTGATATTCCTAGGCCCGAAACAACAAATGCTCAAAATCTGGATGCATGGAAGAAGAATGTAGCAAAGGCAAGAAGGAATTTGTTGGAAGGATTTCGAGATCATATTGTCTCGAATCTCCATGGAAAGGAAACTCCATATGCTATCTGGAAGGCCTTAACAACAAAAAATTCAGAACAATAATGACCACTAGAAGTTGGCACTGAAGGACAAGCTCAGAAAAATAAAGATGGAGGAGGGCGACACAATACCAAATTACTTGAACAAGTTCACCCAATGTCGGGATGAGCTTGGAAGTGTTGGTGTTACCATTGTGGAGGATGATTTGGTGAGCCTAGCACTTCTAGGCCTTCCAAAGAGCTAGTAGAACTACCAGGATTCGGTAAATGGGAGGGATAGTCTACCAGAGTGGGAGCGATTATGGTCTGAATTGGTGTGGGAAGAGATTAGGAGGAACACCAGAGATATGACCTCTTCCAAAGAAAAGGGAAAGAAGAAATACTTTTCCAACATCAAGTGTTTTCACTGTCACGAATTCAGGCACTACGCCACGAAATGTACACATAATAAGAAAATCAAGAAGGATCCTGCAGTAGAAACAACAGGTGAAGCTCTAGCTTCACTATTAGAAATTGATTTCACTCTCATCACGTGCATGGAAAGCACTTTTATGTTTAGCTTATGGTATCTCAACAACGATGCCTCATTCCATATGATGAGGAATAGAGATATCTTCAGTGACTTGGAAGAGAAAGACCTCAAGCAGAACATAGAGTTTGGAGATGATGGGAGGTATATCGCAATCAATATCGATATAGTTAAATTTCAGAGGAGTATTTCTCCCCTCTCAGACTTACAGATGTTTTTTTTGTTCCAAGACTAAAGAAGAATCTTGTTTCTGTCGCGGTGTTGGAAGATCATGGCTATGATGTGATATTTAGAAAAGGAAAGGTTTTCCTTAGACACATCACCATGGGACAAGTGAAACATATCGGTGTGCGAGTTAAGAACCTATATGAACTTGAGGTAGAATATGGATGCAAAGCTTTGAGTAACATTGCAAAGGTTAAAGAATTGGTGGTTGAGAGGGAGCATGACTTAACTCTCAACATGTAGCCTCAGAAGAAGCCTCAAAAGGTTGTGGAGAAGCCACAATTAGATAAGCAGAGAGGAGACCAAGTGGTGGCATCCACTCAAGCCGAGACCTCCAGTAGGGGGAAATTTCAAGCCAAGTGGGTAGAGGGAGCACATGAAGCCATACCTCTAGGTGAGAGGTGGGGTGATGTGAAGTAATATTCACAAGAGAGAAAAAAAATTACCAGGGTCCATTGAGATGTCTTGTCTCATGGATCATTACCTTGCTACGAGGTCCCACAGTTCACAGTAGTAGGATGGATTAGTGGTGGTTAACGAAGTTAGATGTTATAGTGATAGATGTAGATACTAGCAGTAGTCAAATACTAGGGAGCGTAGAGCAGAGTTGGCAACAATGCAGGTGGCACAATACAGAGTCAACAGGAGCACGGTGTTTTCAGTAGACATTGCAGTATCTAGTAGCAATTAAAAACTCTCGTGACAGATGCATCATACTGATCACACTTGATTCAGTTTGGATGATTTTCAGTTTCAGTAGCTGCAGTATAAAAAAATCTAGAGAGAAGTGTTGCATGCAGAAGATTCCAAAGGTACTAGATCGAGATAGAGTTGAATTCCTTTCTTGTTGATAAGGAGTGTTGAAATTTGCAACAAGAATTATTGAATATGGAAACAAGAAGAGGCTTCTAATTTAATTTTCCCTTAATTAAATTAGAATTAATTTGTATTCCACATCACATGACATCTTGTACGATTTAACTAATTCAGGAAGACTTAGTTAGAATTTAGGCTTCTGTGGTCCATAAGAATTTTCAAAAAAAAAATCGGTTAAAATCACATGAGAATTTTTCAGTTAAAAGCTCATTCTCATGTGACCAAAAAATTTTTTGAAAAGACTTAGTTAGTTCAATTAATTCGAGTTGAGGGTCAAACTAGAGGCATGTAGAGTGTTCCCTAAGTTTTATGGGGGGCCCAGTTACAATTTATTTTGAGTTGTAATTAATTAACTTAATTATTTGAGTTAAAATAAATTTAACTAGTTCTCACTGATGGAGGAGCTAGTGACAGATCAAGTGAATTAAATACGATCTAATTCACATGCAGTAACCAATCAAATAACTAATAATTCACTCATAAATAACTCATGCATATCAATTCCGAGGAAGACCCAGTTGAGATTGGAGTGAAAGTGAAGTGTACTGTCAGTTGTACAATTAGAAAATTGTACAGGTGGTGCATGGATTCAGAGGAAGATACTTGATGTATTGCACAATCATTATTGGGGAATTTCCTTGTTAATAGAGGCCTAATTACCCAAGAAACTATGCTAGTAACTAGGGATTTATGAGGCCAAGAAATTGGTTAAGTATTGAACCAAGCTTGCCTAAGAATCAGTGAGACAAATATAGATAGTGCAGAGAGCTCTCAAGCCTGAGAGAATCATTTTATTGTTCTCATATTCTTTGAATTATGCAAGATATAGACATCGAGGTTTTTAACTGAGGCTTTCCCCAGATAAATCTATGTTGTGCGATTGAAATTCTTTCTCTTTCTTGTTCATGTGATTGTGAAATCATCATTGGTTTCCGCAATTTGTAGAGAATATTATATTATTTTGTTTTAGCATGTTACAAATATAAGTTTGAATCTACGTGGATTTTCTATGGTGAGTGTGTCCAACCATATAGCTTGCTTGGCATTTAGATAAGGTTGTTCAAACAAGTATCTCAGCCCACTATGATCACTCATCAAAAAAATCTTCCTGCTAGGAAGATAGTGCCTCCACATATTCAATGTATGAATGATCACTGCCAACTCAATATCATAACATACCACCAATCCCTCATGCATTTGGACTCCACCAAGTCCTCTCTTGCAATAATATGTACACAGCATGAACTCTTTATCTAGATCTACAATCATTATAAATTGACCATTTGTAAGCAACTGCTTTAACTACTCAAAACTAGTTGCACATTCCTTTTTCCATTCAAACTTCTTTCCTTTCCTTTGCAAAGATGTAACAAGATATTCAATCCATGAGAATTTCCTTATGAACCGCCTATAATAACCTACTAACTCCATGAATAATATGACATCATCCACATTCCTAGGAGCTTCCCATTCCATGATATCTCTGATCTTTTCTAGATCCACCGCTATGCATTCCTTGGAAACAACATGTCCCAAGTAATGAACATTTGTCTGAAAGAAAATTCCCTTACTAAGCTTGGCATACAACTGATGCTCTCGTAACAAACTTAACACTGGTGCTAGGTGTTCTACATGCTCTTCCTAATTCTTTTAATATATCAATATATCATCAATGAATACTATCACAAACTTGTCCAGATAAGGACACAACAGTGAACACACTATTCATCAAACACATGAAAGTAGTTGGAGCACAAGTCAAACCAAAAGGAACCACAAAAAAATCATAATTCCCATACCTAGTCCGGAAAGTATTCTTGTAAATTTCCTCATCTTTGATGCAATCTTGGTGATATCCTGATCTCAAATTAAACTTCAAGAACATTGTTTCACCCTTCAACTGATCAAATAATTCATCAATCTGAGGCAATGTGTACCTTTTCTTGATTTTCACCTCGTTTAGTTACCTATAATCAATGCACAACCTGAGAGTACCATCCTTCTTCTTCACAAACAACATTGGTGCACCCTAAGGTGATACACTTGGCCTAGTGTATACCTTGTCAAGAATTTCCTTCAATTGTAACTTTAGTTCCACTAACTTTGGAGTCCTCATCCTGTAAGGTGCATTTGATGTCGGTGTTGCTCCTGGTACCAACTCAATAGAGAAATACACTTCCCCATGAGGTGGAACCTCTTAAATATATATTGGAAATGAATCCTGAAACTATTGAAAAACCGATTACCTCTTCAAGACCTTTTGCATCCTCAATATCCTTACCTTTATCACTGGAAACGTGCACTGCAAAAAATACACACCCTTTCCTGCAACTATGTTTTGCCTACATGGTTTTAACCATTCTCACTGATGTAGGCTTCTTCTTACCCTGAAATATTCTCTTCTCTCAATCATTATCTAAGCACTCGATAGCCTTCTCATAAAAATCAAGCTTAGTCCTGTGAACGTACAACCAATCCATACCTAGAATCATATTGTATGATCCCAATGGAAGCACATTTTGATGTGTTCATGTAGGCATATGATTCATCTCAAATGCACAAGATCTTACCCAATGATGAAATATTTTCTATTACCTCTATCCAACTGAACCGACCAAAATTATGCATGTGCTTATTTACTCAAGCCACACGTATCCACTAGGTCAAGATTAACATAACTATAATTAGATCCAAGATCAAACAAAATGGAAACAACTCAATCACAAATATTACCTTCCATCCCAATAATGGATGCCTGGTGATCTTCTTTCTTGTTATCAAATGCTACATATATCTGAGGAATGCTTTGGCCCACATCCCCAATTGTTTGTGCCTCCTGAGCACTGTAGATTTGAAGTATGTCGCATTGATACAACAGAAAATCCTTCTTGCGATGATCCTTTCCACATATCTAACACTGCAATAGTTCTCTGCCACTACCCTTATTCTGCTTCTCTGTCCATGTCCTTTCTCTATCGCATTAAAATTCTTGTAAGGAGCAACATTTTCCTTCTCGCCTACATCCCAAAGTCTTGCTCGCTTCGGTGGCCACTTTCCTTTAGTATTTTCATTCCCTTTCCAACCCTGATTACCCTGATTAGACTCAATCTTACATTTTGATTACTCATGATAGTGCTTCAAATTTCCAATGACTTCTTCGAGTGACCGAGGCTCATCATACTCAATCTAGTCCTTAAATGCTAATGGAATTCCACTGATAAATATCTGAAATTTTTTATTCTTGTCCTTAAGATAAGGAACATGCCTCAATAACTCTAGGAAATTAGTCATGGACTCTTCATCTTTCATAGATCCCATATTCATCTTATAGAACTCCTTGACCTTTTCATCATAGTACCTTTCTGACAGGTACTTCTTCCTGAAGAGTCTCTTGAATTAATGCCAATTCAAATCCTTTGTCCTGATGTCTCTAAGATGCTTCACATATTCCCACAAAATTTCTACTTTCCCTTTGAGACTGAAAATAACTATCTTGGCCTTCATTTTATCTGTATAGTCATGCAGCTAAAAGAATTTCTTCATTCCAAGCAACCATGCCTTTGTATCCTCTGGTTTCTTCAATTCTCCATCAAATGTAGGTGGCTTGGATTTCTTTAAATCATCTAGAAAATATACCCTCTAACTCCTCATGTAAGGATGATAACGATGATGACCGTGATACCTGTCTGAACCAGAACTAGAATATAACCCATAGCCAATTCCTCTCCTATTAGGTGAATCCAAGAACCTAACATCTCTTACTACATCATCCTTTTTCGACATGTTCCCTCCATCAGACTTTCTACCATATGCCCCATTAGTTTGTCCTCATGTTCGTAATTGATACATGGTTGTCCTTGTCTTTGCAAATCTATCAAACTTTGAAAGTGTTTCCCGCGACTGAATTATTTTGTCATTATCCGCCTTGTAACTTCTTATTCCTACCTTTAGAATTATAAAGGTATCTGTTATTTCAGGAGAGTACTCATCTCTGTGTTTCTCTTATGATCTATAAGGAGAGTCACGTGAATTGTATTTCACCATTATTCTTTTCATATCTGATCTTCTACTTCATGCAAACATACCATGTCATATAAACAAAATCAACATATGTTAGTGAAGTGGAGGCTATCTCGCTTGCAAAATCAATCCAAATTAGCATGATACATGTATATACATAATTGTATCAATATATCAACATCATGCAAGATAACACTAATTGCATATAATGACCTCATGCATGACAACCATAACCATGAAAAGGAATGCAAAACAACCACATAGACATTGGCATGCATGTATGAAAATCAATTTTACCCCGAGGTCTAATGCTGCAACCTGACTCTGATACCACCTTGTAAATTCCCTCTCCCACATTTACATGCTTTTACAATTCCTCAGGGTAAATGTGAAATGGAGTGCCACTATGACATGACCTAAACTCGTAGCTCAAGTTAAGGAAATAGGGCCTACAATTGAGACTTTATGACCACCAAATTGCATCCTATAGGGACTACAAATCACCCAGGAGCTGAAGAAACACCCCAGGTGGTCAATCCCTAAGCTGGAAATTTGTTTCGGTGACCTAGACTTCCAACCACACCCTTTACACAGCCTCCATGTGGTTGAAGGCCTACAACCAAACTCGCAAGCCTTGCTCCATACGATTGTGACCTAAAGTGCTCAATTCAGTGCCTGCGGTCCTGAGATCTAAGACATAATTCTGGGCCAGCATCCAGACCCCTTCGAAAATCTTCCTTGGACTTATCAGAATGATAAATGGCATAAGTATAATGCTAAACATACAAAACTTGAGCAAAAACTTGACCTAACCAGGCCTAACCATGAAATTCATTTCGCCAAACATATAGTGAAAATGTAAGATACAGGTCATGAATGCATATATGATCATAAGAGTCTCAAACTTATCCAAGAATCACTAAGAAGGTCTAATTCCCTCTTATAATAGCTGCAATAACACTTGTTAACCCATACATTCATTAACCATCAAATACTTATCAAACCTGAACAAATCCATAGCTAGGGAACATTACATATCCATGTTTATAACTAGCATATAACCAGATTATAAACCATGACATAACAACCACAAAATAATAATAATATCAGTTATAAATTCTCATGAAACAAAATAGGAAAATAGACCTTATTAACATATGAAAAATCCAACCAATTCAAGGACTTCCATGTACCACTCGACCATAAATTGGGATGAACCAAATATTTCTTTCAATAAATCACTCTCGTGCCATATTCCAAGCATGAATGTGGGATCTCAAGACATAAAAAAATAGGGCTTTCCAAATATTAAACCACCCTTAGCCTACCATGATATCGCAAAAACTGTTCAAGAGATCACAATGCCCAAAACAGGATTGGATGCCTCAAATTTTATTCGCCATTACAATGAGGAATTTTCCTGTATCCACCCACTTGTTGAGGGATTCCTAGAGATTAAACCACCTCCACCCCCAACCCTTGGGAATTTTCTTGAGACCACCTCACCCCATTCCAAAACCTTCTGGAAATCTAGTGCTCAACCATAAAATAGTCCCATCACATCATGGCTATCTGAAAATGGAAAGGCAAGGCCGAAACTACTGTCACACCAGGAAAAACCCATGCCAATCACAAAAAAAGAACCAAATACAAAAATTCATGTACCATGCATTCACAAACTAGTTAGGAAATCACAAATGCAACTTGTAACCTGCAAACCCTCCTGTTGAAGCTAATTTATCTAACCTTCCTTGCTTGTCCTTTGATTTCCTTATCCTTCTTTTAATTTCCTTGTCTTTCCTTCCTTTCCTTTCTCCAATTCTAGAGTGCTCCGAGAATGCTCTAAGTGTGCAATAGTATGAGATAATAGAGAGAGATACAAAACTAAACTGACAAAGCTAAACCAACAAAAGTTGTGAATTGATCCTTAGAAGCCTTTTTATTATATAGGCCTTTATTTTCTTCAATTTCCTCTATTTTTCCTTCAATTTTCCTCTCATGCAAATTTGTGACCTTTAATCTCCCTTTTTTCCTATTTGCTTTTATTTTCATAAATAAATTCCAATTACTGCCTCTTTTCCTTTGTCGATGCCTTTGCCAATTTCTTTAGCCACAATAAACTAAAAGTGAAATCCACTAGGATGTTTTTCCCAACATTCATCTTGGAATACGTGTCCCATAACCTTGGTCTTATTATTTTTCCTTTATTAACTTTATTACATGAACTTTTAACCCGGGGTTGTTACAGATAATTTGCTACCTTAACTAACAATGGTTTCTTTCTTGTGATTGTATACAGTATTTTACCCACGGCAAGGAATTGAATTATCTATGTAAAGTGATTGTTGTGGTGTGTTTGGTGCACGTATGTATGAAATCACACCAGTTTAAGGGGGGTGTGGTTTACCCCTTTAAACTATTTGTAACAGGAAAAAATAAGTGGAGTCAATGAGCATACTATATAGAAGAAAAAGCATGCAAATGTAATCTTAAAAACTAAACATAAATAAATAGAAGCTTTGAATGAGTCAAATGACACAATAATGCAAACGGTGGCTCTAGGCCCCTCTTATTGAGCGCTAGTAGTAAGAAGAGTGATACTTTACCCTCTTTCCAAAGGGCCCCTAGACAATGGTTCTAGGTCCCTATGCAAGGATGTTTTTATCCCAAGCTTGCCTCGGTGCAGTCTCCCTCTCTCTCTACTGTGTGGACTGAGCTTGTTGGGTGGCCAACAAGTGAGTCCCCTTTGTCTTCAGCTCCGGGTCATGCACTACTGGTATTGCTTGGGCAATTCTAGCCAGCATAACAATGTGATCACCCATTCTTCATCTCATGGTGGCTTTATATAGGAGATTTCAAATCCTCCTTCCCTCTCTTGGTACATGGAGGATGGTGACCCAAGAGAGAGGTATGATTCCTTTGTGTGCTCCAAATATTCCATTGTGTGCTCACATAGTGTCTAAGGAGGCATTGGTGGCTGTCCTTAGGTGGCTTCAAGTAAGGAGTGACTTGTCCTTTTCTTTGTGTGGTCCCGGATAGTGACATTTCGCCACTCTCAGGAATGCGCGCATATCGAGCAAAAAGGCGTGCAGAAGGCGCTCTTCTCGAAGGATAATGTGTGCAAACAGCATTTAAGACTAGTTCAAATTTTATTTTCCTCAAACCTTTGATATTTTTAAATACTTTCTGGGTTCTATAATGTCTTCCAGCCCTGTAAATCCTTTGGCTTGACATTAATTAATTTCATCTTCTGTTGTACGATTTTCCAGTGTTAACATTTTCCCCGTAATGTGTGAGGTCTATGAAGAACTGTATAGCCGAAATACATTATAGTTTCTTTTCTATATCATGCATAGAGAGAGAGAGATCTACATGAAGCCTTGGAATTGAAAACACCCTGCACCATTTCCAAGAATGACCATGGCCTAAGGGATCCCTATAAGCAAATAGAATTTCCAATACATATACAAAATTTCAATGAGGCGGGCATGTCCCATGCTCGTGATGATATGGCTAGTTAAACAAAATTGATAGATATATGTTTTTTCTGTGCTACTTCTATGGTAGTGATGCTGGCAGTTGTTGACGACGACCGTTGACGCCCTCATGGGTGTTTTTTCTTTAACAATGTGGAATGTGGTACCCATATGCGTAAACTTGGTATGGCATATAGTTGTGCATTTTACGCATAGGTGTTTCCTAGGACCTTCCCGTGTAAGCATTATTGACAGAGACACTTATGGAGGCACGGGTCTTCGACGAATATGATCCAAGTGCAATGGTTGTATGGTATTATACCATCTTGACATAAAATATTTTGTCGTAGTCAAATGTCAGGAGTATCGATGACATCTGTGGACAATGATGTCTCCCACAGTGCCACTCGAGGATGCCCCTTTGTATGGAGAGGGGTGATCCAAGGTACCGCTTCCTTTTTGGAATATGGGTGTTGGAGTCGACAAAAAGGAAGCCTCAACCGAACGAGGGGTCGTCGATAAGAGGGATCAGGGACCTGGATGTGGTGGGTTTAACATAGGCATGTTGGCGAGGGGTGACTAAAAACTGATGACGGGGATTCAGTGGCCCGAGGTTGGAGTATACTTAAGCAGCTAGGTGGCAGTCATAGTTATTTCTGAAGGGGAAATCCCTGGAGTCGGTAGGACTTCAAGGGTAGGTGTAAACCAGCTATGAATGTCATGATGGTTTGTGCGTGGGGGTGAATACTCTGACCAAGGGTGTTCAGGGACTACTGCCATGGAAGAAAAGATGAAATGAGAGGGTGAAGGGATGAAGTGCACTGTTTGTGGTCTTTGTACAGTTACCAAAAGAATAAAATAATGGGGTTTGGTTTGTACAAAACACAGAGACGGGTACCCCAAAACATGAAAGTCTTCGCTCACTGATGGTGTGAGGAAGGTTTTGGGCTGACGGTGGGGTTCCCATTGGTTGGTCTCATGTGCGGGGTTGATGAAGTGGATGTAACAGTATCGCAGATGGGATTATGCTAGTGGAGGTATGGTGGGACAAATGCAAGGCGTGGTGGTGCGCGCTTTATCTGCGTGTACAACCTGGTCATCCGGGAAGGGGGTTTCAGTTTATATGGTAAACTTGACCTTATGCATGATGGATGGATGGGCACTAGGTGCTTCCCAGACTGAAGTGGTATGGTCATGGCGTCACTTATGTTATGATGTATGGTCTACTATGGGTGACGAGATCCATGGAGGGGAGGCTCTATCAACCAACGCATATGTTTATCACGTGCAGGGTGAGGTGATGATAAACACGGTCGGATATGAAGACCCTATGGTTTATTTCTGATGGAGAAATGATGTCAGGATATGCAGAGTTTTCTGGGACTCTATCATGCTAGGGGTAGAATGATACCTACTCTGGAACATTCAGTAGATGTTGTTGTGAATGGTTTGTGAGCTTTACCTGCAAGAACAACTACCTCAAGTGAAGGCATCTTCTTTTATCAAATATTATTGAAAGGCATGAACTTTAAAAAGGAAGATGAGAGAGGGCATACCTATCGGCGCTGAAAAATTATTTTTTCTGGAATGCAAATGTGTGGCATCGCTTCCATTCATCATGGAGTGCTAATTATGGTGCAACTTACAGTTCGTAGAATAAACCTTTTGATCTCTCGTTATGGCCTTCCGAAGTTTTTGAAAACGGCGATAAATAGGTGAATATGGCCCTGATTCAATTCATTTGTACTTGCTGAGTTTTGAGAGGTTAGAGGATTCTGTGTAGCACTAATTTCTGTTGCAGTCAGCTAGAGTACCAGGGACTAGCGATACTATGCCCAGGTAACCTCCATGACGTCCTGCACTTATTTTTTTATAGCTTGATGGTGTCAGGGTGCGTACTGCCTAGGTTTGTACGGACTTAAGGTGACTTTTGCCCAAGATTGCGTGGGCGATCTGGGAAAAATTGCACCATCTTTGCATGCAATTTTAGGGGACAAGCGCACGAGGGCCCCTTATTCCCCAATTTTAGCATGCCTGTGTAAAATACAGGCGCAAAAAGGCCGAGGTAACAAATTATTTTATTTTTTGCCTATTTTTGGGTTTTTTATTTGCACTGATGGCTACCTGTGTTGATGACAGGTTATTGTGGAGGGAGTGGGACTGGCCTGAGATCCGAACCGCTTTAGCAGTTGATGCTGGGGCGCATCATCAGTTGGCACTATGGGGCCTTCTGAAGTTTGCTGAGAATGAGTTTCTTAGGTTACAGGACCGATTACTATGGTACATTATTCAGCACTCGCGTAGGAGGCACAACATGTTCGTGTTGCATGGTACGAGCCTGATCATTTGTCCTGAGACGGATATATATTTTGTGACTGGGTCACTGCCTCAGGGTGAGATGCTGAGGTATCCACTCCCTACAGGGATAGTGGACTTGGATAGATTCCAAAGGTGGCATCGTGATGGGGCGCCTCTTACGAAGGGCTGCATCAACATTGCACCAGTTACAAATGTGGCATAGTGGTGTGCTTTGACAGGGATCGTGTGACTGGCGGGGTCATTTGCTCTGCATCAGGCGTCTAGCCCGCAGGTTGGAGTTTTGCGTCGGCTGAGGTCCGAGCATTTTTTCGACTTTTCTCGCTTTTGTTTTGATGATATGGTGTCACAACTGAACAAGGTCCAATGTGGATCTAAGTCATTTTCATATGCCAGTATTTTGTACAACATCATGTATGAAAAGATAGTGTTGTTGAGGCCAGTAGTGGCGGTGCCTATTGGGGGGCCACGGGATCCACGTATGAGGAGGTGGGCTCCGGTGACGCGGCAGTGGTGGCATGGTGGAGCGTTATTGGAACGCCATGAGAGAGGCCTAGTTCGAGGCCAACCCACAGATGTTCTTGCCATACCCGTATGTGGGAATGGACTTCCAGGGTGACCCAGACATGGGTCTCCCGTTTGGTTATGTTTAGGGGCCTGCAGGTACGTTTCATATGTTTTCTGCATTTGTTTGAGTATATATGTATTATGTGTTTTTCTAGTGACATTGACATCATTTTAGTTACTCGTGCAGATGTTGGCGAGGTGTGTCGCCCCGTGGCTTGACTGGTGGGCCACGATCCTCTGCGACGACCTCGGGGTGGTGGTGGTGTTAGCAGACCTACTGGTGGTGTTGGCCCTTCTTGGGAGGGTAGCAGCTCGACTGTTGGTGAGGTTGCAGCCGAGACAGCTCAGGTGTCTGCTCTTGAGGACTTCCAGGGTCAAGTGGAGCACTTGACCCACGAGATGCCTGCTTGAGGTTTCATGGATGGCTTCGAGGAGGTTTGGTTAGAGACAGCGATGGCCCGCAAGAGGGACTATCGGCCCACTCTACGTTGGGTGGCGATCGCAGTTGCAACGGTAGATCCAGTGGTGGTACCGGGAGCAGTGGTGGGTCCAGGTGCCCCTCTTGAGGGGGCACCCCCCTAAAGTAGTTTTGTACACAGGAAAAGCACCTGTTAAGAGGATGATTCCCTTATTTTTGACGACTTTTGTATCTTTGGGCTGGCAGTTGGGCCAGCGACACTATTTTTGTACTCGGATAAACACATTGTGACATATATATATGAGAGATGTTTTTTGTGGCTCTACATGATGTATCACCTGTTTCAGTTTATGTATTCTGTTATGCTGATGGATATCTATATTTTTGGTTTTATGTATGATGGTTTATTCGAGATGCATTCCATTTTAGGATTTTGTTAGCTATGTGATCAACTATTTTTTTTTGAGTCCTTGGTACATATGTAAATGTGATATAGTCAAATTGTCTACTTAATCTTTTGGCACGCAAATATTTTCTAAACAGATTTGTATCTCTTGTCTCAAATATTTGGTTTAACTGCGACACTACTAACTGGGAATCAAGGTAGACATGCATATGGCGTATGCCCTGATGGAGGGTGTCGCACATAAGTCTGATGATGGCGTCATATTCTTCCTGATTGTTTGTTGTTGAACCGATGCACACGAGTGGCGATCGGTCAGGGTGGTAAATGACCCAGGTAGTTGCGGCTAAATTTTGAGACCATCTTTATGCTCCATCAGCAATCTGAAATAGGGTTCATGTTGGTGCTCCATGGTGATACTTTGAGCACTTTTAAATAATTCTTTGGGTCAAAAAATTTGAGTGGTTAGGTTTGTGTGTACTTTCACTCTAGGGAAAGGGTCATCCTGGCCCTTATGGGTGAGATTTCTTGAGGTAAAGGCCGTTGACGGGGTTATTGAGGTAGGTCCCGTTCAGTTTCGTCAAGATGTATGCCCCCTGTCGGAGGCAATGTTTAATGATGTAGGGTCCTTTCCACAAAGTTTCAAACTTTCCTGGCCCTAGGGCTTCTTTTGCGACATCATAGCAGAGGACTAATTCTCCTTCGGTGAATGAGCGAGGGGAGATGTGGCAGTCGAATGATGCTTTTACCCTTTTCTTTTGGGCCTCGTTTTGTTGCAATGACTGTCGTTGATTTTCGTCAATAAGCTCTAGTTGTACTAGGCGCTGCTCTAGAGTTTGGGTGTGATTGAGGAGTTCAATGGCGGCATGCAAATTTTGGATCTCGCATTCTATGGGAATCACGGCTTCGACCCCATATACTAAGTGGAAGGGAGTGAAACCAGTGGACGTCTTTACCATCGTGCGGTATGCCCACAGGGCAGAAACAAGCATATGGTGCCAGTTGGTTTTATAGTTATTCACCATGTGCTGTAACATAGTTTTTAGTACTTTGTTAATAGCTTCTACTTGTCCGTTGGCCTAGGGGTAGTATGACGAAGCGAATTTTTGGGTGAATCTGAGGTGGTGAGATAGCTCCTCTAAAACTTCATTCTCAAAGTGTTTCCCGTGGTCGGAAACTAACTCTTTGGGTACGTCAAACCAGGTGATCACGTGGTTAAATAGAAATCAGGCGGTGGTTTCTGTTGTGTTGTCATATGTGGGCATGGCCTCAGCTCACTTGGTGAAATAATCGACAACCACAATGATATATTTATGGCTGCCTTATGAGGCAGGGTTACAAGTCATGAAGTCAAACCCCCATTTATAAAAGGGGTCGGCTACTATGACGGGGTGCAAAGGAGCGGGCGGTGCTCTTGCCTTATGTGCGAAGCATTGGCATCGTTCACATATTTTGACTGTTGTGATGCAGTCACGAAATAGGGAGGGTCAAAAATATCCTGCCCATAGGAATTTTTGGGCGATAGTCATTACGGATAGGTGGCCACTGCAAGCACCTCCGTGGCATTCATTAAGGGCTTTTTTTGCTTGGTCGTGAGTAAGGCATCGACGTAAAATGGTATTGATGCCTCGTCGGTATAAGACATCTCCCAAAAGGAGATATCGGGGGACCTGTTGGCGTATGCGCCGACGGTCGTCTCGCATGAGGTGAGGTCTAAAATTTTGGGTTCACAGGAATAGGATAATTTCTTCGTACCAAGGGTCGTCAATTGCTACGAAGAAAAGATGTTCATCTAGTAGTGAATCGTTTACTGGTGATCACTTGGAATCTCCTGGGAGGTCGTAATGAACTCTGTTAATGCAAGCGCCTTTTTTCTTTTGGGCGAGCTAAATTGTAAGTCGTATTCTTGGAGAATTACTATCTAGTAGGCATACTTGTGGTTCATTAGGCGGCGCATGAGAAGGTATTTGATGGGATTAATATCTGCGATAACCGTAGTGGTTTTTAAGATGATGTAATGGCAAAATTTCTAGACTGTGTGGATTAATGCTAGGGAAGTCTTTTCTTCGGGTTCACATATCAATGCTGGGCCTGTCAAGGTTTTACTGACGTAATATATTACGTGCTCCTTCCCATCTGGGCCTTCCTAAATCAATACTCTGGCCAATGTGGATTTGGAAGCTGATAGATACAGGATATAATCTTTGTCATAGTCTGGGGGACTAATGAGTGGTGTTGAAGATAACTTTTCCTTCAGCGCATCAAATGATTTTTGGGTGTGATATTACCATTTAAATGGAATGTCCTGGCGAAGTAGGTGCAAGAACCCTTGAGCACAGGTGGCATAATCTGGGACGAAGCGTATTAGAAAATTGGCCTTCCCTTGCAGGCTTTGAAGTTGTCTGAGGGTTCGAGGTGGAGGTACCTCTTTAATGGCTTAGACCTTGAGAGGGTCCACACCAATCCCTTGCTGGGACACAATAAAACCTAAGAGCCTTCCTGTGGTGACGCAGAAGACACACATGAGGGGGTTCAACCATAGGTTGTATTGACGGCATCTTTGGAACACCAATCGCAGATCCTCAAGATGGTCTGAGCGCTTCTTGGAGCGGACTGTCAGGTCATCCAAGTAGGCGAGGATAAGGTGTGCCAAGTCATGAAATATATAATTCATGGCCCTTTGGAAGGCAGCTCCAACGTTTTTTAGGCCAAATGGCATATCTTGTATTCGAATGTACCTCAGCGGGTAGTGAACGCAGTTTTGTACCGGTCTGTATGGCGGATTTGGATTTGATTGTACCCAGAGAATCCATCCATAAAGGATACAGCCTCATGACTTGCACAAGAATCGGTGACTTGGTCGATGAATGGAGTGGGGTAATTTTATTTAGGACAATCTTTGTTCAAATCTCAAAAATCGGTGCAAACGTGTATCATGCCCTATTTTTTCATGACGGGAACAAGGTCGGAACCTAGGATGTATAGGCAATGGGGTAGATAAACTCGGCTTTGTGAAGCTTGTCAATTTCTCGCTTTATTGCTTCTGCCTTAGAGGGGTGCAGTTGACGTTGTTTCTAGCGTACTGGAGGTACGTTAGGCCAAGTATCAATATGGTGCTCTACAATAGTAGGACTAAGCCCAAGCATTTCTGAGTAGTCCCACGCGAAGATATCTCTATACTCTTGTAACAATTTGGTGTAAGAGGCTATTTCTTTTGGAGAGCATGCTGTCCCCAGTGATATTTCTTTGACTTTTCCCAGATTTTGGGATATGTTCACCTTGATGGTAGGTGAAATATTCGACATATTTCCTTCCTCGAACACATGGGGCGTTGGGATGGGGTTTTTGAACCAATCAGCCTTCCCTGATGGCAGCAAATCTTTTGATTCGATCATGTAGATATCTTGTTCAATTGTCTTGTTAGGACTAAACGTTTTCTTGGGGAGAAAAAGAGAACGGTGGTGCATTGCATTCCATGGGTAATCTGGCTCCATTATAGCCTCAGGGATATCCTCATCCGAATGAAACAAGGACCTGAAGGGGGATTGTTCCTGTGTAGGGTTATGTTAAATGGGGGTAATCCATGTGGAGCTAGTTGAGAGACACGAGAAGGATTCCATCGTGGATGTGGTGGAACCAGAAGCGGTTAACAGAGTGCAGATAGATTGGGTTTGGATTGTCATAGGAACAACCACTCTTGTAGTTGAAGCTGACTCGACACCTATGGTAGATGAGCAGATAGCTCGAGTCATAGTTCCAATGCATGATGACATGAATTGTATATGGTGTGTCGTATCGTCGACGGTTGGTGGGGGATGAATCTCCCTAGTTGGTCGTCTTCTAGTTGTCCACAATGGGACGGATCTATCTGTCACATCCTCTTGAGTTGTCAAACTATTCATGGACTCTGAGTCTGTACCATCTTCTTGGGAGAGGCGGACTATGGTTGATCGCATGCAGGCTAGAGCTGTGTGGAATCGCGGTATGTAGTGACAACGATGTACTGGGTGGTTTTCACCGCATATCTAACATGAATATGGGACGTCCATTTTGGCGCGATATACTATATGGACTAGGTACCATCGTTGGAACATTTCCAAAGTTGGGCAGTCAATGATGAAGTGATCGAGTTTATCACAAGTATGCACCTTTCGATTGGGGGAGGGGGTCTGGCGGGGATCCTTTCAGGTGATTATCGCTATTCCTGTAGGTACAGGATGATATGAGGTTCATCGCCGAAAAACTGGATGGAGGGATCCTCTTGATAGGATTGCTTGATGGAATTTAAGGCGTCTCTGTACCGCGGGATCTCTGGGAAATGGTGGGTATAATGCCCATATTTTCTGTAGAGGGCGCATGCATGATTGGTATGTAGCGCTTTGCCTTTACCTTCGGTGGTAGGTTCCTTTTTATGTGAATGCGGCATTTCGATGTCTGTTTCAGAGCCAAGGAATGGCTTTAATTCATCCAGCTCCAGACAGATATGAGTAGGGTGACCTATTACATCGCATATGGCACAAACTGGTGATTCCCATTGAATGGCGGGGGTTACCACCTTCTTTCCTCTCTTCTGGATTTTCCTAGCTGTGATCACTGGTTTTGCAATGGGAAATTCCTTTGCAAGGGTGGTCTCAACTGTTTCTTGGACAGGTGGGGGCTCCTCGGGGTTGAGGGGCTTCAACCCTGTGGCAGTAACATTGGTGGCTCCTATTTCAGAAGGGGGAACAAGGTACCAAACTGGGAATGCCAACGATATGTTGGGTAACACCAGTGCTGCCAAAACCTCTTGGGAGACGAAACCAGCTGGGGGTTAGAGTAAAGGGGTTTGGGAGGCAACATAGGCTAGAGAGGTTATCATGGCCAATGCCTCGGTGTCATTACTGCTTGTTTACATGTCCTGACTAGCTTCAGCGCTTGACGTGGACATCATGCATACCGAAGCCCCTGTGACATCTAGTGATGACTTAGGGATAATGAGAGGATATCCTAGGAATGACCCTAGAACTGATGACGGTTTGAATTGGCCGGGGCCATATTCTTGGTACCATGAAAACGTATCTATGGATGTACATACATAGGGTAGGATTACATCAGTGTTTGTTAGGTGACACTTCTCGCTCTGTGTCAGCTGGTCTACAGTAATGATGTGGTCCTCGTGGGGGAACATCATAATGCAGAAGACGGAGGAGGCTATGGCAGACATGGCATACATATAACTCTACTTGAGGAGTATATTGTAATCTAAGTGAGCATCCAAGACCTCAATGTCTATGTGGACTGCCTTTCCAGCTAAACAGACTGGGACATTTTGGTAGAGGCCGACAGGGGTCGAGGGATGGCCATCGTATGCTCGAAGCATGATGACTGAGGGTTTTAGTTCAGGAGAACCTAACTTCTGCCAAAAAAATTTGGACATGATGCATGTGGATGCACCCTCGTCTATGAAACATCGGTGGATGGTGATATTTTGCATCGACACTGGTATCTGGAAGGTGACCATGGAAGGAAGCCGGGGGGTGTCTTTTTCTAAGTCAAAAACCATCAGGCGAGTATCGTCGGGATTGATAGTGCCCAATGCGGAAAGAAGGGCTTTCCGTTGTTTCGGGCATGACTGCAGTACTTCCAGAGATGACATAGCAGCGGGATATTGTGCTAAATTATCTACGATACTATAATTATGGGCCGCTTTGGAGTATTTTCCTTCTCACCTATTAGGTCCCTTTTCCATTTTCGGCAATGGTTCTATAGGCATCTTTGAAATGGTCAAAGGTGCAGTCGGTGCGCTAGTATTTGCCCCTGATGCATTGGTGTCTAGTGGGGTGTCGTAGTTGGGATTCTGTGTCTAGAAAAACTTCTCTTCTCCAGTCATGTAGATTTCATGGCTGCTTTTCCTGGAATTTTCTGTATTTTGTTGGTGAGTGCTAACCGTCCCTTGGTTGGAAAAAATTTCTTGCATCACGGTTGGTTGCTAGGAAGATCCTCCTTGTCCTCGGTTACTCTGTAACTTCTTCAGCTCAGGGATATTGGGACAGTGGTGAGTATAGTGACCGTACTCACCACATATCAAACAGGAATGGTCTGTTCAAAGAAGTGGCCTTTTTCTCTGCTGTTGGGCATTGCTTAGCTCTTGGTTCTGATTCCGGTTGGAGTTACCTCCAGCTGGGGATCGCAGTGGGCACTGTTGGTTGTTTCCACCTTGTCTAGGGTTCCCTTTTGGCTTTTTTTTTATTTTTTCTTCACCACTTTAGGAGGATAGTTCTCATGACTATATTAGTGTGGTTGGTTTTGGGATGGCTGCACAAATTTCACCTGTGCATTGTTTTGCATAGGTGGGTCGTGTGCTAGGGACTGAGTGTAATGTGGTCCCAGGTTTGCACCTGACTATTGGAGGGGAGTTCTTCCATTAGTGTTTTTTTTTGTGTACTGATTCCCCTGAGCCGGAGGGTAAGGTCCTCCCTGGTGATATGCTGGCGCCCTATTGGTCAAATTTTTCTGAGGCATATGATGACTTTGAAAACCAGGTTGAGGCACGTTCTGGGTAGAACTGTATGTGTAACCGGGGTTTTGATTACTGTTGCCTAGGTAACCTTGGGTCATTGACCCGATCAGCCCGTCTGCAGATTTTGACGCGCCTGGCAATTCTTGATAAGTTTGCAGGCGCAGGGCGTTAGGTAGGATGTTGTAAATGTATCCTGACTGTGTATAAATCAGCTCAAGCTTCTGGGCTTTGTTGATTGCGTCCTCTTCAGATGTGGGATTCTGCTGTGCCACATCCTTTGAAATCTCTGTCGTAAGAGTTTTCAAGAACAAATCTAAGAGCACTTGGTTGTCAAGTTTAGCTTTACATAAACTGCAATGCCACCTCCATTCATGGAGATGGTCCGAGAAGTGGACGATGGGGGTTTGTCTAAAATGATTCAGTAATTCCATTACAGAATCATGGTGAATGGGTAACTGAAAAATATGTTAGGAATGCGGTAGTGAGGGCGCTAAAGGTTCCATGTGAAGCTGAGGGTTGCTCCACATACCATTTCGCGACTACTCCTATAAGAGTGCATTGAAATAATATCAATTGAATAGTTTCGTTAATGATACTATTCGATGAGCACCACAAGTGAAATGTCATGACATGATTACCTAGGTCTTCCACTTGCTTGCCTTCGAACTTTGGTATATCCGAAGGGAGCTTCGTGGGCATGAGAGGCCATGTAGGATCGTGGTGGTGGGGTCATTTGTTAGTTTGGTTAAATCGGGCAAATTCAACGAATCTAAGAAAGGTGACTGAGAGGTTAACGCCATTGCAATGTGTAAAGACACAAAGTTCTAGTTAGAACGAGGGTTAGTCTGCGATGTACCCTGCTGTGTATTCAATTGGCTTCCCAAATGGGACGCACTCCTCTGCCCCCTCGAGGTCATAGGAGGAGTGGTATGCGGAGTGGTTTTGGGAGACCGACTAGGGTTCCCAACTATGGCTGCCCCGATAAAGGACGAACCAATAATGGGGGGAGGTCCAAAAGGCACCTGGATTGACGAGGTTCCGTTGGGACCTGTAAGATGTCACCCAAGTTTGGTTTTGGAAAAATTTGAGAGGATAGAGTCTATGATCAAAGAAAAATTCTTGTCACATACATAAAACAAAGCAAAAAATAAAATATATTTCCCTTCAAATTAATCTATGTGATCAAGCAATCAAAAAGTGGAATTTGTTTGTTTGCGTATGATACTCAAAATCTTAGTAGACCTATGTGCCCTCACACACTCAAAAGTAACTGGGCCTTGAGAATATTTCTTGCGAGTGCTGGCACAAAGTCCCGTAAGAGATGGTGACGCCCCCAGTCAGCCGAAGAGAATCCACCAAGGTAAGGGTAGAGGGTCTGGCGCTTGCCTGCACCGTCAGCTATAGGGTAAATGTTGCCCTATTTTTTGGCCACTAAAAACCACCGTCCCACGTGAGCGTTCAAGTCTTGGGCTTCTTGGTAGTGAGCTAACAGTACCGAGTATCAATCAGTTCAGGTAGCCCCAACTGATATCGCACGCACTGCGCCTAAGCCTAACCCCCTTTGAAACGGGTCTTTTTCGCGCTCGGGTTTTCTTTGCCATGGGCTGATAGGTGGATTTGAAGCTCCCTAATTACACAAATTCTATGTTTCAATATGAAGTAGGATCAAGGCGGCTTATTGGATGCCTACCCCCTTGATCCTAACTTAAGATATAAATTCTTTTATGGCCCCTGTGGGGAGAATTTAGTGAGTTTGGTTAAGTTAGTTTTAGGTGTCTTTTCTTTGCTTAGTGGGTGATTGTGTGTGAGCACAAAGTGGACAAGCACATAGTTTGAACGTGTGGATATTGATTATCCTTTACAAAATCCCCTATTTAAACTATGTTGTATTGTTCCTAGCTCAAATGGAAAACATGTGCGGATAATGGGTCGCTTTCAATTTTTCCTAGTTAATCTATGTGACTAACTATAAGGAGATGGGGAATTGTGAATATGGAGCATTCATATGCTTACCTAGGATCACCGAAGGGTGCAAAGGTAGAAGAGATTACTTGCTCTTCTATAAACAATTCAATCCTAGTCCCAAAATTCCTAGTACAAAAATTGAACTAAATTACAAAATTTTACACTAGAAAAAGCAAACTAGCAATGCATGCGTGGTCTTAGGCCACTTACTTGGGATAGTTATCTAGGTGTGTAAGTACCAAAATTTGAAAAACATAAATTTTTTGGAATGCAAGTTATTTTCCCCCCTACTTAAACTATGTATGAACTTTGCAAAAATCAACTTGAATTAAAACTGACACTAAGCCTACAAAAAGTAGTTAAAAGTGAGTTTTAAAAAGCTGCGGGGTACCAAAACCAGTGTTGGCAGGTGTATTAGGGGCTGCCAAGCACCTTACAAGCAGGAAAAAACAAAAACTAGTGATAAATTTCTCATTTTGTAATTTTCACACAAAAGGCTGAAACAGGTGCGCTCTCTGTGCGCTGGTTAGCTTTGAATGCGCACTATGCGCGTCTGTGAGGAAAAAATGTGCGCAAAAATTCTGCAAGTAAAATTTTTAGGAGCTTCTCTTCTTCAGTCTATCACTTGGGATGAACTCAGGACTACAAGAGAGATTAGGGGACATTCAGCTCCACTCCACAGCATAGGCATAGGTCTCCTGCAAAAGAACGCACAACCAAATAAACTTGGTAATAAAACGTTAGTGGATTCACCAATCCGGGTTTGGTGTGTTCGGTGCACGTATGTACGAAATCACACCAGTTTAAGGGGTGTAGTTTACCCCTTTAAACTATTGGTAACAGGCAGAAAGAAGTGGAGTCAATGAGCACACTATATAGAAGAAAAAGCATGCAAATGTAATCTTAAAAACTAAACTAAAACTAAAAATAAATAAACAGAAGCTATGAACGAGTAAAACGACACAATAATGCAAATGGTGGCTCTAGGCCCCTCTTATTGAGCGCTAGTAGTAAGAAGAGTGATACTTTACCCTCTTGCCAAAGGGCCCCTAGACAATGGTTCTAGGTCCCGATGCAAGGATGTTTTTATCCCAAAATTTCCTTAGTGCAGTCTCCCTCTCTCTCTACTGTGTGGACTGAGCTTGTTGGGTGGCCAAGAAGTGAGTCCCCTCTGTATTCAGCTCCGGGTCACACACTACTGGTATTGCTTGGGAAATTTTGGCCAGCATAACAATGTGATCACCCATTCTTCATCTCATGGTGGCTTTATATAGGTGATTTCAAATCCTCCTTCCCTCCCTTTGTACATGGAGAATGGTGACCCAAGAGAGGGGTATGATTCATTTGTGTGCTCCAAATATTCCATTGTGTGCTCACATAGTGTCTAAGTAGGCGTTGGTGGCTGTCCTTAAGCGGCTTCAAGTAAGGAGTGACTTGTCTTTTGCTTTCTGTGGTCCCGGATAGTGACATTTCGCCACTCTCAGGAATGTGAGCATATCGGGCAAAAAGGCGCATAGAAGGCACTCTTCTCAAAGGATAATGCACGCAAACAACATTTAAGACTAGTTAAGATTTGATTTTCCTCAAACCTCTAAGATTTTTAAATACTTTCCAGATTCTGTAATGTCTTCCAGCCCTATAAATCCTTTGGCTTGATATTAATTAATGTCATCTTCTATTGTATGATTTTCCAGTGTTAACAGTGACCATCTACCATTTCGATGTTGAATAAACAACTGTGTGTATCTTTCCATCATAGTTGCCTATGGCCACCCCTCCATGTGCCTTCGTCAAGATAGTTGCTCTGTCATGTTCTAATACATAATGAGAGAGTATACAATACACAACCAACTTATTAGAAAAACCTACAATCAGTTAATAATTTTCTACCTTAACTAAAAATTGTTTATTTTGTGTGACTGTATAGTCTTGCGGTGTTCTACCCATGACAAGAAATTGAATGATATAGGTAAATTGATTATCTACCATTTCGATGTTGAATAATTTCTCATCAAGTAAGCTATCACCAATGTTACCTGTCTCTTCACCATAAAATATCCTAGATAAGTGGCTCAGCCCTATATTCAACCTACATGACTTATTACCTCAAATTCATATTCCTGAAATATAAAAATCCATCTACATATTCTCCCCCCCCCCCCCCAACACTAGCTTATTGATTAGATATCACAATGCAAAATTATCAATTCATAACTTAAAATGTGATCCCAATAGATAGTGTATAAAATTTTGTAGAGTGTACACCATTGCTAGTCCTTCGCGCTTTGTTGTGGTGTCTAAATTTCACTTTGCTCGAGATAACTTCCTACTGGAAAATCTATTGGACAATCTATCTCGGCCTCTTATGGCTATGCCAATAGTTCTCCCAATAAAATTGATGATGAATCCACATGTACATGAAATTCTTTTTTCTAGTGAGGGAATACTATAATTGGCGCAGTTACCCATTTATCCTTTAATGTGTCTAGCACCCATTGCCATTATTTAGTCTACTAGAAATGTGTCCTTCTTCAACAATATTTTCAAGGGCGCAATAATTTGTGTGTAACCATGCATAAACCTCTTATAGTACCCAGTGTTCCCTAATGTAGTGCGCAATTGTCAAACTGAAGTCGGAGGTGGAAGATTTACAATCACTGTGATCTTCATGTAATCCACCAAGACCCTTGCTTGTATATAATGTGTCCTAGTAGAATACCCATTGGTGAACAAAAAATTCACTTCTTTAAATTCAAGGAAATTAAGAGTTGTGTGCACTTGTATAACATAAGTTTTAGCACCTGGATGTGTTCCTTGATGTGTTTATTTATCATACTTAAAATAGTCTAGTCATTTAAATAAATCTCCAAAAAAAATTGTATGAAGTCCTTCAAAATTGTGACAACCATTCAAGAGAAAATTGTTGGAGCATTCTTCAACTCGAAAGGCAATGTATTTAAATAATCCCCACTTAGTATTGAAATAATCCCCACTTAGTGATACCCTGAGGAACTATCTATAAAGGAGTAAGCCTCTTATCCATCGAAATTTTCCAAAACCTCATATATGAAAGACGTAGGGAAAGGTTCATGAACAAAAGCATCATTGAACTTTCTTAAATCTGTGCGTCTCTGAACCCCACCTATTTTCTTCCGTTGTATGGTCATTAGGATAATCCACTCAGACTCCTCAATAGGTTATCTTATGCCAACCTCCAATATTTTATCAATCTCTTCCTTGATCTTATGCATATATATTGAATTTATTCGATATGGTCTCTGTGACACCAGTTTGGCATTCAATTTCAATGGAATTTTCATTTCTAAGAATTTTTTAAGGAATAGATCCTAATATTCTCACGGTAAGTTGTAGATATGTTGATGAGCCTCCAAATTCGGTCAAACATAAGGCCCATATGACCTTTCATAGGCACATAAAGATTGTACTAGATCTTCCCTTTTGCACTTAATAACATTTTCTTAACAGTTTAAATAAGTTCTTAGGAAGGTTAAATATATTTATCATGATTTATGTTCCTAATGTGATTATGATATAGGATATTGAGAAGATTTGGAACATATCAAAAGGATATCCAACCAGAGAGATTTATGGGACATTTCCCTTGCACAATAAGATTAAACTGTGGTGGCTTGGAGCACTAAATACTCCTCTGTGTAGCTACGAGGTCACTCAGGGAGCATGATCTGTTTTTTAGGAGTTTTGGAGGGAAAATATTCTTCCTTTCAAAGAGGATGCCCCTTAATCATCTTGTATAAATATAGGGTGATGTAGGTGCATATGCCAAGAAAAAAAATGGAAGAATACTGGACAAGAGCTTACCAATGTGATTGGATTACCACATGGTAATGTTGGGAGGAATTTTTAAATGTTTTGTAAGAAATTGTAAATATTTACATTAGCAAGTGAGTTTTTATTTTTCATAGATAACTTGGAGAAATTATTTTGTATTGAAAATTTATTTTTAAGTTCCCTTATTTTATGGAGAATGGGAAATGATTCACATTTTGTGACTCTTGGTTGTCATAGTTTGTTCCTTTTGGGAAAAAAAAAAAATAGTGTTCGGAATAAAAAAGAAGGAGAAGCTCCCAAGTGAGGAGAAGAGAGAGGGAGAGAAGAGATGAATTTGTTTTTTCTCTATGCATCCCTTGTTTGAAGACTCACCTATACATTCCAATCTATGTGAACTGGAAGGTATTTCTCTGTGTAAGTGGCAAAAATGAACATAAATTTTGAACTGTAAGTTGTGTGCTTGCTAAACGATTGAGATTGAACTAATTCCTATGATTACCAAATTCAATTTTTTGTTGTGAACTCATGATTTCTTTTCCTATGCATTTTTTCATTTGAATACTGGTCATTTTGAGAACCTTTAGCTTGTTGTATCCATTTACATTAAAAAATAAATAAACATTGTGGCTTTAATCACTCTGATAATCTATTTGTCTTTCGAGATTCATGTTCTATCATTCTTAAAGTATGTAGAAGGAATGAGTTGTTTTGTTATGGAATAGTGATTCCCCGATATTTACGGTGATTTGAGTGCTTTTACAGAGACAAAGTACCTCGTTTGGAGTTAAAAACAAAAAAACAAAAATGCAAAAAAAAAAACAAAAACAAAAACAAAACAAAAAACAAAAAACCTCTTTGATTGGTTTTTCTGATTGGAAATTTTGTTATGGTACTGCAAATCTCAGTGAAGAAAGGCATGTGAAATAGTTCACTATGTCAAGGAGCAAGTTAGGGACATTGGGAGTCGATCTCGGAAAATATTCGATACCTTTCATCTTCCCTGAAACCACAATACAAAATTTTAATGGGCTCCGCATAATTATTTTGTAGTGGATTACACTATGAAATTAATCCGTAGCACTGGAAAATGAATTCGAAACGGACGTTGAAAAATTATTTCATAGTGACTGATGAATTGTTTGTACATGACTACATTTTGACTGAAGTCCCCTTTTGGTATGTTTTTGTATTTCCCAATTGTGTGGGTATTTTTATTGTTTAGCATTGAATATGACAAAGGGTTGAATCCATTGTTATATGGGTTTAAACATGAAATGTTAAAACATTGGGAATGGCGCTTAAATGAGTGTGTCAAAGTGTTATTGCATACCTTATTTGTTAAGTTGAAGCATATGTAATTGGATTTTTGAAATTTTGTGAGATTCCTGATGGAGGTGAGAGAAAAAAAACTCTCATGGAATTTATCATAATAAATTCATATTCTTATATTGAATGCATATGTTAAATGTTTCCTCAAATATTATTGAATTGGATGTAAATACAAAGCTATGTGTGGAGTATATTGGGGATATTGGTGTCAATGTCAATTGGTTGTCATCAAGTGGTATTAGAGCCTAAACGCTCTTTGGTGATAAGATTAGAACAACTCAGTAATCAAGCAAAGTTTTGGAGATGAAATTCATAACATGGAGTAGAATCAGATGTGATAAATTTGATTGAGTGAATGCAAATTGGAAATCCAAAAGAAATGAAGTGATTAAAATGCAGAGCTCACAACAAAAACATGGAGTAGAATCAGATTTGAAAATATGATTGAGGTAACTCATTTTGTTTTAGTTCTTATATAATTTGAATATTTATGATTGCATGATGAAAATTTGAAGAAGAAAATGTCTGGAAGAATATCTACCTTGGGAGTAAGTAGATCACATTTGTTATGAAGATATATTTGAAAACATAAATTTATGAGTGAATTTGAAAACATAAATTTATGAGTGAAGGGCATTAGAAGGTTGTAACCTTGAAGGTAGAACCGGTAGAGAAGGCTATAACTGCAACGACGCATGTTCAACAAAGATTTGGAAAGTAAGGTAATGGTCTTTTGTTAATTAATTACTGATTACAAGAAGAAATGATGATGTTTACAGTTGATGTTTGTAACCAAGAATAGAGAGAGTTCTTGATGATGATGGTAAGGAACCTTGCAATAGACAAGGAGGACAAGTAAATTTCGCAAAGGAAGAAGGTGATTAAATTCCGTGTAGAAGACGTAAGAGCAGATAATGCTCATATGAAGATTCCACAAGAAGGAGTTGACGAAAATACAAAGAGAAGACTAGGCATGGATGAGCTTAGTATCGTATTTACAAATAGGTTGATGGAGTCATTTTTCTACAGTGGCTTGTTTTCAGCTCACCGTGAGTAGGGAGAGGTTCATAGAAGAAGGATATTTGTGACTACTAAGAGTCATAGTAAAGGTTTGGAGAGAAGCCATAGTAGATCAATTCAAGACAAATTTGATGGAGAAGTATATGAAACTAAAATACATCTAGAGATTATGAGAGTATTGCTACATAGAAATGAGGAATACCAAAGTTACAGATGGACTCTCCGAAAGAGATTAAAATGGAATTTGTTGCACGTGAATCTGAGACATAGATAAAACGCTCAGTTGATGGACAAACTCAAGGAATTTTAACAAAGGTTAAATGATCATTCGGGAAGAGAAATGGAGCAACAAAAAAATAAAATTGTTGAAGAGATTATTTGTGAACCAGAAAAAATACCAATTCTTTAAGACAATGATGAAGATGCTAGGATGAGACCTTTTGAGAGTCTCACAAGTTATGTGGAAAATCAACATATGATAGTTGAGATGTTAATGGAGGATACATACCATGATGTTTTTTATCTTAAAAATTGATGTATGAATGTAGGAATTGTTCTAGATGAAGGACAAAGCATTGATTTTGCTCTATGCATAGAGGAGGAATAATCACTAAGTAACGTTATACAGACTAGAAGGAAGAGAGAGGATATTCAAGGTGAAGACTATTTTCCATGAGAAAATGAATCAATGGAATAACAACCTAAGCGTGATGAACACATGTGTGTGTATTTTAATGAGGATGCTAGTATAGTGGATGAAGTAGATGAAGATTTGATGGGCAACTTGGAAGCTTTAGTGCTACATGAAGGAGAGATGTTGGAAGCAACATAGGAAAATTCAAACTATCATATTTTTAGAAAATATATTGGTTCGCGTATGTAGATAATGAATATGTGCAGGAAACAATGAAATGGGTTGGAAATACTTCAATTAATGAAGTACAATAACCATTGGGAGAGGACATTATGGATTGCAGAATAGGCACGAAAAAAATTGCAGTTGAATTGAATTTCTTAGAAAATTGGTTGAACAATCGAAGGAAATAGAGTATAGTGGATTGCATTAGTCCAGGAGATGATAAGGATGAATATCCCATGGAGAAAATGCAACAACAAGGAGACAATATTAATGATTATTTCCAACAAAAAATGCATAGAGTGGAAAAAGTAGTTCCAAGAAATTGTTATCTTATTGTGTCAGTGGAAGAAAACAACGAATTTCAGCCAGGAAATAATGGTTTGTTCCAGCCAGAGGATAGGTTGGATGTGGAAATTGAGAGAATAAGGAATTTGATGTTGAGGAAGCCTCAACAGAAGAGGTATGCAGGACAAAGGAAAATAAAGGACAACATGTTGCAGATGGTAGAGAAAGTTTTCATAAGCAAAGAAGGAGGAAGACTACAACAAGAGAAAATAGTAGAGAGACGAACTGATAAGGAGAAGGACCAACTACCACATAACGTTTGGGATTGAGGAAGGTTCACTTCATTAACACATGGTTAGGAGACCATGAATATTTTTCACCTTGGGAGTCTGATGCAGGTGCATAGGCCGAGCACAAAAATTGATGAATTCTGGACAAGAGCTTACCAATGATTTGGATGGTCACATGGTAATGTTGGGAGGAATTGTTAAATTTTTTGTAAGGAATTGTAAATATTTACATTAGAAAGTGGTTTTGGATTTTTAGAAATAAGTTAGAGAAATTATTTTCTACTTTAAATTTAGTTTTCAGTTCCCCTATTTTGTGGAAAATGGAAAACAATTCACATTTTGTGACTCTTGGTTTTCATTATTCATTCATTTTGGGAAAAAAAGAGTGTTGGGAATCAAAGAGAAGGAAAACATCTTGAGTGAGGAGAAGAGAGAGTTAGAGAAGAGAGGACCTCATTTTTTCTTTGTGCAACTACATTCCCAAGTTTGCAAAGCTGCATGTACTTTCAATCTGTGTGAACCAAAAGGTATTTCTCTATGTGAGTTGTGTAAATGGACAGAAATGTTGGTCTATAAGTTGTGTGCTTGCTAAATGGTTGAGATTGAATAAAATTATTGTGATTAACCAATTCGATTTCTGCTTGTGAACTCATGGTTTCTATTCTTGTGCATTTTTCATTTGAATATTGGTCATTTTGAGAACTTGTAGTTTGCTAGACTGATTTACATTAAGAAAAATTAAACAATGTGCCTTCAATCATTGTGATAATCTATTTGTCTTTCGAGATTCCTGTTGTATTAGTCTTAAAGTATGTAGAAGTATTGTGTTGTGTTTGGGAATAATGGTTCCCTAGTATTTACAACACTTTGAGTGTTGTTACATGGACATAATACCCTGTTTGGATTTCTGGAAAAAAAAATTAAAAATAAATAAAAATGAATATATGTGTGTGTGTGTGTGTGTGTGTGTGTTGCAAATATCGGAGAAGAAAGGCACGTGAAATATTTCATTGTGTCAAGGAGCAAGTTAGGGACATTGGGAGTTGAACTAGGAAAAGAGTCGAGTCATTCATCTTCCCCGAAACCACAATACAAAATTTTAATGAGCGCTACGAAATTATTTTATAGCGAATGGACGGTGAATTAGAAACAAATGCTGCAAAATTATTTCGTAGTGACTGATATTTTTTTTTACAGGATTATGTTTCTGCTAAAGTCCCCTTTTAGCATGTTTTTGTATTTCCCAGTTGTGTGGGTATTTCTATTATGGGGCATTGAATGTGACAAAGGGAAAACTACAATGTTATATGGGTTTCAACATGAAATATTAAAACATTGGGCTACTGCTTAAATGAGTGTGTTAAATCATTATTGCATACCTCATTTGTTAAGTTGAAGCGTTTGTAATTGGATTTCTGAAATGATGTGAGATTCCCGAGGGAGGGTGAGAGAAAAAATCTCTCATGGAATTTATCATAATAAATTCATATTCTTATATTGAATGCATATGTTAAATGTTTCCTGAAATATTGTTGAATTGGACGTAAATATAGAGCTATGTGTGGAGTATATTAAGGATATTATCGATGCCAATAGGCTATCATCAAAGGGCTTAAGTGGACCATTAGGAAACTATCATATAGTTGAATATAGTGGGAACATTAATAGTAGAGACTTTTAGGATTTTGAATTTTGCAACTTTTGATGTACAATCAATATTCACGTTAATGAAAGACATCATTGGTTCTTTATTTATTTTCGTTCAAGGATCTAAGCTTCCTTGGGTTAGGCCCCACCCTAGGTGCATAGTACCCCTTCTATATTATTTTCCTTTATGCATTTATTCATTTATGCAAATTAATTTTTGAGTATTGTTTTATGCAGGGTTATTTAGTTTGTTTGTGAAGAATATTTCCTTCCACAATTTTGGTGCACTAGATGCCAGCTTTAGAAGTGATTATCTTGTTTAGTTAGCACCTATTTTCATGCATTTTAAGTCACTCTATTTGCTTATATTTATTTCTTGTTAATCATTATTGCTTGTTATAACTTTATGGTCCTCCTATTTTTACAAAACTACATGAGACTCTGTAGCCACCCATTTTCTAAATAAAGCCTTCTACAATTGGCATGATGACATGTAGATGAGTAATTTATCATTTCATAGCCCTCACTAGCCTTCTTTTTCTTTCAAAACGCATTGTTAGCACATTTTTCAAGTCATTGGACTGCCTCATGTAGAAAAATAGGGATCCATTTAGAAGTTTGTTTTTTTCTTCCAAAACTCATCCAAACTTGCATCGAACTCAAGGGAAATATTCTTTGATGTGTTACGTCCCTAGAACTCTGAAGATGGAATTTAAAAGAAATGAGACCAAGTATATTACTTAGCTTAGTTTGTTGTAGAAATTTCCTTTTTCTTCCAAATTTAGGGTTTGATATTTACATGCTTGATTTCAAATGTGAGTTTTCTTTTTGTTGTAGTTGTTACAAACCCCTCCAAAAATTTTCCTATCTTTGATTTCAGAGCCTCCCTTTGACCATAAGAACTATTGTTTCAACTTGCATCAAGCTTTCCTACAGTAATAAGTGTCGCAACCTTGTATTCATCCATGTCAAGCTTGTGATGTCTTAAATATGCTTTCCTTGTAACAACTACTAGGCACCCCATGATGATAATCAATCCATGTATACGGTAGCTACACAAATTCTTAATATAGGAAAAGCATTTTTGGGGGAAAAAAATAAGTCTTGCTTTGATGACATTGATTTTATTGCTTGTTTTGAGGGATTGTGCAATCCTATATCACAATAAACTGCACAACCCCTTGTGGCAGTGAACCGCACAATCCATTGAGATAGTGAACATTGCAAACTTTTGATCCAGTGAATTGTGTAGCTCCCAGAGTGATCTAACCGTGTATTCCTTGAAAATAGGAAGTTTTCACTTCTTAAGGAGAACCATGTGCACTTCTAATTAGCAGTGTGTGTTACACAACATTTTGTCACCGTCCCTGCAATCCCCATTCCGCACATTGGAGGACCATTTCTATGACTTATATGAAGTGTCATGCCTTGCAAAAAGTGTCATTGCATCACTTTTCATGAGAAAAACATTTCCTTTATTGACTATTCCCGGAGCAGACCATTAAAAACCCATGTTTTTAGGTTGGAGCTGGTGAACAGTTTAGGCCTCACGCCGATTTTAAAATTAACACTGAAGGTCGCGCCGATTGGCGCTTTGTCTCAGTGAGTTGCCTGCGCCAACCTGTTTTAGGAAATTTTTTTAAATATAGAAGCGAAGTTTCTATTTCCAACCACTTTGTGAGTGAGTCAGCGTGGGTGGTTCGACTAAATAACGTCGAGCACCATCCTTTAGCTTCTTTTTCCATACTTTTGGGCAACCTCCCAAAGGATAAGGTCTCCCTTCCACCATATGAGGGATCCCAACCTCCTCCTCACCTTCTATAAATATATCTATCTCACATAGATGCAACTAGCTAAAGAGGAATTACTGAACATTTTGCTGAAACAGTCTGATATCGTTGGTGTGAGATAGAGCACAGAGAGAGACCATTGTCGAGAGAAAGCTTAGGCTTTTTCCTCGCCACATCAAAATTCCCCGACTAATGCTCAAGACGTGTTTTGACTAGACCTGTTGAAGGAGGCTGCGACTTCAAGGCTCCAATTGTAATCTCTTTCTTTCTCTTAATATATACATGACTAATGTTTTGGTTCCCATCTTGTGTTGATGTGATTTATCTTACGCAATACGTTTAATCTTCCTTGACTAATTAGCTAGTTATGAATGCAATTATTGTTATGTATGATGCTTTTGTCCTTTGATCTTTGTGTAGGCACCCGAGTACCATTGTTGAAGGATCGCGACGTGTCGGAACGAGGATCAGGAGACCTATGTTATAGCTACAATAACCACGTTGGATCACAGGTAGGACAATCTATCGCAACTTGTTCCATTCATTAACTAGGAACCGACACATTAGCATGTCCTCTTTCTGCTAGACCCACCCTAGGGATAGAGGGATCACCTCTGTCCGTAGAGGGGATTTACCTACACAACAGTGTGGTACATGTTTCTAAATTTATTATCTTACATGTGCCAACCAAATAAGAATGGCTCCTTGATTTTAGGCATGTACCCAAAACAGAGAGGATCCATAATTTTAGAGTAGATCTTATTATTCTTAGAGTAGCCATTTTAACAAAACAAAGAGGAGGAATAAGTAAAAAGAATCTAAGAATAAGAAACAGGAAGAATAAATGAGACACGATGAGGAGCGAAATCAAAAAGAGGAACAAATTCAGAGAGAGGAACATGAAAGAAAATAAAGAGAAGACGTGCAAAAGTAAGAAGAGTCGTGAAAGAAGGAAGAAGAAGCCCAAAGGAAACACCCGGAGGAAACATAAAAAAAACAAGGAGAAGAAGAAGCAAGATAGAAGTAGTTTGAAGAACAAGAACAACAGAAATAATTAGAGGATGAAGAAAGCAGGCAAAATAAAGATGAGGAATTTCTAAAAGAAAATGAGGAAAAAATATAGGCCTAAGATATAGAGGTTGAATGAGAGGTGTATAAACAAGAGGTGGACATTGTGAGAACAAAACAACAATCAACCTTCACCTCCCCTTACTGGTGGCCACATCCCATTCAATGAAATGGGAATATATCCTCCAGAAGATGACATGGTCATGTATATTTCCAACCTTACCTTTTATCAGTTAAAGAATATAATTGTGCGGGAAAGGTGAAAGTATTTTCCTAATGACCTAGTTCATCATATTTCCATTCGCACAGATAGGTTAATTTTTCCCAATACCAATAATAATATGAGAACAGTCGCAACAAAAATGCAAACTTTGCAGATGCTACAAGAGTAAGTGTTGATTTCTTGATGGAGGAAAACAAGAAATTGGAAAAGGATTTAGATGATTCTAACATGAGGGCATTGCAAGTATCTATATTTTAGGAGATCAAATATTTGGGAGACACTATGAGATAGCTATAGGAGGAGATTATCGCCCTTAATAAGGTGGTGGTTCCCTTGCATGCAATGCAAAATCGGTCATGGGAGAATGTGAAGGTTTTGAAATTAATTCATGCAACCATTGATGCAATACAAGAATGGTGCACTAAGTACAAAAATTCACCATTAGAGTTGGTCAAAAAAATAAAACAAGCAACTAAATTAGAAATGGATGAGTTTAGAATGCTTATACAGGGGAACAAACAGGTCAACACTTATATTGGAAACATCATAACTGCCTACTCACGATTGTATCATGGGTTAGAATACTTGGAGAGAGTGCACAAGATACCTTATGTTGGAGCATTTGCAGAAACAAAAGGGATAAATGTTATTAGGATAGAAATTGAATAATTCTTAAGCAACTTAAGGTCAATGGATGTGTTTTATCTTAAGAGACAATCCCTCGGTTGTGAAAGGAATCAGTGCTTAAGACATTTTAAAAGTGTGTCACAAAAATAATTTTATCACGAGGTCTCGGTTCTATCCCACTAGAAACTAGTTTTCTAAAACCCTTACTGATCTAGAATAATAAAAGATTTCGCAATGCCATTGACTGCTGATATCTGAATGGAAAATAAGAACTACAAGGGAAACTCAAATTAATATGTTGTAAACACAAAATATATTACTTTTAAGTTTCAAAGGAAATTCATGGAGAGAGGGGAAACTCAAAATAACATGTTGTAAACATAGAATCTATTACTTTAAAGTTTCATAAAGAGTTTGTGAAGAGAGGGGAAACTCGAAATAATATGTTGTAAGCATAGAATCTATTACTTTTAAGTTTCAGAGAGAATTTGTGAAGGGAGAAGAGGAGTGATGGAGCGCTTATTAAGGCTATTTAACTCTTACTTACAAATGTAAATAAGAGACTAACTTCTTATTTACTTCACTTAATTCAAGGAATAAACCACATAAAATGGCACAAGAAACACAATTCAACATCAACAGTTGCAGGAAACTTGCTGCTTCTTTTATTCACCCATCAGAAAAAGAAGTACAAAATGTAGTCCCCAAGAGGTCTATAACTTGGAACCCTTCCTCTCCCTTTCTCTCCTCCTTAAATGTAAACAAAATCAGTTTGTAACTGCTCGAGCTTCTTGAAACTCCTAAATTTCCCAAAACTATTAAACTACTTATTACATTGCAATCGAGGACACCATGTAGCTTCGATCTTAACAAAGAAAAAAAAATAACACTTGGCAATAATCCTTTTGTTGAATCTGATTTATTGTTGATGTGTCTCCTTTCGTTTCAGTTGTGATGTCATAACAGTCTGCATAAATGCATCTCCACCTGACTCTGCCCATGCTTTTGTGTTTCAAACAATGTCATCATGTCACCTTCTACTCGACTATGCCTCTTCTGCTCATGCCTGCTGCGTTCCGTCTTCTCTTCCCCTTTGCTCTGCGTCGGGTCACATACCC
The DNA here is from genome assembly GCA_034641835.2 of Pinus albicaulis. Classification (NCBI taxonomy): domain Eukaryota; kingdom Viridiplantae; phylum Streptophyta; class Pinopsida; order Pinales; family Pinaceae; genus Pinus; species Pinus albicaulis. Next base: position 141,290,177 of record CM076580.1, on the reverse strand, counting down.
AAGTCTTTCTGCAAGCGTTCAAAATTTATTCCATTATCAAGGTGTAACCTCTTTTAAGACTTTTTCATGTAGTGTCGAGTCTTTTTCCACCCGAGTCTACTCCCGCGTTCAGTCATTTCTTCATAAATCGCCGTAATGCTTGGACTTGAAATATATTATATCAATCTCTGAAGAATGCATCGCATCCACTTTTTATCGCAATTCGTCATTTCGCCGGTTTTACGTTATAATCCTCCTTTTCCTCCTCCGATGCGATTTAACGCAGGAAATTATTTACATCTGGATTTGAAATCCTTTGGGGTTCACCTTTGAAACTACATCGCATCCGGGCTCCTTGTCGCACTCCGCAAATTTACTAATTTCCAATTTCTGCGATCTTCGCTTAAACCTTTTCGCATGCGATGTGTGATATACTTTGCATCGCATCGCCACCTCCCATATTTATCGCATCTCAACTTAAATCACTTACCATGTCAAGACTTAGAAATAAACACAAAAATCACCGATGTGCGATATGCGCCAACCATCTTATGTGATCTAGTTCGTCCATCGCTCACTATCATTTTTGCGACTTGATCCTCACCTTCCATCTTTGCTTAACTTCAGTTTTTCGACTTGACCCATGTGCTCACGACTTTCTCCATTTTCCAACTTGACTCGTTGAATTTCACGTGCCCTCGTGCACTGCTCTGAACACAAACTAGCCTGAATCTGCCTGCGCGTTCATGACTCCTTCATGCCTTTTCTTCTTTGGTTTTGGTTTGAGTTCATATGTGATGATGAATCCTCGTTGAGCTTGTGGTTATCCTTTCAAGCATTTTATAGGTATTCTTGAAATTTGAATGATTGTTCCTCAATAAATTTTAATTTATCAAAACCTCTCTTGACTTTTAGTTGAGTCAAATTAGGCTACAACAAGATGATAAATAATATCTAGAAATCACAAAGAAAAATATTCAACAATTTGTAGTCCGACCTGCAAGTTGAATATGAAGCAATTATTATTGTGGAACAATGGTCAAACAGGTTCTGAAACCAAATATCTGAATGCAATGGAGGAAAGAGTAAGATATAAGCCATATCTTCATCAAAACTCAAGGAAATAACAGTACAGTATTGTTACACAGTATTTTTTCACCGTCCCTGCAATCCCCATCCCGCACATTGGAGGACCATTTCAGTGAATTTTGTGTATTTTCATACCTTGCAAAAAGTGTCATAGCATCCCTTATCATGAGAAGAACATTTTCTCTATTAACTATTCCTAGATCAGGCTCTCAAAAACATATGATTTTGGGTTGGCACTTGTAGGCACACTGGGCCTCGCGCCCATTGGCGCTCTGTCTCAGTGGACCACCCGTGCCGAGCTGTTTTTGGATTTTATTTTATTTTAAATAGAAGCAAATTTTAATTCCCAAACACTTCGTGAGTGGAGTCAGCATGGTTTTTTCGATTGAATAACGTCGAAGACCTTCCTTTGGCTTCTTGTTTCCTACTTTTGAGCAACTCCCTAAAAGGATAAGGTCTCCGTTCCACCTTATGAGGGATCCTAAACCACCTCCTCCTCTCCTATAAATACACCCTTCTCACATAGTTGCATCTAGCTAAACAGTCCTTACTATAGCTGGTGTGAGATAGTGCAAGGAGGAATCCATTTTTGAGAGAGAGTCTAAGTCTATTGCCTCGCCAAGTCCAAATCCCCACGAATGCTTGAGATGCGTTTGACTGGACCCGTTGAAGGAGCCTTCATTGTTGTTGTCTGTAAGTGTCACGATTGCCAGATCTATCAGCGCAAGATGTGTGCGCCTCCCACACACCTTCATCTTGTCATTACTGTTGGTCCCTTTATGAAGTGGGGAATTGATTTTATGACGTGTAACCATCACTCGGCCGGGGGGCATGCTTATATTATTGTCGTTGTTGACTACTTCATGAAATGGGCCGAAGCAATGCCTACACTTACATCTGACGGTAAGATAGTAACATAATATCTATTCAATCATGTCATTACTAGGTTTGGTGTCCCTCAAGCCATTGTTATTGATCATGGTTCTCATTTTCGTCATTACATGATGGTTGAGTTGACTTCCAACTTGGGTCTGTGTCACGACAGCTCAACGCCGTACTACCCTCAGGCTAATGGCCAAGTTGAAGGCGTGAACAAAGTTCTCGTCACTAGGCTTCAACGTACGACTGGGATGCACAATTCAAACTGACATCTCATGTTGTTTTCAGCTCTCTGGGCTTACTGAACCTCAGTGAAGGATATGACTAGATTCACTCCATTCCAGCTCGTCTATGGTATGGATGCTACCCTTCCAATTGAATGTGAAACCCCTTCTCTCAAGATAGCAGTGGAATTGTTGCATAATACCTCACCGGAAAAAGAGTGTCTTCTATAGTTAGAGAGGCTTGATGAAACTCGTTGCTTTTTTGTTCTTGTCATAGAAGCACAGAAAAAGTGGGTCAAAGCTCATTTTGACCAGTCAGTTTCCCCTCATTCCTTTATAGAAGGAGACCTCGTCCTCCTATATGACCAAGCTCATGATAAGCTGGGGGCAGGCAAATTTCAACCCATGTGGCATGGGCCCTATATTTTTAAGCTCATTTTGCATAACGGGACTTCTGAGCTTATTGATTATGAAGGTTATCCTCTAGATCAGCCAAAAAATGGGTTGTATCTCAAAAAATAGTATGCATGAGTTTCTCGTGCATGTTTCTTTTGTACATAGGTGTTATTCATTTTTGTACATTTTTGGCTTGGTGTGCTTTGCGAGCGGTTTTTCCTGCTTATTGGGTCATTGATTATTGTGCAAATGTCTATTACTCCTTATGTTGGTTTCGTGTATGCTGCCTCCCGCAGTACCCAAAATTTTTCTTCCGCAGTCTGGTGATTTATAATCCTAATGCTGAGTTGATAGACCTTCAAGGTATTTGTCTAGGGCGAACTACAAACAGTGTCACTGAATATAGTGTTGTCATTGAACTTTTAACTGAGGCCATTTCTCTTGACATTCGTGAATTGATTGTTAACCTAGATTCTCAGCTTGTTGTTCTTCAATTTAATGGGAATTATTCTGTTAGACATCCTCAAATATTAAGGCTGTATTTACGTGTTCGTTTACAAGAAAGACATTTTGATTACATCACATATCAACATATTCCTAGATGAATGAATGCGTTAACTAATATAGTAGCTAATATTGTATTAGATATACATTTGCGTAATTTGTAAAACATCATCATCACATGATAAGATTCATACTGGAAAATAGGTGTGTGTATATATATATATCGAGTGTTTTCATCCATGTGCATAATTAGTTCAAAAAATATGTATGTTTTGGTTACATCCCGAGACATCATGTCTCTCAAAAAATATGCAGAAATAAACAGCCTAGGAGTCTAGTTGGCATGATGCTCATAGTAGCATGTCACTTCCCACACGAGCCACCTCAATAAGCAGTGAACACGGTTCGACACCCTTGCAGTATGTCTCTAGTACGCGCAAGGAACATCATCTAATCTTGCATAGTCTGGGATTCTGCTTGTCAGTCCCTCTAGGTTGCACACAATTTCCTCCTCCTCATTTCCCTCACCATGAGGGGCCACATCGAAATCACGAGGAATTTGTTGTGCTATTGGAGACATTCCTGCAGGTCTTTCTGGGCCGACATCTGTAAATACATGGATTAACATTAGAACATATATAATCAAAAAATTATAATACTCATCAAAATAGAAAATGATTCTTACCCAATGCTTCATTCCTAATCATCTCCTGCTGGGAGTGGGATATCTACATCACCGGTAAAGCCTGTGCCAGAATAGGGCCAATCCTCCATGACAATCAGCTTTCGGCGAAGCCACTCAAAGAAGTTCGGTCTCCAGGACATCTGTTGACCACCTCCTGATCTTGCCATCAAAGCCGCCCAACGGACCATCCGTGGCTCTTGGGTCGGTGGTGTAGGAACTCTCACTTCCTGACGTTGGAAAATTGGTAATCGTTCCAAGATGAATGGTACCAAGATGGACCTGTAGCCGAACTTTTTTAGCTTACCATTCTTTCATTTCATCATTTGGCGTTTCATGTTGATCATTACCACCTCTTCTCAGTTGTAGAGAGTGGGAACCATGCAATCTACTACAAGAATTAACTGTGTTTTTGTGGCCCCGTGTGGAGTCTGAGATCTAGCAGCTCGCGTGATGGTGTGCAACACTACTTTTAGTGCCAAATCAGGAATAGTTTGGATATCCACTTTCCCGCTTTTGGATCCTTTTCTCACTCCTTGGCACACTTTGTCGATGACCATGCTCATGTTTATCATTGTGGGTAGGGTATCTGTCAAGATTGGTACTGCCCCCCTCCATGATAATCTAGTTATGAAGTACACATATGAGACCTCAATCTCTAACTCTTGGTCACAAATTATGAGTCTTTCTCGGTCAATGTCCCATACACTAATCAAATACTGTAATACCTCTGGTTAATCTTGGAGACATGGTGCCATAAAGAATTTTTTGAGCCCGTAGTCCTTGAGAACGTCCATGCATCTCACATTTCCCAAGGCTAGCTCATCTTCTTCACTATGTTCTCTTTCCTTCCATTCTATCTCCATTTTTCTCTTTCACACCTGCAAAAACATCAATGGGGTCATCATTAGTCAAATAATTTTCTATTTGAGTGTTTAAAACGGGATAATTGTTTGAATTTACAAGAAAAAAATTGTGGTCACGGTTGGCATGACTGTTTTAAAAACAATCGCACCAATTGGCGCGCCCCCGTTTGAATTCAGGGCTGCTTGGCGTGAGTCCATGCCTGAAACCCACGTCGACCGTCGCACCCTAATTTACACAAAAACCCCTCCACATATCTATAAATTGAGTTGCAAGCAATGAAAATTATGTCAAAATGCAGGCAAGGATACAAGCTCTTACCTGGAAAAGACGAATTCGTGATTGGCCTTCTGGATTGTCCGTTGTCAGCTCCGCAAAATCATAGTGAAAAAAGGGTAAAAAGTGCTCATAAGAGGTAAGAGTGAAAAGTAATTTTTTTTTACTATTTTTGGCATTTTATAAACTTTTTAGAACCCTAATTAGGTTTTTGAGCATATATTTCGATTATTTTGCTATTTTATCTCGAAAAATGGGTTTTACATGCATTTCTTGTGCAGCAACAGGTCCTCAACGGGACGACGATGAAGTAAAGAGTTTTATTTTCTACTTTTTCGGACTCGGTAAAAACATGAAAAAGTCACCCTTGGAGTCATCTTTCATCTCTTTTCTAACTCTCGAAAACTGAAAATATTGTCGAGATTCTTGTCGTTTTGAACTCGTTAAAGGCTACGAAACGATATCTACCCAGTATACGTTTACCCTTTTTCGAGCTGGGATAGATTATTTACGAAAAATGAATACCTTAGCCTATTGCAACTAAGAGCTTATCTTAGACATACTTTTCTACCTTTCTGGATCTGTGAGACTACCTACGAAAAGGGGCCTACTGGAGTTTTCTTTTCCGCTTCTTTTCAAACTCTCTAAACATGAAAAGGCGCTGAGTTCTTCCTTTATCAGACTCGCTAAAACTAAATGACATTGGAAATCGTCACCATGACTGTTGTCGTGGATTTGACGAATGGGTGTACGAAATCGCACCAGTTTAAGGGGTGTGGCCTACCCCTATAAACTATTGGTAACAGGCAGAAAGTGGTGGAGCTCAAAAGCATACAATCTAGAGAAAAAAGTATGCAAATTTATGCTCAAATAAAACTAAAAAACTAAAACACAAATATACAGAAGCTATTGAAGAGATCCAAAACGATAATAATGCAAATGATGGCTCTAGGCCTCTTCTTATTAAACGTTTGATATGGAGAAGAAATTTTACCCACTTGCCAAGGGGCCCCTAGAAAATGGTTCTAGGTCCCGATGCAAGGATGTTGTTTTTCCAAGCTCTGCCTTTGATGCAATCTCCCTCTCTCTCTGCTATGATGGACTAGGATTGTTGGGTGGCCAACAATCGAGTCCCCTCTATCTCCAGCTCCAGGTCACACACTAGTGGTATTGCTTGGGCAATTCTGGCCAGCATAACAATGTGATCACCCGTTCTTCATCTCTTGGTGGCTTTATATAGGGGATTTCAAATCCTCCTTCCCTCCCTTGGTACATGGTGGATGGTGACCCAAGGGAGAGGTATGATTCCATTGTGTGCTCAAAATATTCCTTTGTGTGCTCACATAATGTCTAAGGAAGCGTTGGTGGCTATCCTTAGGCGGCTTCATGCAAGGAGTAACTATCCTTTGCTTTGTGTGGTTTCAGAAAGCGACATTTTTCCACTTTCAAGAATGCGCGCTTATCATTCCAAAAGGTGCACAGAAGGCACTCTTCTCAAAGGATAAAGCACGCAATTAGCATTTTAAGACTAGTTCAAATTTTATTTTCTCAAAACCTTAGAGATTTTAAATACTTTCTTGATTCCATAATGTCTTCCTACTCTGTAAATCCTTTGGCTTAACATTAATTAATGTCATCTTCTGTTGTACGATTTTCCAGTGTTAACAGTTGCCCCATAATGTGTGAGGTCTAGAAAGGACTGTATAGCCGAAATACATTATAGTTTCTTTTTTGTATCATGCGCAGAGAGAGAGAGACCTGCGTGAATCTTGGAATTGACAACACCCTGCACCATTTCTGAGATGACCATGGCCTAAGGCACCCCTGCAAGTGAACAAAATATACAATAGATATACAAAATTTCAACGAGGCGGGCATGTCCCATGCTCGTGATGCTATGGCTAGTTAAACAAAATTGATAGATACATGTGTTGGATGCATCACTACTGTGATAGTGATGCTGGCAGTTGTTGACGACGACTACTAACGCCCTCAGGGGCATTTTTTCTTTGACGATAGGTGGAACGTGGTACCTGCATGCGTAAACTTGGTATGGCATATAACTGCGCCATGTACGCATAGGTTTTGGGACCTTCCTGTGTAAGCATTGTTTGACAAAGACACTTATGGAGGCACGGGTCTTCGACGGATCTTGATAAAAGTGCAGTGGTTGTAAGGTATGATGCCATCTTGACATGAAAGATTTTTTTGTAGTCTAATGTCAGGAGGATCGATGACATCTATGGACAATGATGTCTCCCACAGTGCCACCAAAGGATACCCCTTTGCATGGGGAGGGGTTACCCAAGGTACCGCTTCCTTTTTTGGAAAGAGGTGTCGAGGTCGAAAAAAAGGAAGCCTTAACTGAACTGTGAGTCACCGACTTGAGGGGTCGGGTACCTAGATGTGATGGTTTTAACATAGGCATGTTGGTGAGAGGTGACTGAAAATTGATGATGGGGATTTAGTGTCCTGAGGTCAAAGTATACTTTAGCAGCTTGGCTGTAGACATAGTTATTTCTGAAGGGAAAATCCCTGGAGTCGGTAGGACATCCAGGGTGGGCGTAAATCTGGCTATGAGTGTCATGATGGTGTGTGCGTGTGAGTGAAATACTCCGACCAAGGAGAATGAGGGACTTCTTCCATGGGAGAAAAGATGAAATATGAGGGTGAAGGGGTGAAGTGCACTGTTTGCGGTCTTTGTACACTTACCAAAAGAATAAAATAATGAGGTTTGGTTTGTACAAAACACAGTGATAGGTACCCCAAAACATGAAAGTTTTTGCTCACTGGAGGAGTGAGGACGGTGTTTTGTTGGGGGTGGGGGTCTCATTGGTTGGTCTCATGTGTGGGGTTGATGAAGTGGATGAAAAAGTGTCGCAGATGGGATTATGTTGGTGGATGTATGGTGGGCCAAATGTGATGCGCAGAGGTGCGCTTTCGATCTACTTGTACAACCTAGTCGTCCGGGAAGGGGGTTTCAGTTTGAATGGTAAACTTGACCTTATGCATGATGAAATGGATGGGCACGAGGTGCCTCTCGGACTGAAGACGTATGGCCATGGCATCACTTTTGCATCTTTATATGGTCTACTTTGGGTGACGAGTGCCATGGAGGGGAGGCTCTACCGACCAACGCAGACATTTATCATGTGCAGGGTGGGGTGATGATAAACGCGGTCGGATATGAGGACCCTATGGTTTATTTCTGATGGAGAAATGATGTCAGGATATGCAAAGTTTGTTGGGACTCTATCATGCTGGGGGTAGAATGATACTTCCTCCAGAACCTTTAGTAGATGGTGTTGTGAATGATTTGCAGGTTCTTCCTGCAAAAACAACTACCTCAAGTGAAAGCATCTTCTTTTCATCAAATATCATTGAAAGGCATGAGCTTTAAAAAATAAGATAAGAGAGGGCATACCTGCCGGCGCTGAAAATTTATTTTTTCTAGAAAGCGAATGTGTGGCATTGCTTTCGTTTTTCATGGTATGCTGATGATGGTGCAACTTAAGGTTTGTAGGATGGACCTTCTGATCTTTTGTTATGGACTTCCGAATTTATTGAAAAGGGTGATAAATAGGGGAATATGGCCCTAATCCTATTCATTTGTACTTGCTAAGTTTTGGGAGATCAGAGGTGCTTACAGAGCCTTTCTTGCCGTTGCGGTCCGCTCATGTACCCGGGACTAGCGATATTATGCTGAGGTAACTTTCATGACGTCCTGCATTTTAATTTTTTTTAGTTTGATGGTGTCAGGGACCATACAAATTGGGTTTGTACAGCCTTTGAGTGAATTTTTCCCTAGATTGCACGGGCAATCTAGGAAAAAGAGCGCCTTATTTACGCGCAATTCTGAGAGACAGGCGTGCGAGGGTGTGTTTTTCCCTTGTTTTTGTGCGCAAAGGCACGCATGTGAAGAATACAGGCGCGCCTGTATGAGGGACATGCGCGCAAAGGCCAGGTTGACAGAAATTTTTTTATTTTTGTCTTTTTTTTATGTTTTTCTCTATACTTATGGGTGCCTGGGTTGATGATAGGTTGGTGTGGAGAGAGCGGGACTGGCTCGAGATCTGGACCACTCTCGCTGTTGATGCTGGGGCGCATCGTCAGTTGGCCGCATGGGGCCTTCTGAAATTTACTGAAAATGAGTTTTTGCAGTCGCAGTATCGCTTACTACGATACATTATACAGCATTGGCGCAGGGGGCGTAACATGTTTGTGTTGCGGGGGACGAACTTGGTGATCCATTCCGAGACGGATATCTACTTTGTGACCGGGTTACTACCTCAGGGGGAGGCTTTGAGATACCCACTCTCCTCTGGGAGAGTGAACCTAGATATATTTTGGAGGCACCATTATGGAGGCGCGCCTCTCATCGAGGGATGCATCAGTATTACATCAGTGATAGATGTGGCAGAGTGGTGTGCTCTGGCAGTGATCGTATGACTAGTGGGGTCGTTTTCTCCTCATCGAGCATCTGGCCCGCTGGTTGGAGCTTTGCACCGGTTGAGATCCGAGCATTTCTCTGACTTTACATGATTATGTTTTGATGGTATGGTGTCGCAATTAAAAAAGGTCCAGTGTGGATAGAAGTCTTTTGCGTACACCAGTATCTTATGCAGCATCATGTACAAGTGGGTGGTGCTGATGAGGCCGGTGGTGGCGGTGCCCATTTGGGGGCCACGGGAGCCACAGATGAGGAGGTGGGCTCTAGTGATGTCGCGGGGTGGTGGAGGCATGGTGGGGCGTTATTGGAACGCCATGATAGAGGCCTGGTTTGAGGCCAACCCACAGATGTTCTTGCCATACCCGTATGCAGGGATGGACTTCCAGGGTGACCCAGACATGGGTCTCCCTTTTGGTTATGTTTGGGGACCTACAGGTATGTGTTATATTTTTTTTGAATTTTCTTTAGTATTTATGTACTTATGTGTTTTTCTATCGACATTGACATTATTTTGGTTACTCATGTAAATGTTGGTGAGGTAGGTCACCCTGTGGCTCGACTGGTGGGTCACGATCCTCTGCTACGACCTCGAGGTGGTCAAGGAGGAGGTGATGCAGGTGGACCAGGCGATGGTGTCAGTGGACCTAGTGGAGATGGTGTTGGCCCCTCTGGTGAGGGTAGCAGCTTGGCTGCTGCAGAGGTTGCGCCCGAGCGAGCTCATGCTGATGCGGTGGAGGCGCGCAATGCAGTACTGATATCTCAGGTGGCTGCTCTTAAGGACTTCTGGGGTCGAGTGGACCACTTGACCTAGGGTATGCCTGCTCAAGGTTTTATGGATGACTTCGAGGAGGTTTGGTTAGAGATAGTGATGGCCCGGGAGAGGGATTATTAGCCTACTCTGCATCGAGTGGCGACAACAGCTCTGGTGGTGGTACCGAGAGTAGTGGTGGGTCTAGGTGCCCCAATTGAGGGGGCACCCCCCTAGAGCAGTTTTGTACACAGGGAAAGCACCCGTTATGAGGATGCTTCCCTTATTTTTGATGACTTTTGTATCTTTTGGCTGGCCAGTGTGCCAGCGACACTACTTTTGTACTCATATACACATATTTTTTGATATATATATATGAGAGATATTTTTTTGCGGCTCTACATGATGTATCACCTGTTTCGGTTTATGTGTTGGGATGGATGCCTATAATTTTGGTTTTATGTATGACGGTTTATTCGAGATGCATTCCAGTTTAGGATATTGTTAGCTATGCGATCATTTGTTTGGGTTTGATTCCTTGGTACATGTGAAAATGTAATGTAATAAAATTGTCTGCTTAATCTTTTGGCATGAAAATATTTTCTAAATAGATGTGTGTCTCTTATCTCAAATGTTTGGTTTAGCTGTGATACTACTAACTGGGAATCGAGGTAGATATGCATGCGGCAAATGCCCCGATGGAGGGTGTCGCACATAAGTCCGATGACGGCGTCATATTCTGCTTGATTGTTTATTGCTGAGCCGATACACACACCATTCGCACATAGTGGTGATCGGTAAGGGTGGTAAATGACCCAGGCGGCTACAGTTAAATTTTGAGACCATCTTGATGCTCCATCAGCAAATCTGAAATAGGTTTCTCTTTAGTGATCCATGGTGATACTTTGAGCACTTTTTTTTTTAAATAAGTCTTTGGGTCAAAAAAAATTTGAGTGGGTGGGTTTTTGTGTACTCTAACTCTAGGGGAAGGGCTACTGGGGCCCTTATGGGTAGAACTTCTTGAGGTAAAGGCCGTTGACGGGGTTAGTGAGGCAAGTCCCATCCGGTTTCGTCAAGATGTATGCCCCCTGTCGGGGGCAGTGTTTGATGATGTAGGGTCATTTCCACAAGGTTTCGAACTTTCCTGGCCCTAAGGCCTCTTTTGCAACATCGTAGCAGAGGACTAATTCTCCCTCGGTGAACGAGCGAGGGGTGATGTGGCGGTCGAATGAAGATTTAGCCCTTTTCTTATGGGCCTCATTATGCTGCAGCGACTGACGTCGATTTTTGTCGACAAGCTCTATTTGTACTAGGCTTTGCTCTAGAGGCTGGGTGTCATTGAGGAGTTCGATGGCGAAATGCAAATTTGGGATCTCACGGAAATCAATGCAAAATCACAAGGTACCTTGATTTTTTGTGATAGGGATTAGATGGAAATCCTAGGACGAGGAGATGGTGGTAATCCTATCGTCAATATGTGATGATACAAATCGTATATGGTGAATTGTATCATCAGCGTTTAGCGGGGGAAGAAACTCCGTAATGGGATTCTACATGGGCACAAGGTCGGGTTCCTTGCTAGGGTGGTTGATTTCTGGTAGGTGGAAATTGTGCCTGCCACAGAGGTGCCTGAATGTTTCCATTAGCGGGCATGACTCTGGTATGTGATTGTGGCCAGTGCAGATGGTGCACGGTATCACGAAGCCAATGGAGTAGATAGTGTGGGATTCTATGCCACTCGTTGTTCCTGACGTGGATGCCTGGAAAGGGTTAGTTAGAAGAGTTTGTTTTCTATCTCCATTTCTGGATCGTTGGCTTAGACGTGTCTTCCTCTTTGGTGGAGTGTAGACTTAACATAGCTTGTGCCACTCTTATCTTAGGGAGATGTACACACATAAAAGTATAATGAAAGTGTGAGCAGATCCGGCAATAATTGTGTGTGATATTCTCTTGATTGGAGATAATTTTTTGAGGGAAAGAAGAGACTATGCAGAGACTGTTTGCAAGGGGCTTGAGTTCTCTACATTGGTTGACTTGGTGATCCTTCTGATCACATAGGCCGCATGTTATCCTAGGCTTGGCCAAGGTTATGCTTTGGTGGTGTGTTGTCTTATCAGTTTTGATACACCATTGCGGAGGTGGGGACATTGACTCGGTGATGTACTTTTTTATGCCATTCTTGGAGGTCATCATGTATCTTCTCTATGGCATTAATCATGTCAATAGTGGGACGAATTTGCGAGGCATAATTACAATGTTGCTCATAATGATTGCCCTGACATATCAGGAAAAATATCCTTGATATGATGGTTCCGTTGAGTTCAGTTTGAGGTCTAATGGGGAACCAGCACCGGAAGGCTTCTAAATCAGGGCAATGGACAACTGCATGGTCTGTATTTTTACATAGCGTACATGCTGGTCGTCGCTGCGAAGTAGGTTGGGGGTAACTAGGGATTCCTTGTTGGGCCGCTCTTCAGCTGTCAAGAACATGATAGATGCGCTCATCTCATCTGCTTGGGTCATGGAGCTACTTGTGGACTCGGCATCCATGTCGTCTTCTTCGGAAAGGTAGACTATGGATGAGTGGAGGCTAGCAAGGGCTAGCCGGAAGCAAGGTATGTAGTGAAAATTCTTAAAAGGTGATTGTCGGCGCATAATGGGCATGTGAATTGTGTTGCCCGTAGCCCCACTTAGTAAACCCTCTCAATTGGATACTACCTGTGAATGAGCTCCAAGGTTGCGCACTCTTTGAGGTAGTGGCCACGTTCATCGCATAGCATACAACGTATAACGGGCATTACTAGGGGCCTTTCTACAATTCTATATTCCTCTTGTAAGTATAGGATGGTACGAGGCTCAGTGTCGTCAAACTCGATGGAGAGATCCTCTTGATAGGATCGCTCGATCGCATGTAAGGCACCCAAATATCACGGTATCTCTAGACAATGGTGGGTATAGTGCCCATAGTTGCCACAGAGAGCGCATGCATGATTAGTACATAGTGGTTTACCTTTACCTGTGGTGGTAGGTTCCTTTTTGCGGGAACGTGGCGTTGCGATGTCTATTTCGGAGCCGAGGAGTGGTTTTAATTCGTCCAGATCCGGACATATATGGGTAGGATGGCCTATAACGTCGCATATGGTGCAGACTAGTGATTCCCTTTGAATGGTTGGGGTCACCATCTTCTTTCCTCTATTTTTGGTTTTCTTGGCCGTGATCACTGGTTTTGTAATGGGAACTTCCTTTGCGGGGGTGGTCTTGACCATTTCTTGGGTAGGTGGGGGCTCCTCGAGGCTAAGGGGCTTTAACCTCGTGGCAGTAACGTTGGTGGCTCCTGTTCTGGAAGGAGGAATGAGGTACCAAACTGGGAATGCCAAAGATATGTTGGGTAATACCAGTGTTTCCAAAACTTGTTGGGAGACGAAGCCAACTAGGGGGTAGAGTAAAGGGGTTTGGGAGGCGACGTAGGCTAGAGAGGTTGTCATGACCGATGCCTCAGTGTCATTACTGCTTGATTCTGTGTCCTGACTAACCTCGGTGCTTGATGTGGACATCATGCACACCGGGGCTCCTGTGGTATCGGGCGATGCCATAGGGATAATGAGAGGATCTCCTAGGAATGACCTTAGAACGGACGATGGTTTGAACTGGCCAGGGCCATATTCTTGGTACCGTGAAATACCATCCACAGTTGTATCTACATAAGGTAGAATTACATCTGTGTTGGTTAGAGGGTGCTTCTCGCTGTGTGTCAGCTAGTCTATAGTAATGATGCGATCCTCGTGGGGGAACATCATAATGTGGAAGACGGAGGAAGCTATGGCAGACATGGCATACATATAACTCCAACCGAGGAGTATATTGTAATACAAGTGAGCGTCTAAGACTTCAATGTCTATGTGGACCATCTTCCCGGCCGAGCAGACCGGGACATTTTGGTAGAGGCCGACGGGGGTCGAAGGACGACCATCGTATGCTCGAAGTGTTATGACCGAGGGTTTTAGATCGGGATAACCCAACTTATGCCAAACTTTTTTTGACATGATGCATGTCGATGCACCTTCATCTATGACACATCGGTGAATGGTGATATTCTGGACCGACACTGGTATCTAGAAGGCGACCATAGAAGGAAGCCTAGGGGTGGCTTTGTCTAAGTCAAAAGCCATTAGGCATATATCGGCAGGATCGATAGTGCCTACCATGGAAAGTAGAGCCTTTCGTTGCTTTGGGCACGACTGCAGTACTTCCAACGCGGACATAGCAGCAGGTGATTGGGCTAAATCATCCACGATGCTATAATTATGGGTTGATTTGGAGTATTTACCTGCTTGCCTATTAGGTCCCTTTGCCATCTTTGGCAATGGTTCTATAGGCATCTTTGAAATGGTCAAAGGTGCAGTCATCGTACTTGTATTAGCCCCTGACATTGTGGTGTATGGTGGGGTGTCGTAGCTGCAGTTCCGTGTTTGGAAAAAACATCTCTTCCCCAGTCATGTAAATTTCATGGTTGTTTTTCCCAGAATCGTCTGGGTTTTATTGGTGAGTGCTTACCGCCCCTTTTTTTGGGAATGGTTCTTGCATCACGATGGGTTGCTGGGAAGATCCTCCTTGTCCTCGGTTACTCTGAAGCTTTTTTAGCTCAGGTAGATTGGGACAGTGGTGAGTATAGTGTCCGTACTCACCACATATTGAACAAGAATGGTTTGCTCGTACAGGTGGCCTTTTGCCTTGTCGTTGGGCATTGCTTGGCTCCTGGTTCTGATTCCTATTAGAGTTACCTCCAGCCTGGGATTGCAGTGGGAACTATTAGTTGTTGGCCCCCTGTCCATGGTTCTCTTTTGGCTTGTTTTTTGAATTTTTCATAACCACTTTAGGAGGGTAGTTCTCCTGGTTATACTGTTGTGGTTGATTTTGGGACGGGTGCACAAAGATCACATGTGCATTGGTTTTCATAGGTGGGTCGTATGCTGGGGACTGAGCATAATGTTTTCCCTTGCTTGCACCTGGCCGTTGGAGGGGAGCTCTTTCTTTAGTGTTTATTTCTGAATATTAGGTCCCCTCAACTGGAGGATAGGGTCCTCCTTGATGATATGCTTGCGCCCTATTAGTCAATTTTTTCTGAGGCATATGATGAATTTGAAATCTGGGTTGAGACATGTTCTGGGTAGAACTATGTGCGTAACCAAGATTTTGACTACTGCTGCGTACGCAACCTTGGGTCATCAACCCTATTAATCCGTCTGCAGAGTTCGACGTGCCTACAAATTCTTAATAAGTTTGTAGGCGCGAGGTGTTAGGCAGGATGTTGTAAATGTATCCCGATTGCGTATAAATTAGTTCAAGCTTTTGGGCTTTACTGATTGCATCCTCTTTGGATGTGGAGTTTTACTGCGCCACATCCTTCGAAATCTCTGTCATCAGAGTTTTCAAGAATAAATCTAAGAGGACCCGATCGTCAAGTTTAGCTTTACATAAATTGCTGCACCACCTCCATTCATGGATATGGTCTGAGATATGGATGGCGGGGGTTTGTCTAAAATGAGTCAGTAATTCCATTCCCGGATCATGGTGAATAGGTAACTGAAAATATGTAAGGAACGCAGTAGCGAGGGCGCTAAAGGTTCCATGTGAAGCAGGAGATTGCTCCACGTACCACTTCGCACCCACTCTCATAAGAGTGCGTTGAAATAGCCTCAATCAAATAGTGTCATCAATGATACTATTCGATGAGCACCACAGGTGAAAGGTCATTACATGATTACCTGGGTCTTCTGCATGCTTGTCTTCGAAATGTGGTATATCCAAAGGGAGCTTTGTGGGCATGGGAGGCCATGATGGATCATGTGTGATGGGGTAATTTGTTAGCTTAGTTAAATCGGGTAGATTCAGTGAATCTAAGAAAGGTGACTAGGAGGTTGATGCCATTGAAACGTATGAAGACACGAAGTTCTGGTTAGAATGAGGGTTAGTCTGTGACATACCCTGATGTGTGTTCAACTGGCTTCCCGAATGGGACGCACTTCTTTGCCCCCTAGGGGTCGAGGGATTAGTGGTGTGTGGTGTGGTGTTGGGGGAGAGACTAGGGTTCCCAACTATGGTTGCACCAATAAAGGATGAACCAATGACGATGGCAGTGTTCCGTCTTTGACGCTTGAATGGAGAAAGACCTGGAACCCCTCCCGGTAATGGGGGGAGGTCCAAAAGATGCCTGGATCAACGAGGTTCCGTTGGGACCGTTCGGGTGTCGACTAGGTTAGGTTTTGGAAAAATTTGAGAGGATAAAGTCTATGATCAAAGCAAATTTATGGCCACATGCATAAAACAAAGCGAAAATAAAATATATTTTCCCTTTTAATTAATCTATGTGATCAATCAAGAAAAAATGGTTTTTGTTTGTTTGCGCATGATACTCAAAATCCTAGAATAGCTATGCATCCTCACACACTCAAAATTAACTGGGCCTTGAGAATATTTCTTGTGAGTGCTGGCGCAATGTCCCATAAGAGCTGGCAACACCCCCAGTCAGCCGAAGAGAATCCACCAAGGTAAGGGTAGAGGGTCTAGCGCTTGCCTACACCGTCACCTATAGGGTAAAGGATGCCCTAGTTTTTGGACACTAAGAACCACCATCCCACATGAGCATTTGATTCTTCGGCTTCTTGGTAGTCAGCTAACAGTACCGAGTATCATCCAAGTCAGGTAGCCCCAACTGATACCGCATGCACTATGCCTAAGCCTAACCCCCTCTGAAGGGTCTCTGCCGCGCTCGAGTTTTCTTTGTCATGGGCTGATAGGTGGATTTGAAGCTCCCTAAATACAAAACCTCTATGTTTCAATACGAATTATGATCAAGGCGGCTTACGGGATGCCTACCCCCTTGATCCTAACTTAAACTATAAATTCTTTTGTGGCCCCTGTGGGGAGAATTTAGTGAGTTTGGTTAAGTTAGTTTTAGGTTTCTTCCTTTGCTTAGTGGGTCAGTGTGTGAGCATAAGGTGAACAAGCTCATATTTTGAACATATGGATATCAGTGATCCTTTACAAAAAATCCCCTAGTTAAACTATGTTATATTTTTCCTGGCTCAAATGGAAAACATTTGCGGATAATGGTCCGCTTTCAAATCTTCCTAGTTAATCTATGTGACTAACTAAAGGGAGATGGTGAATTGTAAATATAGAGTGTTCATATGCTTACCTAGGATCCCTGTATGGTGCAAAGGTAGCAGAGATTACTTGCTCTAATCGATAATTCAATCCTATTCTTGCAATTCCTAATGCAAGAATTGAACTAAACTAAACAATTTCTACATTAGAAAGAACAAAACTAGCTATGCATGCGTGGTCTTGGGCCACTTACTTGGACTAGTTATCTAAGTGTGAATACCATAATTTGAAAAACATAAATTGTTCGGAATGCAATGGTTAATTTGCCCCCTACTTAATCTAGGTGAATATTTTTGAAAAAACCAACTTGAAGCGAAACTAACTCTAAGCCTATAGAATGTAGCTAAAAGTGAGTTCTCACAAGCTGTGGGGTATCAACACAAGTGTTGGCAGATACATTAGGGGCTTCCCAGCACACTACAAGCAAAAAAATGCAGAATATAGGGAGAAAAATATCATTCTATAAATTGCGCGCATAAGGCCATGATAGGTGCGCTTTCCTGCGCGCAGGTCAGCCCTAAACGCGTGCACTGTGCGTCTGTGAGAAACAGCTACGCGGCAATTCCTGCAAGTAAAAAGATTAGGAGCTGCCTTCTTCAGTCTGTCACTCCAATGTGAATCTAGGGACTGCAAGATGGCTCAAAGGACTATCAACTCCACTCTCCAGCGTAGACAAAGGTCTCCTGCAAGAGATGGCACAACCACATAAACTTGTAAAACGTTAGTGGAGTCGCCAATCCTGTTGTGGTGGATTTGATGCATAGGTGTACAAAATCGCACCAGTTTAAGGGGTGTGGTCTACCCCTATAAACTATTGGTAACAGGAAAAAAGTGGTGGAGCTCAAAAGCATACAATCTAGAGAATTAAGTATCCAAATGTATGCTCAAATAAAATTAAAAAACTAAAACACAAATATACAGAAGCTATTGAAGAGAGTCAAAACGATAATAATTCAAACTATGGCTCTAGGCCTCTTCTTATTAAATTTTTTACATGGAGAAGAAATTTTACCCACTTTCCAAGGGGCTCCTAGACAATGGTTCTAGGTCCCGATGCAAGGATGTTGCTTTTCCGAGCTCTGCCTCTGATGCAGTCTCCCTCTCTCTCTGCTACGATGGACTAGGATTGTTGGGTGGCCAACAATCGAGTCCCCTCTATCTCCAACTCTGGGTCACACACTGATGGTATTTCTTGGGCAATTCTGGCTAGCATAACAATGTGATCACCCATTCTTCATCTCTTGGTGCCTTTATATAGAGGATTTAAAATCCTCCTTCCCTCCCTTGGTACATGTTGGATGGTGACCCAAGGGAGAGGTATGATTCCATTGTGTGCTCCAAATATTCCTTTGTGTGCTCACATAATGTCTAAGGAGGTGCTAGTGGTTGTCCTTAGGTGGCTTCATGCAATGAGTAACTGTCCTTTGCTTTGTGTGGTCCCAGAAAGTGAAATTTTTCCACTTTCAGTAATGCGCGGTTATCGGGCCAAAAGGCGTGTAGAAGGCGCTCTTCTCAAAGGATAAAGCGCACAATTATCATTTTAAGACTAGTTCAAATTTGATTTTCTCAAAACCTTAGAGATTTTAAATGCTTTCTTGATTCCATAATGTCTTCCTGCCCTGTAAATCCTTTGGCTTGACATTAATTAATGTCATCTTCTGCTGTACGATTTTCCAATGTTAACAATGACGTAATCGAGTTCCTCCTTCATAGGGCTCGTAAAATGTACTAGGATGGATTTTTCCAAAGGAAAAACTTATATGACAAGCATATGCTATCCCCTTCAAGCTTGTTTCCAAAAATAATTGGGGTATTCGCCAAGAATGGTGGGGGAAAATGGAACCAGTTCTCATTCTTGTCGGCAGTATGTCGCTCTTGAACATGACACTCATCTGCATTCGTGTCGGGTTGGGGATATCCCATTTCGTCATTTTTTGCTTCCATGGGTTTGGGTAATCTGTTTTGACCTCTCATCTGCTCTTTGCCATGTCATCATGGCCTAAGATCCCTTGATGTCAAATACTATCAATTATCGGAGTCGTGTCGCCGATATGTTCAACAAAACTTATCTTCTGCAGTTTTCACCCTCTGATCCTCTATTTAGTCTTGATTCACTACCATTTTATTCCTCTGTCTTGTGTCAATGATGTGGGAAACATTATGGCCCTCCTTCAACAAGGTCACTTCCTGTCGACTTTAGCTCATTATCCAGGAATTTGATCTAGAGTCTCCCTTCTGGTAACTTCGAGCTTACATGCCTCAATGGCATGTTCTTTGCATTCGACGATAGGTCCTCATCATTGGCCTTCGATCGAGTGATTCCGGGGGTGTCCTCATCAGGTCTTCATCATTTCGCAGCTTGTATTAGTTGTACCTTAAGGGCCATTGTCATTATTGGTGATTTATCTCGCACTTGTTAATAGCTTTCATCATTGGCTAGTAATCAGGAGACTTTCTTCCATGTTCGACTTTAGCTCACACATTGGCATGCTTGAATTTGTACTTGTTCGGGTCAAGATGGAGCGCAAGACCCTAGGTTTTGTCTTATAAAATCCAGGCTGCAAAAAATTTTTGTTTTATCATGACTATATGCATGACTCTTTTGATTGGATGGCTACGATGATACCTGAGTCTATTTATTGATCCTTCTTGTTGGATGGTTGCGTCCATACCTCGGATCATTTTTTTATATGTACTCTATTATGGACGGTTGCACCTATGCCACATATTCATGTATCAAAGATATCAGTTGTACATTTACTTGCGGGTCTTCCGACGATGAACGTGTTCTCGTAAAGTATTTCACTCCTCCCTCTCTCTCGGACCTCATGCTTTAGGGGGAATCTGTTACACAGTATTTTGTCACCATCCCTGAAATCCCCATCCTGCACATTGGAGGACCATTTCAGTGACTTATGTGTATTTTCATACCTTGCAAAAACTCCCATTGCTTCCCTTAGTATGAGAATAACATTTTCTCTATTAACTATTCCTGAAGCAAGCTCTCAAAAACATATGATTTTGGGTCAGCGCCAATACAGAAATTAAAATTGGGCCTTGCACCAATACAAAAATTAACACTGGGCCTCACGCCCATTGGCGCTTTGTCTTAATGGATCACCCACGCCGAGCTATTTTTGGAAAGTTTTTTAAAATAGAAGCGAAGTTTCCATTCCCAACCACTTCGTGAGCAGAGTCAGCATGGTTTGTTCAGCTGAATAACATCGAAGACCTTCTTTTGGCTTCTTGTTTCCTACTTTTTAGCAACTCCCCAAAGGATAAGGTCTCCCTTCCACCTTATGAGGGATCCTAAACCAGCTCCTCCTCTCCTATAAATACACCCATCTCACATAGTTGCAGCTAGTTGAACAACCCTTACTATAGCTCGTGTGAGATAAAGCAAAGAGGAATCCATTATCGAGAGAGAGTCTAGGCCTATTGCCTCACCAAGTCCAAATCCCCGATGAATGCTTGAGACACGTTTGACTGGACCCATTGAAGGAGGCTGCAACATCAAGGCTCTTTTGGTTGTAAACTCTTTCTCTCTACTTATTAATACATGACTGATGTTTTGGTTCCCGTTTTGCATTTGATATGTTTATTCTTGTGTAATGTGTTTAATTCTCCTTGACCAATTAAATAGTTATGAATGCAAGTATGTTTTTGTATGTTTTTATCATTATCTGATCCTTATGCAGGCACCTAAGTACTACCATTGAAGGACCGTGACGTGTCAGGACGAAGGTCGGGAGACTGCTATACGACAATTTCTTTGGAATAAAGGTAGGTCATCTATCCCGACCCAGTTTCATTCATAATCTAGGAATCTAAAGCATTAGCATGTTCCCTTGTTGCTAGACCCACTCCAGGGCTAGAGGGATCACCTCTATTCACAGAGGGGATTTACCTGCACAACAAGTACAAGGCTTAGTATAGATATGTTTCATCAGAGCTACAAGTAGAAGTTTTCGAGATAGAGTTTCCTCAAGCTCAAGCATATTGTATAAAGTTTTATCTTATTAGGATCTAGCCACATTTTTTCTTATGTGATTTTGTATTTAGAAAATAATGAGTAATTTAAATGTAAGTGGAATTCCAAGAGCCAAATAGGGAATGTGAAGAGTCATTAGATATAATAAAGAAAAAAGAAGCTCAAGAGTCACGAGGGAGCTCAAATGTCATAAGAGGAGGTGAAAGGTCACCTCATTTGTTATAAATAAACCCTCATAACTCAAACAAAGGGCTTGGAGTTTGAGATTTGGACCCTTGGTTTCTCTAGTCTAGCATAGGAGTGAATATCATTCTTTGGAGAAGAAAGTGGTAGCTTCATCTTCCACTATTTGGGCTAGTGTTATATCATTGTATTATATACTTGGAACTTTCAGTTAATTATCATAGGCTTTTAGAGCCAACACACTTTCATGCAAGTATCATGGATGTTGTAAGTATTCTTAAATTTTTGTGGTATATGTTATTTCATTTATACTAAGGTCATTGAACTATTTTGTTAGCTTTAGTATATACCTTATTGAACGTGTGTTTCATTTGCTTTCATGATCAGCATTAACTTGTGAACTATTTTACAGGCTAACTAACAATTATTTCATATGTATGTGCATCTCTTTTACGATATTGATACTACTTTTGTTTGACAGGCTCACTCCCTTTCCCCTTTGTGTGAAATAACCTCTTATGCATTACAATTGATATCACACAAATTTTACTCACTTATTGTCACCAAAGTTATGTGTATGTATTCTTGTGTGTTTATTGCAACCAAGGCACATGTTTAGGATCACTATTATGGCAACCAATTGTATTTATGGTTGTGCTCCTACTCCAAAC
Source organism: Pinus albicaulis (assembly GCA_034641835.2). Taxonomy (NCBI): domain Eukaryota; kingdom Viridiplantae; phylum Streptophyta; class Pinopsida; order Pinales; family Pinaceae; genus Pinus; species Pinus albicaulis. The sequence continues at coordinate 141,268,074 of CM076580.1, read as the reverse complement.
AGTGTGGGGTCTAATTGGGATTTCATACCAGGGAGACCCGCTTCCCTGTTGTCAGAATCCAACACTGTCAATAGGGATTTGGCACTAGAAGGAGGGCCAAATGATAAGTTGAGCCAATTAAGTCCGTTTTGAATCTCTTATCTTGAATGGCTTCTTCCCAAATCATAACCCTGAGATGTTTTTTATAAGATTTCAAATCCAAAATTTCCCGCGCTGATAATTCATAACTTGTCACATTTAAATTTTAATGGCGAGGGTGAAACAACCATTATTGATTGCACCCTTCACTTTATTGAATTTTGTGATTATTTTGAAGTTAATTGTGAGGATGTTGCTTGTAGGTTTTTAGTTCTCACTCTTTAAGGCCATGTTAAACAATGGTGTTATACATTTCCAACCACTTATATTCATTCATTCGAACAACTTGTCATGGAGCTTCACCGAGCTTTTGAAGGGTATCAGTATTAAACTATATATAAGAAGATTATTCGCCTTAAAATGAAATCTGATGAATATTTGGAACATTTTCTTGATCTCTTTCTTCATGTTTGTTATGAGTAATATGAGGAAGACATGTATTGGTATTTTATGAATGAGAAGTTTCAATATCTAGTGCAGATTTATTTGCAACCTCTTGGATTTGGATCCCTTACAAGTCTTCCAACTTTTCTTCATAATGGAGAACTTAAGGTCACTGTTGGAAATAATGTTAGATACTGAGAAGGGGGGGGGAGTGAATTATTATTAAGGCTAATTTTACTTTTAATGCCAATTATTATCTCATTCAAGCTTGGCTTCATTCATGTGAGTAATCACCATCATAACATGTGCATAAAATTTAAATAAACCAATGCATAAGCATACGTACAAATATTGACGTACACATAAGACACCGAGGTTTAACATGGAAACCCTTCTGGGAGAGAAACCACCAAATATTTTTGTTATTTGATGTAGAAATAATCTCCTACTCTATTACATCAAATTTCTTATGAGCCATCACTCACAGGAAGCACCAACTCCCTTTGATTGATTGTTAGCACACACTAGCAAGAAGCACCAACTCCCTTCTTTTGCAGACACCTGATCAACCTACCATGAAGCACCAACCTCATGGATGTATGCAAGCACCCACTTTTAGAAGGGACTGATGTCCAAGATATCCTCAAATACCCATTAGATGGAAGCACCAACTCCCTGGTTTGCAGTATCAAACCCACACTCAATAAGAAACTTAATGCTCACTGTCATGGCACTCACTTGGCCTGATTTCAACTCTCTGTTATCCTTTTCTTTTGGCCCTTTGTTCCACCCAAAAAACTTCACTCTTGCTTAGTAGCATACTATCATACTCAGCCCTTGCAACACTATATCCTCTGCTCACTTTGCTCATTCTACAACAACACAATCATCTCATATCTCGACCCTCATACATTCAACACATAATCTCATAACCTTATTCTCTTACACATACACACTCAAACTCTCTCTCTTTGAAACATTCTCACATAGAGCTCTCTGCCTCCTCTCCATAATGTTGCATACTCCCCAATTGCATAATTTTCATCCTGGGTTGTATTCCTCTGCAACACAAGGAACGATGTTGAAAATTATGTCTTCCGCATTTCCCAAGTGCATACTACTGCACGGCTTCCCATAATGCATAGGAAATGACTTCCTATTAAAATTCATAACTGAAACAAGGCTCTACATTACAGTATTACATCCAAATACTTAGCCTTTGTAGCAACATTAGACTCTAAAATGGCCACTACAACAACATTAATCCTATGATTGACCTTCAAAGTGTTCTTCCATACTGAGAATTAATTCTCAGTTAAATTTTACATTCCAAGCTTATTAATTTCCCAAAGTGCTCAACATGTACCTCAAGCATGGCTCTCTGAGCTATGGTCAAATATCCTTCACTCAACATTCCCTTTTAAATTGAATTATTCATGGCGTTCAAGGAAGCTTGGGTATGGCTTATTTTGATAAAGCCAGGTATCATTAATTTATTATGTGATTTATGGTCCTTCATCCAATAGCCTTTGTAGTCCCCATTGACTACATTAGCCTAGCCTGTGCATTCAAGTTATGTACGCAAAGAAATTGTCGACCCATTCATTGCCTGCATAATCCAACTATGGGTAATAGCCATTTTTTGGTGTATCCACCAAATATAGCACATAGGTCAAATATAACGCACAGTGCTAAAGAGTTTCCAACTCATTCGTCCTTGAGCCTCTAATATAGGCCAAAACATATGACAAAGCACTTTTACATAGGCCTAAATCCTTTTAGCATAACTTCAACCATTTTTGGCCTGCGCACTTTATTTATAAGAAAAAATGCATAACGCCTTCCTTGGGTTGATTGCACTTTAGGCCTCGAGGGCTTAATCTACACACATCAACCCTTCAGTGCCCTTAGTCACATGGCACCCGCAAAACCAAGTCTTGGGCCAACTTTAGCCTCCGACGTTCTCCTCTCGGCACCTTTTTTGTGTTTGGCTTGAAGGACCATGGTCACTTAACATGCAAAATCATTACAGAACCATGGCTTTGGTGTGTCTTCCATCAGTGATGGAACCATCAAATATTGGTGAAATCTCTATCTCCCAAGCATGTTATCTCGAATATTGCCTTGCACACCTATTTTTTTCCTCCAGGGTAAGCCATCAGGGGTTATGTTGTGTGGGTTTACCCAACACCTCTTCCCATTGGTCCTATGTTACTTCTTTATCTACCACTGCATCTCGACACTTAGTCATCACGTAGGTCCCTCTCTAAACTCCTAAAATCCTTCTAAGGTCAGGCCTCAAGGATGATGTGTCCCAGTGGGTCCTACCACTTCTCTTACGAACCAATCAAATTCCAGTCGAGATGAGTTGTACTCCACGTGATCCTGATGCCCAGTCATCCTTGAGCTCCTGCCTGCTACACCTTTAAATATTCCTGGGATAAATCCTCATGGATGATGTCATGCTTATGTTAACAACCCCACGTGGCACCTCCTGAGTGGTGAGACGTGTCACACAGATTTAGCCCACTAGGGTACCTAAAAATCCCAATTTTTCTTGCCTCATGTCCTTTGTACTCCCACTTCATTTTGACGTCATCCCTAGCTTAATAAAATGGTGCCATGCCTCTCCTAAAGAGGAGATGAAAGGGTGTCGAGCCTTGTGTTTTTCAATGAATTCCTTTGTTAAATTTTTTAGTGTCCTGACCAATTATTTAATATTGTGTCCCTCTACCACGTTAGACTGACGCTTCCATCATCCATTGCTTGTGTCATCCCTAGCCTTCACCTTTGAGCACATTATAATTATTTTGGTGTATTCTCGCAAGGCTGAAGTGTTAAGGGGGCTCCATTGCGACTAATAAGATGCTTATCGCATCTTCATTGTCAGCCATGTTTGCCCGAATCATGTCATCCTAACCCTTAAAAATTTAGGCACCTTTGGAACCATCAGGGGTAAACTTCGCCAGGATGTGCTCTTAATTGGGACCTTCGTTGGCAAAAAAAAACATGCTCCATCATTGCGTTGTTTTCCCCCATCCACCAAATCCTTCACTTAGCTGCTCCATTAGAAAAATCCACCAACATTGTCTTACTGCTAAACTTAGTCACCACCATGACCCCACTCCATATTTAGTTCTGCAACTCTAACTTTGGGGGTTCATTCCCTTGAATGACCATAACTTAAAATCCAGGAGGCCATTTGCAGACTTTTTTTTTTGGTAAATTAGGCTAATATATATTAATTCGAAAGGAGAAACAATACATATGCTACAAGTTGCTTTGGTAGCTGCGCTTAACCAATCCCAGCCTTTGTTGCGTAGATAAGGGGCTTCCTTCGTGGAGGAAACCAGCTCGGAAAGTACATAAAATGGGAAATTACAAAATGTGTTGTAGCAATAGTGACAATAGAAATTTTGTGGTAGTAGCAAGCATGACAAAAAACAATGAATAACTGAGCTATTGCACAGTCATTAGTATTTGGACTCATCATTGTTGTCTGGATCTTCTTCCACTATGGGACAGGCTTACGCCTGTGCGGCAGCTTCCTCTTCAGCGGTGGGTGGAAGCAGAAGCTTGGAGACCAGTGCGCAAAGGATGGGAGCCACCGGGTATTCTTCATTCGGGACACGCATCTAGGTGCCTTCTGAATCCATTATCTAAGCATTTGTGTTATCCCCTTCTTCTTCCTTAGTCGGAAGAGGCTTGGTATTGTGAGGCAAAGGGTGCTCCTAGTGTGCAATGGTGGACTTTCTTGGTCCACTTCTGCCTCTCTGTGAAACTTGCAGTGGACCCTCCTCCTCCTAATCAAGTTTGGGGCTCCAGGGAGCCTCTCTGACATGATTGCTTGAGGAGGAGCCTTCAATAGATTCCAGGCGATTATCTAGCCGTCAGTGGTATCGACTCGGGAGCGCTCCTCTCTGGCCTCCTCGGATAGTTCTTTGTCGCAGCCTAGGTGCCATGGTCAGCTGAAGCAGTGGAGGTGTGAAGCAAGGGGAATGCATAGCAAGGAGGGAGGTGAGAAGCAAGGTACATGGAAAGGGGCGCGGGATAAAGGGTGCACACGAGTTTATGAAACTAGATGGACAAATGGTGCTGGGTAGAGGTGTGCAGTCAGGGAGGAGCGTAACTCAGGGAATTTTTCACAGCACAACACTAGGGGGGAGGCTACGTGGCAGACAGGGCACACAAAAGGGAAAGAACTGTAACAACGGATAAAACTGTAGGAGTTGACTGTGTGTATCTTTGTGTTGAATGGCCTTCCCTTTAATAGGCCTATGACACATGCGAAGAGGCTGAGCATAATTGTGCCTTACACACAGCTGCGTGCTGTAACGGTTTTCCTGAGAAGGCACGTGCAATGAGGTATGGACAATCAACATGTCAATCCAGGTAATCATTCAGAATAATTGCGGCAGAGAGGTACCCTGGAGGGGGTGATGTTGTCCAAGCGTGTCTTCATTATGCCTTATCTCTATCATCTCATGTGGATGATTTCTAGAGTGAGGTTCCACATCAGTTGAGGACATGCACTGCAGATCTTCGTCCTCTTAGGCGTGGGAGAGGTAGTTGTCATGCATCCTTCTGTTGTCACCCAAATCTGGGGGCCATTTGTAGACTTTAATATACCATTGGAAATCTCTTTTTGAGAATTAACCAACTACACCACTTCAAGGAGCATCTGAGCTTATATCTTGTGGAAAAAAACTCCTCCAAATACTAGACCAACAAACCATCATAGCTATAATATTTTATAGTTTATCTGTATATTCTGCTACTATGATGATTCTCTATAAAATCCTAGAGAAACCATGTAACTCCCCCTAAGCTTTACACTCCATGGACATCAATATTGGCTCAGTTACCATCACTACTACCATAGTTGACATCAATGCTATTCTGATTGCAATTGATGCCAATACATTGGATGCCACCAACCATCCTCCCAATGCCAACTGCCCAATAGTCACAAAGGAAGAATCTAATCTTTATTGTCCATCTTTGTAACAACCCTGGTCAAATATCCATGTAAAATAATAACCATGGTTGATGGGACACATATTCCAAGCTCATTGGTGGGAAAAACATCATAGCGGGTGTTCATTTGGTTTATTATGGCTAAAGGAAATTGGAAAAGGCAAGGGCAAAGTCCTTGGAAGGGCATGAGGCATTAATTGGAATTTTATTTATGAAAATAATGGAAAATAGGATAAAAGGAAGGTGAAAGGTCACATGTTGCATGTGAGGAGGAAAATATAGGAAAATAATGGAAAATGAAGAAAATAAAGGCCTCATTAATAAAAAGGCTTATGAGGATCGGTTGGTACCTTTTATCAATGCATTTTTCGAGCTCTCTCATTATTCTCTCTCTCTCTCATACTCTTGGATACTTAGGGTTTTCTTGGAGCACTCTTGGGGAGTGTGGATACTTGGCGATTTGAAGCAATAAGGAAAAGGAAGAGCAGGAAAGCGGAGGTGGACATAAGGATCGACAGCTACAATGAGATTTGATTGCAAGTACTGATTTGCATGTATGTTTTTCTCACTAGTTTTGGCATGGATGGTGTATTCATATGGATTTGCCTAGCCTTTCCATTTCCTGGACAACCATGATATTTTGGGTCTGTTTTCATTGATTGTTTTCTGGTTGGTTTTCATGATTCCTTTAGCTATTTGGTTGAGTGATTAGTTCCTGGAGCCTTGGCTGGAAAAAAACTCTGGAGCCTGTCAAACAACTTTGGGTTGAGTTACTAATCCTAGAGCCTTGGTTGGAAAAATGCTCTGGAGCCCTAGGTGGGTTGAGTTACTAGTCCTGGACCCTTGGTTGGACAAATGCTCAAGGGCCCAGGAATAGCTAGGGTTGAGTTACTAGTCCTGGAGCCTTAGTTGGAATAAACACTCTGGAGCCCTGGAGCATCTTGGGTGGAGACCAATCCACGATGGTTAGTGATGTCTGACCATGAGGTGGAATCACTGGTTTGGGGTTGAGACGATTTGGTCTCTCGAGCCCTAGTTTGTTGTTTATTGATGTGTTTGATAAAGTCCCACATTCATGCTTGGAATATGGCATGGGACTGATTGGCTGAAGTGAGTCTTGGATCAGCCAATCTATGGTCAGGTTGAACGTGGAAGTCCCATCTCCAGTTGGTTTTTTCATTCGGTAATGAAGAGATCATTCCTCTGGAATTCGGTATGAAAATGTATTAGTTCGTGTATTTATTTTATTGCTATTGTATCCATTGTATTTCTATTTTTATTATGTTGGTTATAAGCATGTATTCGATCAAAGATTATCTATGGCTCTATCCATGTTTTTACCTATAAATGAATACGCAATGTATCTATGGTCAAATATATTGTATTATAGCTTATGATGTAGGGTAGGAATGTTTCTTATTTATTCTCAGATAAATAAGAGACCCCCATGTTTAAATCTATTGTTTGTACCTGTAGATGAAATGTTTGTGACATGTTTGACAAAATTCTTGTCATGGCTAGGATGGGTCTAGATGAGTTCCTGATGTTGTGATTGCTTCCATACCTTTTTCTTAATGTTATTTATCCTCTCCTAAAGTTTCATGAAGTTTTGGGTAGTGACCTGGGATCTGGGGCTAAAAAGGTGGCACAAATCCCAGAGTTGTAGGCACATAACTTACTTTTTGGGGCCCTGGCCATGAACTTGCCTTGGCATGCCTGTAGTTATAGGCTTCTAGCTGCTCCCTTACTCTTACATGCCTGCGGCTAAGGCTCGAAAGGGTCAAAAATCAATTCCCCCTTAGGGTTCAGGGGTCTGGGAGGTTGGGTTACCTCCTGAGGTGTTGTTGATGTTGTGTAAGGTTTGTTTTTCAAGTTTCCATATGTTCTACTTCCTTAAGGTCATCTAGGAGGTTGAATCTCATATTAGTAGCCTCTCGTTGCATGTTTACCCTAGTTGGTTGGTTACTTGGGTAGTCTGGGAAGAGGGTGTTACATAGTGGTATCAAAGCATGGTTCAACCCTTGGACTAGATGAGTAGTGCGTTGGTCATGCTTTTATGTTTGTTGCATATGTAATTAGTATGCTTGTGGTCTATGTGTGCTTGTTTCATATGTGTTGTGTTGGCCATGGTGGCAGTGGTGTCGTTATGGAAGTATTTATGTTGTTGTTGTCAACATGTTGTCATGAGTGCATGATTGGTTATGTGTTTCTCATGCTTGTGTATTTTTCATGCATGCTTTCTTACATATTGTTACATATTGTACATGCATTACTTGGTTATGCTAGGTCACATATTGTTCATGCTTGTGTGTTGTCTGTGTATGTTTGATTATGTGGTGTTATATGTTGAACATGCATTGTTCATTCATGATTGGTTATACATGTTAAGTGGGTGCATGTGGTCAAGTTTGCATTGGTTTGAGTGAGGTTGTTGTGCATAAGGTCATTGTATTTAATTAGGTCACCACGATGATATTAGTATGTTATGATGCTAATGTGTTGGCTAATATAGAACATGAGATGCATACCATCAAGGTGAAGTTGCAACATTAGACCTCGAGGCAAGAGAAGATCATCATACAAGTTTGCATGCTTGGTGTGCAGGTATGTGATTCATGGTTGTTGTAAGCATTAGGGTTACTTATGTGTTTGTCATTCTATTGTTATTATGGTTACGTGTATGATAAATGTTGGTTTATCATTGTAGTCATATGAATTATGGTTATGATAGATGTTAGTTGACTAGTGTGATAATATGTATATGTGTTGGTTAGTCATGCATGTTATTAACATGATGATTATGTTATATGTTGAGCATGTTATATGTTAAATTTTTGTTGTTATATGTTAGTTAACTTGATGATTAGGGTTAATACATTAATATTATGATTTTATGTGTATCAAACTAATTTGGATTTGCCTATGCAGTTGGTTATGGTTATGGAATTTAGGTATGAGTTGACCTAATTATGATAGTGTTGTATTATGTCTAGACTGGTTGTGCATATGTCATTCTATGCATGAATGAAAAATTTTTATGATATTATGTTGTGAACATGTTAGTTATTTATTGTTATGGATATCATCCTTATTTAGGTTTGAGTTGATGTGTTGTGAAGTTATGTTGTGCTAACCTAGATTGATTGTGCAAACAAGATAATGTCCCATGAAATACATTAAGGCATGAGCTTGCTTATGTCATTTACTTTGTACTTGAATGTTTGATTATGTCGTCTATTTGGTATTTGAGTGTTGGTGTCTATTATGTCGTCTATTTTTGAATGTTTGATTAATCACATGATATGATTATGTGTCTATAAGATTGCATGAGGAAATGATTTGGTATTAATATGGTTGTACTAACACAATATTTGTTGAGATAGTTGATGTGTACTATGAGTTAAGTAGGTGATAGTTGTAGTTTTGTGATTTCGACTACTAATTGATTATGACATGACTGTTACTCTTTGTAAAGGTTGATTTTAGTTAATAGATATGATGTCTTGATATTTGGAACATGTGATTGACATGTGTGAACATTTGTAGGGAAACATGCTTGGTTTTAACATGACAAGGTAATAATGGAATTGTTTATATAACTAACAGCAGAGTGATGTGATAGCATATAGTAAGACTCAATAGTAGCAAGGTAAGATAACTGGTATATTTTTATATTTATTTATGCACTAACAATTATGTGTTTATGACAGTATGATGCATGGGATTGCATGGAAAAGAGATTTCCATGAAATCGCAACGAAGGCTTGGGTTGAGCTTTCACTTGGAGGCACTGTGAACCATGGAGATTGAGTCAAGGTGTTTGTTGCTAGTGTTGTGCTTTTGGTATTTTGAGATTTTTTTGCACTTGATTTGCAGTCTTGTTTATGTCTGGTGCATAGCTATGTCACTTTGTTGCGGTGTGAGTCTTGGGAATTAGTTGGGGAAAGAGCAAAGTTAATGGATCTCGGGGAGAGATGTGTGGTACCCAACAGGTAATGAAAGACTTGAATGAAGCTCGGTACATGAGTAAGTGTAGCGGAAGGTAAGAGTATGACAACTAATTGGATTGGTTGGGTCCATTGGTGTAAATGGAGGGTGGTAGACAGTCATGAGAAAGGTAATCAAGTAAGGTAAAGTGAATAGACTTGTGGCATTAGATGCCTTGCTATGTTTGGGATTATTGTTCTCAATGTTGTGCATACTATGCATGCATAAAGGGAGTTCTCTTAACCTAGACCTTATGATATTTGGTAATCATGTTGTGATCATAATTATGATGATGTCTATATATGCATATATGCATGTATGTATGTCACTATCTGATGAGATCATGATTGCTTTATGTTGATGTTTATATATGTGTGTGTGTGTGTGTGTGTGTGTGTGTGCGTGGATGACGTTGTCTAACAAGATCATGATTGTTTTATGTTAATTATTATATATATGTATGTGTCTATGTCACTGTATGACAAGGTTTTCAAGGATCATTCTTGCAGAGGAATGATTTCTTATGCAGGTGAATGGAATTAAGAAGTTCTTGGTCTTAAGAGGAATAAAATGGGAATAACAACTCTGACAGATCTATGAGGTCAATATCATGTGGACATGAATTGATATTATATTCTTGTACTATGCCTATGTTTATGTTATGAACAGGTAATGCTAAGAGATACATCGGTGAAATGAAAGCAATGTGCTTTGTGGCATGTTAGGATGAGCATGAATAGTGGAAAGACACTAGAAGCAAGGTTGCTTGTTGGTTCAGTGTGTGGTCTATGGATGTGCAATACTATTGTTGTGTATATGGTGTGCATGTTGTGTATTTAGTGATTGTAACTATGGTGATGTGTACATGTAACATATGTGGTATTGTGTACATATGATTTTGTATGCATGTTGTATATATGGTGTTGTGTGTATATTTCATATGCAGTGCTAGGTATAGATGGTACTATGTATATGTTGGATATGTGATGTTGTGCACTTATTGTATTGTGCACATGTGGATATGTGGTGTTGTGTTCATATGGTGGTGTGCGCATGTTGGATATGTGGTGTTTTGTATGTACGGTGCTATGTACATGTTGTATATGTAGTGATATGTACATATGGTGTTGTGTGCAGGCAGTGTTGTGTACATGTCATGCATGTGGCGTTGTGTACATGTGATGTCGTGTACATGTCATGCATGTGGTGTTGTGTACATGTGATATAGTGTACACATTGTACAAGTGGTGCAATGTACATTTAGTGTTGTGTACACGTTATGCAGGTGGTTTCATGTACATGTGATGTTGTGTGACACATTGTGCAGGTAGTGTTGTGTACAGGTGGTATTGTGTACATGTTGTTCATATGGTACTGGTATACATGTGGTGTTGTGTGCATGTTGTACATGTTGTGTTGCAGGCATGCGGTACTATGTATGTGCATGGTGTAGTTTTGGTATCATGACAAGTGTATTCGTAATGTTGTACTTTGTATATGTATATGTATTGTGTTGTATTGTACACCGGGTGTAGATGTATGTGTTATATTCTTGAGTAGGGATATGTATTGTGTTGTATTTTACACCAAGTGTAGGTGTATGTGTTAGATGTCGGTGTAGGCATATGTATTGTTTTGTGTTGTACAGTGGGTGTAGGTGTATGTGTTGTGTTATACATCGGATGTATGTGTAGGTATTGTGATGTGTTGTATACCGGGTGTGGATGTATGTATTTTGTGGTGTTGTATGCCTTGTGTGAATGTATGTGTTGTGTGATTGTGTGTATTTGTGTACATGATTGAAGAGAATCAAAGGCATTGGGTGTTTTTCGGGTGTGGAAACTGATCTGGTATGGGTACAAAAGAACAAAGGCAGTAGTAAGGACCGATGAAGGATAAGTGTCAATATTTAATATCAGTTTTATTATGGATGTGATTTATGATTATGGTTTATGATGATTTTATGCGATTTATGATTTTAGTTTATGATGGTTGCATTTTGAGCTAACCAGATGTGATATGTTATACATGATGATTTGATCAAATAGCTAGTCTGCCTCATGTGACAGTAAGTAAACAAAAGTGCAAGTGTACCTTATTGACGGGCTACCAATGAGGTATGGTTTGAAGTTATTTCAATTTATTTTGAATCTGATGGAAATTATGTGCTTGGTACATGAAAGCATGTAATGCCCTAGTTGGATGGTTGGAACTGATTGCAAGAATTAGTAGCGTCAACAAAAAGAACTGGAAATGCAACAATATGCTAGTAAATCACTTCAGGAGCAGGGCCATTGTGGGACACTGGTACCCAATAGTGTCCATTAATTTCCATGAGCATTCTATGACTAATATGATGTTTTTGAGGCAGGGATATGCCTTGGTTTTTGCATCTTTCGATGCGAGGAAGCCTTGCCAAAGGATGGACTGCCCGGGATGGGGGTGCCAGTGGAACTTCGAAGGTGAGTGACTCCATTAAAGGGGATTACTGGATTGCCCTAGGGACTATGTAACAGAGAAGCGAAGGTTGGGGATGGATTTTTTTTTGTCATTAGCATTTCCAAATGGAATCAGATGCACATTGGGAGTGTCCCGCGAACAATGATCCGGTAAATTCTCACTGAGAGGACAAGTGGCGCAGGATTTTAGCGCTAGACATTACATGCAGCTTTGACTCTGACAGTGGATTTTGGACTTCTTGGGAAGGAGGTGAATCATGGTACTACTTTTGAGGGTGGAGGTGTGAGCATTCGATTCCCTTGTTGTTGATACGGGCAACATATACTTTTATTTGTTGTTTGAGAAAATGTGTATATGTGTCTACTATTGTAAATACTGTAATGAGATATGCTATAAATCTCCAGTACACAGTTTGATTGTCATGAAGGGTTTTGCTTTTGAGTAGGTTATTCATTGTAAATATTGAAACGAGCTAAGTTATAAAGCTCCATGGGTAGTATGTTTTCTTTTCAGCATTTTTGCTGAGGTATATGTGTGGTTGAACACCGAGGACGATGTCCCCCAAGGGGGAGGGTTCGGTAATAGCCCTGGTCAAAAATCCATGTAAAATAATAACCACGGTTGATGGGACATGTATTCCAAGCTGAATGGTGGGAAAAATATCCTAGTGGGTGTTCATTCGGTTTATTATGGCTAAAGGAAATTGGAAAAGGAAAAGGAAAAGGCTTTGGAAAGGCATGAGGCATTAATTGGCATTTTATTTATAAAAATAATGGAAAATAGGAGAAAAGGGAGGTGAAAGGTCACAAGTTGCATGTGAGGGGGAAAATAAAGGAAAATAATGGAAAATGAAGAAAATAGAGGCCTCATGATTAACACAAAGTACTATGAGGATCAGTTGGTACCTTTTATCAGTGCACTTTGGGAGCTCTCTCTTTATTCTCTCTCTCTCTCTCTCATACTCTTGGATACTTAGAGTTTTCTTGGAGAAATCTCGAAGAGTGTGGATACTTATTTGGAGCAAGAAAGCACATGTGGACATCAGGATTAAAAACTACAATGAGATTTGATCTCAAGTACTGAGTTGCATGCCTATTTTCCTCAATATTTCTAGCATGCATGGTGTATGCATGTGGATTTGACTAGCCTTGTCATTTCCTAGACAACCATGGTATTGTGGGTTTATTTCCATTGATTGTTTTCTGGTTGGTTCTCATGATTCCTTTAGCTGTTGGGTTGAGTTATTAGTTCCTGGAGCCTTGGTTGGACAAACACCCTAGAGCTCGGCAGACAGTTTTTGGGTTGATTTACTACTCCTAGATCCTTGGTTGGATAAATGCTCTAGATCCCTAGGTGGGTTGAGTTAATAGTCATGGAGCCTTGGCTGGAAAAACGCTCTGGAGCCTGGGAATAGCTGGGGTTGAATTACTAGTCCTGGAGACTTGGTTGGAACAAACACTCTGGAGCCCTGGAGTAGTTTTGGTGGAGACCAATCCGCGATGGCTAGTGATGTCCGACTGTGAGGCGGAATCACTGGTTTGGGGTTGAGACGATTTGGTCTCTTGAGCCCTATTTTGGTGTTGATTGATGTATTTGATAAAGTTCCACATTCATGTATGGTGTTATTGTCAGTATTTACATCCTATCACCATTGATCAAATGGACTCGTATCATGTCCTGTTAGTGTCCCATAGTCAAATTTTTTTCATTTCATTAGGTTTTCAAGTAAAAAATTTGTCACTGGGTATTAGGTATAGGACTATTTTCCACTCCTTTCAAAATGTTTATATGTTGGTCCGTGTCACCACTCAGCTGAGTGTATGATCATTTAGAGATTATCATCATCATTTCAATCATATCCATGATGGTTTCATTCAATTCAATGTCTCCATTAGGTCATTAGGGTTTCAGTCACCAAAACTATCATTTCATACATAAAATCCAACAATTGGAGTGGTAATAGGTAACTTTGCTCAATAATTTTTGGTTTAAAAATGTAATTTATGCTTCAAATATGTAATAAGTTCATCATGTTCCTAAAGTTGCATAAGAAAGTTTCAAACATACAAGTTTGCAAAGTAAAGTGAAAAGACATGTAGTGGGCCATCCCACTACCATGAAGAGCTCTCATTCATCACCGAGTATAAAAGGGTAATATGGGTTATTTTTTAACTCATTTGCACTCTTATATATCTCAAGAGCTCCTTTTCACCATCGTGCAAACTCAAAAATAGAAAAAATTGTGAAAAAACGAGGGTTTTGTTGCATTTTTGGAGCATTGCGACCCATAACATGACCCTTATGCACGGTGCGACCCTCGAAGTGACCCTTCTACGAAATTTGCAGTGTTCTGAAAGGAAATGTTTCTTCATGGTTTCAAGACAAATTTTTTATTTTTCTAGCTTCCAAATATTTTTCAAAGACTCATAAGCTTCTAAAAAAAATAAGTTATCATCTACACCATCTTTTCAAGCAATTTCATCAAGGATAAAGTGATTTCTTCTCTAGGTTTTCTCCAACAAAGTTTTTAGCAGTTTTCGTTCTCCATTGTTTTGGTGAAGGAATCCTAGATTTTATTGTCTTACATTATCACATATCCTACATGAACCCCTAAATTAAAATTTCCTACCAGTCACTACTCATTCATCACTGAATTCATCAAACCCTAGTCTTCCACTACGTTTTCATTGCAAGAATTCACAAACCCTTCACTTCCACATATTCATCTCATGAAATAGACTTACAGTTTTAACATCATACTTCACCTTGCTTCCACAAAACCTTTGAGGAAACTCCCAAATCATTATTACACTCAGCTTTGCTTTCAAATCATTGTTTCCTTGTCATTTAAACCCTAAAATCCATCTTTTCCATCAAGATCATTTGGCTAGGGTACTATCCTTCAAAAAATTTCATGGAGAGTGAAAGAGAGAGTGAAATGAAAGTGCACAAGGGAGGAAATAATTCAATATTTGAGCCATCCAACCTGAGACAAATAAATTCTTCTCCATTTGCCCAAAAATGTTTTAGAAATGTTGGTTGTATGAAGTTTTGTGAGAAGATCACAGAGCTTGGTTGTCAGGTTCCTTTGACAAGCCTTTTTTCCCACAATTTCAGTATAGACATGGTTGTGATAGCAAGTATAGAGTTAATTGTTTAAGCATATATTATTTCTTTAGCCAATAGGAACAATAACCTTCAGAGGGACATGGTTGCCCGCTACCAAATATAGAATCAGATTGCGAAAATCAAAATTGGGCAATTAAAAAGAAAACTGCAAGAAGTCCAAGACAAGCAAAGGGAGTCAATAAAAAGGGGTAAAGGAGTGAAATTGGTGGCTAAAACATCCTTATATGTTTATCCTATCATCCATATCAGTCAAGGAAAAAAAATTGAAATTTTTGGAGCATTTTGAAATTTTTTGAAATTTTGCAAAAATTGGTGCACAGAAGTGTCGCGCAGAGGCGCAAGTCTTTCTCCCAGGGCATCCAAATCAACTTTTTTATACATGGATGGGTGTATATTAATGATTACATGCAAAATATGAACTTTGGTATTCATGAAAACTTCTAATTTTTATGAAAAACTAAAAAATCCTCACATTTTTCATACTTCTGCCACAAATTTTGCAGAGGCGCGGCGCTTTTGGAGACACCTTGGGAGAATGAGTTTTTGAAGGCCTTCCCATGGGTTATTTTCAAAAATTAAAGATTTTTTGGAAACTATACAGACATGGATATTTTATCATTTTTTCATATTTTAATTTTGACTTCAGGAAGGTGCCTAAAAATGGCCTCCAAGATGGCGTGACTATTTTGCAATTTTCTGAGATTTTAATTAAAATTTTCACTGTGTAATTTTCTCCAATTTCTAGTTTAACTTTTGTAAAAGTCAAAAGGTGAAAGTAGAAGAATGTAAAAGTAAAAATGTAAATTTAAATGGTAAAAATGGAGTTGAATAGGTGTATTATCCTCCATTTATTGCTTTGAGGATATGTCTCTTGATGGTTAGATAAAGGAGGAATTTGTTATGTAACCTCTCTAGTGTGTAGCAGAATTTGGATAGATGCATGTATTTGACTTTCTTGCTGGAAAATTCGACCTCCAAGGGAGGATTTAAACCTCAATGGCTATATGAAGTAGTTTGTAATCAGTTTCAAAGGTTGGATGTTGTGGAATTGAACCTTGGACACTATTGTATTTGTTAATTTGGCAGGAACTAATAGACAGAATTTGCAACTATTGTAGTGGGATTCCTATGTTATGCATTTTAGTAGTGTTTTCTCTTATGTGATCATATGTTAGAATGTTTTGTACCTTCCATTTAATTTCCATGCTATTTTTGTTTTCTTTCTAAGTTGATAAACATAATTCATTGAGTTTAATGCTCTCTTTTGGAGAAGCTTTCACATTTATGTCCATTTTCTTCTAATATAAATGAAGTCATGACTCTCATGCTCATTTTGAAACCCTATCTATCTATTCTATACACTAAAATACCTCTAAAGTGCTAAAGTATGTGCCTACCTTGCCCCATTACATCTCTGCAGATCTAATTCTCAGAGCCCTGGCCTTATCCTTCTAGACCTAAAACCACCATTTAGCACAAAACCATCAAATCAACCAAACCCTAATCCACATATCTAGCCTAATATATTTCATGATCTAGTCAATTGGATTTGATCTCATTGAGAGAGCCCTCTCAGCCTAGTAGGGCTAGCTACTAGGTCAAAGCGGTCTGTGGTTACCTTTGTTGGTCTCGTTTTCAGCCTTCGGACAATCGGTGGAGTGCTAACACTTGGAATATGGCATGGGGGTGATTCGCTAAAGTGAGACTTGGCTCAAACAATCTATGGTCGGGTGGAACGTGGAAGTCCCATCTCCGGTTGGTTTTTACATTCGGTAATGAAGAGATCATTCCTCTCGTATTCGATATGCAAATGTAATAGTTCATGTATGGATTTTATTGTTGTTGTATGCATTGTATTTCTGTTGTTATTATGTTGGTTATCAGCATGTATTCGATCAGTGATGATGTATGGCTCTATCCATGTTTTTACCTGTAAATGAATACACAATGTATCTATGGTCAAATATATTGTACTGTAGCTTATGATGTAGGGGAGTAATGCTTCTTATCTATTCTCAGATAAGTAAGAGACCCCTATGTTTAAATATGTTGTTTACACTTGTAGATGAAATGTTTGTGACATGTTTGACGAAATGCCTTTCATGGCTAGTTGGGGTCCAGACGAGTTCTTGATGATATGATTGCCTCCATACCTTTGTTTTAATGTTATTTATCCTATCCTAAAGTTTCATGAAGTTCTGGGCAGTGACTTGGGCTCTGGGGCTAAAAAGGTGGCACAAATCCTAGAGTTGCAGGCAGAGAACTGACTTTTTGTGGTTGTGGCTTCGACCTTGCCTTGACATACCCGTGGCTATGGGCTTCTAGCCACTCCCTTGCCCTTAAATTCCTGTGCATAAGGGTCAAAAGGGTCAAAATTAGTTCCCTCTCAAGGTTCAGGGGTCTGCGAGGTTGGGTTGCCTCTTGGAGGTGTTGTTGATGTTGTGTAAGGTCTGTTTGTGAGGTTTCCATCGGTTTCACTTCCTTAAGGACATCTAGGAGGTTGAATCTCATATTAGTAGCCTCTCATCACATGTTTACCCTGGTTGGCTGGTTACTTGGGTATATGTGGGAAGAGGGTGTTACAATATTCCTATTCTTTCATTTCTTTATCAAATGAAGCGGCCCCATTTACAAATGTTAAGGTTGGAAAACTTGGAGATCATATTATTGATCCACCAATACCAGGTCCATCTTCCCCTCATAATCAAAATTTGAATATGTTTTTTAATCTAGAATTTGGTGTGATTAATGATATTGCTTCTTTAGGATACACCTCTTATCCTCTGTTGGCTACCACTTATGATCCTCTTTGTCTTCATTCATCAAATCAACTTATTTCATCAGTCTCACTTGAATCTTATGGTGATCAAATACAAGATGATGTTGTTATTCAAGCAGAATAACAAGATGCTAATAATATATTTTATGATGATTATATGTGGGCCTCAGTTTGTGATCAAGAATATGTGAGTTTATATGATCCTTCATTTATCTTTCTTTCCCCTCTTCACCATTAACTCACTACAGATCATCTCCTGACATGTTTACTAAAATTGTTATACCAATTTTTTCTCTAAATTATTTTGATCCTTATTTTGTTGGTCTTGATAATAATTAGGAGGGGTGTGAATAAGGGGAGGAATCTATTATTCATAATATATCTCATTCCTCATTTTTAATATGTGAAGAAGCGGAATTTGTAACTCCTTGTGCTCAAGAAAATTATTCATTTGATTCATCCAACCATTAAGAGTCCCTATAATTGAATGTGAAATTTGATCTAGCTAGTGGCATTCTTAATATATTCATTGATACATCTAGTGATGATTTTGCATATTTATTTCTTGATCTTTCCAAGACATTGGTGTTCGATGATTTACCATTTGATAGTTTGGAAACTTGTCAAGAGGTCAAGGCACTTCAACCCTTGTTGATGGCTATGTCAGGATATCACTATCTTGGTAAGGTTTCCGAACATGGTTAGATCAAAACCCCATCACATGAGAATATTCATGACTTGATTGAATGTGCTGAAAATATATCTCACTTTCGATCTCAAGATTCTTCACCGTCTTGTTTTACATATCATGATCCGATTGTCGAATTGTTAGAAGAATCTTACATGGAAAACCCTTTTTCTAGCAATAAGTTTCAATCTTTATTGATGTTTGCTAAGATAGAAACTATGGATGAATATAATTTTATGAGACACTGTTGAGATGCATGTGACCATCAAGACATAGCGATAGATTGTTTAGCGTCGTCTTTATTGTTATACTTTCCTTCTAATGTTTCTGGGTTTAAACTATTGGAGAAATATTTATTGGTATATATTTCTCCTTTTACACTTTGCTTGATAGCATTCCTTACTACTCCTTCCCTCGCCTCCATAAGTCTGGAACTGCTTCGATGGTTACATTGGAAATTTCACTTTGCGTAATCCTAACCTTCTCTTTTGTTAGTGTAGGAGTAGGTTTAGTATAGTCTTATGTTTGATCATTGTTCTCTCGGTTGCCTTTTCCTTTTGAACTTTTATTTCAATTTTGTTTGTAACAAATTGTGCATGAAATTTGTGTTGTTTGGATGTAAAGAATTGTGGCAAAGTTCAAGAGGACATTGTACAATTGTCAACACTTGGTAAATTGTTAATCCCCCTCTTTTTCTGGGCCTCGTATCATTAATAGTCCATGACGCTTAGACGAAAAATATGTTTCTTTCTCAAAGAAAGCCTTGGAAAATCTATGATGCTTGTATCCATAATATGATCTTCTTCCTTGAGTCGACATTTTATATTTGGTTGGTTTTAAGATGTCAAATCGATCAAGTAGAGAAGGGAAGGGAGGAAACTTAAGCGAGCTAACTTACTTCAGAGGTATATACTTAAGAGTCTATGTAAAATAATGAACAACCTCTTTTAATTCTGAAAATAAGTCGGGATCCATCGTATGCTCGTGGAGATATAATCATCGATAAAATTCCAATGAGCATAAAGTAATAAAATAAACAACAAGTGAAAGAAGAGAAAGGTTTCTTGGGAAGAGAGGTGAAGCAAGCAACTTGAACGAGGTACTAAACAAGCTTGTTGGTAGCAAAAAAATGTTTGTGATTCCTTGAAGTGACTTTTTCGAGGCACTGAACAGGTCTACTGGCAGGGAAGCAACACCAGAGATGATATTAAAACTTTGACATTATATACTCACGTGCTTATATACTCCTAACCCCTAAAAAAACTGAATCCTAACTTTCCCATGAATGTGTTAAGTCGGTGACAGGAATGTAGGAGACTAAATCTTTAATAGAGCTAAGTAAAAAAATCTAGTAATCTATGCGATGAAACAATACTTCCTGAAAAGTTGGACTCGGTGCATAAAGTTAGACCCAAATAGAGAAACTGGAGTTATTCCATTGTGTCGCCAAGTTTTCTAGCTACTACAGTCCCCCCTCCAAAAATTTTCCCATGCTATGATTTTCGGAGCTTCCCTTTGACCATAAGAACTATTGTTTCAACTTGAGTCAAGTTTTATTCCTGAAGTAATAAGTTTCATAACCTTGTATTCCTTCATGTCAAGCTTGTGATGTCTTAACTATTATTTCCTTGTAACAACTACTAGGAACCCCATGATGACAGCCAATCCTTGTCTACAGTAACCACACAACTTCTAAAGATAGAAAAAGGAACTTTTTGTAAAACAAGTGAAGTCTTGCCTTGATGACACTAAATGCAT
The DNA here is from genome assembly GCA_034641835.2 of Pinus albicaulis. Lineage (NCBI taxonomy): Eukaryota > Viridiplantae > Streptophyta > Pinopsida > Pinales > Pinaceae > Pinus > Pinus albicaulis. The sequence continues at coordinate 141,247,774 of CM076580.1, read as the reverse complement.
GCATTTCATTGAGGTATTATGCAAACCTATGTCACAGTAAATTTCGCAACTCCTTGTCAAAGTGAAATGCGCAACCCTTTTGTAATAGCCTTGGGTTAAAAGTTCATATAATAAAAGTTAATAAAGGTAAAATAAGACCACGGGAAATGGACACTTATTCCAAGCTGAATGTTGGGAAAACTATCCCAGTGGGAATCACTTGTTGTGTTTATGGCTAAGGTAAATTGGCCAAGGCAATGGCTAAGGATTTAGAAAGGAAAAAATATATTTTTGGCACATTATTTATGAAAATAATGGAAATTAGGAGAAAAGGAAGGTGAAAGGTCACAGGTTTCATGTGAGGAGGAAAATGAAGGAAAATAATGGAAAATGAAGAAATTAGAGGCCTTATCAATAAAATACCTCAAAGAATTAGTTGGTATTCTTTTGTCAGTTTAGTGTTGGAATTTGTCTCAAAGAGAAGAAGAGCACCAAGAAGAGAAAGAAAGCAAGCAAGGAAAAGGAAAGGAAAGGAAAGGAAAATCAAAGGAAGGACAAGGAAATCAAAGGAAGGCAAGGATCAAGTAGCTTGAGCGGGAATACTTGTAGGTAACAGGTTGCATGTATGATTTCCTAGATGGTTTTAACATGCATGGTATGTGCATGCTGGTATTTGGTTCTTTTGTTGTCTTTGAAATATGTTTTGTTAGGTTTCGACAATGGATTCCAAACTAACCTTTCCATTTCCCGATATCCATGGTGTGATGGGATTTTTCTCAGTTTGAGCTTTATATTGCCAGAATATTTTGGATCTAGGTGAGTGTTGAAAATGGCAACAAGAAATATTGAAAATGGAACTATTGAGGCTTCTGATTTAATTTTCCCTTAATTAAATTAGAAGTAAATTGTAATTCCACATCACATGACAACTTGTAAGTGTTAACTGATTCATGAAGACTTAGTTAGCTCAGTTAATTCGAGTTGAGGGTCAAAGTAGAGGCATGTAGGGAATCTCCTACTTTTTAGGAGCCTTGGTTGAGTTATTTGTGAGTTGTAATTAGTTAACTCAATTATTTGAGTTAAAATCAGTTTAACTAGTTCTAACTGAGAGATGAGCTAATGATAGGTCCATTGAATTAAATATGATTTAATTCACATGCAGCGATCAATTAGATAACTAATAATTCACTATAAATAGTTGTTGAATGTTAGTTCTAAGAGTGACCCAACTGAGATTACAATTGAAGGGAAGATAACTATCAGTTGTATAATTAGAAAATTGTACAGGTCAAGCATGAGGTCATCGGGATGCCTTGGATGTATTGTGAAATCTATTGATGGGAATTTTCTAATTAATAGGGGCTAAATTAGCCTAGGAATGTTTGAGCAAGGCTGATCATGTAGAGGCAAGCAAGTGGTTAAATAAATATTGGACCAAACTTGCTTAAATGAGAGTAGGATTAGAGTGAGACAGTCAGCAGAGTGCAAAGGTTTCTCAAGAAGAGAAATAGCATTGTATTGTTTCATGTTCTTAAATTTATGAAATACACATACAACGAGGTTTTTAGCCGAGGCTTTCCCTAGATACATCTTGCGTTATGCGATTGATAATTATTTCTCTTACTTGTTTATGAGATTGTGTGATCTAAATTGGTTTCCACAATTTGTAGAATTGATTATGTATTTTGTTTTAGTACATTACAAGATCAGTTGAATCTATTTATATATTTTTGCATGGTATTAGATCAGGAATCACAATAGAAGAGAAAAACTAGTATTTGTTTTGAATAGGTGAATTGAATTTGCAGAGTTATTCTTCAGGACCAACATCATATCAAGATGTCTTTCACTGGATTGAGACTCAAAATATGCCCTTGAGGGTAATTTGAATTACAAAGCATGGAAGGATAGGATGGAGGCAGTTTTGGAGGACAACGGACTAAAGGAATTCATAGATAGTAATATTCCCAAGCTCGTAGTAACAGATGCTCAAAATCTTGATGCATGGAAGAAGAATGTAGCAAAGACAAGAAGGATATTGTTAGAAGGATTTTGCGATCATATTGCCTTGAACCTCCATGGAAAGTAAACTCCATATTCTATGTGGAAAGCCTTAACATATCTTTTTTATAATAACAGCGACCATAGGACATGTGTCGCAACCTCGAGAGTAGCATACTAGAGGTGATGGTAGAGCATCGTTGCAGTGTTGGATACGTGGCAAATATCGTCATAAGAAGGACTATCCATTGTACCATGGAGGTATGCCTCGGATAGTACTAAGGAGGCGGAGACCGTTGGCGATGTTGGTCATAGTATTCCTCGGATTTATGCAACTGTGGAAAATAGGTAGGAGGATCACCTTACATCTATTATTGAGATGGAAGGTAAGCTTTGTGATCAAGTTATTTCTATTTTGATTGATCCTGGATCTAATTATAGATATATTAATCCTAACCTGGAGGATAAGTGTGTCTTGAGAAAGTAAGTGTGTGCAGAGTCTTGGTTGGTGCAGTTGGCTACATGTACTAAAAAGATAGCTCATCAATGGGTAAGAGCTTGTGCATTTGATTTGAATGGTATGCCTACAACATCACATTTGAATGTACTGCCATTGGGATCGTATGGTATGATTTTGGTTATGGACTAGTTTGTATCTTCACAGGACCAAAGTAGATTGCTATGGCAAGGATATTGAGTGCCTAGACGATAATAGAAAAAAGAGAATCTTGCAGGGAAAGAAGAAACCTACATCAGTGAGGATGCTCACAACTATGCAGGCTAAACCCAGTTGTAGGAAAGGGTGTGTGATGTTTGCAATTCATATTTCCAGTGACAAGGGTAAGGATGTTGAGGATGCAAAAATCATTAAGAGATACTCTATATTGCAGCAGTTTCAGGATGTGTTTCTAACAGAGATTTCATAATTTCCCCCTCGTAGGGAAGTATACTTTTCTATTGAGTTGGTGCTAGGGGTAGCACCAACATCAAGGGCACCTTACAGAATGATCACACTGGAGTTGGTAGAGAGGAAGTTGCAGTTGAAGGAAATGCTTGATAAGGGATACATTAGGCAAAGAGTATCGCCTTGGGGTGCACCAATATTGTTCATGAAGAAGAAGGATGGTACTCTCAGGTTGTGCATTGATTATAGGCATCTGAACAAGGTGATGATCAAGAATAGGTACCTATTTCCAAGGATTGATGACTTGTTTGATCAATTGAAGGGAACAACAGTGTTCTAAAAAATTGATTTGAGATCGGGATATGATCAGGTACGCATCAAAGAATAGGACATCTACAAGATTTCCTTCAGGACTAGGTATGGGCATTATGAGTTTGTTGTAGTTCCATTCGATTTGACTAATGCTCCAGTTACTTTTATGTGTTTGAATAATAATGTGTTGTGTCCTTATCTAGACAAGTTTTTTATGGTGTTCATTGATGACATTGTTAGCGCTCAAATCTACCTTAGGCTGAAATAAGGTAAAACTCAAGGCTACATAAAACCACGCTCAGCCTCGTAGCTAGCCCTACGAGGACAGGAGAGGGCTCTCTCCGGGTCTATCTCGGCAAAAGGTTTTCAAAGCGGCTGAGATGACTTATAACGAATACTGATTTTAGGCTAGTAAAGAGATAGGAAATTTTGATTTTGATTTTTTGGGTTTTTGATGAAAAATGGGAAAAACAATTTTGGGTCCGGGGATAAGGCCTGATCTTTGCAGAATTCGAGTTGGGGCGAGGTAGGCAGTGGTCTTGATGCTTTTGATCAGGTGTATGGAGGGATCAGAACGACAAGGAGCTGAAGAGGGCAAGGGAGAGCATGGATCCTCTCCAAACAGGCGAAAACATGTAAAACTAAACAAATTTAAAGGCAGAGCACTGAAAACAATGGATTCAACCTCATTTACTCATTCATCTAGTTTCAGAAGCATAAGTAGGGAATGGCATACATTAAACATGAAATAAATTACAATAAATTGAGAGAAAACACCATCAAGAACTGAAAGCCACAAGAATCCCAACAGGTGTTGCAAAACCTCTGATCTTTCCTTAGCCAAAATATGAAAAATATGTACAATAGTGTGCCAAAGTTATCCCAAGAGTCCAACCTGTAGAATGTCTCAGAAATTACATCATATAGACCTTACTAACCCCTTTCCACACCTCTAGGGGTCGAATTCCTCCTTCTAGGAGCAGTTCCAACTAATTCTAAACAAGGAGCTAGAATATAGGCAGCCAAACAACTTGCCTCTAAAAGGAAGGAAACTGATTCTTTCACTTGATTTTTACTTTTTTAGGAGTGAATCATCTAGAATAGGTAAAAGTGAGTCAAATTTACATTCCAACCATAAAATTACATCAAGATAACTCAAAAATTACATCCACAAGAAAAATTGGTCCAACTGGCCGAAATCCTGAGCTGGAAGATGAAAAATGGACCAAAAATCTATATACGTAGCGCGCTTTTCAGCCTGCTTTTGGGGTACTTCCTGGCATCAAAATCAAGCTCATGATAGCTTTTTGGAAAGCCCTGGATGTTGGCTATCCAACCCAAGTGAAATTTCCCAATTTGGAGCTCATTTGCCCCTCCAAAACTTCATTCTCCCACAAGTACTTCCTGCTGGTGCAAAAGGTGGCAGAAAGGTGATTTTCATGGTGTTTTTGGCCCTTCTGATCACCCAGAACTTGGTGAAATTATTTGGCCATACTGGAGCATGCATAAATTTCCATGACAAATCCAAAAATATAAATTTTTCCTCCAGCAAGTGTCCCAATCATAAGCGAGCGCGTCGACGCGCTACGCGTTGGGCTGAAAAACCTGTTTTGAGACCAAAATTTTCCAAAATGACAAAAGCTTCTTCAAATTCGCTCAAATTCGGAGCGAAGACCCTCCATCATGTATCATGCCCAGCCAATGAAGCCTCGGCCAAAATCCATAGTGGATCAGGCCTCTTCTTCCGTTTTAGTGCTTCGCTCAACCTCCTCTTCAGAATCTTCATTTTTGCTTTGCAGATGTGCATGCGGGCCCAATAATGACCTTTCATGTGACGAAGCATGTCTTTGTCTCTATTGGCCTTTGCCAAAAATTTCTTCAGATGAATGTTAACATGTGTGAGGCAAGAATCTCGATCATCCGGTGTCATATCACCAGGTCTCTTCCGGGCCAATTGTCGATCCTCACGGATTCGCCGCAGCTTTAACAGTGTGTGCTCATCCTCTAGCTGTTTGTTACGCTGCTCCAGGTAGTTTATCACCCACTGAGCCCTCTACAATTTCTCTTTCAGCATGTCATTCTCGGCCCTTTGCTCCTGGATGATCTCTTTCAGTTTCGAGCTAGGAGAGATCGCATCAACATCGATGAATGTGAAATCAGTGTCTCGATCACCTGATGTGCCCTCATCGTGCATAGGCCTCTTGCCTTTGTCCTAGATCTGTACCTGTGCTAAAGAAGAAGGTGAGACCCCTTCCACCCTTGGTGGAGATAATACTCGCGCTGCTGATGAAGTCAACGAGACCCCTTCCACCCCGGGTGGAGATAGTACTCGTCGTGTAGCTGCAAATAAGGTCTTGTGGCCTCGCTGGTATGTCACATACAACGGAACATTGATATGCTCGATCTCAGGGATGTCCGGCTGATTTGAAGGTGCTCCCTCATCATAAACTACCTCGGGAGGCGGCTGTGGCGCTGTGAAGAAGTCACGGGAGATGAAATCCTCCCAAGTAATGCCCTGTTGTGTCAACTGATGTACCACCACGATTTTGATCAGCGCGTAATGATATATACTTCTATGCTGCTGTGCTGGGGTCTTCTTCTGTACAAAAATTTTCATCCTCTCTATGTTGTGATACATGAAGTATGGAATGCTCATCATACGTACCCTCGTGAAATGCATCAACAAACGGACATGATACGCATAGAGACGCGAAAATCTGCCCTCGCAACTGAAATATCAAATGATGAGTTTCATCAATGGTGCAAACTCATCCTTCAGGAATCTGAAAGGAAATACCCTGCTCAGTTGCCTCATAAACCCAGGTTTGATGTATGGCTCATAGTAGGATTTCTCTAACTGTTGTCGTTTGTTCCATTCCTCTCCTATATTTGGTATCCCGGTGGCCCGAGCAATAGTCTCTGGTGACAAAATGAAATCTACTCCGGCAAGGTTTACACGGCCATCATGTAAATGTAGAACAAATAGACGAGCTAGTTCACGATGATGTTGGGTTTGTGAAATCATCTCACAGTATTGGAAACATGACTGCTGCTGAAAACAATCCATTGCAAGCGGGCAAGCCTGCAATTGAGCCAAAGAAGTAGGCTTCTGCCTGAGATGCTTACCACTTTTGCCACTTTTGTGAGACCTCCGTGGCACATTACCCTCTGCTGTGGAATCACTGTCATACTCCTGCTCATAAACTGAATCCGCCTCTGACATTGTGCTGAAACCAGAATGTTTGCAAAATGTATGCTGATATAGGTGTAGTGAAGACAAAAGTTTCAGTGTATGCTCAAAACCCAAATATGTCACATATGTATCAAAGTATCATAGGAAAGCAAGCCACAGTGGTAATGGCTCTGTCAAATGGGTTTGCATGAAAAACAGTCACTGCCTTGATTATAAGAGGATTTGACAAATGAGTAGAAAAGATTGTAGTGTAGGGTACAGCCTTTGCAATGGTAGTTAAGATTTGTCAAGGGAGAAGTGGATACGGGACTCTGTTTTTCAATGGAAAATGGGAAACAGTGCGACAATAACCATAGTAAGATAATAACAATGACAGCAGTGTTTTGACAATGTCAATGGAGGACGTGGACAATTGAAAATAGAACTATGTCATAACATGAATGATAAATAGTGTGAAAATGACAATGGCAATAACAAAGAGAGCAGTGATGTAATGGCAAAGAGAGAGCATGGGGCTAAGGTGAAAAATGAGCAGGGACACCACTGACAGTAGATGCATGAGCATATATATCAACAACACAAGTTTGCAAACCCCCACACAACCATTAACATTTGTTTCCAAAACCCTAGGAAGTGATATTTGGAAATAAACATAGGGTTTACATTTCTCCACATTTAACAATGGTTTCTCCACTTTCAAAACACCATAATCATATCCAAAATTCACTGAGAAATCGTGAAAAACCTACTTGCAAGCCGATTGAGGCGATTTGGCATGAAACTGGACGCAGGAGCGAAAATTTTTGGCTCTGAGATTATACGCGTAGCGCGCTCACCCAGTGCGCTGCGCGCAGCATGTGCGTAGCGCGCGTGCTATTTTGCACAGGCCGGTGAAGCCCAATGCGTAGCGCGCCTCGTGTGCGTAGCGCGCCTCCTCTGTGCGTAGCGCGCACTACTACCTCCGGTCCACGGCTTTGAAAAACAAGTTTGCGCCCCTCAACTCACCAATTCGAACTCTGCCTTGGGAATTTATGCAAATGAGTTGTCTTCCATGGCTTATATGTGTAGAAAAATATCTCATAACAATCAGATTTGATTTTAAATTTGCTCCATAACCCACTTTTATAATGTTTGGCACTTTGTCATTTGATCACTTAATACAATGATGTCCTTTGGCTTTTCATTATTTTTCTAAGTCTTGGACTGATGAAACTTGGTTGTTTTTGCAGGGATTTGGCATTTGGCTTTGGCAAAGATTAGAGGCTGCCTTCAAATTTCTTATGATGAAACAAATACACAATTATTACAAAAAATGAAATTTGACAATTTCTAGCTCCAAAACATATTTTTGGACTAGAAATGTCTTCAAATGTTTTTTGAGAATAAAAATATGAAATGAGAATATTTTGAAACCAACCTCATGGCCTGCGGGCTTTTATCACATGTATGCAAAGACTGAAAACCCTAGACTCTAGGACTAAAGACTCTTTTTGACGAAACTAATCATTTATGACCATGAATGAAGTGACCTGAACTTCAGTGATTTTTGAGGAATTTTAATTAGCCCTGCAGGTACAAGCATGAGGAAACACAAGACAACCAGACCCCCTCGTCAGTCAATGGCATGCCCCTAGCTAAATGCAACGAAGTGGAACGAGCGAGACACCTAAAAATGATATTCAAAAAGCGAAATGATCTCTGACAGAGGGCTGTAAGGACCGACTCTAACATTGGCTCCAATGGGGATGGTGGCTCCAAGGAGATGCCAAGAACAGCAGATCTCTAGGGGAGTTAGACAGTGCCTTCATCCATTGGGCGATGGAGTCATTATTTCAACGGATAATACAAAAACTTGTGACACATTTATTGACTGAAACTTTGACTGAAATTCGACCAAAACTGACTCGATTTTAAAACTGAAAAGACTGATAAAACTGACTTGACAAACTTCAAACCAACTAACCTCCATCTCCAGAATTATAGCCTTCGCTCCGGGCCCCAGACTGAAGATGAGAGATCAGTTCACACTTGCGATGAAACAGAAGTAAAATGATATATACAATGATGATGAAATCAGCAGAAAATACTCAGAAGTGGTATCGCTTGAGTAGCCGAACATTGATCGGCCCTCCCGGACAATCATCCCCGTTCATTTCCTTGAGAAGAAAGGCGTTCTGACCACGATACGCTGCTATCTTAAAAGGACCCTTCCATAGGTTTTCAAATTTGTCGTGCTTTCCCTTATCTTCATTTCGAGCATCCCACTTCAAAACCACCTCATCCAGCTGAAACTTATCTGCTTTTGCTTTTCTGTCGTAGATCTTCTTTATGCGTTCCTGCAAATTGAATGTATTTTGAAATACCTCCTCCCGTGTCTGCTGTAAATGAATCATCTGATTAATCCTCCGCTGCATGGGATCTTCCTCACTACCGGCTTCCTGAAAAAATTTGACTACCGGGACAGCAAGAGAAGTGGGAAAAACTGTGTCTACCCCATACACCAACTCGAAAGGGGACATGCCAATAGACTGTTTTTGACTTACCCTATCGGCCCAAAGTGCATTCACTAATTTCTTGTGCCAGCCCTTTTATTGATTTCCAGCAATTTCTTGATGATATTTACCAAAGACTTATTTGAAGATTCCGCCAAGCCATTTCCTTGCGGATGGTAGGCAGTCGAATGTCCCAAGCTGATGTTGTACTTATAGAAAAATTCAACCATCCTCTTTGACTTGAAGGCCTCTGCGTTATCTGTGATTATCTTACTAGGACACCCAAAACGTGACAGAATATTGTTTTCAAGAAAAGAGATAATTACCGCATCCGTGGCTTGTCGAGTGGGAATGGCCTCGATCCATTTCGTGAAGTAGTCCGTTGCTGTCAATATCCATCTATGTTGCCTGGAAGATGCTGGATGGATTTCACCAATGAAATCCAACCCCCACTGCTGAAATGGTGCACTGACTTCAATTGGTTTGAGAGGCAAAGGCTGTAGTTTCTACTTCCCTTCGAAAATTTGGCATTCGTGACAATTCTTAACAGCCTTATATACATCAGAAAACAAAGAAGGCCAATAGTAACCTGCCCTTAGAATCTTATTCGTTGTGGTTTTCCAAAACAAATGGCCCCCGCAGTCTCCTCTATGAAAGTCCTCCAAAACTCTTTTTGCTTCCTCCTCTACCAAACAATTCAATAACATTCCACCAGGGTCTTTCCAATATAATGCAGAATTTAATATGCAAAACTTTGCAGCCCTCAACTTCAAGGTTCTACTCTTATTTCTAGGCATCCTGGGTGGTGGAGACAAATTCTGAAGTACGTATAAAATGTCAGCATACCAAGGGGAAGAAACAAAAATATCAAATACCTGCAATGATGTACTCTCCTCATCTTCATCGGACATAGCAGCGATCAAATTTATATCTAGAGCATGCAGATTTGTTTCAGCCATGAGCTTGGCTAGTCCTTGTCCTTTGATCAACTTGGTCGGTTTAATCTCCACATCATATTCTAACAACGCAGCGATCCACTTACCCCGCCTTCCTTCTGGGTCTGCCTGTACCAAAACATCTTTAACTGCTGCGTTAGGAACGTAGGCTATAATGTGGGAATGCAGTATATATACACGGAAATCTTTCAAGGCCTTTACAAGCACAAGTGCTTGTTTCTCAATAATTTTTTATTTCAACGCTCCGTCCCTTATATTTCCACTGAAAAAGGCAATGGGCTTCTCAACTCCATCCCTTTTCTGCATTAAAACAGCTGCCAAAGTGTGCTCAGAAGCAAACGAAAACAAAATGAAGTCCTGTGTGTAGTCTGGGCTGATTAAAATAGGGGCTGAAGAAAGAGCTAACTTTACCAAATTAAATGATTTCACCGCCTCTTCTGTCCACTTTACCTGACTGTCCTTTTTCAGCATGTTCGTGATTTCTCTAAGATGCTCAGCAAGATTTGGAATGAAACGACGCAGAAAATTCATTTTACCATTAAAGGACTGTATTTCTTTCTTGTTCCGGGGTTGTTCAATCTGCTGGATGGCTTCAACACGTGCAGGGTCAACACGAATGTCGTCCTTCGATATGATGTGGCCAAGGAGCTTGCCTTCATCCATGGCAAAAAGACTCTTTTTTGGATTCAGCGAAATGCCATATTTTCTGCACTTCTAGAAAACAACTTTCAAATGATATAAATGTTCTTCATCAGAATTTGAAAACACAGTCAGATCATCAAGGTAAACAACCAAAAATACATCTTTCTCGTTGGCGAAAGCCATGTCCATTGCACGTTGAAAAGTGGCACCTGCATTTTTCAAACCAAACGATATTTTTGCATAATGAAACGTTCCCCATGGAGTGGTGAACGCAGTCTTGTCACGATCATATTCATGCACTAAAATTTGGTTATAACCTGAATAGTCGTCGAGTAGTGACATCCTTGATGCTCCAACTACTCGCTGCAATATATGGTCCATTTTTGGCAGTGGATAATTGTCTTTTAATGATACCTTATTCAAATTTCTGAAGTCGATACATAAACGGATCTCACCTGTCTTCTTTCTCACGGGAACCAAATTTGATATCCAATCGGAAAATCTGATAGGCACAATGATTCCTGACTTATACAACCTGTTTACCTCTTTTTCAATCGATGGTAGCAGCTTTGGATTGATTCTCTTCAACTTCTGACGGAAAGGCTTCTGATTTGGTTTGATGGGGATAGTATGCTGAATGATATTAGTGTCATATGTTTTTAAATCTGAATAATCCCACGCAAAAGCATCAGAAAATGAAGACAACAATCTCACATACTCCGCCTTTACCTTCGGTGACAATGACTTGGATAACTTTACCATCTTGGGATTTTCAGCTGTCCCAATATTTACCTACTCAATACCCTTTTCAGTTGGTCTCAATGTCGGTTTGCGGGCTACATCGTCTTGATCAAAGAGTTCCTCTAAAGGAATCAATCCTTTAGGAATGATGTTTACTTTAAGTTGCAGCACTTCCATTTGATTTATTTGTATATCATCATTACCACCATCATGTTCTGTATCTATGGAGGTGTCTTTAAACTTACCCTTATTTTGCAGAAAATCACTAATCTCCTCGTCATCCTGAAAAACTTTCCAACATCGCTGATTGTCTGGAACAGTGGGGCGGTGCTTCACATGAATCTCGAACTTGTTGCTGGAATTCATTGGAATTTTTAAATTACTTGCTGCCTTAGCAAGTCCATCAGCAACACCATTTTGTATGCGAGGCACACACGTCAAGGTATGATCAGAAAATAACTTCAAAATGTCTAAAACTGCATTACGGTAGGCCCTCATGCGAGGATGCTTGGCTTGAAACTCACCCTTTACCTGCTTTATCACCAACTCCGAATCACCATAGACTGCAATTATTTTCGTTTTCAGCTTTCTTAGAATCTTAAGGCCAGCAATCAGAGCTTCATACTCCGCTTCATTGTTAGAACAGTCAAATGCTAGTTTGTAGGAACATACTCTCACATTGCTTGCAACCTTATCTGGAGCGGAAAATGGACTACGAATCCAAACACCAATTCCAGCACCATCAGCACCCACTGCGCCATCAAAATCCATGGTCCAAAGACCATCTTCATCCTCCTCTAAGTGCTGAAATTGCGTCAGCTCTGTTTTTCCTGTTTGCTGCCCATTGTCTTTAGCTGATTGCTCAAGAGTATCTTGCCTTTCTTGTCTTTCTTTTTGCAGAAATTCTCTAAAATTCCCAGTGATTTCTGGTATATCTTCTGCCTGAACTAATTGACTATCTATATCATTAAAACTATCAGCAAATAAAACAAACGACTCTAAGTCGGTATGTACATAATTTACAGGATGATTGATTGGTTTTTCCTTGCTTGTTATCATGTATTTCATCTTCTGCTCTCGATATAACTTTCTCATTTGACCGAAGACTAGAATTGTAGCATAAGAAAAATCTAACTGTAGTGTACCTTTCAACTTTGCCCCCCAAGATCTAGAAAGAAGCATCCCAAATCGAGGAGGAATGTCCACCACCACCACATCCATCAAGACATTCTTCGCAGGAATTTGATCTAAACTTACAACCAAATCTTTGATGAGTCCAATACATCTCACGCGGATGGAATCAAATGAATACAAATCATGGTATTTCCTTGTAATATCTAGACCCAACTTTTCCATGATTGCCTTTGGCATAAGATTGTGCGAAGCACCAGAATCGAACATAGCATTGTGCAAAACATATTCATGCAACCTCAAACTGATATAAAAGGGAGGAACATCACTGTCAGGGGACTCACCATCTAAAGCAGGCCCAAATATCAATTCAGGCTGATCATCTTCCATATTTACCGTGTCAAACATTGGATCAAAATTCATAATTTTGGAGACTTGACCTCGATAGCTGCTATTCTTCATGATTTCTGTCAAAGGAATAGATACCTTCAATTTGGAAATTTCATTTTCTAAACTAAAGGTTGAAACTCTTTCAACTTCTTTGACCGGAACTTCCTTCTTTTCAGCCTTATCCTTCATTATACTTGACTGATTTGCCTTTTCTACTGATGATGTTTTACTAGCTGTGGGATCAATTGTCTCTTTTCCTTTCTTCTGTGGTATAGGTGAATCCATCTTCGGTGCTGAAGCCTCTTTTCTTTTCTGAATTGGATTTATGGGCACATCTCTATTTCTCAATGAGTATTGCTTCTGTTGAGCGGACAAAGCATTCAGATATCCTCTTTGGTATTCATCTGATTCTTCCTCCAGATCTGCATCGTTTGCTAAAATGAAATCCTCATCTTTCTGTGCAGCTGAACTTTCTCCATATTCTTCATCCTCAGTGATGTAAATGGGCAGATCGTCGGGAGTAAAGAAGTGGTTTTTCTCACCCGCTACATCATCATCATCATCTGAATCTTGACTCACAAAATTCTGCAAAAGAGGTGTTTTAATCTGCTGCTGGGCTGCCGGCTCTTACTCTCTCTGTTCACGCTGCTTAATTCTGAACTGTGGCTGCTGTTGGCCACGGTAGTTGGGATTACGAATCTGTGTTTCTGGCTTATCAAGCGTCATTCTTTTGAACATTTTTTCCATCTCACGAAGCAAGTGCTGTTCTGATGCAGATGTGGAAGCCTCTTCTTTTATAGTCACTCTTTTCTCTGCTTTCAACCGGGCTCTCTTATCATTCAGATTCGCCTCAACACTAACAACAATCTTCTGCATATCTTCTAAGGTAGGCGGATCTCTGTCTCGTAGTGAATAAGCCATCTCCAGATCGAAACCATCCGGGAATTTAAGGAGAGCTGACTTTTTAGACGGTCTTAAGTCATCTAGAATTGCATTATAAACTGTATTGAATCTGATAATATAATCCTGAACAGACTCACCAGGATTACGCTTGATGCTGGTATACTCAGAAGTAATTTGCAGCGGATCTTTTTTCATCTCCCATCGATCTAAGAATTGTGTCTGAAGCTCTTGTAATGTATTGATACTTGCGGGCTGTAGAGCTCTGAACCATTTACGAACCTCACCTCCAAAAGTCTGGGCAAACAACCTCATGGACACATTTTCTTCATATATTTCATGCAAGTCCAAGAAATCTCTCATCCTGACAATATGCTGCTGAGTGGATATACTCTGTGGCGTGCCATCGAAAATGGGAATCTTGCTCTGATAATTAGCAGGCATAGGATCCAAATTTGCAGGTAAAACAAGAGGTGCAAATCTCACAGCCATGGCTCTTGGCGGGTTTATAATCTGCTGTCTCGGAGAAACTGGTGGAACGGGAGCAGTAGGTGAACGAGGTGTATGCGGTGAAGATGGGGGAGAAACTACTGCTGATTGCTGATCAGAGATCTCAAGCTGTACGGGAATGGTAGGAATAAAAGGAGGTTCAGTGGAAATCCGTGAACTGGATGCAATCTCAGATGGCCCAAGAGTTTGTGAAGTAGATTCAATGAATTCGGGAATGTTGGTTGCCACAATGGAATTTTGAAGATTAAGAATATAATTATCGATAGATCTATTTGCTTGCTCAACTTATATATACTTGATGAACTCAGGATTGATGACGGTAGAACCAGTGGCACTTTCGGATTTGGTTTCAAATAATGATAACTCAAACTGATCGTCAAACTCAATATCTTCAATGTATTAAAAAACAGTGGGGTATGAGTGAGATTTGACCAAAGGAATAATGGGAGCTTCTCGACGATAAATTCTTGGGATTAGGTTGGGGTTTTCATATACTGGAGGCGGATTTGGATCAGGATTTGATCTGGTATGCCTTTTTGAAGCCAGTGTATTGATCTATCCAAGAAAAATTCAAAGGACACAATAGATTATTTTCAGCCTATCGACTTCTAGACTCAATCATCCAAAGGTCTATAATGAATAAGTATACTGGGGTGATTTGCAAATCGAGGGTTGCATTCACAAGCTAACCGGAGATCGACTGAAGCAGCATTTATCTACTTCCGCTTATGCATGCCAAAAGAGTTTCGAAAGCTACCTGGCGTGACTTCAGACTCCGTCTAAGACTCATGAAACGAAAACATCAACAAGAAAACCATTGAGATTTTTCCCCAGTACGTTCGCCACTATGTTAGCGCTCAAATCTACCTTAGGCTGAAATAAGGTAAAACTCAAGGCTACATCAAACCACGCTCAGCCTCGTAGCTAGCCCTACGAGGACAGGAGAGGGCTCTCTCCGGGTCTATCTCGGCAAAAGGTTTTCAAAGGGGCTGAGATGACTTATAACGAATACTGATTTTAGGCTAGTAAAGAGATAGGAAAGTTTGATTTTGATTTTTGGGTTTTTTGTTGAAAAAATGGGAAAAACAATTTTGGGTCCGGGGATAAGGCCAGATCTTTGCAGAATTCGAGTTGGGGCGAGGTAGGCAGTAGTCTTGATGCTTTTGATCAGGTGTATGGATGGATCAGAATGACAAGGAGCTGAAGAGGGCAAGGGAGAGCATGGATCCTCTCCAAACAGGCGAAAACATGTAAAACTAAACAAATTTAAAGGCAGAGCACTGAAAACAATGGATTCAACCTCATTTACTCATTCATTTAGTTTGAGAAGCATAAGTAGGGAATGGCATAAATTAAACATGAAAGAACTTACAATAAACTGAGAGAAAACACCATCAAGAACTGAAAGCCATAAGAATCCCAACAGGTGCTGCAAAACCTCTGATCTTTCCTTAGCCAAAATATGAAAAATATGTACAATAGTGTGCCAAAGTTTTCCCAAGAGTCCAACATGTAGAATGTCTCAGAAATTACATCATATAGACCTTCCTAACCCCTTCCCACACCTCTAGGGGTCGAATTCCTCCTTCTAGGAGCAGTTCCAACTAATTCTAAACAAGGAGCTAGAATATAGGCAGCCAAACAACTTGCCTCTAAAAGGAAGGAAACTGATTCTTTCACTTGATTTTTACTTTTTTAGGAGTGAATCATCTAGAATAGGTAAAAGTGAGTCCAAGTTACATGCCAACCATAAAATTACATCAAGATAACTAGAAAATTACATCCACAAGCAAAACTGGTCCAACTGGCCGATATCCTGAGCTAGAAGATGAAAAATGGACCAAAAATCTATATGCGTAGCGCGCCTTTCAGCCTGCTTTTGGGGCACTTCCCGGCATCAAAATCAAGCTCATGATAGCTTGTTGGAAAGCCCTGGATGTTGGCTATCCAACCCAAGTAAAATTTCCCAATTTGGAGCTCATTTTCCCCTCGAAAACTTCATTCTCCCACAAGTACTTCCTGCTGGTGCAAAAGGTGGCAGAAAGGTGATTTTCATGGTGTTTTTGGCCCTTCTGATCACCCAGAACTTGGTGAAATGCTTTGGCCATAGTGGAGCATGCATAAATTTCCATGAAAAATCCAAAAATATAAAGTTTTCCTCCAGAAAGTGTCCCAATCATAAGCGAGCGTGTCGACGCGCTACGCGTTGGGCTGAAAAACCTGTTTTGAGACCAAAATTTTCCAAAATGACAAAAACTTCTTCAAATTCACTCAAATTTGGAGCGAAGACCCTCCATCATGTATCATGCCCAGCCAACGAAGCCTCGGCCAAAATTCGGAGTGGATTAGGCCTCTTCTGCCATTTTAGTGCTTCTCTCAACCTCCTCTTCAGAATCTTCATTTTTGCTTTGCAGACGTGCATACGGGCCCAATAATGACCTTTCATGTGACGAAGCATGTCTTTGTCTTTATTGGCCTTTGCCAAAAATTTCTCCAGATGAATTTTAACATGCGTGAGGCAAGAATCTCGATCAGCCGATGTCATATCACCAGGTCTCTTCTGGGCCAATTGTCGATCCTCACGGATTCGCCGCAGCTCTAACAGTGTGTGATCATCCTCTAGATGTTTGTTACGCTGCTCCAGGTAGTTTATCACCCACTGAGCCCTCTACAATTTCTCTTTCAGCATGTCATTCTTGGCCCTTTGCTCCTGGATGATCTCTTTCAGTTTCGAGCTAGGAGAGCTCGCATCAACATCGATGAATGTGAAATCAGTGTCTCGATCACCTGATGTGCCCTCATCGTGCATAGGCCTCTTGCCTCTGTCCTGGATTTGTACCTGTGCTGAAGAAGAAGGCGAGACCCCTTCCACCCTTGGTGGAGATAATACTCGCGCTGCTGATGAAGTCAACGAGACCCCTTCCACCCCGGGTGGAGATAGTACTCGTCGTGTAGCTACAAATAAGGTCATGTGGCCTCGCTGGTATGTCACATACAACAGAACATTGATATGCTCGATCTCAGGGATGTCCGGCTGATGTGAAGGCTCTCCCTAATCATAAACTACCTCGGGAGGCGACTGTGGCGCTGTGAAGAAGTCACGGGAGATGAAATCCTCCCAAGTAATGCCCTGCTGTGTCAACTGATGTACCACCACGATTTTGATCAGCGCGTAATGATATATACTTCTATGCTGCTGTGCTGGGGTCTTCTTCTGTACAAAAATTGTCATCCTCTCTATGTTGCGATACATGAAGTATGGAATGCTCATCATACGTACCCTCGTGAAATGCATCAACAAACGGACATGGTACGCATAGAGACGCGAGAATCTGCCCTCGCAACTGAAATATCGAATGATGAGTTTCATCAATGGTGCAAACTCATCCTTCAGGAATCTGTATGGAAATACCCTGCTCAGCTGCCTCATAAACCTAGGTTTGATGTATGGCTCATAGTAGGATTTCTCTAATTGTTGTCGTTTGTTCCATTCCTCTCCTATATTTGGTATCCCGGTGGCCTGAGCAATAGTCTCTGGTGACAGAATGAAATCTACTCCGGCAAGGTTTACACGGCCATCATGTAAATGTAGAACAAATAGACGAGCTAGCTCATGATGATGCTGGGTTTGTGAAATCATCTCACAGTAGTGGAAACATGACTGATGCTGAAAACAATCCATTGCAAGCGGGCAAGCCTGCAATTGAGCCAAAGAAGTAGGCTCCTGCCTGAGATGCTTACCACTTTTTCCACTTTTGTGAGACCTTCGTGGCACATTAAACTCTGCTATGGAATCACTGTCATACTCCTGCTCATAAACTGAATCCGTCTCTGACATTGTGTTGAAACTAGAATGTTTGTAAAATGTATGCTGATATAGGTGTAGTGAAGATAAAAGTTCAGTGTATGCTCAAAACCCAAATATGTCACATATGTATCAAAGTATCATAGGAAAGCAAGCCACAGTGGTAATGGCTCTGTCAAATAGGTTTGCATGAAAAACAGTCGCTGCTTTGATTATAAGAGGATTTGACAAATGAGTAGAAAAGATTGTAGTGTAGGGTACAACCTTTGCAATGCTAGTTAAGATTTGTCATGGGAGAAGTGGATACGGGACTAGGTTTGTCCATGGAGAATAGGAAACAGTGCAACAATAACCATAGTAAGATAATAGCAATGACAGCAGTGTTCTGACAATGTCAATGGAGGTTGTGGACCAGTGAAAATGGGACTATGTCATAACATGAATAATGGGCAATGCTAACATGAAGATGGCAATCATAATGACAGCAGTGATGTAATGGCAAAGAGAGGGCGTGAGGATGAGGTAAATAATGAGCAGGGACACCACAGATAGTAGAGGCATGAGCGTATATATCAACCATACAAGTTTGCAAACCCCCACACAATCACTGTCATTTGCTTCAAAACCCTTAAGAAATGAATTTGGAAATAAACATAGGGTTTACACATTTCTCCTCATCAAATAATTGTTTCTCCACTTTCAAAACACCATAATCACATCCAAAATTCACTGAGCAATCGTGAAAAACCTACTTGCAAGCCGATTGAGGCGTTTTGGCATGAAACTGGACGCAGGAGTGAAATTTTTTGGCTCTGAGATTATACGCGTAGCGCGCTCACCCAGTGCGCTGCGCGCATCATGTGTGTAGTGCGCGTGCAAATTTGCACAGGCCGGTGAAGCCCAGTGCGTAGCGCGCCTCTTGTGCGTAGCGCGCCTCCTCTTCCGGTCCACGGCTTTGAAAAACAAGTTTGCGCCCCTCAACTCACCAATTCGAGCTCTGCCTTGGGAATTTGTGCAAATGAGTTGTCTTCCATGGCTTATATGTGTAGAAAAATATCTCATAACAATCAGATTTGATTTTAAATTTGCTCCATAACCCACTTTTATAATGTTTGGCACTTTTTCATTTGATCACTTAATACAATGCTGTCCTTTGGCTTTTCATTATTTTTCTGAGTCTTGGACTGATGACACTTGGTTGTTTTTGCAGGGATTTGGCATTTAGCTTTGGCAAAGATCAGAGGCTGCCTTCAAATTTCTTATGATGAAACAAATACACAATTATTACAAAAAATGAAATTTGACAATTTCTAGCTCCAAAACAGAGTTTTGGACTAGAAATGTCTTCAAATGTTTTTTGAGAATAAAATATGAAATGAGAATCTTTTGAAACCAACCTCATGGCCTGCGGGCTTTTATCACTTGTATGCAAAGACTGAAAACCCTAGACTCTAGGACTAAAGACTCTTTTTGACGAAACTACTCATTTATGACCATGAATGAAGTGACCTGAACTTCAATGATTTTTGAGGAATTTTAATTAGCCCTGCAGGTACAAGCATGAGGAAACACAAGACAACCAGACCCCCTCGTCAGTCAATGGCATGCCCCTAGCGAAATGCAACGAAGTGGAACGAGCGAGACACCTAAAAATGATATTCAAAAAGCGAAATGATCTCTGACGGAGGGCTGTAAGGACCGACTCTAACAGACATATTGATATATTTTTAGAATGAAGAAGAGCATGTTGATCATTTAGCAACAGTGTCAAGATTGTTAAGAGAGCATCAATTGTATGCTAAGCTTAGCAAGTGCACTTTCTTTCGGACTGAAGTACACGACTTGGTACATTAGAGAACTTTTGAGGTCTAAACTGGGCCTCCTAAGAAAAATGTTCAACCAAAATAAAATTTATAAGAACCAATAGCATTCAAAATGATGATGTCAAACATGGGGGATGATTCACCATTTTTGGTGTAAAAAAGTAAAAAGATTAAAATAATAAAATAATAAAACTATTTTTCAACTTGTATTTTCAACTTATCTCCTTAAGTTTTTACTCAAATTCGAGTAGGAGTACTCATTGCATGCAAAATTTAATTCCTCATCCAAAGATTACCCATGTTGCATACTTTCGATGGACCCTGCTACACGAAAAATGAGAAATACATGAAATAACGTGATTGCAACGTCTTTCATGTATTTATAATTTTTCGTGTAGAAGGGTCCATCAAAAGTATGCAACATGGGTACTCCTTGGATGAGGAAGCACATTTTGCATCCAATGAGTATTCTTGCTCAAAATTTTAGTAAACCCTTAGGGAGATAAGTTGAAAAACAATGTTTCCTTTTTTCCATTTAAAATTTGATGATGTAATATAATATTATTTTATTATTTCCACTATTATTATATAATTTCCTTAAGAAGACAATTTTAGACCTCAAAATTCCCCTAATGCATGTTGTTTCCAAGAATGGCATAATTGTAGATCTGGAGAATATAAAGGCTATCATGGAGTGGGAAGCTCCTAAAAATGTGGAGGAATTCAGATCATTCATGGGGTTAGCAGGTTACTATAGGAGGTTCATCAGGAACGTCTCAAGAATTGCATATCCTATTACATTATTGCAGAGGAAATGTAATAAGTTTGAATGGACAGAGGAGTGTGCAACTAGTTTTGAGTAGTTGAAGCAGTTGTTGACAAATGATCCAGTGTTAAAGATTGCAGATATGGATAAAGAGTTCATAGTGTGTACAAATTCTTACAAGAGAGGACTTGGTGGATTCCTTATGCAGGAGGGACAAGTGATATGTTATTAGTCCAGGAAAATGAATGAGCATGAGAAGAAATACACGACTCATGATATTCAGTTGGAAAATATTGTTCATGTTTTGAAGATGTGGATAAATTATCTTCTTGGCAGGAGGTTTGTGTTGATGAGTGATCACAGTGGGTTAAAATATCTGTTTGACCAACCAAATTTGAATTCTAGGAAAGCTATACGGTTGGATACCCTTAGTGAGTTTGATTTTGATATTAGATACATCAAGGGTAAGGAGAACAGGGTTGTAGATGCTCTCAATAGGAAAGTACAATTGAACCATGTTGCAACAATGGGCTCATATGGGACCGATCTACTTGATCAGACCTTACAGGAAGGAAAACAAGATGATAGGTATTAGGAGCTTATGCACAGGTTATAATAGGGTACATGTAATCAAGATGTGGATTATCATCTTACAACAGATGGCTTGGTGAGATTTAGGGACATTATATATGTGTCAAATGACAATGAAATAAAAAAATCTTGTCTTGTATTGAAAGAGTTTCATGTAAAACCGCATTCAGGTCATCTAGGATATCAGAAGACGTTGAAAATAGTGAAGAATTTATACTATTGGCCGAATAGGAAGGAAGTGGTAGAGTTTGTGGCGATATTTTTGAACTATCAACAGGTCAAAGCAGAGTGTAAGCATCCAAGTGGGTTGCTTCAACCTATTCTGATTCTGGAATGGAAATGGGAGGTCATTTCCATAGATTTCATTACGAGTATTTTGAGGACATTCAGGAAAAATGATTCTATCATGGTTTTGGTAGATAAGCTGAGCAAGGTAGTTCACTTCATTCTAGTGAAGACTACGTATTCAGTCAGTGAGGTAGCACAAGTCTTCATCAGGAAGATCGTGAGATTACATGGTTTTTCGAAGAAGATTGTGTCAGACAAGGATGCTAAGTTCACTTCCAAGTTTTGGAAGGAGTTGTTTGCAGGATTGGGGACTGAGTTGGCCTTCAACACAACTTATCATCCATAGAAAAATGGATAGACAAAGAGGGTCAACGAGATACTGAAGGATATGCTGAGGATGAATGTCATGCATCAGCAGAGGAGATGGGAGGAGTACCTTCCATTGGTCGAGTTTTGTTACAATAATGGGTATCATGAGTCCCTCAGGATGAGTTTGTTTAAGGCACTATATGGTCAGAGTTGTAACACTGCCATCATATGGAGTAATCTAGTGAACAAGGTACTTATTGGACCGAACATGTTGGCAGACATGGAACATAAAATGCAGAAAGTTTATGCAGACCAACACAAGCAATTTAAGTAGTTTCAAGTTGGGGAGCATGTGTATTTGTGCATTAAGCCCAAGAAGATCTCCTTGAGGATTGGATCATGTGCCAAGTTGGAACCACAATATTGCGGGCCTTTTTAGATCCTTGATAGGATTGGACCAATGGCCTACAGACTCACTGCCTCTGACAGAGAAATTCCATGATGTTTTTCATGTTTCATTGCTTAAAAGATATTTAAAGGATGTTTATCATGTTATTAATTTGTTTTTATTGTTGGTGGAACAAGAAGGAGAATTCCAACATGAACCTTAATGTATAATTCAGTGGAAACATCTCGTGCTCTGGAATAGAGAACTCGAGCAGATTTAAGTGCAATGGAAGTAATTTGGGCCCAATGAAGCTACATGGGAGATGGATGATCATCACTATGTATCATTCATTGTTTACCGCTGGAAAAAAATAAGTTTTGGTATTTGTACATATTTATGTATGGTTACTATTGTAAATACCACAATGAGCTATGTTAAAAGCTCCAATAAGCTGTATGGTTGTCATGTTGTCATATTTTACATGATGGTTTTGGTTTTTAGCAGGATGTTATTGTAAATATTGCAATGAGCTAGGTTATAAAGCTCCATAAGAAATATTTGTTTTCAGTGGTTTTGCTAGGTATAGGTGTGGTTTAACATCGAATATGGTGTTCCCTTAAGGGGGAGGGGTATGTAACAACTTCGGGTTAAAATTTCATGTAATAAAAGTTAATAAAGATAACATAAGACCACAGGAAAGGGACACTTATTCCAAGCTGAATGTTGGGCAAAATATCCTAGCGGGCTTCACTTGTTGTGTTTATGGCTAAGGTAAATTGGAAAAGGAAATGGTTAAGGCTTTGGAAAGTCAAAAAGGTATTTTTGGCACATTGTTTATGAAAATAATGGAAATTAGGAGAAAAGGAAGGTGAAAGGTCACATGTTGCATGTGAGGAGGAAATGAAGGAAAATAAGGTAAAATTGGAGAAATTAGAGGCCTCGTCGATAAAAATACCTTAGAGCATTAGTTGGTAGCCATTTGTTAGTTTAGAGTTGGAATTTGTCTCATAGAGAAGAAGCACACCAATAGGATAAAGAAATGAAGGACAAGGAAAGTAAACAAAAGAAAAGGAAGAACAAGGAAAGCAAAGGAAGGGAAGGATCAAGCAGCTTTGACGAGAATACTTGCAGGTAACATGTTGCATGTATGATTTCATATATGGTTTTGACATGCATGTTATGTGCATGTTGGTATTTAGTCCTTTTTTGTCTTTGGAATAGGTTTTGTCTAGTTTCAACAATGGATTACAACCTAGACTTACCATTTCTGGATATCCATGGCGTGATGGGATTGTTCTCAGTTTTGAGCTTTAGATTACTGTAAGATTTTGGATCTGGGTGAGGTGGTCTCTAAAAAATTCCCAAAGGCCTAGGAATCCATTGATCGGTAATGGAGGGATATATGGTAAATCCCAGAGTGGAGACAGGAAAATTCCTAAAGGTATTGGTGAAGAAATTCTAAGGCATCCAATCTTGGTTTGGTTTTTGATCTCGACATCGTTTTAGGTGAGAGCATGATATGGAGAGGGTGGAGGTGGTTTAACCTTTGGATTCATGCTTGGAATAAGGCACAAGGGTGATTGGATGAAAGAAAGGATTGGTTCAACCAATTTATGGTTGAGTGGAACGTGGAAGTCCCAAGCCTGGTCGGTTTTTCCGATGTTTAATAAGGGCTAATTTTCCATTGCTTTTGATAAGTAAATGTACTGGTTATTATGTGGTTTTAATGGGTGTTCCCTTATTGTTATTTATCTTGTTATATGTTGGCTATAAGCATGTTTTTATGACTGATCTTAGTCATGGATCTTTTCATGTTTTTACTTGTAATTGAATGAATAATGAATGCAAGACCCAATTGGTGTTATGACAGCTAATGTGACAAGACAATGACCCTCCTTGTTAAACATTAGATAATTTTTCATTCCCTTATTATTAGACTTGCACTCTTGACCTGTAGGTTGAATATTTACCAAGTGTTTGATAGAATGTTAGTCCCGGTTGGGGATGGTCATTTCAAGTCTTGGTTCTAGTTTTGGTTTATAAAAATTGTTTCTATGTCATTTATCTTCTCTAGAAGTTTCACTAAGTTATGGGCAACGACCTGAGTCCTAAGCCTAAAAAAGTGGCACAAAATTCATATTCATTGGCATAGAACTGAGCAGAGAAGTCCATACTCGCATGGAGGCGGGCTTATGGGAGCGATGGGGGACCCATAGTCACATGGAGGCCTTGGAAAGGGAGCGAATAGGGCTATATCTCAGGGAAAATGTGAGTTATCTTAGGGGCTGGACACCTGGGGGGTTGGGTTACTCCTGGAGGTACTGTGGAAACTGAGCGACGTTAGTAAAGTCTTAAGTTGTCGACTCCATTTCCTTAACATCACATAGGAGGTTTAGTCTTGTCATAGTAGTCCCTGAGCTCATATTTACCCAGGTAAGGCGGTGAAAGTGGGTAGATATGAGAGGAGGCATTGTTACACCTTTGAGTCATGCAACTACACAATCAATTGTGAGAGAAAATTGTACAACCCCTTGTGGTAGGGAACTACACAATCCACTTAAATAGTGAATTATGTAGTATCTTGAGCCAATTAACTACGTAGTTCCTGAAGTGAGCCAATTGAAAATTCCTTGAAAATAGGAAGTGCACACTTCCCAAGGATATTCGTGCACACTTCTAATTGGTAATGTGGCATGTGTTTCTAAATTTATTATCTTACATGTTTTAGTCAACTAAGAATGGCTCCTTGATTTTAGGCATGTATATATGAAACCCTAACCCTAATCTTGTGAGTGGTCACCTATATAATAAATTTATCCTACAACTCATTCTCATACTCATCTTTGGAGCTCTACTCATTCTCGTAAGCACGAGGAACTTTTGGTCACAATTGCACTGCTTTTCCAGAAAAATTTCTCAACTTTCGCCTTTTTTCATTTTTTCTTTCACAAGTGTCATTTTGTCTTTTTTGTTTCATATAAAAAGTGTCATTTATACTATTATTAGCTTCTACAAGTGTCGTTTGAGTCTTTTTAACTTCTGTTATAGTGTCACTTTGCATTTCTTGTATTTTCGTCTATAGGTAATTATTGTTGTTGGGTATATTATATATGCATGCCCTTTTGCTTTCATTGTATTTCTTGCTCGATGTGAATGACATATTGGTTAAATCTTGGGTCGATGCACATCCTTCCTCTCTCAAGTTAACAAATTTCGAGGTTGGCCCTCTGTTAGAGAAAACTGCGCAGATCCCAGATCCTTCTTCCCTCCTCAATTGCGCATTATGCAATCTCTTCTAGCAGAGGATTCCCCTTGCCCTATACAACTATGCACTACACAATCTCTGGGCCCCAACTACACATTGTGCAATACTAGTCAACAGCGAGGCCCTCTTTCCCTCTGCAACTACGTAATAAAATGCCTTTCTCCAGCAGCAACTTCACATTATGTAGTTTCAGTCCCTAGTTAGTCTCCTCTGCAGTCAATATTTGCATAACCTTCCTCAAAATTTGTGAAGTGATAATTTCAAGTGACCAATGCGGTCACAATACTTCCCTTGATCCAAAGCATTGCACAATCCATCCTCTCAATAGTTGTCTCCTGCTTGTTATTAATTAGATTAACTGATAATTTGCGAAACTAATTTGTTGTTTCCATGACTGCATTTGTTTTATCGAGTACTGTAGATCTAGAACACATCAGTATTTCATCATCTACAAACATTATGCCTCCAAAGAAAATATCATCAAAGGAGGCCATAAAAAGTGGTACTGAAAATTCCATTGACAATAGCTCGATAGGAGTGCCTATCTTGTCAAACACCTAATGCTTCATTGACAAAGTTTCTACTATTACATGGCTCACCATCAAGGATATATTCAATTCAAAGGATTCTACAGAGGATCTGGAAGATAGGGAAGTTTATGAGAATATCAAGCGATCAAGGTTCCACGAAGTTTCCTGTAGGTATCTTTTGTTTCCTTGTGCCAATGCCATAAAATGGATATTGTAGGGTCTAGACACTAAGAAAATGATGCTCAATAGTGTTAGTGGGCAACAACTTGCCTCATACCAACCACTTGAATTTCAATCATATTATAGGTTTCCCAAGTCTAAGCAATGATTGGATTCCTCATTTTATGCAGCTTGGAGTTATTTGAACACCAGAGAAGTGACAAAGTTGTGGTGGAAGGAACCAAATAAATTTCGCAAGAAGCCTCATGGTACCTATAAGACCAAGTTTCTCAGAACAATTTACCAGTACTTGATGGCTATGTGATGCAGGATATATGGACAAAAGAATATTGAATCCGTCAATGAATGTTGGATATTCATGCTTTATCTGCTCGTCACGTAAGGGAAAGTATTCAATTGGGTAAATTTGTTATCCCAACAATTGAAGCTTAATTTGAACAAGGAGAAAGAACCAAAATAGGGAAAGAAACAAGTTCTACATGTATGCCTACTTACTAGATGGTATTTTTTCTTGCCATGAATTCCCAATTCTATAATAGAAGTGGACACCAAGGGAGATCCCTATCAATATGCATTGCAGGTTGTTGTTTGAGTACAACTATAGATGAGTATATGACAAGCTTGTTGAACACTTCTTCATGATTTTATATTGGATGATCTTTGAGGAAGAAGACCCTTGCATGTCCCATGAGGTTATGAAAGTAGTTGCAAAAACAACATATTAGTTTTCCTCTCCTAAAGGCACATACCTTAGAGTGTTGGGTCCTCAGAACCATCCACATATTTTTCCAAGGTATGTCACTGATAAAGTGGTCATGCGGGAGATTGTTTATCAACTTAGCACATGTCTATATTATTTGTTGCAGAAGAAGAAGAAGACAACTTGTCCTACCTTTCCTCTGTAGGTGGGATCCTATGAGCTCAAGATCTTGAAGGCCACAAAGACAGAATTTGAAGATCTTACCAACCTTAGGTTCGGTGAGATGAAATTTCAAAGATATGATCCCAAGGGAGTGTGTTAAAGACATTGTTCCAAGATACATTTTTCCTAGACGTATAAGTGTTATTGCCAGAAAGAGGAGGAGAAAATAAATAATTGGTACAATTCCTCTCAAGCGCATGCACCAAGAAATGAGGTAGGCCATTCCAATGTTGTTCATGATCAGTTTACGGTCCAATAAGGGAATCAACAGGAAGTTCCCACTCCAGTCAACATTGTCAAGTATAAGAGGCAAGTTGTGCATAATCCTGAAGCAACAAGGAGCCAAAAGTTTAGAGAAGATCGTATTATTCTTAGAGCCTCCATTGCAATAGAAAAGAGGTGAAAGAAGTTAGAATAATCAAAGAAGAAGCAGTAGGAAGAAGAAATAAGAGAGGAAGAGGAGTGAAAACAAGAAGAGGAATATATGTAGAAAGAGGAATAGGAAAGAAAACAAAGAGAAGAATTGCATAAACAGGAAGAGTTGCGAAAGTAGGAAAAATAAGAAGCCCAAAGGAAACACTGGGAGGAAACATGGAAAAAATAAGGAGAAAAGAAGAAAGACAAAAGTGGTTTGAGGAAGAAGAAAATTAGAAGCAATTAGAGGATGAAGAAAGAAGACACAAGCGGGATGAGGAATTTGTAAGAGAAATTGAGGAGCAAATATAGGCCCAAGATATAGAGATTGAATGAGAGTTGGATAACAAAGAGGCAGACATTTTTCCTATTATAAAATAGACCAGCAATAACCCTTCATGTATCCTTACTGGTGGCCACATCCTATTCGGTGAAATGGGAATATCTCCTCCAAAAGATAACATGGTCATGGATATTTCCTACCTTACCTTTGATTAGTTAGAGAACATAATTATGCAAGAAAGGCAGAAGTATTTTCCTAATGAACTGGTTCATCCAGTTTCCATTCAAACGGAGAGGGTAATTGTGCCCTATACCAATAAGAATCTGAGAACAGTCACAACAACAAATGCAGCATTTGTAGAGGCTACAAAAGTAAGCATTGATATCTTGATGGGGGGAAACAAGCAGTTGGAAAATGATCCGTGTTTATGAAAGAACACAATAGAATACACATATAATCATAAATACAAATATGTAGTGGAAATAACACTTCATTGCATTAATATCAAAGAATTGAAATTTGTTTACAGACAGAATGGAAATAAACTAGCTAGGGCGCTGGTAGCTTATCTCTGAGAAGAGATGTGGTGGCTACATGCCTATGAATTGTGTTACAATGAATTCGAGGACCTATTTATTATTGAGAAGCAATAGAAAACCATAAATATCCAAAAACCTAACCCTAAGAGATGAAGCGCCAAAACTATGGGCCCCGTTTGGGTAAATTGGTACATCAACTTTGCGGGGACGTAACTTTGGCATACGATCTCTGTTTGACGAGCACCATGCCTCGTTAGAAATATATTATTGAGGACTACAACTTTTGATGTGAGCAATGTCAAAGATACTTCCACGGCGCTCCTGATTTACCCAAAATATGTCTTTTAGTGCCTCAAAACGGCTCTCGAATTTCAGAACCCAAAAAACTGCTAAAAATAGTAAATTGTGCTACAATTAAAAAAACTAAAAAAATGAAAGAAAAAATGGCGGGGCCCCAAGTGGAATAGGCGGGTGGCCACCAATATCCACCTGGATCATTCCTCCCCCCTTAGGAAGCAATGGTACCCATTGCATTGAGTTCCTCCATGAGATGAGGAAACTTTTGCTGAACTTGGTCCCCAGTGAACCACTTGCCTTGGTACAGGAGTTGGCTTTGACAACCCGATATAGTTAAATATTCTGCTAGCGAGTGTTCTTGATTTGCATATCCATGATACAATTTTTGCTGGCCTATTCCATGTAGTCTTGGTTTAACTCTATTGGTGTGAGTTGTTCTACAATGTCAGAGGTGTCCAATAGAGGTGGGAAGTATGGCCGACGGCGGCCCACATTGAATACTAGGTGCAGACCAAGGAATGGTGGAATACTTAGCTCAAAGGAATTGGTCCCTAAAGCCTTGGTGCTGCTGTACGACCCATATCGGAGTGGGCGAAGCTTGCGGTGGGGTCTAGTGAGGCACTCCTTCTGCAAATGTAGCCATACTTTGTCGCCCACCTGGAAGTTGTGTGGCACCCGATGTTGATCATGTCATTGCTTGTACTTAGCATTGGCTCTATCCAATATGTCATGAACCTGTTGGAGGATGTGATGAAAGTGCTCAATGAATTTGTTCACTTTGTCATCTTCAGACTGTACATGAGCCGAATCAGCCTAAGTAGTCACAAATTACATGGATACGTTAATGGGATATAGTGGCTGGAATCCCAAGCCCACCTGAAAGGGGTTGTGGCCAGTTGAGCTGTGGAGAGCCTGGTTATAACTGTTTTGTGCATAGGGAAGGCTCTCATCCCATGTGTGTGGATGCTTTAAATCTTTCATGCGCAGAATGTGTACAATCATCATGTTGATGACCTTTGTCTGGCCATCAATTTGGGGATGGAAAGCTGTGGACTTGGTGAGCTTGGTGTACAGCATTGACCAGAGGATGCACCAAAATGTGTTGAGGATCCTCCTGTCCTAATTTGAGATGATAGACTATGGGATCTCAAAGTGCACCCACACTCATTCAAAGAAGAGTTTAGCAATGGCTTATGTTGTGATATTCTTCTTGCAGGCCGCCATAATGGCCATCTTCGAGAATTTGTCGATGACCACGAAAACACATTCATTTCCATGCTTAATAGAAGGAATACCTAACATGCAATCCATGGATATGGATTCCCAAGGTCGACTAGGGGTAGGTAGCGGAGTATAGAGGCCTTGCTTCTTGATGGTCGATTTGGAAATGGTGAAAGCAGTGTAGGATCTTATGTACTTTCCGACATCCCGTCGAAGGTTTGGCCAATAGAAATAATTTTACAGTACTACCACTGTTTTCTCGACCCTGAAATGCCCAACAAATAAAATGTAGTGAACTTCCCAAATCATATTGGCACACTTTCTTAAAGGAACACAAAGGTGTCCCAGGTGACATAACAGTGCATCCTAGAGGTGAAAATTTGGAACTTCGTACCCTCCAAGAGTGTCTTGTATGTGTGGCTGAATTCCGGGTCGCTTTGGAAGAGAAGCGACCAATCAGAAGTCTCGTGCCCACAAGAGTTGAGAATGGTGGTTAGCGCCACGATCGATGGTCGAGTGAGGCAGTTTGCAACATTATTAGTGCTTCCCTTCTTGTACTTGATGTTCAAATGAAATTGTTGCAGATATGTGGACCACTTCTGATGGTGATCGTTTTGCAACTTCCTTTGTGTCTGTATGAACTACAAGGGTTGGTGGTTTATGTGGAAGACATTTTCCTTCCCCAAATGTAATTCTTCAATTGTTGGCAAACCTGCACAATGGAATATATTTCTTTTCAAAATAGAGGAATAACCTGTTCTGATTATTAAAAATACTCAGAACAGGTTATTCCTCTATTTTGAAAACTAATTTCACCTGTATGGACTCTCTTTTTAAAAATATATTTCTTTTTCATAATTGGGATACTTACGGACTATGTCAGACAGTGTCTCACTGTGATATGCCACTGGATGCTCCTGTTGAGTAAGAACTGCCCCAATAGCATAGTGAAAGGCATTTGTCTCAGTCTTAAATGGTTGTTGCAAGTTTGGTAATGTGAGCACTGGGGCAGAGCAAAGGCAATGTTTCAATTATACGAACACCTTTTGTTGAGATTCTGACCAAAATAATTTGTCTTTCGCTCCTCCCTTGGTGACTTGACTCAAGGGCCAAGTGATATGAGAGAATCCTAACACGAACCTGTGGTAGAAATTAGTAAGACCCAGAAAGTTGTGAAGCTCTATTAGAGTGGTTAGGGTTGGCCAATCCCGAATGACTTGGATCTTGGTTGGATCCACATGCATCCCCTGTTCATCAATAATGTATCCCAGATATTGAACCTGGGTCATCCCAAAAGTGCACTTCTCCAAATTGGCACACAACTTGTGTTGCCGTAGTGTTTGGAGGACCTGTCGGATGTGGTGGAGGTGCTCTTCCCAAGTCTGGCTAAAGATAAAGATGTCATCCAAGTACACTACTACAAATGGGCTAGTGAATGGCCGCAAGATATCTTCCATCAGCCTCATGAAGGTTGTGAGAGCATTCTTCAACCCAAAAGGCATGACCAGCCATTCAAAAAGGCCCCCCTTAGCTTTGAAGGCAGTCTTCCACACATCAGAGGGTTCGATTGGTACCTGGTGATACCTAGACTTCAAGTCAATCTTGTTGAAATATTTCACCCCTTTGAGTTGGTCTAGAAAGTCATTAATCTGTGGGATCAGTTACCTATTATGGACAGTGATCTTGTTCAGCGCCCAATAGTCAATACAGAGTCTCCAAGTCCCATCCTTCTTCTGCACCAACACTATCGAGCTCTCATAGGGTGATGAACTCAATCGGATGTGACCTTTCTGCAGCAGCTCCTGAATCTACCTCTTGATTTCATCGTTCTCCAGAATAGAGCGCCGATAGATCGGTCCATTGGGTAGCGACGCACCTGGGGTCAGATCGATGGGGTTCTTGACCTGAAAATGCAAAGGCACCCATGTGGGTGAGGTGAAGATGTCCCTGTACTCCTCCATGACCTTGTCCATTTGTTTTTGTCGTGCGGAGGAGCCCTGTCTGGAAGTCATGGCCACAATCTTCTTCTTTCCCTGGGACGGATCATCAAGAAAACAAATTTCTCAGTTTTGGAAATGAGCTTACGACATTGTTTTGCAGTAACCAAAGAGATAGTGACATGTGGTGATACCTCTGGTATCCTATACAACTTATTTCCCAAAGTAACAATAACAACGCGAGGTCGGGATTCATACACAGCATGTCGCTTCCACAAGTATGGTTGGCCTAATAATACATCACAAACATCAAGAGGAGCAATGTCACATAATACCTCATCTGTGAAGGGCTTGATGCTATTGGGAAGGCAACACTGTTGGCTGACGCAGAGATCCCATCCTTGGTGAAACCACTCGATAGTGTACGGTTGTGGACGTGTTGTGGTCGACAAGACCAACCGCTTCATGACCTCTGTTGAAATAAGGTTCTTTTGGCTCCCACTGTCGATAATGAACTGTAGCGGGGAACCCTTTACCAAAATCTAGGAGTGGAAGAACCTCCATCCTCCTTTGGATCTTCTAGTTCCTCCTTCTGGATCTTCACAGTGGCAATTGTGAAGTTGGGCTCTGCATGAATAATCTGCTTCCCTTCGTCACTCCCCTTGTCAAGTTCTGATTCAGAGTCAGAGCATGCATCTGATTCATAAGCCCTCATCTCAGCCACCAGTGACTGCTTGGCCCGACACTCACTTGTGTTGTGAGTGGAGCTCTTATGGAACTCACACCACTTTCCCGTGTCCTTATTCGGCTTCATAGTGTTCTTATTTACTTGTGGCTTTGGCAGGTTGTCTTGGGTCATCATGCCTTGGCTTTGTCCTTTTTTTCCGCTGTTTGGGGGGGACTTTCTCTTGCTTTTGATTCATATATCCAAAGTCTCGCTTCTCCTGTTTGAATTTCTTCTAAATCTTGGCAGCATACCGGTATGTCGTACCAAGTGAGGAGATGCCAAGGAATTCCTTTTCCTCCTGAATGTATCTGTGTAGACAACTGCGGTACTTTAGCACCAAATGTTTCTCCAAATCTTTGATACCCAACTTTATGCACAGGGTATGGAACATATTCGCCAACTCATGCACATCTTGATCCCTTTACTACTGGAGCGTAGTCAATTATATGTACTTGTCCTCATATCTCATCACGGAATAATATTGTTCCTTCATGGCATCTCGAAAATAATTCCAAGTGGGTATGACCAAGAATAGAGAGGGTTCCCCCTCGTCCTTCTTCTCATAGTAGGTTTCCCACCTGTCCTTGACATGGGGGCTAGCTTTAAGGAGTGGAAAGATAATCTTATCCTAGTTGGAAAAGTCGTGGACTGATAAATATCCTTCTAATAGATTCAACCATCTATCTACGACATCTGCATCTATTTGAGCCTCAAATATGGGAATGTCAAAGTTTACTTGTACCTTAAAAGGAGTTGTGCCTCCAGAGTGGCTGTTGGATGCCGATCTGCCGTCGATGGACAGTTGTTGAAGGATTCGAGCAAAGTTATCCATAATTGCGTTCCTTTTATTTTCGAGGGCCTCCTCAAGCAATATTTTGATAGGATCTCCTACTCCCTCATATTTCTTTTCACCCCCCATGGGTGGCTGTCGGGGTTTGCAAGGTTGATCTTGCAAAGGTTGAACTAGATCGTGCCCTAACTCCTTATACCCTGACCTCCTTGGGGACATGCAAAGAAGGATCGAGAAAGAGCAAACTGCTCTAATACCACTGATCCAAATTTATGCAGGAACACAACAGAATATACATATTACCATAAATACAAAGATGAAGCGGAAATAACACTTCATTTCATTAATATCAAAGAACTAAAATTTGTTTACAGACAAAATGGAAATCAACTAGCTAGGGTGCTGGTAGCTTATCTCTAAGAAGAGATGTGGTGGCTACAAGCCTTTGAACTGTGTTACAATGAGGCTCGCGGGCCTATTTATTATTGAGAAATAATGGAAAACCCTAAACATCCAAAAACCTAACCCTAGGAGATGAAGCACCAAAACTAACTTTGGCATATGATCTTCGTTTGATGTGCACCATACCTCATTAGCAATATCTATCCGAGGACTACAAATTTTGATATGAGCAACATCAAAGCAATGTGCTACAATTAAGGAAATTGAAAAACTAAAAGAAACAATGGTGGGGCCCCAAGTGGAATAGGTGGTGGCCACCAATATCCACCTAGATCAGAAAAGGATTTAGCTGCTCTAAGGCAACATATTGATCATCTCCTAGCCAAGAACCAAAGGTTGCCTTCTGCTGATTCTAACATGTGGGAGTTTCGGGTATCTTTTATTAAGGAGATCCAATCATTGGAAGACATTATGAGACAAATGTATGAGGATATTGTCACCCTTCATAAGGTGATGATGCCCTTTCATGCAATACAAAAGTGGTCATGGGAGAATATGAAGGTTTTGAAAGTAATTTATGTAGTCGTTGATGCAATCCAAGAATGGGGCACTAAGCACAAAAATGCACCATCAAAGTTGGTCATAAAAACAAGACAAGCAACTAAATAAGAAAGGAATGAGGTTACAATGCTTATAAAGGGGAACAAATAGCTCAACACTTATGTGGCCAATATCATAACCGCCTACTTGCGACAGTATCATGGTTTAGATTCCTTGGAGAGAGTGCATAAGCTACCTTTCGTTGATGCATTTGCAGAAACAAAGGGGAGAAATGTTATCAGGTAGGAAATTGAAGAATTCTTGAGCAACTTAAGGTAGGTGGCCAATAAAGAAGATATATAAATCATAAGGAAAAATATTCAACAATTTGTATTCAGACCTTCCAAGTTGAATATGAAGCTATTCTTATCGTGGAACAATTGTCAAATAGGTTCCAAAACCATCTATCAGGATGCACTAGAGGCAAGAGTCGAATACAAGGCGGATCTTCTATCAAAAATAGAGGACATAACATCACAATACAAGGATTGGTATCAAAATGTTTCATCATAGGTACAATCAGAAGTTGTTGAGCTATATTTTCCTCACGCTCAAGAATAATGTATAAAGTTTTGTCTTATTAGGCTCTAGCCACATTTTGTCTTATGTGATTTTGTATCTAGAAAATAATGAGTAATGTAAAAGTAAATGGAATTCCAAGAGGTAAATAGGGAATATGAAGGGTCATTAGATATAATAAAGATAAAAGAAGCTCAAGAGTCATCAGGGAACTCAAAGGTCACAAGAGGAGGTGAAAGGTCACCTCATTTGTTATAATCAAACCCTCATAACTGAAACAAAGGGCTTGGAGGTTGAGATTTAGAGCCTTGGATTCTCTAGTCTAGCATAGGAGTGAATATCATTATTTGGAGAAGCAAGAGGTAGCTTCATGTTCCATTATTGTGGGTAGTGTCATTTCATTGTATTGTATACTTGGAACTTTCACTTACTTAATAGAAGCTCGCTCTGAGATCCAACACACTTTCATGCATGTAGCATGGATGTTGAAAGACTATTCTTTAAATTTTTGTGGTATATGTTATTACATTTATGCTAAGGCCAATGAACAATTTCATTAACTTTAGTGTATATATTATTGAATGTGTGTTGCATTCGCTTTCATGATCGTTATTATCTTGTGAACTATTTTGCAAGATAACTAACGATTCTTTCATATGTACGTGCATCTGTTTTAGGATAATACTACTACTTTTATTTTAGAGGTTCACTCTCTTTTCCCTTTGTGTGAAAGAACCTCTTATGGATTACAATTGATATCGCATAAAGTTTACTCACTTGTTGTCACCAAAGTTATGTGTATATATTCTTATGTATCTATTACAACTAAGGCACATCTTTAAGATCATCGTTATGGAAATTGACCATATTTCCAGTTGGGGATCATACTGCAAACGATGGGGGGTCTAACTAGGACTTCATACCAGGGATACCCCCTTCCTTGTTTTTGACATCCAACATCATCAACACTTTATTTTGAACAATAGAATAGATATGTTTTTATTTCATCATTGTTAAGATGGTTTGTCTCCTTTTCTTATAGTTAGAATACTTTTGCTTATTACCTTTCATTTCTTGCAATTTTGAATTTTACCTGTAGCATAGAACAATGAAATGGTCTCTAAGTAACTAGATCTCATCTTATTGTTCCCACCCACATAAAAGTCAACAAAGGAAGAGGATAATACATACTTCACACAAAATTCTGACCCCTCTTAAGTCTGTATGAACCTCTGGTTGACAATTAAAGTCAATACCCTTTGGATTTGCAACATTATTGTTGCAATACTAAGTGCCATCAATGTTTGGCGTTATTGTTGGGAAGGTGTCAAAGTATGTACTATCTTCTTCCCTAACTGATTTACTCTTTCTCTCATTTCACTTTTTGCAAAAACAAAAAAATTTGCATTAGGCATTCTTCATTTTCAAAAATATAAAAATTGCATTGCATTTTCATTCCAAAAAAATTATAAAAAAAGAAAAAGAAAAATATATTATTTTATTTTATGCCTCAAAGTGTCAGGTATAAATTAGGAAATTAATTATTATCAAAAACCCCCACTTCCACAAGCGTCCAACATATTTTTTCTCACAGCGAACCTTCTACCCTATCCATGAGGAATATTGAGGCTTTTTTAGGTGAGAAAGCGAGGATCTTTGAGGAGCTTGCGGAAGGATAAATAACTTCACCACCCACTAATACCATGGATGAAAATAGGAAACTTGAAGTTTTCATATTCCCCATTGGAGAAACAGATGGGAAAGCCAAGATCAAAAACATCAACCATCTATCCTTCCACACTTCTATGGTTTGACCACTGAAGATATTGATAATTTTGTGGTTTATTTTGTTGTGGTTTCTAGAACTTTTGACTATACAAAAGATGACCAAAAGCTCAAAATATTCCCTTCCACG
The DNA here is from genome assembly GCA_034641835.2 of Pinus albicaulis. NCBI lineage: Eukaryota > Viridiplantae > Streptophyta > Pinopsida > Pinales > Pinaceae > Pinus > Pinus albicaulis. Next base: position 141,211,112 of record CM076580.1, on the reverse strand, counting down.
CTTAAATAAGCAACCCTTCGTTGATTCATGAGCCTAGAAGAGGATAACATCACTTCATGGGAGCATAAGCAACATACTTTTAGCACTAAGTACCAAGATTATTACAGAGAAAGTGTTACACATTTTTTTGTCACATTCATGGAAATTGATGTCGTACCCCTATCATTTTCCATCAGAAGCATATTTCCATTAATCTCTGAAGAATATTGAAGAAAAAATAAATAAGTGGAAGATAAGAATCTTGTGAAAATACCTTAAAAATCCTAATTCAAAAGGATGTCGCAACTTGCAAATTGACAACCTATGATACTGCTTATTGTAATAGGTAGCATACTTTATAGCATGTGATACTATCACATTTTTATCATTCATAGGGTGTGATATTATTTTAACAAAGGTAGAAACAAAAAATACAAGAAGATTCTAGAAAAAAATACTCATGGATGTCATCTCTTTTAAGTGGTTTGGATATGGCTCGCATACCTAACTTGTTGGATCTCAACATCCATCCGTTATCCTCCTCCTATCCTTTCTCAAGCCTATAATTACAACCATATCCCATTGTGATGGCTAGTTAGAAAAACTCAGAAAGGCTTTTGGCTTTGGTGAAACTATGCTGAAATAGAAAACCTTTGATCTCAAGACTTTTGAAGGCAAGGAATTGAAACGAATAAAAATTGGAAAGGGACCTACAACATTAAGGAAGTTTTAGGTTGTAACATTTTCTCCATTGTAATACAGTTACATGTTCCTTTCCCAAAAAATATTTTCTATATATTTGGAAATATTTGGCATATACTCCTTTGAAAGTACATATAGATTTTATCAAATCATTTTTGGATTATATGTGCTTTGATGGTTTGTTTGTTTGTGTCATTTGCAAGTATTTGCTTCGAGCATTGATGACGACACTGGAAGCTACAACAACCAACCAACGAGGAAAACCTTCATAAATGGTATGAGTTCATCCCACGATCACTTCCATTTATAATTTGATTGCAAATAAACCTAGGGAAATTTTCTTACTCCTATTTGTTTTGTTCTATATTTGGGTACCATATCCATATCAATGGGAGATGGTTGTACTTATAGGCTTGTGAAATGATAGGAAGAGGATAAGGGATGGAGGTTGAGATCCAACAAGTTAGGGATGCGAGCCAGATCCAAATTTCTTGGAAGAAATGGCATCCGAAAGGGTTCTTTTCTAGAAGCTTCTCATACTTTTTATTTTTACCATCATCAAAATAGTGATGCACCCTATGAATGAGAAAAGTGTGACATTATCACATGTTTTCAGGTGTGCAAACTGTGACAATAAGCAGGGTCGTAGCTTTTCAATGTGCAAGAAGCAACATCCTTTTGAATTATGGTTTTTAAGGTATTTTCACAATATTCATATCTTATACAGAAAGGTTTTTCTTCCATTTTCTTCAGGGATTAATGGAAATATGCTTTGGATGTCAAAGGACACGGGTACAACATTTATTTCCATGAATGTGACAAAATAATATGCAACATAATGCCCCATAAAGTATGAAGTCATAAAATGAGTGATTCCTGAAGTACTTTATCATGAAAAGTCATTGAAACAAGGAATAAATTGGTCAGAAACTTGCCAACAATAATCAATAAATTACAATATAATAATACCATATGATCATCTCTGAGGTAGGAATTCCCATACTCATAATACAAGTGAATCAAAGTATAAATGAGGATATGCAAATATCCATGTCAAATAAGGAGCTTCATGTACACCGACATACATCATGTATCCATGCCTGCAAGACTCAACATAAACATAGCCACCAGACATACATCATGGATCTATGCAACAATCATAAATACTCAAACAACTCCATCTCAACCTAGATATAATATATAGGATCCAGGGTCTTCATCTCTATCATGCCATAGTATGAATCTAACCCATGAATAAATGTGTTGAGAGGGAGTGTTAATTTGGCAGCTTAGGGACAAATTTCCTCCTTTGGAAAACCTCCCTCGTCAAGAAGGACCCCTACTAGCTCTTGGAAGAATTTAATTTGGTCAAGGAAAAATTTAATTTTTAAAGTGAAAGCTACAAGTACACAAAAGTACAAGTTGACCTACGCAAGCTAGTTCAACTTCCTAAGAAGCATATAAATACACTATTTGTCACATTACTTTGGAGCATCACACCAACACATGTCTTCTTCTCTTGGAGGTTCGACTACTTCTGAAATTGTAAGTTCTTTTCACACATGCGAAGAGGAGAGAGAGTATTTTTTGATTGGTCGAGTTCATCTTCTGTTTTTGGACCTTAAACAACCTTTGACCAACGTTGACTTGGTTCATTTTGAATTGATTTGACTAGATTTGGATTTTTTTTGGAAGGACGAAGTCAAAGGAAGTTTGACCAAAATTTTCTGGGTTGTTTGACCAATATTGAAAAAAAATTGCAACTAGGGTTTCTGCAGGTCAAAGTTTGACTTTGACCATATTTGAAGGGATTATTTTTGTAACTAATTTGACTGATATTTGACCAACATTCAAGGCCGCACTTTTTGATTGTTGATTGAGCTATATTGGAGGAGTTTTGACCATTGACTGTTGAATTTCTTGTGTCGCTACAATTGTTGTTGACTTTGACCATAATTACATATTTGACTTGTTGACTAGATTTGAATTTTGGGCTCATCTCAAAGATATTGGTTAATGAATTATTGGATAAGTCAAATATTTAACTTTGACTCTTTATCGTTGAATTAGAACATTGCATCTCTCTGCTGAATATTTGATGATAATCAAATAGAAGAAAAAATTGAAAGGATTTTCCCCCTTGTGTGGCTTTCCCTTGTTCTTTGACCAAATCTTGTGTTTCTTGTTATTACTCTTGGTTATCTTCTTTGTGCATTAGATTTATTGTTATATCTACAATTTCTTATTATTACAGGAACATTGAACTATTGGATAAATTGATTTCTAATTGAAGAAGAACTGGAATAAGTGATTGTGTTAAGCATAACACATTGGAAAATTAACATTTAGGGGGGCATATCATTTTCCAGTTGATTGAGTGGATATTTTAAGTACTGTATTTTCCCCTTTTCCATAGAAATTTTCTGATTTCTTGTGCCATTTTATGTTTCACTCACATGGGAGCCAGGAGTATCAAAAACTGATAAATTGGAAACGCCGAGAGGACTACTTTTATTAGAGTTATTCTTCATACCGGGTTCAACCACTAAGCTCCCCATTTCTTAAAATTGGATTTAAATTTATCTATCGGGATATTTCACAAGAGATTGGGAGAATATTTAAGACATATGGGGATCCCCAGATATTTGAAGTTGGTCTAAGAGTATTTTACATATATTGGATTTGCAAGAGATTCCTTTGAAGGCCTTTGATAATATTCCACCTATATATATATATATGGATTTTTCCTTCATTGATTCTACCACAAGAAACTTCCATAAAATCATCTAGCACTGACCTGAAGCATCGAAGTATAATAGATGAAGCTTGCCCTAGAATAATTGTATCATCAAAAAATTAGGAGTGGTTTATACTTCTAACACCCTCCATGTATCTAATTACAGGAAGTTGAGAGAAGATTCAATCACCTTATAGATGCTTTCTTAGGGACTCTACCATAGGAATGAAGAGAATGGGGGGGGAGTGGACACCCCTACCAGAGTCCTCGTGAGGCGCAAAAGAAGTCAACAAAGCACCCATCGATTAGAGGATTGATCCAAGTGGAGGATTTACAATCCTTTATCCAATTGAAGAAATCTTTAGCAAAGTCCATTTTTTTGAGAACTGAGAATAAGATTATATGCTTGTTAATAAAATTTAAATATAAAATTATGAAAATCCCATAAGACATAGCTCAATTAGAAATTGGCATGTTATGAAGTATTATATAAACCATGAAATCAAGGTTCAAATCTCCCTTGGCTCAAACCAACAAATAAGAAAATATAAAATTATGAAATATAATATGAATCATTATTTTAAAATATATCGTCAAATAGATATTAATTTATAATTTCTTCACACATGCAAATATATTTCACATTTCCATATTGATCCAGCGCATAAAAGATATGCTAAAAAATACAAGTTCTCAAATTCTCACGCAGCTAGCGCTAAATCCTATATCTCGTCGTTTTGATTCCAACAACACTTGAATCACCTCAATTCGACACTGTATGAGGAAGTTATCACGTTATGAAGTTTTTGACAAAAAACTAAAAAGTCAACTAGCAGGATTGACTGGGCAGATAATTGGGAAAACCATACGTTTACGTGGTGCTGACGTCAACAAGGTGACTATGCATTACAGTTGTCAAATGGGCCAATCCCGTGAGGAAAAGTGGTACTATTTGATTGGTTGTGGTGATTTTGGTTGGGCCAATTACAGGCCACCACATGCCCCAATCAAAAACTAACACATGGCACTGTAGAAAGGTGCCATGTGGCTCTGGTTCATTAGTTAAATATTTTTTGTTGGGCCGACAGACCTATGTGGGGTTCGACTGCGCGACCTCACAACACATAATCGTTTGCCTTACCACTACGTCATATTGTTACTTGTTATATAACGGTGGGCCGTTTTAATTTATTGTGTATTGGTTGGCGTGTTGGGGGGAGGGCTAGGCTGGTGGGCTCGACTGACCGACCCAGTCTCGAGTCATATGGCATTTCACAAGACCGTGCGCCAAGGTGGGAGAGGCGGGGCGCGTGGCCTTAACCCCGGGTTTCGTTAACATAATATAAACACTGATGGATGGATCGAGGAGGGGTGGGTGTGTGGCACTCTGCCCACACCAGCCTCCAATCACATTTAATTACACGCGTCTAGGAGCATAGGGCCGATAGCCACGTGGCCATGGTCATGTTGTTACCATACGACCGACCCAGGGGCAAAGGAATAAGGGTGTGACCTTATTGGCGTGCCGAACCGTCTGATAAAACACACCATTATCAAGGGATTTTATGGTCGAACCCACGCGAAATTATCATTGTGTAAGGCCACCAAAGCAAAATTCGTTGTTAGTTTTGACAGAAGGTTGATTTTGTAGAATAGTTAGCACAGAAATGAAGGAGGAAGCCTAACTTGGCCATTTTTCAAACTTTCTGAGCCCAAGAAGAGCCTACATAGGGGTTTTAGGGTGTTCTGGACACAATGTTAGTGATATTCTTGCAATTTGAGCATTGTATGTTGATGTAATTTAAAATTTGAGTATATAATTTAAAGAGACAACGTTGGAAGTTGGACCTAGAGATGTAGTCCAGGAGGGGTGAACTTCGTCATCAAATTGTTGTTTTGTGATGCAACTTGTTGTCTATTTTTCACTGTTAAAATTTACAAAACTTAACTACGTTTACTAAGATTATGTGCTTTTTCAATTTCGATCCATTGCCTATAAGACATAAACTAGTTTGTAATTTTTTACAACAAACCTTCAATTTTAATTTCAGATCACACACACACACACATATTTTTTTCTTAAGTTGTCTGGGTTCTCCATAGATTACATCAAGCTTGATCCGTGGCTTAAGAAACCACAACCTAGGGGCATCTAAGCCATATAAATCTCCCGGGGATCGCACCAAGCTTGGGCCACACTAGCCCTTAAGATGGGTGGATTTTTGCCCATAGAGTTTTGAACTAGTGACCTTCACATCACATAGTGACTTAACAATACACCCCATCATCGTTTATTCTACGCTCTGTGGTCTACACACACACACACACACACACACACATATATATATGCTTATTAATTAAATTTATTAAGTTTTTATATGTTTATTAATTATATATTTTGAAATATGAAGCATTATAAATCATTATTATTTAAATTTATTTTAATACCATATCTATATTATGATTTATCTTTGGAAAAAATAGTTCCTAAGTTTATTAATGAAAAAAAGTACATTATAAATTGATTTATTATTTTTATTACTTTTTACCATTTTATTATTCTTTTAAATGAGTTTATATTATTCTTTATTATATTTTTTTTTAATCTAATGCTTCATTTCACAGACACTACAACATTCTCTTTCATATCGAGCTAACATTTAAATATTTACACTCATTTACAACCACCAAAATATCTCTCCCATATTAAGCCAATATTTAAATATTTACACTCATTTACGACCACTACAACATCTCCCCCATATTACGTTGTAGAGCGCCTTTCAGTGCAATAATATATGTTAGGACAAGGTACTATACATACCAATACTTTTATATTTGTAATAAACATCAATGTTTTCATTATATAAAACATGCAAAATGACATCAAACATATATGATAGACACAAATATATAATATATATTTTTAGAGCCCCAATATTCATCAATTACTGGTGCATATTACCAATATAAGCACATCGGTGCTTTTAGTATTTAAAACATGTATCATGGATTCAAAAATATATTATATGTAACAATGTGTATTTAATATATTTATGAAGCAATGGTGCATATCAATATTGACACGTTAATGCATATGGTGTATATTCAGCCCATTGATACACATAATTACTATAAACATATTGAAAAAAAAACTCTATTAAAACCTCTTTTTGCCTATAATTTTTAGTTAATCGTAAAAACCTTCACTACTAATGATCCGAAAATGGAAGATTGTTCTCTGACACTTTGCAAGCTTGAAAATGGGTCTTCAAAACAACCTGCTTGTTTGGTGTTCCTTCATTCATGAATTATTTCTCATGTGCAAGTTAATTATAATAAACATAAAACATATAATTCATGTATACATCAAGAAGAGAAAACACAAAGTTTGATGACGGAGTTCACCCCTCGAGGGCTACGTCTCTGGGCCCTGCTCAATAGACTAGGCTGCTCATATTTCAGTGTTAGAAATGAAATACATAAATATGTTGATTACAATGTGACTATTTCCCCTTCCAGGAAATGTTCTCATGCATAGAACTCTCACAAAACAACATGACAACCTGCAATCACCATGTCAACTTCAACAATACAAGAAGTCTCTTACAATGACCCTAAACCTCAATTGAAAATGAGCATACATGCAACAATAAGGACATAATTCAGAATTCCCTCAACTTGACATAGAGAGATAAATGTCCATGAACTGAATTATGTAAGTATTGGCTACCTCAAATGACAAACAAACTCTTCCAGTGTGTTCGAAGCACTCCAAAAACCCTATTGTGGTTCTTAAAATGCTCAATTTGGCTTCCGTATGACTTCAGAATGTCCAATACAAATTATGTTCTCACCTCACCACTTCTGCTTTAGATGGCGCAATGGCACAACACCCACTTGCTTCCATTTGGTGCATTGGAAATATATTTTATAATGTTTTCAATTTCTAACTTTAGATTTTGGTGTAATAATATTTATATCATAGCAATTTGTTATAACAAATGTATTAATATGGTTTTATGACACATATGTATTAGCATAGCAAATTTGTTTTAATTCCAATGTTGATACTCTAACTTTGGAGTTCGGGTGCAATACCTTTGCATTTCGTTACAACCAAAAGGTATTAAACATAGCCATCAAGACAACCATATGTCAACTTGGATCTAACAACCATACCATAGTTTAACAATACATAGACATTGTCGAAAACTATTGAACCGTTGGATACCATACCTCCATGTGGCACTGACATATTCCATATACAATGTCCAAACTATACCACATAGTTTAATACTCCGCTGGTGATGTATTCCCATGGCATTTGTTATGAATTGAAGCATCGATCACATGTTTCCTCGACCCATGGCATGACATTACACTGGTGTTGATACACTTATGGCACATATCATTATCCTCCCTGTTATGAAACCAACTCCAAAAATAGAAGAAAAGAGAGATCAATGCCTTAGAAATAAACCACTTCGAGGGGGAAACATTCTTTACATTACATAAATGAACAATTATTGAATAATACAAATGACAAAACATCCTTCTATATATAGGAGTCCATGGGGTCACAATATAATCCCAGTCTACCTAACAATAATAATGTAAGAGCACAATAATAACAATATTGGGGTTACAGGGGTACAACAATAACAATAAGGGGGCTACACTAACAACAATAAGGGACTACACTAGTAATATAGGGACCTAACATGCCCCTCTCCTTCAAAAAAGTGTTGTCCTCAACGCTTGTGTAGCTATGGGTGCTTCGATTGTATAAAATTCTCATCCTCCCATGTAGAATCTTCAGTGGGTGAGTTCTTCCACTTGATGAGATACTCTGAAATTGATCGATTTTGTAGTTGTCGAGTTCTTGTTTCCGTGACTGCTTCAGGTTCCAATATGATTTTTCCTTCCTCCTCAAGTTTTGGCAATATTGTTTGAATTGGAAGTTTTTCACCTATAACCTTCTTTAAGCATGAAACATGGAAAACTGGATGCACTCGTGAAGAAGCAGGAAGCTCCAATTTGTATGCCATAGTACCAATATTTTGCAACACCTTATAAGGACCATAGTACTTCGGCAATAATTTATTATCCTTCTTAGCTTGCTCGAGGGACATTTTTTTGTATGGTTGTAGCCGTAAAAATACTCAGTCTCCTACATCAAAACTTCTCTCGCTGCGATGTTGATTTGCCTATTGTTGCATTCGAATTTGTGCCAAATTTAGGTTATCCTTTAAGAGTTGGAGAACTTCTTGTTGATGCTCGATGCGATCTTCCACTTCTTGAACTTTAGAATTTTCTCTTAAAGATGATGTGATGGACGGTGGATGATATCCATAAAGTGCTATAAATGGGTCAGTTTTGCTGCAATATGGAAGGAAGTGTTATACCACAATTTAGCGAGAGGTAACCACTTGACCTATTGTGTTTGTTTATCAGATACAAAACAACAAAGATATCCTTCCAAACATTTATTGACTATCTCAGTTTGACCATCGAATTGAGGATGATGAGATGAGCTATGAGCTAGCTGAGTACCCAAACAAGAAAATAATTCCGTCCAAAAATTTCCAGTAAAATTGGGATCTTTATCGTTGACAATAATCTTTGGGTATCCATGTAGCTTTTGAATTGTTTCCATAAATGTAGTAGCAATTGTACTTGCTTTAAATGGATGAGATAATGCACAAAAGTGTGCAAACTTGGTAAGTCTATCAACTACCATCATGATGACACTCTTTCCTTCAGACTTAGGTAAACCTGTAATAAAATACATTGAAATCTCCTCCCAACGTTGACTTGGAATGGATAAAGGCTATAAAAGACCCAGGGTCTTAATTGTCTCAAATTTATCCTGCTGGAAAACCAAACATTCCGCCACAAACTTTTGAATATTAGATTTAAGGCCATCCCAAAAAAGTTATTTCTTCACCCTGTGGTAAGTTTTTAAAAATCCTAAGTGTCCTCCTAAAGGAGTAGTGTGCAGTTCCAAAATAATATTTTGTTTTAATTGGGAATTCTTACAAAGATATAAGCAATCTTTGTACCATAAGGAATCATTTTTCCAACTGAATGTATCATATGTAATAGGATCTTGCTGCAACTTTTGAATGGGTGTCCATACTTCTTCGTCCTTCTTCCATTCATCCCTTGCTTAAGTTATCCAATCTGGTTGGATAATAGAAATGACACAAAGCAATGCTTCCACCTCTTCATTATTTCTTGAGAGTGCATCTGCAATAACATTTAGCTTCCCTTTTTTGTAGATGATTTCAAAGACATAACCCAACATCTTTGTGACCCATTTTTGTTGCTCTTCTAAAGATAGTCTTTGTTCCAAAAAGTGTTTAACACTATCATGATCAATTTTTACCTTGAAGTGTCTTACCATTAGGTAAGGTCGCCATTTCTTTAGTGCATGTAGTATTTCTAACATTTCCTTCTCATAAATAGCTTTCTGTAAATACTTTCCTTTGATTGGACGACTTTCAAAAGAAATGGGTCTTCCTTCTTGCATTAAAACAACACCATTTCCATTTCCTGAGGCATCTAATTCCAAAATAAAGGTTTTTGTGAAGTCTGGCGTAGCTAATACTGGTGCTAGGCACATTGCCTCTTTAAGATGTTCAAATGCCTTAGTTGCTTAAGGAGTCCATGAAAATGCATCTTTTTTCAATAATGTTGTTAGAGGTGTTGCTATTCTCCCATAATTATTAACAAAATTGAGATAATACCTTGTTAACCCAAGAAATCCTCTCAATTTCTTTATGGTTGTGGGGAATTTCCATTCCTTAATGGCTTTAATTTTGTTAGGGTCTACCTTAACACCCTCGTGAGATACAATATGACCTAGATATTCCACCTCTTGTACTCCAAAGAAACATTTGGATGCTTTTGCATATAATTGTTTCTCTCCAATATTTTGAGCATCCGTCAACATATTTAGACATGATCCTTCTGAGACATCTTTGTAGATTAGTATATCATCGAAAAAATAATGCTTCGTTTTCTAAGGAGCAGGTTTGAAAATGGAATTCATCAGCCCTTGAAATGTAGAAGGTGCATTGATAAGGCCAAAGGGCATGACCAAAAATTCATAATGACCCTCATGAGTTCGAAATGTTTTTTTTGGAATATATTTAGTCTTCATTCTAATTTGATGATATCCTAAATGGAGATCCAACTTGGAAAAATAAATTTCTCCATATAATTCATCGAATAATTCATAAATCACAAGAACGGGAAATTTATCTTTAATAGTAAGCTCATTGAGCTCCCTATAATCTGGACATTCGCCATGATCCATCCTTCTTGTGCAATGCTACTAAGAGTAGAAACTATGACTAGGTTAGATTATACCGACTATAACATTTACTGTGATCATCGTTCAATTTTTCTCCTGTGGACATGAGATATCTATAACGCAGGTGTTCTTCCCGGAATCAAATGAATAGCATGATCATGATCACGAATAGGTGAGAGTCCTTTGGGAGTTTCAAACACCTTGGAATGATTGTCCAAGACTTTTGGAGATATGGAGAAATAGATGATTTTGATGTTGGAACTTCTAGTGAGCATAATTGTGCAATTACGCCTCGTTGTTCTTTCTTCAGAAGCTTTGTCATGACATTAGAGCTTATTATCTTTCCTGGCTTCCTTGCGATACCCCGTAATTCGACTTCCTTTCCTTCCGAAAAAAAATTCAAGAAAAGTTCTTGAAAATTAAAAGTTGTCATCCCCAAATATTGTAACCATTGTAATCCTAGTACAACATCAACACCTCCCATTGGAATGGAAAGCATTGGACTATTCAATACATATTCCTCCATGGTTAGCTTGATATTATGGCATTTTCCAAAGAAATTTATAGTTCCTCCATTTGCAACCATCACTTGACATTATGTTGCTGGGTATATGAAACAATTCAATTCCTTGGCTACCTTACAATGAATAAAATTATGAGTACTACTCGAATCAATCAACACTATTACCTTTTTCTTCTTGATATTTCCTTCTATCTTGAGAGTTTGAGGAGTGGTAATTCCTACCAATGCATTACACGATGTGGTCGGACTCATTTCTTCTTCTTCTAGGGTTAGTTCCCGATGTATGTCCTCTTCTTTTGAAGTTTCTTGTTCATTTTCTTCCTCCTCTTCACAATCTGTGTAAAATAATTTATTCTCAACACACTTATGACCTTTAGCGTATTTGCTATCACAACTGTAGCAAAGCCCTTTTGCTCTTTTTTCTTCCAATTATTGTGGTGTCAACCTTGTAGGTTGTGGAAGTCTAGGAGTAGCAACACTTCCATCTTTATAGATGTGAGTGGTAGGCTTCCTTGTTGCCATAATATTACATTCAATTTTTCTTGCCAACCTGAATGCCTCCTCCAGTGAATCAGGTTCCCAAATGTGAACCTCATGTTGGATGTTATCCTTTAAAGTACCTATGAAGACATCAATCCCGTGTTCCTCTGGAATATCAGTTACCATTATATTCAATTTTTGGAAGTCCTCAATGTGCTCCACAACTGAACCCTTTTGTTTGAGATTTATCAATTGGCTAAAAAAGGTGTTGCACTTTGTATCCTCATAATGTGCTATCATTTCCTCCGTAAAAATTGACCAAGTGACAATTTTTTTACGAGAGCAAAGCCATCGATACCATACAAATGTATTTTGTTCTAAATTTAAAGTTGCAATGCGTACCTTTTGTGTGTTTTTCACATTATTGAGATCAAAATATTGCTTCATATGTAGTATCCGTGTTACAGGATCCTTGCCATCAAACTTCCTCATATCGATCTTTGGAATATGGTGGGTCTTCCATCCAACATTAGAGTTTATGAAATCGTGATTAAAATTTATTTTGTTCTCATCATGAGTTCCTTTACTATCTTTTTCCCATTAGGAAACATCTCTTGTATCAACTTTGTCAAACATTCCATGTCTGCTTTTAGATCACTCTTCATGTTTTCCATTTTTTCATCGATCTTAGCTTCCATGTCTTCCATGCCAGCTTCCATGCCATCCATGCCATTCTTCAAACCATCCATCATATATTCCATGCCTTTCTTCAAACCATCCATCTTAGCTTCCACGCCTTTCTTCAAAACTTCCATTTCATTTTTTGTTTCTCTTTGCGAGAGCAAAAATTTGTGCACTTGCTCTTGTAATTTTGATATATCATGTTTCATTTCTTCGTCTTCATGAGTCATAGTAGAGCCTTCTGAAGGCTTAATGGGTGTTGAATTATTTTTAGGGGGGAATTTATAACCCAATATTGATATTTATTCTACAATATGCCCTTGGAATCAATTCAAACTGATCCTTCAAACAAGACTTATGCAATTCAGAAAAAAAATTACACACCTTTTTCTTGCTTTTGAGGAGCACACCATTGAAACTGAATTATCTATGTGATTTAGGATCTTCAATATCTGAAATTTGGTCTCATAGTAACCCTCTGAATCTTCTTTCGAATGCCACAGGTTTGACCCGATTTGGATTCTTCAAGGCAAAGTTATGCCTAATCTCCCACAATGACCTAATTATGGACTGGTTCAGTAGAGTGAACTTGTACGATGTGCCATGTGTCACTGTTTCCTCCTTCAGATCTGAAATTGATACACATGAAACTGCAGTCCGTGTACTTTCAGTTTTTTTACATAATTCCAATCAGATGCTCAGAGAGAGAGTTATGACGATTTTCTCGAGGTCACCTCCATTAGATGAAATTCGGGAGCCTGCAAAAACCCTAACTTCCACAGATCATCTCTCCGAAAATATTGTGAACCAAGATCTGAAATTTTTACACAAAGTTTCTAAGGATTTTGGCTTCGCATGATAATAATTTCAACTTCTGTACCTTCTTAGAAAAAATTTATAGTGAAAATTCCACGATGACCTTTTTTAGATGAAATTTAGGAGCCTGAAAAACCCTAAATTCCATAGATTATATCTCCGTAAATTTTGTGAACCAAGCTCTGAATTTTTTACACGAAGTTCCTCATGATTTCGGATTCGTGTGCTAAAAATTTCAGCTTCTGAATCTTCGTAGAAAAGAATTTATAGCGAAAATTCCACGATGACCTATATGGAGCAGCGAAACCCTAGAATCCAAAGCTCTGATACCAAATGTTATGAAACCAGCTCCAAAAATAGAACAAAAGAGAGATCAATGCCTTATAAATAAGCCACTTCGAGGGTGCAACCTCCTTTACATTACATAAATGAACAATTCTTGGATGATACAATTGACAAAACCTCCTTCTATATATAGGAGTCCATAGGGTCACAATATAATCCTAGCTGACCAAACAATAAAAATATAAGGGCAAAATAATAACAATATTGGGGTTACAGGGGTACAAAAATAACAATAAGGGGGCTACACTAACAACAATAAGGGACTACACTAGTAATATAGTGACCTAACACTCCTGCATATAGTTCAAACTTATTACAAATACTTCGAAGATGATACACCTGTGACACTTTTGATTAGCAACTCTTCGCCTTGTGGAATTTTTTATCACCCATGGTTTAATACCATTGGACCGGTGGCACACCAATCTATTACATTTCAGAACATGGCATAACCATATATGTTATGGTTCAACACACCAGAATATGATATATGGTGTTCGGTGGTTAATACAACTTCGACTGGTGGCATGTATATATATAAACTATGGTTTATAACCATATTCCAAACGATATATATATTACATGGTTTGTAACTCCCCATGGCATATACATATCACAAAGGTTCGTAACCATATCCGACGATTCCATGGTATATGGTTCCAATGAATACAAACTCCATGCCACATCGATGCCACATTCGTTGCCAACTATTTAATACTCCCTGCCACTGTGATATGGTTAGACCTTTGCTATGTCTAGTTGGAGTTCCGGTAGTATGAACTGTGGGTTTGGTGGGGCCGCCGTATGTGGTGGGCTCCGCCAACTCTTCTCCCCATTTACTCCATAACTAAACCATAAATACAATAATGCACCAATGTTTAATAAAGCCAACTTGATGGCATGTTGGTAAATTTTTATGTTGATGTAACAAAGGTCGTGGGTTCAACCCCAGACCCTGCCAATTTGACCTCAAACCTGTTGACTTTGACTGCCACCTGCGTTGAATTTGACCTACCACGTGTCATGCTGAGACACTGCCACTTGGCCTGCAAGGCCCATTTTTTTTACTTGTTTTCCATAAACTTCAGAGTGCGTTTTCTCCTTCATACAGATGCCATTTTGAAAATTGAACATACTGCCGAAATCAACGCGACGAGCTCTTCGACTTGGCGCTAATTTCATGCGCATCTGAGACTGTAAAATTCTGAGCATGTCGGGAACTTGTTTCTATCCATGACCATCCTGGTCTTAAACATTACATAGCAACTATGGCTAGACATAGCTTATGAACATCCTGGCCTCAAAACATTACATAGCCAGTATGACTAAACTCAATCAAGATCCATTTGGATCAACCAATAATGAAAGTTTTAATAAAATTATATTGTTATTATTATTATTATATATTTTATTTTATAATTTTTCCCATTATTGTAACACTAAAAAGCCTCCATATAATCTCTTATTACACAATGTTTTTTTAATAGTGTAGGATTCATGGACTTAGGTGGATGTGGGAGCATCCTTGATCTCTCATCATTGACCGCCAACTCCACTTCAACTAAAGAAGCCTTGACAATTGCGTTGACATCATTTTCTAGATCAATGTATGCCTCCCTAGAAACCTTAAGACTCTTATCATTGCACAAGCTCATATATGAGAACCTAGAAACCTCACACCTCCATAATTTATTCCCTCTAATAATTGTGAAGAAGGGTTTTATATGTCAATTTAATAGGCTCCATGATAGATGTCATGATTCGTTTATAGAGCAAAAATTTACTAAAACACGTTAAAAGAGAGATATGTTACGACAACCCCTATGTAAAGCTACAAAAGTATGGAAAGCCCATAATGTTTTGTAAAACAAAATAATAACCTCATTGTGATGGGAGACAAAGCCCATAAATGCTAACATTAATATCACTACAATTAAACCATAAAACAAACTTAGCCACCATCTTAACCATTAAAAAAATATATTACTTATATACATGACATTAAACATAATTTATATAAACACTTGAATCAACATCAACATTAATTGTCTTTTTTGAAAACTAACATAAAATCATTTTAACCATAAATTACACTTAAATTTTTATTAACCTCCTAGTCATAGTTATAGTCATGTCATTGCTTATCTATATTTCTAAAAAACCTCTTCCTCTATGTTTCAGACTGCATAAACTTTTCAAGCGGTACAAAATTATAAAGACGAAATCACATTTTTCCACACCAAAATATATATATATATATATATAATAAAAATTGGTCTTAGTATTCATTTTTAATAAAAACTATCATATATGTTTTTTTGAATATAAAAACATATATGATAGTTGAATATAAAAACATATATGATAGTTTTTATTAAAAATGAATACTAAGACCAATTTTTATTAAAAATAAATGCCTTGATCTAACAGAAAATTGTTACATTCTTGAAAGTTACAAATATATGTATATATTAAAAAAGAAAGCTAAAATATGGTTGTGAATTGTTACATTATATATATTTTGAAAGAAATAAATATAAAAGTTTTTATTTAAAAAGAAAGCGGTCATTACATTTTTTGAAAATTACCAATATTCTTTGCATGTTTGAGTTTAAGCACGAGACTCAATCCAATCCCTCAAGTGATTATAGTATGATACAAAAATTTCAGTCTAGTTCCACCTAACTTTTTCTAAAATACTCTTAAGATCCAAATACATTTTCATTGTATTTTTCCATTCTTATCTCCTTAAGAAGTTGCTTTTCCAACTTTTTACCCAAAAGAGTACAAAAGAAAATCCAACTTTAATTGGAGTATGTTGGGCTTCGAGTGTTGCTTCTAAGGTTCTAGTACACTCCTCCTTCATGATTCGTTTTTGTTTCTTTAAATGAATCATCTTTAATAATAACTCATTCCTAATTTTTCGTTTCTTCATTTTTTATCTCGAATCTCTTCTTCTTTGTATACTGTACTTCTTTAAATACAATATCATATTCAATCTACGATCCTTTCCACTATTTTGAACCTCCCGTTATTTTTTCTAAACTCCATTATTCTACAAACCCTTCTTCTTTGTATATACTTCTTTATATACGGTAAAATGCTCAATCTAAAATCCTTTCCACTATTTCAACCTCCCTTATTTTTCAAAACTCTATTATTCTACAAACCCTTTGGACAATTTTTGATTGCATTCCGTGTTTGATAACATGCTCAACATGCAATCTTTTCTCATATATCAACAATATTATTTCATCCATCAATAAACTTGAAATGGATACACAGTATTGACACATCCAACTTGTTGACTTGCCTAAAGAATCATCGCTAATGAACTTATCTTCTACAAACTTTTGTTGGTCTATTTTGCAGTTACGATATTTTCTTTTAAGAAATGGATACACAGTATTGACACATCCAACCAAGAAATGGATATACAGTATTGACACATCGAACTTCTTGACTTGCCTACACAGTATTAAATCATCACTAATCTACTTATCTTGAATGAACTTTTGTTTGTCTATTTTGCAGATAAGATAATTTTAGACGAAGCATGATCCATAACAGCTGTAAGTATCTTATATCCCACCGGCTAGCCAATTGAGCTGTCTTCAAACTCGAGAAACAAATGGAGGTACTCCTATCTATCAAGCCTCAGGTACCCTTTTCATTTCAAAACTGCCCAAAATGGCACGCCAGGCAGTCAATGCAAATTCCATCTCCAGGCCTTCTCGGACATTATTCTTTAACGAGAAGAGTAGTTGGGACTCATTCAATGGATCCCAGAAAGTCCATCGTCATCTGCACCAATAACCATTTGCACACTGCAGGAGCAACTCTAGCATGTATTCTTCTAGAAGGGAACCTCTTGTTACAGAATGCTTACGCAGAAGACTCAGCATTGAATGAGCCATTGCAGGCTGTTTCTAGGCAACCGCAATGGCTTGTACCTGCGGTTTTGTCCTTCCCTGTTATCTCTTATGCCATATTCACCATTTACAGGGATAAGGTGAGTATTTAATGCTTTCTGTTGTTATCACATGGATTTCTTTACTTGGTGTTCTTTTCTTGCTTGGGTGTTCTTTATCCCAGGACTTTACTTGCTGTTGGTGTGTGATCTGCAACCAACCCTGGTTGCGTGTGCGTCTCTCTCTCTCTATATATACACCTTCACCTGCAACCAACTCTCTGTGACACGCCACCAAGATGAAGGTGCATTAAAGGGCCACACTTTCATCCCGCACTACCTACACTTTGTGTACCTTCAACCTTCAACCCCGGGTGGGGTGCAGGTGATATATATATAAAAAGGAGCACACCTTCATCCCACTACTTATACTTTACTTATACTTTGTATACCTTAACCAGGGGTGGGGTGAAGATGTGATATATATATATATATATATATATATATATATCCTGGAAAATATTTAGGAGAGTAATCACAATTTTTATTTATTTGATTCAAATGGACAGTCTTGTTTCAGAGGTTATGGTGACTCCCGAATTCTGTGCTGATATAGCTTATTCTTGGACTTTGTATGCCTCTCAAAAAATTGAACTCCTGCCAAACTGGTATAAGTAGGAACTGGATTATGTCCTCTTACTTGAATGGATTCACAGGTGACTGAGGTAATATGCGGCAAGGAGGAAATGCTTTCATTTTGCTTACCAACAAATTAAGAATTGGGTTTATTCTCCAAAAAAATTATTTGCTTCAGTTACTATGTGAAATCCTTAGCTAAACAATTAGTCAGCTATCAACGAAGATCCATCGGGGCCATGGGTGGATAAGTTTGTCTGAATTGATTGCTTCTATGCCTGGCCGAGACAGTGTAGCTCATGTGTTCAGAAAGTGGTACTCTGATCCATATATCCATGTTTGAAGTCCATTAAGGCAGGCCATGGTAGAACTGCCCTGTACTGCAAGCCATCCAATTGGCATGTTTTTTGACAACGCTGAAAAGAAATAGCTGCTAGTGGGACGGATGAATCATGAGATTATTGGTATAAGAAAATGGGGAGGATTATTGTGCTTAATCGACGTGGGATTTGTGGCATGGTACTACAGAGTCTGTAGAAATGTGGCTGATAATCTGAGTTCGAGTCTAAAAGGCTTGCGTACTATTTAGGTATTGGTATGCTGATTTTGAGAGGAGCTATTAAAGTTAATTTCAGGTGGAGTTTCTAGACATCTGTCCTCTGAGAAAGTAGCACTTGCTAGGCATCTGTCCTCTGATTTATAGAATATACACCACTGTTGATTCAATGTATTCAGTGAATTGGAAGAAAGGTCATCAACACCTGGCAGTATTGTGATGGTTTGGAAATTGTCTTCTTCTGTGGTATATATTTTTTGGGTTTGGTTTGATTGCTTTGGTCGATTATTTGACTCGAGCTTTCATGAACAAAGCAACCCTGTATAAGGTGCAGAGGATTGTTAACCATGATGCTATCCTTCGATTTTCTAGCCAATAGTGATGGAAAATCTCAAATTTCAATAGTAATTGGAGTGCAAATAGCTCATCCCGGGTTGTAGATTTTGATATTTTTTGTGATGAAATATTGCTACAGGATTTACATTATTCAAGAATCTAGATAGTTAATGTGGATCTGCTTCTCTCCTATTTTGCTTCAGGGCATTTTCAGTCATAATCATTATCATATGCAGATTGGGATTTGTATTTCATTGAAATGGTTAGCGAGTCCTACCTGTCAACTTATTTTGATGTTGATTCTGATCGATTTTAAATCATTTGTACAGAAGATTGGTAATTGTCTCATGTGTGGGGAACACTGACCTCTATCCCTTTGGGGTGCTTGAGATTTGTCTATCCGTTTTGTCCATAAATCACCTTGCAAAAAAGCAGATTGCATTCTTCGACAACTATACTAAGCCTTGCCTTGGACTTGCAGGCAAGATGAACTTATATAGGAATCAGCAAGTGCTTGATATCATTGAAGGTAGTATCGATCTGTTAACTGGCTAGTACAACTAAACTTGTTATAACTTATAACCTAAGTCACATGGTCTGGGTTTGGTAATGATTAGATTTTGTTCAAATTTGAATTTTTTGATGAGGTTTGGATGAAGTTCACCATCAGGTTCATATAAGGTTTGAAATTCAGCGAACTTCAAAACAATTGTGAGGTACGCTATTGTGAGGTACGCTGAGTTTCGTCAAACCTCATGATCATTGATTGAGTCCGCAGCACAAGATCGTAACCTCATGTCATAGCTTAAGCTTGTAATCTATCCTCGCAGTTTCTATGTCCATCATAACATTTTTTTATATTTATTGATGTTGATATTGTTACTATTTTATGTTCTATTTCATATTAAAATTTAAAATGAAATAGAACATAAAATAGTAACAATATCAACATCAATAAACATAAAAAATGTTATGATGGACATAGAAACTGCGAGGATAGATTACAAGCTTAAGCTATGATATGAAGTTACGAGCTTGTGCTGCGGACTCAATCAATGGTCATGAATGAGGTTTGATGAACCTCAGCGTACCTCACAATTGTTTTTGAGTTCGTTGAATTTCAAACCTCAAGGATGAAGTTGGGCGAACCTTGTGACATAACTTATACCAATTCTTTAAGGAGCTTTTGGTTATTTATTGTATAATTTTTGTATTCCAATTACAAGTTCTGATTTAGCACACCCCAGAGTAAGAGTTAATAGCCTGTTGTTTTGTTGGAATTATCATAGAGATTCACACCTATAATTCTGGTAGTCTCTATTTGTTTCGGTTGATGGTGAAAAGATGAAAACACTTCACTGGTATCCATGCTTGTTTGAAGGTATTTTAGAAATTTAGAGTGTGCAAAGCATTTTATAGATATTATTTATGGCAGATTTTGTTGCACAGAGATATTTTTTTTGTATTGAAAATAATCACCGCAGCCAAGCTAAAGCCTAAAGTTCAAAGTATATGGAGATTGCCAGCTTTTTAATATACAGCTAGTGTTAATTAGGCCTTAAGAAAAAGGTATTATAGATCACTATGTTACCTGGGCTGTCCAAAGCTAGTACAACTGTTTATTAACTATGGCCTGTATAGCTCTGGAGTCTGTACTAGTTACTGCCATTAAACATGTCTATGCGGTTTCTTATATGCAGAAGGGTCCTACAGATGAGCATTGCAAGCTTTCTGCCAATGAGCTCCAGGGAATGGTTTATATTTTATTGTCAATATGATTGGTTGGTTCGAGAAGGTCGAGGGCCCTTTTGCATGTATTTGATGCAATTTCAAGACGTATGATCTATACAACCCTTGTTAAAAGAGCTTTTTTAATCTTTGAGACATCTCAACGACTCTTAAAAGTTAGTAGTCTTGATATGGACGCAGTGCAATGAGAGACGATGAGACAACTTATTTTCTTTATTCAAGTTTCAGGCGAGTAACAATCAGTTTTTTTGTATCAATATCTATAAAAATCCACAACCTCATGAACCCAACAGAATTGGAGTCCAAGGAACCAATATCAGATACTATTCAATTCAGAAAGGCAGTTAGGCCTTGTAAAGTACGATTGACTATCTCAACGCACACTACAGTCATAGCAGAAGTTTAGCCTTATTTAATCTAAAATAGTTTTATAATCAATGCACATTTGTAATGACACATCCTTGTTTTTTCAAGCTGAAAATTGTGAAATGTCATTACATTGTATTGCCATTTGAATTTTAACCAGGAAAAGCCTTACAGCCCTTGCTTTTCCAAGCCAAATATTGTAAAATGTCAATACAGTGTGTTACCATTTGAATTTTGTAAATTTTTATAGATGTTCTATGCTTGATGCAACTTTACTTTTTCTTCAATATCAGACAGCAATCACATAAACAATAAAGTAAAATGCTGATAGAACATACCAGTGGATCGACAGAAGACAAGCCAGAAATATATAAGTGTGTTGGTGCGTTATGGCAGTCAACAGGATGCTTCAACCAGCAAAGTCTCAATATGGTCAGCCAACCAGCAATGTCACACAACTCTCTAGGACAGCCAAACGGCCAACTCAAAAGTCAAAGCTGTCAGTCAACAGTCAACACAAACAGCATCAGTAGCTAGGTCAATGTAGAAAAGTCAAAGTCAACGTCTTGCCTCGGGAATAGTGCCAGAAAATGCGGGTTAGGAAAATCGAACTTTTGAGAGAGTTTCAAGTCCTTTTGACCTTGCATTGACCAAAGTCAACGCTAATCAAAGTTTGCTGCAGAAACCCTAGACCGAAATCAGAAATGTGCTGCTGCTGGAATTTTCCCACATGTGGAGAGAAGAACCACCAAGGTCATCGGACCAATCAGATGAGGAGAGGGAAATGTGTGAGGATGAGATGAGTGAAAATGTCCTCCAACGTTGACCAATATATATCCATCAATAAGGGTGTGTGACACAGCTACTGGGGCACAAAACCTTAAGGCCGACCTGCACATATTTTGAATAAATTCAAAATAAATGTTCTGCTCATCGGATTAAGATGATCTTTAGATCGATCTTGCACCTCTCCGAAAGAGGAGTCCAATAAAAATATTGATATCTTCATCTGAGCATCACAACATGGAGTTTGAACCTAGTTGTCCAAAATTAACAAATTTTAACCAGAAAAAACCTTATTTAGTTTCTTCTTCGCTGAAAATGTTCATTTTCAGTCAAGTAAAGGTTAAGATGTCATGACATATTTTCTTTACAATCTTTATTGGGACTTGTGGAAAGTTTAATATTTGTCACAAATTTTCAAGATAAAACATACTTAAAACTACACTAAAACTGTGAAGTGGTCCAATTTATAATCTAATAGAATTTGCCGTCCACTAATCTTGATTCTTAACATTCCCTGTTTAATCATGATGTTGTTTGTTGCAGGTGAATCCCAGTGCAAAAGTCTCAGACTGGATGCTTGGTCTAGCTGCCATGGTGATTGTGGCAAACATTGTCACGATTGTTACTTTGGGGGTAAGAATTCTGACTTTTTCTTGAATGTGCTGAAGTGATCACAAATATAGCAATGAATGTAAAGGTAGCACGTGCAATATCTGATTTCCTTTTTTATTGGTGTAGAAATTATCTTGTCTATGAGGAATTTTATCCTGCACTTTCATAAGGGATATTAAGATGATGGGTACCCACTGTTTGTCTCCTAGGATATTAAAATGTAATGTAAGTGAACCTCAAAGTGCAACACAAATACACCATTATAAAGAGGTTTGGAAAGTATATACTAAAAGAAATGGACCGTAAAATCTGAAATAATCTGATCAAAATGTCAACAAGTTAAAGAAAATTTGAAGATAGAGGTCAATATTGTTATAAAAGATTAAATTCAAACTATACTGACTATACTGTTAGTATAGTCAGCAAAATCTGAAAATCATGACTATACTGTTAGTATAGTTCAAATCAATGTTGCACGAAGTGGGGATGAAGCGGGTGCATTTTTGAGAAGCGAAGTGTTGGAAGCATCATTTTCCAAAAATCCTAGGAAGTGAAGTGTCCGGGAAGAGTCTATATATGTGTGTGTGTGTGTTGTGTTTATATTCAAAAAATACATCCAGAATGCCAAATTAGTTGCAGATAATATGAAAGCGTGCATATTTATATATAAATCGAGATAGAAATGACTTCCATAGTACATTAATGATTAATTATTCGAGAATCAACCAACTAGAATCTAGATTCTATCAATTACAAACAAGCATACAAATTAAGTCATATAATAGAAGATAGACTATTAACATATGGAATGAAATAGGTTATCTGGCAATTGTCAACAGTAACATGACCAAATAGTTATGTTTGCTAGAGATACTGAGAGGGGGGTGAATCAATATTTCCCTTATTTTTCAAAATTGGTTAGTTTATCCTTTTAAACATTCAAAGCAATAAAAGAAACAAGAAACATGATCACATCAACACACAAGATATGTTGCTCAACAAACTTTGGTTATGTATGATTTACATACAAATTTACCATTTGAACTGGAAGGAAGTACAAGACTCCACAAGGGGTTTTACCAGCAAGGCTAGAAGGAATCAAATGCTCCCTGAATAAGTTTGGGCTCCCATACCAGGGATAATGGCCCAAGTACAATCTACTCCTCATCAAGCTGCAGCCGCTGCTGCCGCACTCTACTGCCACTCCTACTACTACCACTGTCCACTGTTGCTGCCTTTGCTGCCACTGCTATCACTCCTGCTGCCACTCCTCTTGCACTTTATTGCTGCCACTCCTGTTGCCACTCTTACTGCTGTCACTTTCTACTGCTCCACCTGCTGCCAGAGCTGGAACTCTTCAACTCAACACTTTGTTGTACATTGACTCAGTCATTCAGCCTCAACATGCTGCTCAAAAGGCCACGCTGCCACTGTCATAATATCACTGCCATGCATCACACTGTCAAATATAAATACTATCATACATCAATACATAAATTTCACTGCCATCAATATTCTTTAAGGTCACTGACAAAAATGCTGCCATGCATCAGAGTGTCTCTTCCATACTAAGATCTCTGTCATATGCACTGTCACAACTGTCGTCACTGTCACAACATCACTATTATACAACAAGAGCACTGCAATGTCAAGGTTATCAAATCCACATATAGGTCATTGTTATATATCAAGAGCACTGTCATATTCATTGAGGTTATTGTCATCAAGGTAACTGTCATATACAGGGTTGATAATATTGTTCTCAACAAAATATCGACAAGGGTCTTGAAAACATCTTTTTGGCTGAGATTTTCAGCTGAAATTTTCAAAAATGATATTCAACAGAGATTTTCAAAATATGGTGATATTTAGCCGAGATTTTCAAAATATCACGATATTTACCTGCCGAAATATCGTTTGCCTGAAAATCATGCGATATTCGCAATATTTTGCGAAATATCGCCAATATTATCAACACTGGTCATATGTGCTTGTACATCAAGGTCATTGTTTTTTTTGCTCCAAAGAAAAAATTGAACCGTCTATTAAGGAAGTAGAAGGTTACGTAGTATATGCATATAGCATTCAAAGAACTGCATTTTTC
The DNA here is from genome assembly GCA_034641835.2 of Pinus albicaulis. Lineage (NCBI taxonomy): Eukaryota > Viridiplantae > Streptophyta > Pinopsida > Pinales > Pinaceae > Pinus > Pinus albicaulis. Next base: position 141,186,473 of record CM076580.1, on the reverse strand, counting down.
CCTTTTTTGTTAAAGCAAAGGAAAAAATGGAGTTGCAACTGATGAGGAGATGTATGTATCAATCCTCCCAGCTTTGTCAAAAATCATTAAAATGACGTCTCCATTCAGTCCCCGGGCTTCCCACTTTTGTAGAGGAAAAAATCCGAAACAGGGATGAAAGCAGACTATGTTTGTTTTGGATCATCAAAAGACGAGAATTGGGTGGTAGACACCATTCCAATTTTCTATGTTTTTTGTAGCATACTGTTTAAATAGAGAAAAGAAACCAGTCTCGGATCTCCTCAGTGAGGAAAACAATCCGAAACAGAGACAAAGTAGTATATACTATAGACATGTTCAAATGTTTTTTGCAAAAAATTATAGACAGAAATTAAAATTAAGCAAAACATCATGAGCTGAAAGAGGGAGCTGCTGGAACTTAGCGGGCAAAAGGAGGTTGTCGATCCCTCGGATTTGGTCTCCTTCCACCGCTACAGCGACCCAGTGCCCCATATCTTGACGAGCGCCCTCTTTAGATAGGAGGTCTGCTTCAACATTTCGTTCCCTGTAAATATGACAAACAATTATTTGGTTAAAATGGGCTTTTATAAGATTCACCTCATCAAGCAAAGTAGATAAAATGAAATTCTGACATCTCTGAGTTCCATTAAACCATTTTATGATGTTCATAGAGTCCCCAAATATTTGAACATCTCTCATCTCAAGAAACAATAGCCAGCATAGCAAAAGATGTAGAGCTTTTAATTCTGCAAAATTATTTGTCCCTTGACCGAGCTCGATTGATGCCTTAAGAATTTTCCCTAAAGGTTCATGTATGGACAGGCTTGCCCAGCATCTGTTTTGTGGGTCAGATGCCCCATCGAAATAGGCCCATGCAATATCCCCCTTGATGTTCTCTTGAAGTATGGCTCTGGGTTGGTAAGATTGAGCTGGGATGGGAATATATTCAAAGATGGAAGCTCCTTCTGCTACAAGAAGATTAACAAGGAAAGGGTTATCATGGAAGATGATTCGATTTCTTGCAATCCAAGTTCCCCAAGCAACAAGCAGTGGAAGATTCCTAACCCTATCATTAGGAGAGGCCTGCCACCATCTTAGCCAGGCCTCCCTCACTTCAGCTCCTTCCCATTTTTATGGGATTTTAAGTAGTTTAAGGGTTTCATTCCAGAGCTTAATATTAAAAGGGCAGGTAAGGAAGAGGTGTAGGATCGACTCCGCATTGGCCTTACATAGAGAGCACCAACCAAGGCCAATCTTTCCTCTGCGCTAGAGAAAATCCCAGGAGGGGATCTTGTTCCGGAGAATGCACTAGAAAAACAACTGGTTTTTGTCGGACCCTTTAAGTCCCATAGGGATTTGTACCACCACTCCGGCTCCCCCCAGCCTTTCTGAGTCATTAACCATTTGTATCCATACTTTGGAAAGAACAAGCCCGATGGAGCATGGACCCATCTGAGTTCATCCTGTCTCTCCTGAATCCTGATATTGGAATTTTGAATATCGTTGATAAACCCCTGCCACTCTTCGAGCCACCTATCTTCAAGCTGAAGGGCTTCCCCAGACAACCAGGCTTGCCTCCAGATCATTGATTGGCCATGGAGAGCTATCAAGGAAAATTTTAGGGATGGAAAATTATTTTGAAGTTTAAAAAATTGGCGAATCTCACTAGTCCCTAACGTGAAAAATATAAAATGTTTATTGATGTATTTGTAAAATTACTCAAATTTATAATGATATTATATATATTGTCTATATAATGTTGGTGATTTTTAAGGTAAAATAATTTTATATTGTAAAATTTGAGCGAATTACTTTTTAAAAAAATGAAAATTGGCGAATCTTTTTTTTGGAAAAACCATGGAAAATTAGCCCACCTGCGAATATCAGCCCCTAAAATTTTCCATGAGAGCTACGTGTGTAATATTCCCAATTAGCCTTGCTAATTGGAATATTTCATTTTTGCTTTATTTTGCCGCTTTAGCTAGACATAATAAATAAAGTGAGAAATAAGAGGGGTCACCTCACTTTAGTCATCTCACTTTATAAATAAAGTGTTCTTTTCCTAGTAGATGAACGTTGTAACTTAGAGAGGGGGCCTTGGGGGTCCACGTGGATATGATGGAGGAGACATAAGGTTAACCCAAGGTAAACTGCGCAGATCCAGGGTGAGTTGAGTTTTGGAGGGAGATTGGTGTTATAAAAGGAGAGGCTCTCACCTCATTTGATCATTCATGATATGATATTCTTATTGATAGTCAGACTTGTCTGCTTCAGCACGCCGGTTGTTTAGTCGGTCTGCAGCACTGTTTAGTGCACGAGTGTCTCCGGTCGGAGATCTCACCCTTAGCCTCGGGGAACTTCGAGTGCCTGCCCTGGTAAGGTTTTTCTGGTTCTACCCTCAGCTTCGGGGGACTTCGAGTGCCCGCCCTAGTGAGGTTGTTCTGAGTTCATTTTTCAGTAGAGCAGCAGCAATTTCTGAAGATTATCTGAGGAGGAGAAAGCCCTCTTGTGGCTGCGCAGAGCAAGAGGAGGAAGGACGCTGAATCTGGAAGGAGAAGGACACTGTCCCATCTGGAGAGAGGACGCTGTACCTTTCAGGAAGGGAGGACGCTGGCCAAGAAGGACGCAGTCCAGTCTAGCAGGAGAAAACGCTGTTCTGAGGGGCAGAAGGACGCTGTGAAGCCCTAGAGGGAGGACGCTGTCCATTTCTGAAGGTAATAGTTGCAGATCTGAAGGTTTATTGATAGATCCAGTTGTGAAAAGGGTAGATCTTGCAGATCTAGTTTTGTATGTGGCAGATCTAGTCTTGTATATTGCAGATCTGAAGGTTTGGCACCAGATCCAGCTGAAGGAGTGACAGATCTGAGGAGATATTGATAGATCTAGTCCAGATCTGAAAGGGTAACACCAGATCTAGCCCTAGGGGCTGTAGATCTGAAGAGATAGTTCCAGATCTAGTATAGATCTGAGGGTTTGATATCAGATCCGATATTGGAGGACGCAGTTCAGAGAGGGAAGGACGCAGATCTGATTGGAGGCTTCAGATCCATCAGGTGGGACGCAGATCTGAGGAGCAGGCTAGTGTGAGAAGGGCTCATCAGCGTTTTCCAGCATCCTGTAGCAGATCCATTTGTCTGGAGGATTGAGGGCTTGTGCTGCACCTGTTTCTGCGCTGTCACTAGCAGGGACAGCGTTTTCCAGCCGAGGGGGTTTTCAGCTTGGGATCAGCCCAGTTTCTGCGCAGATCATCACCAGTCTCCAGGGCAGCTTGGACGCTGTCATTATTTGCAGCCATTTCTTGTATGGGAGGGTCATCACTTGCCTAGGGCTAGGATAGGTGCACTGATTCTGATTTCTTGTATTACTCTCCATGTACTTTCTGATTAATAAAATGGCTCAGATTCTGGTATTACATGTGTCTTGATTCAGTGATCTAGTTCGGTATTGTTTCCTTTCATATCTGTCTGGCATATTTCTGTTTATTACTGCTTATTCCCCCTTTGGGGATATTACAGTGGTATCAGAGCATAATTCTGGCTCAGCCTGTGGCAGCCTGTGGTGCTAGCACTCTATGGCACCGAGAGGTCACCCCACTCTCCTTGGGGGAGGTGATTCTGATTCAGAAGAAGAACGGAGGAATCCAATGGAGGCTATGTTGGCAAGATTGGCTGAAAAGTTGACTGAGAAGATGGATGCAAAGATGGATGCAAAGATGGATGCATTCATGCAGGAGGTAACCAGGAAGGTTGCAGGGGGAACGCAGAAAGAACCCCCTAGGGTCTTTCAGGTAGGGGAAGGATCAGGAACATCTAGTTTCATACCAGATGCTATACCCATTGTGTCAGCGCAGAAGGCCGATTCCATGGACACGCGACCTACCATGCCTACTTTCCCGGTAGAGGAAGTGGAGCAAACGGCATCAAGAGATGAGGGTCCCGATCTACATGCGGTTTGGTTTGCAGATTGGCGAAGTTTGGGGCCGGAATTCATGGAGGCTCTCCCTTTCAATCAATATATGCAGTACCGAGGCGGCAGTAAGCCTCATGATCGGAATAAGGGACGGGGTTCCCACCGTGACAGTAACCGTGCAGCCAGCAAATTTCATTTGCCGATGTTTGATGGGTCTCCAAAGACCACAGCCATGTCATGGGTGGAAAAACTAGACCTCTATTTTCAGCTTAACCAGATGCCGGAGAAGGAGGCCATTAAGATGGCTGCATTACATCTAGAGGGTGAGGCCCAGAACTGGTGGTTTCATGGGTTGACCACACTGGGGCATTCCACAGTGACTACATATGCTGAGTTCACCAGGAGGGTGGTGAAGCGTTTTGATCAGAAGGACCCAGATCAGCCTTTCCTCGAGCTAACCAAGCTCAAACAGACAGGTGGTGCAGAGGCATACATCTCAGACTTTTTGAGGGTTTCAGTGATGGTTCCTGACATATCAGCAGCTCGGTTGGTCACGATGTTCCTGGACGGGCTGTCAGAACCACTTCGTGGTCTAGTCCGGTCAAACAAACGGGCTACACTTCAGGATGCTATCAGCAGGGCCCGTGACCTACAGGATGTGTTGCCCAGGACTCGGCCACCTTATCCCCAGAGACAGGCTTTCCAGCCTAAGGGTAGGGACACGAGGGTTCCGCCTCCCAAGGCGAATCCCGGACGAGGACAGTATGATGATGAGGCTAGGAGAGAGCTGAGACGGAAGCGATTGTGCTTCACCTGCCAGGAGCCGTGGGCACCGGGACACAAATGCACCGCCGGTAAGGCACATTTCATAGAGGTCTTCTCCGAGGGCAGCGGAGAAGAGGATGAGTTGGAGGATGAGGAGGCAGGAGAGTGTTATGCAGCGCAGAGTGCCTTACCACCTCCACCACCAGATGCGGGAGAGGCATCATTTGCCCCTACTGGGGGAGCTCTAGCAGCATTGCGAGGAGTCCCCAAGTATCTGACATTGCGCGTACGTGGGACGGTACGGGGTCAGCGTGTTTCAGTTCTAGTTGACAGTGGGGCCACCCACAATTTCATCGATGCCCAGATGGTAGCACGGAGAGGCATACCCACAGAGAGCTTTGATGGGTTTTCAGTTTTGGTTCCAGGAGATCAGACCATGGCCTGTGCTCGATATGTATCGGAGTTATCAGTGACGATGGGCACCTATACGCTGACTGATCACTTCTTTGTGGTGGACATTCCGGACACCAATGTGATATTGGGAGTGCAGTGGCTTATCACCCTGGGGAAGGTCACCACAGATTGGAAGGCCTTGGAAATGGAGTGGGATGATCCCAAGACGGGGAGGCATGCGAAGATCCGAGGTCAGAACACATATCCGCCCCAGACAGTATCGGCACACAGCATGGATGCGACATTCCGCAGGGGAGATATCGAGTGGGCAGTGGAGCTACGGGCTTCAGAGATAGTAGATACGGGCAGGGCAGTGCACCCTGATCTACAGACTCTTCTTGACAGATATGCAATAGTGTTTGGAGATATTCCACCGGGACAGCCACCAGATCGGGGGTTTGAGCACACGATAGAGTTGGAGCAGGGGATACAGGCAGTGATCACCACCCCTTATAGGCATCCTAAGGCCTACAGGGATGAGATAGAGCGGGCCATTCAGGAGCTGTTAGCCCTTGGGCACATTCGGCCCAGTACCAGTCCTTTCGCTTCTTCAGTAGTGTTGGTGAAGAAGAAGGACGACACATTACGCATGTGCATTGATTACAGGGCACTGAACAAGAAGACGTTGAAGAACCGGTACCCCATTCCCAGGATCGATGAGTTGATGGACGAGTTGAGAGGAGCACGTTTCTTCTCGAAGATTGATTTGAGGTCCGGGTACCATCAGATACGCACGAGGGAACAGGACATTCCCAAAACTGCTTTCAGGTGTCATTATGGGCACTTTGAGTTTCTGGTCATGCCATTTGGACTGACCAATGCACCTGCCACTTTCCAGTCTTGCATGAACCATATCTTCAAGGAGCATCTGAGGAAGTTCGTGCTGGTCTTCTTTGATGATATTCTCATATACAGCAGGACTTGGGAGGAGCACCTCCAGCACATAGAGACAGTTTTGCGCATCCTGGAGGAGCAGCAGTTCTTTGCCAAACTCTCCAAGTGTGAGTTTGGTTTGACAGAGATGTTGTATTTGGGGCACATCATAGGAGTGGATGGAGTGAGAGTCCATGACGAGAAGATCCGGGCTATCAGGGACTGGCCAGAGCCGCGGAATGTGACAGAACTTAGAGGGTTCATTGGTATCTGCACTTATTACAGGAAGTTCGTCAAGGGCTTCTCACAGCTTGCTGCACCCCTCACGGAGCTGACAAGGAAGGGGGCATTCAGTTGGACGGACACCGCACAGCGAGCTTTTGATAAGCTCAAAGAGGTGATGAGTAGTTGTCCGGTGTTGGCATTGCCTGATTTCACTCAGCCCTTTATCCTAGAGTGCGATGCATCGGGAGAAGGGATTGGAGCAGTTTTGATGCAGGAGGGTCACCCGATTGCATTCGAGAGCCGGAAACTCCTTCCACATGAGAGACTTTATCCTATCTATGATAAGGAGATGTTGGCCATTATGCACGCATTGGCCAAATTCCGGCAGTACTTGGTAGGCGGCAGATTTAGAGTCAGGACAGATCATAACAGCCTGAAGTACTTTTTGGAGCAGAAACAGTTGCAGGAGAGGCAGCAGAAGTGGATCAGCAAGATCCAGGCTTATGACTTTGATATAGAGTATGTCAAAGGAAAGAACAATGTGGTGGCAGATGCCCTTTCTCGTAGACCAGCTACATTATCCCTCATGAGCTTGGACGCTGATTGGAAGGCTCGACTACTGGTTGAGTATTCCAAGGATAGATTTGCATGCGAGGTGCTGGATGGACAGATAGCGGATAACAGATACAGGGTGGCAGATGAGGTCATCTATTACAGGGATCGGATCTTCTTGACTGAGAGATCTCAGCTCAAGGAGAAGATACTCCATGCCTCTCATGATTCACCAATGGCAGGACATCAGGGGTTCACCAAGATGTACAGGGCCATCCGGGAGAGATTTGCATGGAAGGGCCTCAAGGAGGACGTACTCCAACATGTCAGGGAGTGCGAGGTTTGCCAGCGGAACAAAGGGGAGATGAACCATCCCGCAGGGTTGTTGCAGCCGCTTCCCATTCCTGAGGGGAAGTGGGAGAGTGTCTCGATGGACTTCATCACGGGTTTGCCCACCGTGCAGGGCAAGGACTGCATCTTCGTAGTAGTTGACCGGCTAACGAAGTATGCTCACTTCTTTGCCATCTCGGCACACTACACAGCAGCACAGGTGGCAGAATTGTTTTTCCGGGAGGTTTTCAGATTGCATGGTCTACCCAAGACCATTGTTAGTGACAGGGACAGCCACTTTATGGGTGGATTTTGGCAGGAGCTCTTTCGATTGGTAGGGACTGAGTTGACACCGAGCACCAGCTATCATCCCCAGACGGACGGGCAGACAGAGATAGTTAACAAGTGGCTGGAGGGCTACTTGCGTAACTACGTCAGTGGGCAGCAGCGAGCGTGGCTGAAATGGCCACATCTGGGCGAGTACTGCTACAACACAACCCATCATATGTCTATCGGTATGACACCTTTTTACGCACTGTATGGATATCATTCCTTGTCTTTTGTGGATGTGATGTTTGGGGTTAGCAGGGCTCCGCGAGCCAAACTATGGATCCAAGAGAGCCAAGACATCCTCCGGACTCTCAAGGACAACATGGCTACCGCAAAAAATCAGCAGAAACTATATGCAGACAGGGGCCGAGTGGAGAGACACTTTGAGGTAGGGGATTTGGTCTACCTGCGGTTACAGCCATACCGCCAGTCTTCACTCAAACAGAAGGGGGCAGAGAAGCTTAAGCCTCGTTTTTATGGACCATACAGGGTGATTCGTAGGATTGGACAGGTGGCATATGAGTTGGAGTTGCCCCAAGGCAGCCGGATTCACAACATTTTCCATGTATCATGCCTAAAGAAGGCACTAGGCCAGCATGTAACAGTCACAGGGGAGCTACCTCCAACAGATGATGAGGGGCACTTGGTATTACAGCCGGAGGCCATTATTGACACCAGGGAGAGACAGCTGCAGAGCAGGAAGATCAGAGAGTTCTTGGTGAGATGGAAGAACTTGCCAGATGAGGATGCCACTTGGGAGGATGAGAAAATCTTACAGCACCCCTCACTTCAGTTGCTTGAGGACAAGCAACGTTTTGCCGGGGGAGACTGTAATATTCCCAATTAGCTTTGCTAATTGGAATATTGCCTTTTTTTTGCTTTATTAGATAGCAATAATAAATAAAGTGAGAAATAAGAGGGGTCACCTCACTTTAGCCACCTCACTTTATAATAAAGTGTTCTTTTTTTTTTCCTAGTAGGTTGACGTTGTGACTTAGAGAGGGCCTTGGGGGTCCACGTGGATGTGATGGAGGGGAAGCATCAGGCTAACCCCAGGTAAACTGCGCAGTTCCAGGGTGAGTTAAGGAGGGAGTTGATGTTATAAAAGGAGAGTCTCTCACCTCATTTGATTCATTCATGATATGATATTCTTATTGATAGTCAGACTTGTCTGCTTCAGCACGCCGGTTGTTTAGTCGGTCTGCAGCACTGTTTAGTGCACGAGTGTCTCCGGTCGGAGATCTCACCCTTAGCCTCGGGGGACTTCGAGTGCCTGCCCTGGTAAGGTTTTTCTAGTTCTACCCTCAGCTTCGGGGGACTTCGAGTGCCCGCCCTAGTGAGGTTGTTCTGAGTCATTTTTCAGTAGAGCAGCAGCAATTTCTGAAGATTATCTGAGGAGGAGAAAGCCCTCTTGTGGTTGCGCAGAGCAAGAGGAGGAAGGACGCTGAATCTGGAAGGAGAAGGACGCTGTCTCATCTGGAGAGAGGACGCTGTACCTTTCAGGAAGGGAGGACGCTGGCCAAGAAGGACGCAGTCCAGTCTAGCAGGAGAAAACGCTGTTCTGAGGGGCAGAAGGACGCTGTGAAGCCCTAGAGTGAGGACGCTGTCCATTTCTGAAGGTAAGAGTTGCAGATCCGAAGGTTTATTGCTAGATCCAGTTGTGGAAAGGGTAGATCTTGCAGATCTAGTCTTGTATGTGGCAGATCTAGTTTGTTAAGAAGCTAGTAGAAGATGAAGATATGGCTGATTTGTTAATGTGAAGCTTGCTGCCTTACTTTGATTGATTTGTGACTCATTGCATCTCCTTGGAGAGACTCAAGCACTTCAGTCAAGAAGTTATCAACAATTTTCGAAACCCAAATTTTAGAAGATATTATTTTTAATACCAAAATACTATAATACTATAAAATATAGGTGCAATAAACTATTATTTTGATCAACAAGACTCTAAATAAGCATTAATTTGCATCCATTTATATAATTAGTTAAACTAAATTATATAGTTGATAATAGGATAGTAGAATATATTATAGGGTACTTTCAGAATGAAATACATTTTGTTCATTCATTGGAAAGCTTCACAAACCACTGTGATAATAGAGTTCTCAGCGCTAATACAATTATTTTGTCGATCTGTGCATATATTTCTCAATATCCCCTTCCCATATGGGAAAGGAGTGGACTAGTCACTTACCTCACAAGGTCCTTATGGAGTTGTTGTTCCAGGCCACACGTGCACACCATTTTACCAACAAGACAATTTAGTAGACAACTCGACAAGGCCTTGGAGCTGGGTGCCCCCAAATCCACACAGCCAACCATCCATCAGGAGAATTTTTCCATGCCTGGATGTTAGGAGAGCTTGCTCAAATTTGGGCTTCCCACAAGGATCATACTGTAGAGCCCTATCAGTCCCAGACACACTCCAAAGGACATCATCCACTAGTCCAAAAAAAATTTTGCGGTCATTGAGGACTCTAGCAGGGAGACCCCCCTTGATCTAATTGCTCGTCCTCACCTGTCAGCACTAGCATACCATGACTAGTTCAAACTAAAGTTCCTTTGGTCCTCAGATATCATACATATTATCTTTTTCTTGTAATTACTTTATCTCCACTCCGAGTCATGTACTTTCTTATCTTCTCTTGTTGTTCTGCTTCTAGCACAATTAAAAATCTGTTTTGATATGATTTTTAGCATCTTTATAGTCCACACTTCCACACTTCCACATTGTATTTTGGCTAGTGATGTACTCTTATAATCCCATTGACCTAACATTTTCCCCAAGGAAAACCTTGTGGGGAAACCCAAGAGATGCTTCCTCATGTTTGTGGATGGCATCCCTAGTAACCCTGTTCGCTAAAGTCATAGACTAGTGTGCCTAACCAGGAGGGTTGAACTAGGCAGATGCCCAACAACATGAAAAAAAACCAGTTGAGCTAACCCTTGGTCTTCCCATTGACATACTCCTTTGATCATTTGCTGGACATTAATAAACTTATATTATCAAACTTTGGTTTTTACAAATACTGCAACAAAAAAGGTGGTTTGACAAACAATGCAACAAATCAGAACTCATATTTTAATAATTTAGACGATAAGAGGTATTCCAAAAATCATTGACAAAGACAGCCATGCTTTTATCTAGATTTTCATTTGAAAAAATTGTCAACTTATCTGTTATATTGTCAACTTGAAATGTGAAATCCATATATGAAAACTAGATATGAAAGTATTTCAAAAATCACCTCTTGGGTATTAAAATAAGAATGGAGCTGTACAGGATGGCATCAAGGCCAATGAGAAAAATTACAATTAATT